>CM056053.1:312506086-313706086 GCA_029574335.1 Rana kukunoris
GATTCAGAGAGTGTATCACACATTATTTTTCATGTCAATAAACATGTTTCCCTTTTTTCTATACTCCCACCCTGTCCTGAACCTCATTTAAAGTCCCAATCTCCTTGTTTCATATTTGTATTAGGGATGGAAGTGCAGACATGTGCTTCGTTTAAAGTCCCACCTATGCTTACGCATAGTTCCCCCCTCCTTTGTTGATTTTTCAAAGTCGGGCACCGCTTCCATAGACTTCCATGTTAAATGGTAATTTCTCCGGTGACTTTGGCGACACGGTACTGGCCAGTTCTAGGAACTTGGCACACATGTAGCCCCACTTCTTCTCTACAAGTGTGCAAATTTTGTTGTCTGGGGGACCTAAGGCTGATTTTTCAAGCCAGGCACCCCTTTCATAGACTCCCATGTTACACGTCAGTCTAGTCATGGACACAGTGAGGCATGGGCACAGTGAGGCATGGGCACAGTGAGGCATGTACATGGACACAGTGAGGCAAAGTGAGGCACAGTGAGGCATGCAGATGGACACCCTAGGCTTAAACTCGAGTCAATACGTTTTCCCATTTTTTTGTGGTAAAATTAGAAGCCTCGGCTTATATTCTGGTCGGGTTATACTCAAGTATATACGGTGCATTTACTTTTAATTTTTTATAATTGGCATAAATACCAAATCTGTCCCGATAGCCACCTCTTGTGATACAGTGAACAACAGCACTGAGACTTTGAGGGGGTGAGGCAGGGCTTTATTGCAGTGCTGACTGGTGGGGGGGGGGGGCAGAGGGAAATCCTTGTGCATTTGCAGTCATGTTGCCAAGGAGCCATGATTGACTGGGCATCATCCAGCTTTGAAGGTCATGGTGGCTCTACAGTCATGAGCAAAAATATTGGTGGTATCTGTTAGATAATGTACCCGTTTACCTATAAAATTGTTGCAATTACAAATGTTTAGGCATTCTCATATTTATAACTTTTGTTTCTGATGGTATGACACAAAAATGGTGGAGAAACAAATAGCCAAATCTGACATATTCCACGCAAAACTCCAAAAATGGACTGGACAAAACTTCTCAAAATTGTAAGAAATAATTGCATTCCAAGTTTGTGATGCTCCTGTAATTTGTAATTGAACTCACTTGTATCAATTAACAGGCGCTCACAATATATAAATCACAACCGACAACCAGTTAAAATGGTGAGAAATGTACTCAACCTTTCCGTTGTGTGACTTTGTGCATGGAGAAGAGAAAGAACAGCAAATAATTGTCTAAAGATTGGAGAACATAAATTGTGTAAAAGCATGGACAATCTTAAGGTTACAAGTCCATCTCCAGAGATCTTAATGTTCCTGTGTCCACTGTGTGCAACATTGTCAAGAAGTTTACAGCCCATGGTACTGTAGCTAATCTCCCTGGACATAAACAAAAGAGAAAAACTGATCAAAGAGTTTGCCAAAATCCTTTTGGGAAGATGTTCTGTGGACAGACGGAGCATAATTACATTTTTTTTGGTAAAGCCCATAATTCTATTGTTTTCAAAATGTAGCGTCACCCCCAAAAGGGCCGCTGGATTAATAATGGGATCGGCAGATTAAGTTAAACTTGCTTGGTCTAGGGGTGCACCAGAAGCCACTAAGTAGTAATTGAGTGTCCACACAGTCAATAAAGATTTTCTCAATGCTTTAATTCCAGGCCAACATAGCCAAACATCAACTCGGTGAAAGGGGAATAGGTTGATGAGGAAATAGAGATTCTCGACGTCAGGCCTGCATATATGTACAGCAAAATCAGCACCTTGAAAGATACAATTTTGCATGCGTCGCCACTTTAAATGCTGACTGGGAGGAACAAGTCTCTCTCACTGACCCGGCTCTAGTCCTCTGCCACAGGCCAGTGTAGTCTAGATAGTTTGTAAATGTCTGAATAGAGCAAATCCTCCCAGCAGTTATCTCAGCACAGATCACCGGGTGACAGCAGAGCGTACCTGTCTATGGCCCGGGCGCCGGATCCTCTCTACGGCATCGGGAACCTAGTAAGTCACTGGGGTCCCTTTGGTTTCATCCCAGACTGAGACTCAGCAAGGCCTGGAAGCTTGGCCAGGTAGGCCACACCGGCAGGGTCCATGGATGCGCACACCCTGAAGGTGGGTGCCGCACCCCGACTCCGGGACCCCGCGCAGGAGAAGGAAAAGAACACATGACCTCCATCACAAATATACCCCTCCCCAGCATGCCCAGCGGGGAAAAACCCTTTCCAATTGGCTGCTGGGGAAGACTCTATCCACCAGAAATCCCTCTGGATCTCACTGCGCCCCTGACACCGACTCGCTTGCCCGGCAGGCACGATCACCGCCAGGCACCCTAGATCGCTTGTTACAGAGCGAGAAACAGGAGTTGTGTGTGTAAACACACAGCTCCCGGTCCTGTCAGGGGGAGAAATGCCTGATTGTCTGTTCATACAATGTATGATACATCTAACTATTTTGTAAATGCTATAACTTTTGCACAAACCAATCAATAAAATTTATTGCGTTTTTTTTTCCCCAACATTTTTTGGAGAAGAATACGTATCGGCCTAAACTGAGGAAAAAAAATGTTTTTTATATATTTTTGGGTGATATTTATTGTAGCAAAAAGTAAAAAATATTGGGCCAGATTCACGTACATCTGCGTATTATTGGACCGGCATAGCGCACCACCTTTACGTTAGACTGGCGCAATGTAACGGCGCAATCACCCTATTCTCGTCGGTTTTACGCAGAAATTTGCACCTGCGCAACGTTATTTCAGAGGCGCAAGGCGGAGTAATACAAATTGGGAAGGACGTGGGCGTGTTACATTGAAATGAGCCGTGACCCCATGCAAATGAAGGGCCGGCCGGCTCGCGCATGCGCACTTGAAGCAGACCATGGTCAGCACCACTGTGCGCATGCTCACAACTCGGGAACGGCGCAATCAGTGAAATTGGAAGTGGACTAGGGCAACTTAGTGAACTACGCAGACAGCATAAATAGACAGAGACAAACTCACTTCCTTTGCAAAAGTACATCCCTTTGTATCCCTCCCTATACAGCAAGGTGCTTTTGTTCTGTTGTTTATTAGCGGTTGTTTGTTTGTTTGTGACGTGTCTTTGAGATATTTGGGGACTGTTTGTGGTGGAGAAGTGATCCCCAGGTCCGTGTGAATGGTGTATGAATGTACAGTGACAAAATTGGAGCCGTGGCATGGCGTTGCTGCTCACAAGTCCTGCATGGTGGGCTTGTGCCAATCCAATGTGATGAGGATGTGATGTGTCTGTGCTAGGGACCACAATGGTGTGCATGCATGCACATACTTGCCAACTGTCCCGTTTTTAACGGGACCGTCCCGTCAAATAGGACCTAGTCCCGGCTAATTTAGCCTGCCGGGACTTGTCCCGGCTAGTGGGGAAGGCAGGTGCAGCTTCTGCAGCCGTTCCCATAGAAATCAAGACGTGTCCGCCTATTCCTTCTCCTCCAGCGGCCGCCGTAACAAAGTCCCAGCTCTAGTGATGGGGTGCAGTTCACCCTAGCACCTGCAGAGGGGGGGCGCCAAAGTGCCATAATTCTCCCTTCCATCCTCCCTCTCCTTGTTTGTTTCACTGTCAAACACACAAGTCGGGCTGTATCTGCTCGACTTCCTAGCTCATCCCCCACTCGGCCGTCTGTCCAATCCAACATTCCTCCTCCCCTTTGTTTCCACCCACACTCCAGCCTGCGTGGAGCCTCCAGCATGGACTCAGATATGACTAACCAGAGTGGGCAGGTACGTGAGCTATCTGCAAAACCCCCTGAATTATTTTTTCTTTGCCTCTACTTCTCTCTCATTTCTTCCCCCGTGCAAACTGAGGGGGGGGGGGCCGGTAATTGTGCAGACTGAGGGAGTAATTGTGGGGGATGGGGGTAATTGTGCAGACTGGGGACTGGGGAAAAGGGGGTGGTAATTGTGCAGACTGGGGGATTGGGGGGGAAATTGTGCAGACCGGGGGATTGGGGGGGAAATTGTGCAGACTGGGGGATTGGGGGGGAAATTGTGCTGACTGGGGGATTGGGGGTTATTGTGCAGATTTGGGGGGTGGTAATTGTGCTGACTGGGGGATTGGGGGGGTAATTGTGCTGACTGGGGGATTGGGGGGGGTAATTGTGCTGACTGGGGGATTGGGGGGGGGGGGGGGTAATTGTGCAGACTGGGATTGGGGGGTGGGGGGATTGGGGGGTAATTGTGCAGACTGGGGGATGGGGGGGGTAATTGTGCAGACTGGGGGTAGGGTGGTAATTGTGCAGGGACTGGGGGATTGGGGGGGAAATTGTGCAGACCGGGGGGTTGGGAGGGTAATTGTGCGACTGGGGGAGGGATGGTAATTGGGGGGGGATTGGGGTTATAATTGGATTGGGAGGGTGTGCTGACTGGGGGATTGGGAGGGTATTGGGGGGTAATTGTATTGTGCTGACTGGGGGATTGGGGGGTGTGCAGACTGGGGGTTTGGGAGGGTAATTGTGCAGACTGGGGATTGGGGGGGTAGTGTGGGTGAGGTAGGGGATTGGGGGGCAGACTGGGAATGGGGGTGAGGGTAATTGTGTGACTGGGGGAGGGGGGGGGGTTGGCTAGACTGGGTGGCAAGGGGGGTTATACTGTGCAGGACTGGGGGAGGGTAATGGATGGGTGCAGATTGTGTGGGGGGGTGGGTTGTGAATATGGGTGGGGTAGAAGTGTGCAGGGGGAGGTGGGGGAATTGGCAGAAATTGGGGAAGGGTTGGGGGGGGTGTGGGGGATTGGGGGGTATTGTCATACTGGGGGAATGGGGGGTATTGGGACTGGGGGGTGGGGGGGAATTGTGGGGATTGTGGGTGGGGGGTGGCAGACTGGGGGGAAGGGGGGTGGGATGGGGAGGGGTGGGGATTGGGTGGACTGGGGGTGGGTGTGACTGGGGGTTGGGGGTAATTGTGCGACTGGGGGATGTGCAGACTGGGTGGTAATTGGGGTGCAGACTGGGGGAAGGGGGGTAATTGGCAACTGGGGGAAGGGGGGGGTAACTGGCAGGGGGGATTGGAGGGGGTAATTGTGCAGACTGGGGATTGGGGGGGTATTTGGCAGATGGGATTGGGGGGGTATTTGTGCAGACTGGGGGATGGGGGGGGTAATTGGGTGGGGGATTGGGGGGGTAATTGTGCAGACTGGGGGAAGGGGGGTTGTGCAGATGGGGATTGGGAGGTAATTGGGTGGGGAGGGGGGTAATTGTGCAAGAGGGGGGTAATGTGCAGACTGGGGAAGGGGGGGGGGGTATTGTGCAGACTGGGGGAAAGGGGGCGTAATTGTGCAGACTGGGGGAAGGGGGGGTAATTGTGCAGACTGGGGGGGAAGGGGGGGGTAATTGTGCAGACTGGGGGAAGGAAGGGGGGGGTAATTGTGCAGACTTGGGGGAAGGGGGGGGGGTATTGTGCTGACTGGGGGCAAGGGGGGGTAATTGTTGCAGACTGGGGGAAGGGGGGTAATTGTGCAGACTGGGGGAAAGGGGGTAATTGTGCAGGACTGGGGGGAAGGAGGGGGGGGTAATTGTGCAGACTGGGGATTGGGGGGGTATTTGTGCAGGACTGGGGGATTGGGGTGGTATTTTGTGCAGACTGGGGGATGGGGGGTAATTGTGCAGACTGGGGGAAGGGGGGTTTGGCTGGGGGGTAATTGTGCAGGACTGGGGGAAGGGGAAATTTGTGGACTGGGGGGTAAATTGTGCAGACTGGGGGATTGAAGGGGGGTAATTTGTGCAGACTGGGGGATTGGTGGGGGTAATTTGTGCAGACTGGGGGAATTGGGGGGGTAATTGTGCAGACTGGGGCGATTGGAAGGGGGGTAATTGTGCAGACTGGGGGAATTGGGGGGGTAATTGTGCAGGACTGGGGGATTTGGGGGGGGTAATTGTGCAGCTGGGGGATTGGGGGGGTAATTTGTGCAGACTGGGGGAATTGGGGGGGTATTTGTGCAGGACTGGGGGAAGGGGGGGTAATTGTGCAGACTGGGGGAGATTGGGGGGGTAATTGTGGACTGGGGGATTGGGGGGGGTAATTGTGCAGACTGGGGGGGGGGGTAATTGGCAGGTGGGGATAATTGCGCAGACTGGGGAATTGGGGGGGTAATTGTGCAGACTGGGGGATTGGGGGGGTAGTGGACTGGGTTGGGGGGGTAATTGTGCAGACTTGGGGTAAGATTGGGGGGGTAGTGGACTGGTTGGGGGGGTAATTGTGCAGACTGGGGGGAAAGGGGGTATTTGTTGTGGGTCAACAGGGGGTTTGTGCAGACTAGGGGGGGGTGTAAAGGCAGGTAATTGTGCAACTTAATTGTGCAGACTGGGGAAAGTAATTTGTGCATGGGGGAAGGGGGTTTGTTGGGGGAAATTTGTTAAGAGGGGGAAGGGGGTAATTGTAGACTAAGTATTTGTTAAAAAAGTAGTATATAAAACACACACATGCAATTTTTATTTTTTTGAGGTGGGTGGGGAATCTTGGGTGGAATTTCACCTGGAAAAAAAAACGTATTTGTGTCTGGCTATCTTCCCATTTAAATAAAAAAAATGCCTTTAAGCACCTCCTTTATTCTACTCTAGTTAAGAATTATTTTGCACTCTCTGTAGCGTATTGCGGCCAGTGTTGCCAACCGTCCCCAACTCTGATACATTGGTCTTAAAGGGGTGTTCCAGCCAATATTTATGTTTATTAAAAGTCAGCAGCTACAAAAAGTGTAGCTGCTGGCTTTTAATAAAGATTCACTTACCTCATCCAGCGACGCGCCGGCCGGGGCTCCGCTCCTCTCTCCCCCCCCTCCCTGGCCGGCATCCTCATTGCTACTGTGGGCACCCGGCCGTGACAACCTTCGGCTTCACGGCCGGGCACCCACTGCGCATGCGCAAGCGGCGATGCGCTATTCGATTGGACAGGCTATCGCCTAGGACCTGTCACATGTCCTAGACGATAGCCTACAGCATGGGTCTCCAAACTATGGCCCTCCAGTTGTTCAGGAACTACAATTCCCATCATGCCTAGTAATGTCTGTGAATGTCAGAGTTTTACAATGCCTCATGGGATGTGTAGTTCTGCAACAGCTGGAGGGCCGTAGTTTGATGATCCCTGGCCTACAGGGAGGGGCTGCAGTAAGGAGATTAAGCTTAATCGCCTTTTCAGCCCCTCGGCGGAAGGAGGAAGTGAGACAGGAAGTCCCACTCCTCCTGAAGCCCCACATTCCCCCCCCCAGAAGAAAAACTCACGAAAGCCAAAAAATGACATGCCAAATGTGGCATGTAAGGGGGTGAGGAGTGGGATAAGCAGAAGTTCCATTTTTGGTTGGAACTCCGCTTTAAGTTTGAAATTCCCGTTTCAATTTCCTGTAATTCTCTCTTTATTGAGTAGACCCTATAATCTGATAAGTAGGCGAAGATAGGTGGAGCTTCGGGGAAGTGAGTGTGGTAATTAATTAATAGCTGTGCTGCAAAGTGTCCCTGGAATTTTTTTTTAAATGTTGGCAACTATGCATGCATTCTCATTGTGCCATGAATAACGTGTGTGTTTAACGTGCAAAGATGCCTAATGTGAGCTGGCTCCTGGCTGCTCTTCCCCCAGAAGACGGGGTAGCCTTGGTTAGGGGGGTTCCATATAGAAGTCATGAGATGGGGTCCCAGTGCATATGCAGAGTCACCCTGAAGGGATAAGGCAGGAGGATGTTAGTAGTGCATGTGCCCCTTGTGATTTCAGCATCATGGGGGGGACAGTCATGCCTGCCACCCATGTCACTCACCAACCAGCCAGCTGTCCCCATACATGTTCTGTTCGAAATCTGTGGGGATGGGGCTATGACTGTATATGTAGCTGTCATGGGTGGTGTCATGTGTTGGGCTCCTGCAGGGTTTGTGTGAATTCCAGGATGGCATGAGGGGTGAATCTGAAGATGCGATACACCTCAGAATCACTCATGCCAAAGATGTCTATGCGTGTGTGATATATCAAGTGAAGAGTGAGGGGCTTGTATCAGATTAGATTAGACCGTGTTTGTAATTTGTATGTATGTTATGTATTGATGTATATATGTATATGTATAATTTTTTTGTAATAATTATGACAATTTCATTATTACTAACTTCTAGCCCCAGAAGGATTTACCCCCTTCCTGACCATTGAGCACTTCTTTGTAATTCGGCGCACTGCGTCGCTTTAACTGACAATATGCACGGTCATGGTACGACGTGGCTCCCAAACAAAATTGGCGTCCTTTTTTTTCCCACAAATAGAGCTTTCTTTTGGGTGGTATTTGATCATCTGTGCGATTTTTATTTTTTGCGCTATAAACAAAACATGTTTTCAAAAATGTCGGTCTTTTTCCGTTTATATCGCAAAAAATAAATATCGCAGAGACAATCAAATACCATCAAAAGAAAGCTCTATTTGTGGGAAGTAAAGGATGCAAATTTTGTTTGGGAGCCACGTCGCACGACCGCGCAATTGTCTGTTAAAGTGACGCAGTGCTAAATTGTAAAAACGTTTTTGGGCATTTAGCATCATATTGGTCCGGGGCTTAAGTGGTTAATGTATACAATGCATCAAGATAAAAAAAAACTTCTGCCTTTACAATACCTTTAACTAATAAAGTTGTCTCCATGTACCCTGCAAAATGATCACAAAAGTCTTTATTTCTGCAAACATCTTCTATTAATATTAATGGAGGTCTACATAAGTAATGAGATTATAAACACATAAATGCAGCTCCTGGACATTTTCCCAAGTTAAAATAAATACATGGAAATTTTATTTAAACTACCAGTGTTCTGTTGGCTACATTAATACAAATCTAACTAGTGTAGTTGGATCAATTTACCAGCATTCCAAAGAAGTTGTGCCAGGGTCAAAGTTTTACTGGCTCGCACATTAATGACTACATACGTACTTCTAGTATTACTGCAAAAGATCAAAACAAATCTCTTCATTTCTTGGTTTCTTATCCACATTTTACAACTGTATTTCTCTAACACTTTGTGAACAACAGTAATCATGAGCTCAGTTTTGTTCTAGTGCCATGAAAGGAGGAGGGGGTACATCAGTGTCTGCTGGCATGGTCTAGATATTCAAAGCCACCAGCATTACGGGCAAAGTGTAGCCAAGAATTCTCTCTATTTATTAGTGACCCACATTAGTGGAAGATTTTAATGTGAGTGACTAATAAAATAAGAAGATTACTGGCAACACTGTTCAGCCTAGTATACACAACCGTTTTCCTCGGCAAAATCCATCAGGAAAAATGCTGACAGAGTATTTTTGCCGAGAAAAATGGTCATGAGTATTTTTTTCGTCGAGAAAACTGACGTGGCTCCAGTGGAATCGAACTTCCCCTTTATGTTCTACGTCACCGCATTTGAGAACGACAAGATTTTGTCTTGACTGTGTGTATGCAAAGAAAGCTTGACAAGATTCTCGACAAGCCTGACAAGAACCTCGTCGAGGAAAATTATGTTTCTTTTACGACGAGATTCTTGGTCGTGTGTACGAGGCCTTCCTGATGTGCTGGTGATTCTGTGAATATGTGTAAAGGGGGTTCAGCCACAGTGGTATAGCAGAGGGTGGCATGTTCTTTTGTAAGAAATGGAGATGCTGGAACCAAAATAGCTTCATCACTCAGTTGGAATATTTACCACTTTGAAGTGTACTAAGGGGCTCTGGTTGGTAGCCCATAGACATGATTAGACCAATAGGGTATGCAGGCAGGTACAGAAAAAAAGTGTGAGGCGGCGTACACATGACCGAGGTTCTCGCTGGAAACCAGCGAGAACCTCGCTGGAAGCCGCATTCCAGCGAGGACCTCGGCCGTGTGTACGCTTCTGGCTCGCCCCGCCCGTCGGGAATCCCGTCGAGCGAAAAGAGAGCACGCTCTCTTTTTGCTCGACGGCCCGCCTGGATGAATGGCTGGTTGCCATTCCCGACGGGCGGGTCGCCGATTTCGACGGCCGGCAGAGAACCTCGACGGGCGGAACGATGTGTTCTGCCCGTCGAGGTTCTCTGCCGTGTGTACACGGCCTGAGTTCCAGTCCAAATATTGAGAAACCATGAATAATTTATTTCATCATTAGCATGTTTTTGTCTGTAACCCTTTTGTTTCTAATTACTGGCATGCAGGCCCGGATTTACTCCCTGTGCCGCCCTAAGGCCGGGTCCTTCAACGCTCCCCCCCACACACACACACGCAGGAGAGTCAAGTGTTACAGTTAACGGCTATAGCTGCCGACTGTATCAAAGCGAAATCTATCCGGTGGGAGCGCCGCTGCCGCAGAAACTTACTAATAGGCGAGACCGCGCCGTCCGGCGGTGGGGAATTTGCTCGCATGAAGAGGGTTAGTTCTTGCGAGGAGGAGCCGAGACAGCCTCAGAGGGACCCCAGAAGACCAGCTTTCGGGGCCACTCTGTGCAAAACGAGCTGTACAGTGGAGGTAAGTATAACATGTTATTTTTTTTTTAAATAAAAAAATTGCCTTTACAACCCCTTTTAAGGCCTCGTACACACAATCAAATCTGTCTGCTGGAAACGGTCTGCTAGACCGTTTCAGCAGACAGATTCGATCGTGTGTACGGGCAAACAGACGGATTTGGCCACCCGACAGATTTCAAAGCATGCTTTGAAATCTGTCGGCTGGGAACCCGTCCGCCCGACATGTCTGCTGGTTAGTACGCTAACCAGCAGACATGTCTTCTCGCACACGCGCCGAATGGTTTCGACGCATGCGCGGAAGTGTTTTACTTCCTGGTGCGGTGACGTGGCGGCGTCAACGTCACCGCCACGTCATCGAAACGTCAGCGCGCCGTCTGCTGGCGGGGAATTTGGTTTGCTCGTGTGTACACGCGAGCAAACCAAAATCCCAGCAGACAGATCTGTTCAAATCGGTCGGTCCGACCGATTTGAACAGACACATTTAATCGTGTGTACGAGGCCTAATGAGCCTGTTGCACAAATCACTTTATTACACTTTATTTATGACATCTATGGCTGCTATGCATATTTATATAATCCATATTTAGCACTATAATATTTAACTGGCTGATTAGCTTCTGCTTGGGCCTGGCACACATGCACAATCGCATATGATGATGACGACTTAATCATCATCATGTGCGATTGTGTGTGTGTGTTCCAAGCAGAAGCAGCCAATCAAATATAGTGCTCAATATGGATTATATAAATATGCATAGCACTAGCAGCCATAGATATCATAAACAAAGTGTAATAAAGTGATTTGTGCATATATAATCCATATTTAGCACTATAACATTTAACTGGCTGCTTGGGCCTGGCACAGTGGCACACACACATGCACAACATAATGATCAATCATGTTCATCAATCAACCTGCTAGTGTGTAATCCTGCTGGCTGCTGCTTCGTTTTCTGGTGGTGGTGGGGATGCACAACATAATGAGTCACGTCACTGGTTACAGAGAGCCTGGGGGAGAAGATGATGCCGGCCGTGCAGTCGGCGCAGAGGATGGTATGCGTAACATTAGGCTCTGCCTCCGCCAGTTACCTTTTTTCCAGGAAGTCATCGTGTGCCGCCGCACACGTGCCTGTTGCTCACGGCCGCCTCCACACAGCCTAGCCTAATGCCGCGTAGGTCAAATGTAAAACGCGTTTTAAAAAACGCATTTAAATTATGCGTCCTTCGACCAGCTTGGTGCGTAAAACGTGTTTTTTGTTTCAGTCACGTGGTAGGTCGTTTAAAACGCCGCGCAAGAAGCTAGTTAAAGCGAAATGGAAAAGAGTGGTGAACGCCTCGAAAAAAACGCAACATCATCTTTGCGTTTCAAAAACGTCGTTTTTTACACAGAAAACCGTTTTTTTTCACACAAAAAATGATCTGTGTACCGGCCAAGTGCCTTGTTAGCGGGGGGCTTCACCCACTGCTGCCCCAAGGCCTGGCCTTGGTGGCCTTGTGGGAAATCCGGCCCTGCTGGCATGCTGTATAACATGCTTATCTAATTCCGTAAATGATGAAACCTTTTATAAAGCCAATCATTTTAAAGCCACCTTTTGGGGATTATGTTTTCCTATGTTTATTAAATCCTTTAAGAACAATGTGGGGGAAGGGGGATAAATAAAATGTGTCTGAGACGGAAAAAAAATAATTAAAGGCCAACTCTACCCAAAAATTATTTTTGCCTATTGCAGCTTTCCACCTCCATGTAACCCAGCCTGCCTGGTGTAAAGCCAGTTATACTCACCTCAGCCCCACTCCCACCCCATGCAGGCCTTCCGTTTATCCTGGAGTGGGTTTTAAAATAATCCCTTAGATCTATTTTGTTTTCTACTAAAACTTCATACTGGTATGATATAGTTCTTTAAAGTGATTGTAAACCTAGTTACAGCACTTTTGCATACAGGTAAGCCTATAGTAAGGCTACTGGGAATATCTCCTAAACCTGCACAGTTTAGGAGATATTTACCATATACGATTGCGCTGTCATCGGCACATACGCACTGAAGAGAGGGCACGTGCCGTGACCAGCGGCTCCCACGCGCACGTGCAAGAATGACGTTACGCAACTCTGGCCAGTCACAAAGCTGGAGTCCACGACCCCGGAAGGAAGAAGGGTGAATATGGATGTGGCCACCAGCGGCGACAGCTGGGACATTGCGGGCTTCGTTTGCAGGTAAGTTTAACATAATGGGCTAGTATGCAATGCATACTAGCCCATTATGCTTTTACTTTTCAGGGGGAAAAAGAGGAAGCAAAACAGGGTTTACTCCCTCTTTAACTGGCAGAAGTAAACTTTGAAACTGCTCTAGGGCAGTGGTCCTCATGGGCCCACTAACAGGCCAGGTTTTATGTATTACCTTGGGGAGATGGAGACTAGAATACTGCAATCAGTGAGCAGCAAATGATATCACCTGTGATGTATTTCAGTTATCCTGCAAACCTGGCCTGTTAGTGGTCCCCTGAGAAAAGGGTTGATGACCACTGTTCCAGGGTACACAAACTAGTGAGAATTTGCAGTCTAAAATCTTGGTTAGGATATTATGTATACCTTGCCTATCAATTAAACCTTGGAAAAAATACCCATTATTGAACATGGTGGAATTTCTTAGTGGTATGAACAGTGGCGGTGCGTCCATAAAGGACGCAGGAGCATCGACCCCCTCTCCTGTCACACTCTCTCTCACCATAATAGATTCATGCATTGCATGAATCTATCTATGGTTGCTGTTGCTGACCCCTATTCCTGTGCCCGGTCCGTTGTCGGGCATCGGGCATATGAATTACAGTGGCAGGGTTTCTTTGGAAGTGCCTGTTCGAAACCATAGGCTCTAAAAGGCTTCCTGATTAGAGCAGTAGACTAATAGGCTTCCAAAAGGGTACTGCTGTGCGTTCGCTGATTACTCAGTGTTGTGTTAGGCCACGTACAGACGAGGAGACATGTCCGCTCAAACATGTCCGACGGACCGTTTCCAGCGGACATGTCTCCTCAGATTTTGGTCCGATGGCGTGTACACACCATCAGACGAAAATCCCCTCGATCTGAGGACACGGTGACGTGGTGGTGACGTTGACGCTGCCACGTCACCACTCCAGGAAGTAAAATACTTCCACGCATGCGTCGAATCCATTTGGCGCATGCAGGGGATTTCTGTCCGCTGGTTAGGCGTACTAACCAGCGGACATGTCCAATGGACAGGTTTGCAGCGGACAAATTTCAAAGCATGTTTTGAAATTTGTCCGCTGGACAAACCTGTCCGCTAGGTCGTACACACGATAGGAGATGTCCGCTGAAACTGGTCGGCGGACCAGTTTCAGCAGATAAATTCGATCGTGTGTATGCGGCCTCAGGGAACCAAATGCATCGCTTCACTAACACTGACCCGCCTCTCAGCCAATCAGGTTGCTCATTTCTGGTTACCTGTCACCTGATTGTCTGAAACAACAGGTGCCGCTATTGGATGCCTGACGGGATGAGAGGACGGGAGTAGAAGTGCAGGAGACTCATGAGGGACCCCGCTCGTCACCCGCTGCCCCACCAAGAAAGGGTAAGTGGGGCACACTGGCAGCATTTAATGGGCACACTGGCAGCAATTGGGCACACTGGCAGCATTTGGCACACTGGCAGCATTTGGCACACTGGCAGCATTTGGGCACACTGGCAGCATTGGGCACACTGGCAGCGACATTTGATTGCACAGTGGCTACAATTGATGGCACAGTGGATGCAATTGATGGCAGCGTTTGATGGGCACAGTGGCAGCATTTGATAGCACAGTGACAGCATTTGATGGGCCAGTGGCTATGTTTGATGGCACAGTGGCAGTTTTTGATGGCACAGTGGCAGTTTTTGATGGCACAGTGGCTGCGTTTGATGGCACAGTGGCTGCGTTTGATGGCACAGTGGCTGCGTTTGATTGCACAGTGGCTGCGTTTGATTGCACAGTGGCTGCGTTTGATTGCACAGTGGCTGTGTTTGATGGCACAGTGGCTGCGTTTGATGGCACAGTGGCTGCGTTTGATGGCACAGTGGCTGCGTTTGATGGCACAGTGGCTGCGTTTTGATGGCACAGTGGCTGCAATTGATGTTTTTTTTTTTTTTTACTTTTTCAGTTTGTTTGCAAATTGCAAAAAGTATTTTTTTTCTAGCACCAGCCGCCACTGGGTATGAATAACTTCAGGTACTATAGTGCAATGGTTTGTGGTATAAAGTATGTGATGTACAGCACAGCATTCAGAAAGGAGCAGTGAGAAGTACAGAACAGTACAGCCAGGAATCAATACAGTGTGGGTGGTCTATTCTTCAGAGGCTAAAGGCCTATCTTCCTGATCTCTCCAGTGAACACTTTTGAACAAAGCATACTACTGTATGTATGTATGTATGCATGCAAACTCGCAGCATATAATGTATTAGTACAAAATATTATAATATAATATAGGTTAACAGTATTATAACTCACTGTTCAAGCCTCTTCAGTGTGCATTCAGTTGCAGAATAACAGGCTGAACCTTTAAAGAATGCCCTGTGTTATTGTGCTGAGCTGTTGTGTTCAATCACTCAATGCAGAACACCAGGTTTTTTTTTATGACCTCTCCTTCTGCAAAGTGTTTTGTCGTTTTCATTATCTCAATGCAGTAAACGAATGAATGTTATCATTACATTTTATTTGGAGGAAAACATTCTTTGCTATTCTGCCTCCAAACAAAATAGCTAACTGCGTAACTTTTGGCAGAGATAAATGGCTTTATTTCCTTAGTCAGCTTAAGGCTTCCTGCAAGGTGTCTTATGGCTTAACAGAACAGCCTGAGTTAACCTTATTTGCACACAGCTGGGATTAAACTAGATAGTATACATGTCAGGACACTTTTAATAATAAATGTATATCTGAGCCCAAAACTTTTTTTTTCCTATTGTGGTGACAGCTCCAAATGTTAGATAATTGCTCACTTTCAGCTGCAGTGATAATAATTATCAAGACAAATAGAAAAGGTGCATCTCCACAGCTCACAGCAACACAGACAACAGCAGGTATATTCTAACCCTTCCCCACTCTAAAAAAAAAAAGTTTTAGATATGCTTTAAGTTAGATTTTTCTTAAGTGCCATGGGGGTTACTTAGCCGGTATTTTCAACCTAGAGAGTCATGTCCCATACAAACTGCGGTGAAAGCTTTTCGTTGGGAATCTGTGTGTATGCTCCATCTGACTTTATCCCACAGGAAAACTGCCAGAAAACAAAAGAAAACATGATCTCTTTTTTCCCGTCAGGAAAAAATCTTAGTGGGGAAACCGTTCGTTTGTATGCTTTTCTGAAGGGAAAAAAACGTGCATGCTCAGAAGCATTGAACTTCATTTTCTTGGCCCGTCATAGTGTTGTATGTCACCGCGTTCTTGGCATGCAAAAGTTCACCGAATTCCATTGGGAAAACCATTGTTTTTTTTTCTGACGGGAAAACCGCTCGTGTGTATGGGGCATCAGGTTGGGATCACACTTGTGCGATGCGGATTTCGCATGACAGGAGATTGTGACCGGCTCTCAATGGAGCCAGTTCACACATCTCCATGGTGGCTGCGGAGTGGATTGAACAGTGGTCCTGTGCATCTTTGGCTGTGTTTCAGGTCTGAATTCAGGCAAATATTTGCGCCTGATTCGTCCCTGAAACAGAGAAGATGGACGCACTAGACCCCTGACGTGAGCCACATGCAAAGACAGACAGACTAAACCCAGCCTAACGGAAAATAGATGGGCGCTGAATGCTCTCCTGCATCTACCGTTTAGGTGAAAATACTCTAGGTGGCATACAGACACTTTACGTGCAACCCCTTAAAAGGATAATAAAAGACATTTTTAAATAACAAACATTGTATACTTAACCTGCTCTGTACAGTGATTTTGCACAGATCAGCCCCAATACTAATCTTCTTGGGTCCCCCACCGGCGCTCCCTCCTGCCTAATGCCCCCAGAGCAAGCAGCTTGCAATGGGAGCACCCAAGCAGGCTCACTGCTGAGCCACTGCTCTATGTGTCCATTCGCACACAGAGCTGAAGCTCATCCCCTGCCCTCCTCTCCTCATTGGCTCACTGGCTGTGATTTACAGCAGCGGAAGCCAATGGCTCTTGCTGCTTTCTCAGTCAATGAGGAGGGAGAGTCCCCAGAGAGCCAAGGCTCTTGTGCACATCAATGGTTCGCAATGGGGTTTAGGTAAGTATTGGGAGGGGGGAAGCTGGTGCACAGAGACGGTTTTTTACCTTCCTGCATAAAATGCATAAAAGGTCAAAAAAAAACTTGAGCCTTTAGAACCACTTAAAGTCTGAAGTTTGACAATAAAGCTAATATTACAAATGGTATGACTAGCAAGAGTAAAAGGGTAGTGTTCCATTTGACTGGACCAATCACTACAGTACTGCTGCTTCACTATACATAGCAGTTCCTGCTATATAAACCAGGAGTACCCGATGGCAGAGAGATGGGGAAGAGACTAACTGTGTGAAGTTCCTGCTGTTATATAATAGAATTTATCCCTTTTAGATGTACATAGTTTTTCATGCCCGTCCTAATTTTCAGATTTGTCCCTGAAGATGATAAAATCCTTCCTTTGCATGATAGGTTTCGTTTTTTAACGCCTACTGAGGAAGCCCATATTGCAGACATAACACGTATAGGGACAAAGCACGGAGCGGAGGAGGGGATAGTCATTGTGGTATGATGTACACCGCTGTTTAGTGTCCCTATGTACCTTGACATGTGTATACCATAGCACTGATAGTGCTTTTAATAAGTGAGTAAGGTGCTGCCAGAGGAAGAGAGTGCTTTGGTGGAGCGGAGGAGATACTGAAAGAATAACAAATTCTTGTTGTAACCTTGCTTTTCTATTAGGGTCAATACCATGAGGTGAGCATTTTTAAACTGCACTGGATGGCTGCATGTATAACAGGGACAACACTGGAAGCACAAAGTGGAAAGTGTTTATAAGACATTAGCGGTGGACCGTTTCCTCATGGAATTATTTGGACATTTTTTTTTCTTTCGATTGTTTATCGTAAGATTTGCGCTAAATCTAAACGGTTATATTTATTTGAAGTGAGGTGAAAGCAGTTTTGATGTTTAGCAACATTTTGAATAATTTATCGGTTTGTGCTCATATTGATACTTGTAATGCGTGGAATGTTCACATGATTTTAAACCAATGAGAGCATCAAACTAACGTCCACGGTTCCTTTATTCACAGTGTACTGGTGCAGAGAGCACTGCTGATGTGAAAACATCAGCACCGCTCTCAGAATCGGTATAGACCATCCAGCCAGGAGAAGAGAGGAAAAGGAACTGTGGCGCCACTGGTCTGAAGACTTCGGAAAAGGTCAGTATATGTAGAAAAAAAGCATCAAACACAGCCATCGGGGAAAAATTAAGAGGTGAGCATGCAGCACAGGGTTGGGGACTAAACATAGCCTGTATGTGTAATAAATAGAAGCCCTGTATCTAATACAAGACTATTCATAAAAATGCTTTAAAGCATGCTTTACTTATGAGGCTGACTGATTGAGTGGTCCATAAAAATGATTTTAATACAGTTAAAAGTAAAACCTCTACTTATTTCTTATTATATTTTCTTCGTCTACTACCAAAACATCATTATGATAGGACACATTCCAATGTTTTAAATGTTAAGAAAAATAAAAAACTTTATAAGGATATTTAGTCCTGATAACAGCCTGTGAAAACCTGTAAAATGTGTGGATCACTCCAAGCTTAATTTTATGTGATGAAACTACCATAAGACTAAGCAATTCCAGCTGGGGATCAGATGTTTGGTTTGAGCTTAGGCCAAGTTTTAACTTGTTCTTTATAACCAGCTGTAAAAAGCTTGATATGCAGGAACGGCTCCTCTGTGAATTAAAGTATGTATTTCCCTAAGCCCATCTCCTTTATACAGCAGTATTTCAACCTATAAAAGAGAACAAGGCTATTTTATTCCCCTTCCACTTATCACAGCTAATATATTACGATCCTAAAAAATTCAACAAAACTCACAATTTAGGCTTTTATAAAGTTATGAAGAAACTTCATTAAATAAGCATGTGACATGTAAAAAAGAAAGTCCAGAATTTAGTTATATAACTGTATAATTTTAGTGTGTTTTCTCTTGCGTAGGAATGAAATGGGTTATAATAATATAACAAGGGACAGGCTGTTGCTTGCACAAAACTACAGCCACAAAAACGACAACTGTCACTCTCTAGGGTATTATTTAAAGTGGACCTACACGGAAAAGCAAAAATATATAGAACAGGCAATTTGCCTTAACAATACACTGAAAAAAAATGCCTTTTGCTACAGGTATAAATTCCACTTCAAAATAAACATTGTCCTTTCCGACATCTAAAGGTACATCTGCAGTGCAAGACCTAAGGCATTCCTCCCTCTGACTGCTAGTCTCATAAATTTTGAGTGAGATGGGGTGTACTCACACTGGGCATGGGTGATTGGAACCATGTCCAAGTAGGAATGCCCCCCTCACCCCTGCTGCTCTGCGCTCATACTGTTCTGTAAAGTAAGTGTTTATAGAGTTACTTACATCACCCAGAAAAGAGTGATCCCTGATTTTGTGTTCTATAAGGATTTCTATGCTTAGGCATGATTTCGGCTCACACTATAGTGAACTTTACCTATGACTGCTTGGCGAAGGTACACTTAATAGTCCCCTGGCATAGCTCGGCTCAGAGCAGTCACACTAACAAACTGGATCGGTGGGGGGTGGACAATGCCTAGGTAATGTAAGATTAAAACTGCCAGTGTAAGTACAGCTTTAGTGGCATCCGTACTGTGCTGCTCACTATTCTGAGGGCCTGAAGAAGAAGCTGTACCCAAGGACCCTGAGTGCAAGCATCTCCCTGCTTCCAGTGGCGGCTGGTGCTCCATTTTTTGGGGGAGGCGCAAACAAAACCCCAGCCAACAACCCCCCCCCCCCCCGCCAACGTCACTCGCAGACAATGGGACCTGCAGACAGAGTCCTCCTGCATGGAGCCAAAACAAAAGTAACACTGCCCTGGGGAAAGCACCGCCCATTTCCTTTGGCAGAGAGGAAGCAGCAGGACCCAATTAGAGTGGAGAGTGTGGAGACACTGGAGTGTGATAGGCTCGTGGCGCAAAGCACATAGCCACAGAGCTTAAAAAAATGAAGCGTCTTGCCTGCTTGCATTGGCATGACGCTTCAATGACGCTATAGCAGCACACTGTGACCGGCGCCCACCCTAAACATAGTAGTGCTGTTAAAGGACCTTTATTTTCTTAAAGGGCCAAAACATTTTTTTTAAATTACTGGCTTTGGGGGAGGGGGCGGCCCCCTTTCCCCCCCCTATGGACGGGCCGCCACTGCCTGCTTCGGTCTCCTTTATTCTAAGGATCTATGCTTCTTCCACCTCTCCTCTCCTTTCAAGATCAGCAGGGAGGCAGCTTTGATATGAAGAATCAAAGCCCTCAACTTCTATAAAGAGACACAATGTGGAGCAAAGCATAGGAAAAAGATCAGCTATTGGAGGCATTCAGGCAATACTGGTAAAATGCCCTCTATGCCCTCTCTTTGCTTGCCTTTTTTTGTGGACAGCTTCCATAGTACAGATGCTTTTCAACTAAATGGTGTCACTTTTCCCTGAAGGATCCTCCATATGTTCAAATTTAGAATCCACTAAGGGAAGCTTGATATCTTTTTTGTAATTAAAGATTACAGAGAGACATGTACCTAGCAGCTCTGTTCGTGCCATCTTTCCACAGGCTTTCCAGGAAGATATAAGATGTTAGCTGGCCAATTGTCCTACCAGCATCCATCCACACCTGTAATGGCCTTGGGTGGAATTAGCCATAAGCTCATTTGTAAAACCCACATCTTTTTTGTCTTTGGCCTTGCTCCAAGAATTGTCTTACTTTTACTATTACATCGAAAGAAGGAAACCTACTTCTTACAGCTCATTTTAATAGTTAGCATATAGCTTCCCATACATTAAAGATGTTGTCTGGCTGTACCTTTGATCTCACTTCAGGCCTAATCTAAACATTTCATTATGAAAAGCTAGAAATCTACTTTCCAATTTCTTAATGGACACATTTTTCATTGTGCTTAACTAGAGCAGGAATATTATTCCTCTCTGGTATTAGGAAAGCATCAGTGCTCTGTTACTTATCTAGGTCCTAGTCTGAAAATGGTTCTGCGGGTCTGAGCTACATGTATATGTTTTTTTTATATAATGTCAGTAATGTTTTAGCATTTAATGCCCGATATTGTAAGTAACGTGAATTTTCTTAATGTAGAACTAAGTCCTCCCATTAAAAAATGTGTTGCAGCACTTAATAATAAGTACAATTGTACCTATATTTTAGTCCCCTTGTAAAGCACCATAAATATCTGAAGATCCTGCCAGTGATGTCAGTCTAATGCTGCTTCCTGTAATAGCGTGGTCAAAATGCTGCCATGCTCCTAACCTCAGGGCAGAGTTGTCACTCTCATGTAGGCTGTGCTTGCTTGCCCTACAATGGGATGAAAAAATGTTGCAGGGGGAGTGGTTATCATCATCGTCATTGCTAAATCACAAGACTGCAGCTAGTCAATCAGCATTGCACCTTGCCTAGTCCTGCCCACTGATTTCTGGATTGACAGCAATTCATCTGTTGGTGAAACCCTCCCACTGTGAGCTGCAGTGTCTTGAAGGGGGAACGTGTGAGGCCGCGTACACACGATCGGTCCATCCGATGAGAATAGGCTGACGGACCGTTTTCATCGTGTCACCGCTGAAATGGCCTGATGGTCTGATGTGCGTACACACCATCAATTCATAAACCGATCGTGTCAGAACGTGGTGGCGTAAAACACAACGATGTGCTGAAAAAACAAAGTTCAATGCTTCCAAGCATGCGTCGACTTAATTCTGAGCATGCGCGGGTTTTTGAACCGATGCTTTTGCGTACTAACGACCGGTTTGGACCGATGATCAGGCGTCTATCAGTCTGATTTTAAAGCAAGTTTTAAAACTTTGGTCCGAAGGACTACAGACCAATAGGCTGTACACACGGTCGGTTTGGACCGATGAAACTGAACTTCAGTTCGTTTTCATCGGTTTAGACCGATCGTGTGTACGCAGCCTGAGACCTAATTGAAAGGGAATTGGCTCAGTTAGGGAAAGAGATTTATGTATTTTATTTTTTATTCTACATGGCTTATGCCTTACATTGTACTTGGGTTTAGTAATTGTTTTGACTGTCAGACAGGAGCCTTTCGTTGTACTTGCAGAGCTATATAATCATGTCCTATAACTGCAAATGCCAGGTAAGTTAAAGTTCCGGAAGTCAATAACAGGGCTTTTCAACAGGCAAAAACAAGATTTTGATCCCTGCTCTCCCCAAACAACCATAACAGTAATCTAGACCAAAACTACCATTCCTGCTAAAAGCAGAATCCGGTGATGTGTAGTTTAGTATTTAAACTGACACAGCTCCCACAGATCGTAAACTGCAATCTCCTAGATGGTATTAAAATGTTTAAGATGTTTTCACTGTTCTGCCATCAAGGAAACACTTTCAAGAAAGGCAATATACTCAGATCAAAAACCTCAAAAAAGATTTTCCTGCTTGGATAGGCTTGGCATCGTCATGCTTCCCCCAGCTCATGTGACCTGCCGTCTCCTCCTGTATGGTCTCTCGAGTCAGGTCAGTGCAAAATAGTGCAGACATTGCCAACTATTAAACCAAATTGTTGTTTTTTCTTTTTTCACTCACATAAAACCAGATAAAATAAAGCATATCACAACAGCTAGCATTCCCAATATAGAGAGGAGATAGTCACTCAAATTGTATGTTACACTTTTTTTTACATGTTTTGCTTTATCTATTAGGCCGCGTACACACGATCAGACCGGTCCAATGAAACTGGCCTTAAAGCGGATCTCCACCCTAAAGTGAAGATCCGCTGATCCGAACACTCCCCCCCTCCGGTGTCAAAATTGACACCTTTCAGGGGGGAGGGGGGTGCAGATAGACATGTATCTGCACCCACTTCCGGCCCAGCATTCACGGGCAAAAGACGGGCATTACATCACATCCCGTCTCCCGCCCGTTGTGTGCTGGGAACACTCGGCTCCCAGCACACAGCTGGAGCCAATTCGCGGGCGCAGCGCGACTCGCGCATGCGCCGTAGGGAACCGGGCAGTGAAGCCGCAGCGCTTCACTTCCTGGTTCCCTCACCGTGGATGGAGGGGGGAGCAGCAGGGTGACGAGCGATCGCTCATCCTCTGCTGCGGACGCCGCTGGACTCCAGGACAGGTAAGTGTCCTAATATTAAAAGTCAGCAGCTGCAGTATTTGTTGCTGCTGGCTTTTAATATTTTTTTTTAGCTGAACCATCCGCTTTAAGGCCAGTTTCATCGGACCAAATCGATCGTGTATACGGCCCATCGGACTGCTGTCCGTCAGACCAAAGTTTTAAAACTTGCTTTAAAATCTGTCCGACGGACGCCTGACTAGTGTTGAGCGGAATACGCCATATTCGATTTTGCGATATTGCGCGAATATATAGAAGAATATTCACGAATATTCGCTAATATCGAATATTCGTGATATTTTATCCAAAAAATTTTTTTAATGCGAAAATGATTGCGAAATTCTCATAAACGGAGATCATTTCCTGTATTACTAAACTAATATGCACTAAACACTAACGCTACACTAACTCTACTTAAAAGAAAGGAGAATAAGGGGGCAAAAGAAGGGCGGAGAATATAATCGTGCAATATTCCTATTGCGCGATTATCTTCTCCGCCCTTCTTTTGCATCAGAGCCAATCAGAATAACTCAAATATTCGGCAAAAGGAATATCACGCAATATTCCTTTTGCCGAATATTCGAGTTATTCTGATTGGCTCTGATGCAAAAGAAGGGCGGAGAAGATAATCGCGCAATATTCCGTTTGCCGAATATTCGAGTTATTCTGATTGGCTCTGATGCAAAAGAAGGGCGCATCAGAGCCAATCAGAATAACTCGAATATTCGGCAAAAGGAATATTGCGCGATTATCTTCTCCGCCCTTCTTTTGCATCAGAGCCGATCAGAATAACTCGAATATTCGGCAAAAGGAATATCGCGCAATATTCCTTTTGCCGAATATTAGAGTTATTCTGATTGGCTCTGATGCAAAAGAAGGGCAGAGTAGCATTGCGAATTTTCGGCAACATAAAAGAATCGCATCAGCTACTCGGCCCAGGGTCTCTCTCTAATCATACCAGCAATGCTTTTAGACGTCGATGGAGATCACTAGGATGTGATCTGTTTTAAAAATAAATTTGAAAAAATATGAATATTCGCCATAGCGAATATTCGCCGCAGTATTCGAGTTATTCGCGAATACTCGAATATGCAATATTCGTAGCGAATATTCGCAATGCGAATATTCGTGAGCAACACTACGCCTGACCATCGGACCAAACCGATGGTTAGTACGCAAAAGCATTGGGGCGAAAACCCACGCATGCTCAGAATCAAGTCGACGCATTCTTGGAAGCATTGACCTTCGTTTTTTCAGCACGTCATTGTGTTCTACGTGGCCCGTGGGGATTGGTCAGGGCCCTCAGGAGCTCCACCTTACTTTCCCTCCCATTCTTCTGGAAGTTTCTAGTAAGTTTGAGAAGTGTGTGTGTGGGGGGGGGATCTTAGTGATGCTGCCTGTGAGTCACCCAGCCCTCCCTGAGTCACCCTACCCTGACCCAGAAAAACACACAGGCTTAGTTGCCAGCCTCTTTTCTTCTAATTTTGAGAGGCCATGTGTCTTATTGAACTGTATTCTGCAAAAAAAGTTTTATCCCCGTTGTGGGGTCGTCGGTATCATACTTAAAATGAAGATTAAAAATTAGCTGCTAACCCCAAACTAAATGAATAAAGCACTATTGCAAGTTAAAAACAAATGGGTAGGGTAGCTGACTGTCACATGGTGAAAAGAAAATGGTGTCTTTTGTGTGTAGTCCCTCTATTTATAAGCTGACCACCTAAGATGGCCACCACACATGCTCATCACCATCTTGTGGATGAAAAGCAGAACTAATAATAGCACCTAATATTGATTGCTCATTATCCATCTATCATTGTCCTGTACATATATACAATTCTTTTTGAGCAAAAAGGGATCAAAAGTGTAGATTATTTTTCTTTCTTAAATGCCAAATAATATTTATACAATTTTTAATATTAAACAAGGCTATTAGACAATGAATCAAAAGATTTTTTGATTACGTATGAAAGGTAGATATGTAAAGCCTTTATTAACCCCTTCCAGTCCGGGCTTTTTTTGGCACTTTTTGTTCACATGCGATCAATGTCTTTCCAGGCTTTGTTTGGCTGTCTGGGACAGCCGGCGAATGGTCGCTGGGGTCACTTGGTGGAATGGGAGTGGAATAGGAGTGCCCAGGGGATCTATAAAAGGCTCCATGGGAAAGAGGACATCCTCTCCTGCTGCTTGTAATAGCAATCGAGCAGCTGGTAAGTCCGCTCCGATTGCTATTACAAGAGATAATGGTACCAGGGTGATGGCTACAGCCATCATCCCGGCGTTAAGCACTGAATGTCCAGTGACGTACAGAAGATCCACCTTGCTTCCAGTTTCAATAGATGTTTATCCAGGTCACCTATTCATGGTCCCAATTTAAATTCTATGGCCCAAAATTTTAATACCTCAGCTTTACCACCATGTTTTTCATGAACTTGCCTAGCAATTGGTATATCTCTTTTTTTTCTGCATTGTCAACATGGGTATCTCATAACATAAATGATTCCCTCTGTGCTACAATTAAAGAATAATTGTATTTTGATAATTTTCAAAATTTTTGGGGTTTTCAAATTCTTTAACAGTGGGAATATAAGGACATGCATTACAATGTCCACACCTGTAGCTACCTAATGTTTTTTTTTTCCGGTAGCCATGTGGGAATGATTTTTTTTGGACAGTTCCTAAATGACAATGCACTATAATGTTTCTAAGATTTCTACTGCTTCTATATGTGATCATGGGGCTTTTTGGAAGGATTTTAGATTGGTTTGCCTTTATGTAGCACTTTCCAATATTTATTGATGATGTTAAAAATTTCACCAGATTGATTTGAGCATGTTCCTATATATTACGGTTAACTATGTTATTATTTGTCTTGACCCTCTTTGGCAAAGTCTTCTTTGGGACAGTGTGAGAAAAGAGGGGTGGAGGTGCCAACTGTAATGTTCCAAAACTTTTCTAAAAGATGTAAGTATAATGTATATACTTACAGGTTCTCTTGGAGATATAGTCCATCGAGGTGTCCTTAGGTCTGTGGGTGCCGGTCTGCAAGCTCTAGAGGTGTCCTCCTGGCTTCTCAGCGTTGTTGCATGCAGGAAGCTTCACGCTAACCAGCGTGGAATGCGGAAGCGGCGGTGACGTCACACGGCACGGCAGGGCTGACAATCATACAATTTGCTGACAGAGGTTATGGACACCCTCTGAGGAAGGCTGCCTTCTTTTGCTATTTTATACATAGACTTTATTTAGAGGTGCCATTGGAGCCACTATTAACACTGTTTCATACAGGCATCAAGTCACCACAAGCACCGGAATCCCCCCCCCCCTCTATGTTCTTTGGGACAGTGCTCACTTTTTCATAAGACGTTCTTAACTCTGTGAGATTATAACCACGTCTACTGAACCTCTCAACCAATTGAAGACTTTCATTTTGAAAGGCTACATCAGTAGAGCAGTTTCTTTTAATTCTCATAAATTGCTCAGTGGGAATGCTTTTTGAAAGGATGTAGGTATTGGCTCTCCCAATGTAGCAAATTATTGGTGGAGGTAGGGTTCTGGTACATAGTTGTATTAATAGTACTATCATCATCTCTCCCAATCTTAAGAAGGAACTTAATACTGTCAAGGTTATTTCACTTGTAAAAATATTACCAATATTATTATGGATGAAGGATGTAATCAATACATCTGTTAATACCTTCAGTCAAATTTGGATTCCCTGAAACTATAGGGTGACCTGGGGATTTTAGATATCATTTTTTCACCATGTGACAGTCAGCTACTCTTGGTTGCTCATTTTCTTTGATGTTCTTACCTCTGATGAAGCTCTCTTTGAAGAGTGAAACATGTTAGGTTTGGGTGATTTTATTTTGGGAGCACCTTCTGACTTTATTTTCATTTAGGTTCACATATTGTAATTTTCGTCCTGACACATTTTCCCCCACCCCTTTTAATATTTGTGGGGTGAGATATGCCTTGTGCCAATGCAGTCTTGATTATTAGAGAAGCTTTTTTGTGGATATATGCAGATATGCACGAGTGTACCTGTATTACATATCTGAGAGATTGATATACCTTTTATGACTTATAATAAAAGTTACGTTTTAGATAAGTGGCCTTTCGGTACATAGGAAAAACGCATCCTCACCTAGTTTTAGTTAAAATCTATTTTGTATTGCAGAAAATTCCTGCTATACACAAATCACAAAGAGCACCATTCTCTAGAAGAGATAATTGCATGCTTTATTTTAAAGAGCTGTGGGGCATTAGACGCTAACAGCATCTTAATACATTTGGCTAATATTTTATTTACAGCATTTATTGGTATTCAGAAGATTACAACCAGCATTAACTTTAGTAAAAAGCCTTGTGGATTGTAATAATCCTCATATTGGAGCTTCAGTATTCAAACTGATATTTCAATGGATGGAAACCCATCTGCTTAAAATGAGAGCAGTGTGTTGAAATATATTACTATATTTTAAAAGGAACATCCAGTGTATAGAGATCCTTACTATTTGCTACTCTCCAGCTATCAGTTCCATTTGTAAATGTAAGAAAAATATAATGAGTTTAGAAAAGAAAAGATGAGAAAGATTTTAAGACCTATCATCCTGAAAGCACCATCTTTTACTCAAAGGCTGTAATAATAATATGTTTTATTCTTCTGCTAAATACCTGTTTATATAAAGCACACTAATGTATTTATTTTCAAATAGTTTAGGTTGGCAGGCTGTAGATAGAAACATGGGCCCAGATTCATAGAGCAATTATGCCTGTCTAACTGGTGTTAGACAGGAGTAATTTCAAATTTTGCGCGCCGTATCACTAGTTTGAATCCTCAAACCATGATACGGCGGCTTCGGGCTTCGATCCGAGAGGCTTACGTCTTCGTAAGCCTTCGCATCTACGCTGCGATATTTTTGCGGCCGCTGGGAGGAGTTCGCGTCGTTTTGATGCGTCGGGATATGCAAATGAGTTTTTACGGCGATCCACGAAGATACGAGCGGTCTTCGCAATCGCTTACGTCTATTTTTTTTTACGTACTGTTAGACCAGCTTTTTGCTGGTCTAACGGTGCGTAGCCCATGTTAAGTATGGCCGTCGTTCCCGCGTCGAATTTAATTTATTTTTTTTTTTTTACGTAAGTCGTTCGGGAATAGAAATGTCCGTAAACGACGCTACTCAAACAACGAATGACGTAACGACGTGATTTCGCGCAATGCACGGCGGGAAATTTGCGAACGGAGCAGGTGCAGTTCGATCGCCGCGGGAACGCGCCTATTTTAAATGCTTCACGCCCCCTACTCGCGTAGATGGATTGCGACGGGAGAAATACACTACGCCGCCGTCGTTTACTCAACAAAATCTACCTGGATTCCACGTAGAGCCAGGTAAAAAACGGCGGCGTAGTGTATTTCTGATACGCTACGATAATCTAATTCTCTCTGAATCTGGGCCATGACATGTAAAACGATTACTGAATGGTAATACATTAGCTGGACCATGATGATCCCTGTCAGGCATAATAAAACATTATTTCAATTTAAGTCTTATATAAGTGCTAATAAAAATGCAAATCATAATCATGGCTTAATACTTTTGTGTACAATGAACCTTACCTCCTTTACTACTGTATATTAAAGATGAACTTCAGGATAAGCAAATAATGTCTAAACACAAAAGGCATGTGTCTTCCTGAAATAATAAATACAAATAATCTAAAAGAATGGTGCGCTTAATTCAACCTGTGAATCTTATGACTGTGCAAAAAAAAAAAAATTTTGATAACACACTGTTTATTACAGTCAATGTGTTATAAGGGAAAAAACTTGCGCGCTATTATGTTCTATTTTTTAAGTAAATATAATCCATCAGCCTCCAGTGAATATAGTGAAAAAAATATAGTACATGTATAGTGACCGTGAATTAGCTGCAACCACTTAGTAGTGTACTTAAAAAACACTGCATAATAAATGTAAAAGAATAAGATGAGAATGGTGCGCTTATTTAATAAGGTGCCATAAATTAATATGATCAAAGAATGAATATGATGAGTATTCAAACATACAAATAAAAAAATGTGAATAAAAGTCCAACTAAAGCTCAATGGTATGAGTCAGTTCATACGAAGGTAAAAATCTCATAGGGGTAACTTGATAGAAGAAAAAACAGACAAAACATCAATCCAAACATCGACTGTTGAATTTATGAATTTGCCGCTCACCTCTAACAATGTCACAAGGGTGAAACAAGGATCATCAGATAGTCAGAGACTCCTCTGGACCCGTAATTTGGCATAAATATAGCCACATTTCCCTTCTACAAGTGTGCAAAGTTTGTTGTCTAGGGGACCTACGGCTGGGGAGCACTCATTTTTCAAAGCTGGGCATCCCTTCCATAGACTCCCATGTTAAATGTCAGTCTATTCATGACACAGTGAGGCATGGGCATAGTGAGACATGCACACAGTGAGGCATGGGCACAGTGAGGCATCGGCACAGTGAGGCGTGGGCACAGTGAGGCATGGGCACAGTGAGGCATGGACACAGTGAGGCATGGGCACAGTGAGGCATGCACATAGACACAAAGGGCCAGATTCTGGTAGATCTGCCCTTTTACAGCGGAGCGGAGCGTAGCATATCCCATTTACGCTATGTCTCCGCACTATTTACGGGCAAGTGCTGTATTCTCAAAGCACTTTCTCCGTAATTTGCGGCGGCGTATCGTAAAGGGGCCAGCGTAAGGCCGCGTAAGTAGGAAGGAGGGGGGCGTGTTGTTATTAAATTAAGCGCGCCCCCGCGCCGAACGAACTCTGCATGCACCGCCCGGAAACGTAGCCCACTGCGCATGCTCCATAGTACAACGCAAATACATTGGTTGCGACGACAACGTAATTAACGTACAGCCCTATTCGCGAAGTGTTACGTAAACGACGGAAAAACACAACGCTGTCCCGACGTCCATACTTAACATGGCGTAAGCCGAACCTACGCAAGGTTACCTAGCAAACTACGAAAACTATGACGACGGCGCGCAAAAACGTTCGGGAATCGACGTATCAGGTAGGGTGACCAGACATCCCCAGTTTCAGGGGACAGTCCCCTGATTGAGGACACTGTCCCCGGACTAAGTCTGTCCCTGGTTTTGTCCCCAGATTGGACTTAATAAGGGACAGGGGCAATTTCAAAGAAAATTAGTGCAGAATTAAAACAAAATAAATTAGAATTATACACCCCTGCTCCGCTGTGCCTACTAGCATAGGGGGGTTGTATTTTTCCCATTATCTGAGCCCCTTTCTGATGATCCTGTGCTGGTCGGAGCAGAGGGAATATTTCTTCAGTTTCGGGCGCATGCCCATTCAGCTTCGCTCTCATGTTCTTCTGGCTCAAATTCTGGCCAGCCACCTGCCTATCTCCTTGCCTTCCCTGGCAGAGTGATCTTCCTCCGCTCCCCATCCAGTAGTACCTGGAGCCCGAAGAGTAAGGCCGCGTACAGATGAGGAGACATGTCCGCTGAACGTACCGTTTCCAGCAGCCAGCAGACATGTCTCCTCGTATATTTGGTCTAATGGTGTGTACACACCATCGGACCAAAATCCCCTCGGACGGATAACGCGGTGACGTTGAAGCCGCCACGTCATCAATCCAGGAAGTAAAATACTTCCACGCATGCGTCGAATCCATTCCACGCATGCGGGAGATTTATGTCCGCTGGTTAGGCATACTGTCCGACGGACAGGTTTCCAGCGGACAAATTTCAAAGCATGCTTTAAATTTGTCCGCTGGAAAAACCTGTCCGCTAGGTCGCACACACGATCGGAGATATCGCTGATTGTTGTCGTTACTAGTAAAGAAAAAATATGTCCCCGGATTTCATTTTAAAAATCTGGTCACCTTAGTATCAGGCTCATTTGCATAGTCGATGCAGAAATCGACGGGAACGCCGCCTAGCGGCCAGCGTAGAATTGCATCCAAGATCCGACGGTGTAAGTGACTTACGCTAGTCAGATCTACGCCAAATCTATGCGTAACTGATTCTAAAAATCAGTCGCATAGATACACAGGGCAAGAAACAGAGATACGACAGTGTACCTGGAGATACACTGTCGTATCTCTTTTGAGAATCTGGCCCAGAGAGGCAAAGTGAGGCACACAGATGGACACCGTGGCCCAGATTCACATACAAATAGATTCGCGTAGAGTATCAGAAATACTCTACGCCGCCGTATTTCACCTGGCTCTACGTGGAATCCCGGTAGATTTTGTCCAGTAAACTACGGCGGCGTAGTGTATTTCTCCCGGCGCAAGCCATCTACGCGAGTAGGGGGCGTGAAGCATTTAAAATGGGCGCGTTCCCGCGGCGATCGAACTGCGCATGCTCCGTTCAGAAATTTCCCGCCGTGCATTGCGCGAAATCACGTTGTTACGTCCTTCGTTGTTTGAGTAGCGTCGTTTACGGACATTCCCGAACGAGTTACGTAAAAAAAAAAAAAAAAATTAAATTTGACGCGGGAATGACGGCCATACTTAACATGGGCTACGCACCGTTAGACCAGCAAATAGCTGGTCTAACAGTACGTAGCAAAAAAATTACGTAAGCGATTGCGAAGACCACTCGTATCTTCGTGGATCGCCGTAAAAAGTCATTTGCATATCCCGACGCTGAAAACGACGCGGACTCCTCCCAGCGGCCGCAAAAATATCGCAGCGTAGATCCGAAGGCTTACGAAGACGTAAGCCTCTCGGATCGAAGCCCGAAGCCGCCGTATCATGGTTTGAGGATTCAAACTAGTGATACGGCGCGCGAAATTTGAAATTACTCCTGTCTAACACCAGTTAGACAGGCGTAATCGCTCTGTGAATCTGGGCCCATAGGCTTATACTCGAGTCAATGCGTTTTACCAGTTTTTTTGTGGTACAATTAGGTGCCTCGGCTTATATTTGGGTCGGCTTATACTTGAGTATATACATGGTACTTCCTGGTTTATGAGACACCAGAAGTGACATCACTTTGGAGGAGGAGCCAGTAACTGGTTGAATTAAGCGCACCATTATTTTACTTTATATTTATGTAGGTGTGAGATCACTATTTCAATGGTTGCAGCTGTTAATCTGTTTTTATATTTATATTTTAATTTTATTTTGTTTTGATTCTTCCTTTGTAGTTTACAATATCCACAATAGTAGCGCTTTAGGAATTATATACATGACAAATAAAAATGAATAGCGAAAACATAGAATTAACAGAATGGCCTAAAGAAAAAAACTCCATTAAATGCTCTAAAAAAAAATGTTTCTGCAAACTTAAAATGTAGAAGATTGGCAGACATAATTACAGGAGGTACTGCTTGACAAGTGTTTATTAAATAAAAGGAAGTTTGTTGCAGGGGATATGTCTTCTACTTCACTATTTGGGATTAGCCTATAATCCTCCTCATTGAACCCTGTTTTTGAGCAAAAGACAGGATGTTTTAAAAAAAAAATTGTTTTTAAATTCAAAACAGTCTTTTAATCAACATTTGCCCAGAAATCTTACATCTCCTGTAAGTTTCCTCTGATAGCATTTTTTTATTTCTGTATATCTCAAGCACTGAGTCTGGAGAGCTGTATTTAACTTAATGGCATTTGTGGGTCAGTATCTAGGGAAGCAGGAAATGGGGGCAGCACAAAATCCTCACTTTTCTTATTTTCTTCTTCTTTTCCAGCCTCTCTAAACTGTTCTACCAAAGAGGAACCCTTAAATCAATTGTCATGTTTCAGGTAACTCCTGCTAAAACCAAGTTATTAGGGGGTCAGTAGGAAAATGCCCTGTACATTGCTGGCTTGTGTAAATAATGCTCCCATTACAGTGGTGCTCAGAATACCACCCTTATAGAGAGCCAAAAAGATAATTATTGCTATGAAACTGGCTATGCCAAGTGACATTGGCCCTGAAACTATGCAGACACCATAAAATGGGAGGTAAATCAGCCACTGTTTAAGCGACACTAACAAACTCTAAAGGAACCATAGTGTTCTACAAAAGCCTGTGTGATATGAAGTATCCAAGGTATATCAGCCATCTGAGTTGGTAAAATAAGCAGTCTTTTTATTGCTATACCCAAAACAAGTAAATTAAAAGAGCTGCTTTCAAACAGTGCGTAGTTCTGGTACAAATAAGGAAGCATAACACAGGCTCGCCGCTAGTCTTTCTGACCCATACTGGGTTAGGGTTCCTCTGCGTAACAGAATGCCAGGTAGGCTGCAAGGGTTCAGCAACCAGTAAATCATTTGCCAGAGGTTCACCTTGCTAAGAACCTGTGAACCATTCCACTCTGCCTCATTGACACAGGTGCTGATTCCTTGCTACTGCCTTTAAGGCTCCCTTTGCTGTGACTTAATCCCTTCAGGACCGGAGTGCTTGTAGTTAGGGTTGGAGGTTCTTCCCTCCCAAAACTCTTTGAACCTCCGAAGTTCCGGTCCCTAAAAGGAACTCATCAATTCAGAGAGTACTGACAATGAAGCCCTGTACCCATGGCCGAGGTTCTCGGCAGAAACCAGCGAGAACCTCGCTGAGGCGGCGTACACACGACAGAGGTTCTCGCTGGAAACCAGCGAGAACCTCGCTGAAAGCTGCATTCCAGCGAGAACCTCGGCCGTGTGTACGCTCCTGGCTCCTGGAATCCCGTCAAGCGAATAGAGAGCACGCTCTCTTTTTGCTCGACGGCCCGCCTGGATGAATGGCTGGTTGCCATTCCCGACGGGCGGGTCGCCGATTTCGACGGCCGGCAGAGAACCTCGACGGGCGGAACGATGTGTTCTGTCCGTTGAGGTTCTCTGCCGTGTGTACGCGGCTTGAGAGCCGCATTCTGCCGAGAACCTCGGCCGTGTGTACGCTCTCGGCGAGCCCCGCCCGTCGGGAAACCCGTCGAGCAAATAGAGAACGGCCCGTCGGGATAAATGGCTGGTTGCCTTTCCCGACGAGCGGGTCGCCGAATCTGGCGGCCAGCAGAGAACCTCGACGGGCAGAACGATGTGTTCCGCCCATCGAGTTTCTCTGCCGCGTGTACGCGGCATCACCCAGGAAGTCCTCACCTTTCATGGGAGAGAACCACTGAGAACTCAACCATGTCTCCAAACTGTCCCCCTTAAGGGGACCACAACTCCAAAATTGGGGAAATTTACCTGCCATTCAGGACACATTCCCATTGTCCTCTACACCTGCTTGAGGATGGATGGTTTATTCTGTCAATCTCTAAATATCTGCACCTAAATTCAGCAAAAGGACTATAGGGGAAATGAATGCATGGGATGAGTAGAAGGATCAGAAGATTCATCTGGGAAATATCAAACCTTCTCTATCTTTCTTTTCTTTGCTATTGCTAAGATTGCTATTCCTAATAACACGTTCTAACTATAGTCTTTGCAAATTCAAAATACAAGGGGTGGCACTTGTAGACAAGCATGTCATTGTTCAGGTATGCATAGGGTAGAATGATGCCTATATACAGCCATATATACACGTGTTTACTTTCTTCCTTTTCAGTTAGCAGTATTTTCCTGACATCACTAACATCCTAAGACAACATATGTTATCAATGAGCAGTGTATATATCAGTAACAAGTAACAACTTGTAATAGTATCCTTACATAACAGCAAATGTTAACCGAGAGAAGTAGTGAGCAGCATGTGTAATCAATCATGTATACATACACAAGATAGCATATGTTATCAATGAGTTGTGTATATACTTTATATATACAGAAAGTAATATTAGAGAAAAATAAAGCAGAGACAGAATTGCTTCAGGTCTTGTGTCAACCACTATGCCTCACCAAAATCAAAAGCAGTAAAGTAAAACACTACGACGTGCTGAGAAAAATGAAGTTTAATGCTTCCGAGCATGCATCAACTTGATTCTGAGCATGCATGGATTTTTGACAGATGGACTTCCACACAGACGATCGTTTTTTTCTATTGTTTTTTTTTATCCATAGAAAATTTTTAAAACATGTTCTATTTTTTTCACCGATGGAAAACAAACCGATGGGGCCCACACACGATCGGTTTGTCTGATGAAAACGGTCCATCGGTCTGTTTTCATCTGTTTTCATCCCATGATATGGGAGATGGTCAGAACTGCACACATAGTACAGGTAATGGTCAGAGACTGCAGACAATGCTTTAGCGTTAAAAATAGTGCCTGAAAAAAAGCCTCATCTTCAATCCCAGTGTGAGAGCCCGAGTGCTTTCACACTGGAGCGGTGCGCTTGCAAGACTTAAAAAAATGTCCTGCAAGTAGCTTCTTTGAGGCGCTTTAGTGTGTGTGTACACCATTCCTAAAGTGCCCCCTGCCCCTTGAAATCAATGGTTAGTGCCTGAAAAGCGCCTCGGCAGTGGCGCTTTGAACCCTTTAGTTGGCCGCTAGTGGGGGTTAAAAGTACCTCTAAAACTACAGTAAAGCGCCACTAAAACTAGTGGCGCTTTGCCACCGACACCCCTGCATTGTCAGTGTGAAAGGGCTCTTAGTACATCTCATTATACATCTGTAGATGCTACTGAGGCGCAGGAAGGGACAGGGTTTGTGTATCCTATGCAATCTATCATGCCATAAAACATCTAGAGCAGAAGCAGCCCAGAGCACATGTAAAGGGATGCTGGGGATGCCATCCTTCAGCACACTGAACACTGTGACTCACCTGGGTTCTCTCTGCACCGCAAGATAGAGATGGGAGGGGGAGGCATTCCAACTGGAGTTGGTAGAGACAGTGCGGGATTCCAGACTCCCCGTGTGAGGAATTCATTCCTGCACATCAGCACTAAGCAGCCACTGAAAACTAGAACCCTCTTGTCATGAAGAGGAGTGGCCCCTCCCCCGAACACTGCCAGAAGGAAGGGAGAACTCTGGTACTTCGGCGCCCCCACCTCTGCAGGCGCCTGGGTGCTAAGCACCCTACCTAGGATCGGCCCTGAGTATACAGATAATTTTATACAGGTTAGGCAGGATAGTTAGGAGAAGGGAGGAGGGGCATTTTTAAAAGTCTACATTTACTGTCCCTTAAAATAGTTTGTTTGGGGCAAGCTGCCGCTGACCCAATCAAAGTTTTTACTGCACCATAGGATTTACTACAAAGCTTCACACTTCCCATTGGGAGTGGGATGGGAAGTATGTAGCTGAGGCTACATAAAATGAATACAGTGCTCACAGCAAGTACACCTGGTAGAGCAGCAAATAGTTTGTATGGGTCAGCTTGGCCCAAATAAACTATTTAAATGGACATTAAACGTGGAATGTAGGCTTTAACACTATATATAGTTAGGCTTTTATTCCTTTTATTTCACTTTAGGTAAATGTTTACTATTGCTCTGCAGCACAAACAGTCAGATTTGATTATAGATCATAGATAAGCACAATGGCATTAGGAAACGCGGCTGCTGAAATGCACTGAATTGTGTGGAATGGATTTCATGCTGACATTCCACAATCATAACAAGGCATTCAACTTTGTTAGAACCTTACTCCAACCTAAAGGGCGCACAGACTACTTTTGTTGATTATGTTATTTATTGTAAGGTTTTAAAATAAAATAAATGATTCTTACATTTTTACCATTCATGCCCAATTGTTTTGGTTCAATTGAAGCACAGTGGTTGGCACAATGTATAACTTAAGACCAGATACATGCTGGTCTTTTGTCCTATCCACATTGATATGGTTGGTGTGTGCCTTTGATAACAATAGAGCATGTTAAAAATAGCAATAAAGGTAAAAGAATGAGTAGGCATAAAGCAATTCTGTGCCTGCCTCCCAAAAAATAAATTAAAAAAAGTTGTCTGCTACAGCCAAACCTTGGGCTGTTCTCATGGGCAAAACTCTGGCATGTCTTGGTAGTTTTAAAACTTTTCCACCTCCTGCACTTTCCTATTGGCTATTGAGACATACCTTCATTGTGATAGAGTATATGGGTAAGCAAGTTGAAGTAGCAAGCTTACTGGTAGAGCTTAGTGGCTTCTGCCGATATATGCATGTGTCTGCTAATGCATACATTTTCTATGTGACAGCATTTTTTCCACTTTAAATAGCAACCCCAGGCAACAAATACATTAAGTTCTATGCCAATGCAAATAGTGCTTGCCCTTTCACAGGCTTTCAGTATCAGAAAGTATGTTCCTGCCTAATGAATGATAAAAAAGGGAGACAGTTAGAACTGTGGTAAAAGGTCAGGAATAAGGGACTAGGAGATTTTGACACATTAGGCAATGAGAGGTTGAGAAGAAGTTTTGGGAAGAAGGAAAACAAGGGTGTTAAATGATAAATGATGTCATTGGTATAATAATGCAGTCTCCAGATCTTCGAGCACACAGAAGACCATGTGGACAGATGTAGGAGTAAGTCACTATACTTTTTAAAATGATGTCCCCAATATTAGATTACCTACAACAAATGGCTGATTTTATTTCAGATGGCCTGATGCAAAGCCTAGACTAAACTGAATAATGTAGGCTGTCCTTTGTATTCATTTCAGTGTTTTATTTTCAATGTTGAAAGTTGAAATAGTACCTTAAGAGCCAGTTCACACAGGGGCGACTTGGGAGTCGCCCCCAAGTCGCACTGTTGAGAAAATCAATGGAAGTGAATGGAGCCGTCTTAATGTACACTACTGAAGTTGCTCCAACTCCAGAAAAGTTTCTTGTACTACTTCAATCCGACTTCTAGGCGACTTGTACCCATTTATTTCAATGGAAGTCGCCTCCAAAGTCGGATCGTGTCTTAACTGAAGCAGCAATACAGGAAGAGAAAATAGTTTTCTCAGGCAAACCCCTCCCTCCCACAGAGCTGATTGTTGTTTGATTGGCCACTGGAAAGTCGCCTGTCCTGGAGGCGACTTGAAGTCGCCTTGTAAGTCGCCCAAGGTCGCGCTGTGGTGCACGCTCAGGTCGTGTCCAGGTCACATCACAAAGTCGTGCCCCTGTGTGAACCGGCTCTTAGAAAGTTGGTAAGTTGTGTGACAGGAAGTCAGGTAAATCTGTGGGTGTTGTCACAGATGGGAGATACATTTCTTCCTTGTTTAGACAATACACCAATTACTACCAGGTGTCGGCTGCAGAAGTAGCCAGAAAGGTTTAGGGCGTTGGAAAACTTCAGCTGTTCAGAATGAGACAATTAAGGCCGCTATAAGTCATCCAGAGGATGACTACTGATTGCTGCATCCTGAGGCTTTTGGAGTTAAGGAGAGCAGTGAGAAAGACTTCTGAAGAGGTGAGGTAGTTGTTGATTTTTCTGTGTGATAAAAATCAAAAGGACTATTGTTTCTCTGCTGTATGACCAGTAGGCTGTGCCAGACTCCATAGATAGGTTCCTGTGTGGTGAAGGTAGATGCCCCAAGTGGCCAGGGATTATTTTATGTTTTGCTGTTTGAATGCTTGCCGTTGTTTTCAGCAATATGGAAGAATAAACCAAACTCTTTGTTTTCAACCGTCTTCGGCTGCCTATCTGTATAGTCCAGTGTGTAGTGAACCCATCCAGGGGGTCACACACCCCCCGCTACCGAGCTAACCCCTTACAGTTGTCTCTGAAGTGGAAATTATAGAAGGGAGTCGGTGAGTGTTCTTGGAGAATGCACCCCTCTGGTAATGGGGGTTTAACATTTTCTGAATCACTAAGCTGAAGTAAGTGGCTAAGGACTTCTGCCTTTCTTCTTACATTCACTAGCTGCATTCTTGTTTTTAAAAAAGATATTGATGCCAGTCAGTCAGGAAACTAGTTTGTCCAGAGGGAGTTCAGCAATGACAGCTCTATATTTCTCCCTGTTCAAGTTTCCATTCCACAGATCAGGTCAAGCAAAATCAAGTGACCTGGACGCTCACAAATGTCTGTCTAGCACAGGGATCCTCAAACTACGGCCCTCCAGCTGTTGCGGAACTACACATCCCATGAGTCATTGCAAAACTCTGACCTTCACAGACATGACTAGGCATGATGGGAATTGTAGTTCCTGAACAACTGGAGAGCCGTAGTTTGAAGACCCCAGGTCTAGCACTATATAGAAAGTACATTTTTATGCAGAAGGGTTATATATGGTGAACCTTTCTGGACAATACTCATTCCTCCACACATACAGTTTTTATTGTGTGTGCTTACCTCAGCAGCAAGCACATTAAATGCTATGCAATTTTATCTTGCAGCTGTGAAAAGAGGAATAAAGTTCAGTGTGCAGATTACATGCATTTGTTGTCCTGAATATCAGTATGTGAATGATTCTTCACACTTCTCAAACGTATAACTAAATTGTTGGAATCGCTGTGTACTTGATAACTGGAGCTGAAGCCAGTTTGACTTACATCATGAGGAAAATCTGTTGACTTCACATGGTGTCAACACTGTGGAATTTCAGCTGCTCATCTTGAACAGTGCAACCCAGCCCAGTGTATATTTTTCAATTACTTACAGACCATTACTAGTATAGATCGCCCTCCATATTTATACAAGTTTAAAGGGAACCTGGAAAAAGCTTGGACCATATAAATTTAGTATATGATTTGTGACTGTTACTAAATGCTTAAATTAATATTAAAGTCTTGCTTCTTTCTGTTTAAAAATAACAAACATGTTATACTTACCTACTCTGTGTTTTACACAGAGCAGCCCCAATCCTCCTCTTCTCGGGTCCCTCGCTGGAGCCCCCGCCCCTTCCCTCCTGCCCTCCATTGCTCTGTGGTGGTATAGCTGAGTAACAGCCACATGAGTGTCCTCACACAGGCTTGTATTCGAGAGAAGGTGGGGTATGTCAAGCCAGGTATGTTACCAAGTGCTGATTTTCTGACTGCACTAGATTTACCCCAGGTGCTTATTGGACTGCACACACTATTTTAAACACTTCACACAACTGCTGTGATAGTTAAAGCGGTATTTCACCCTAAACATAAGATCTCCCATGCGATCCAGCATACTGGCGTCAGCGCCAGTATGCTGGGGTTTTTTTTTTTTAAAACACTTACTTATTATTGTAGAATTCTTTTCTGTCCCCGTGGTGGACGGCGCCAGTATAGCGCGTCACATCTTCCTAAAATACCCAATATGGACTCGGGTAATCTCGGCGAAAATGCTGCGCACAGACCTAGGAGCTGACTGCGCAGGCGCCGTATTTCTCGAGTCTACGGCTATGGCGCGTAACGCCCTCCGAAATAGGACTCGGAGAAATACGGCGCCTGCGCAGTCAGCTCCTAGGTTGTGCGCAGGCGCCGCATTTTCGCCGAGATTACCCGAGTCCATATCGTATTTTAGGAAGATGTGACGCGCTATACTACAGCCGTCCACCGCGGGGGACAAAAAAGGAATTCCACAATAATACAGTAAGTGTGCTATTAAAAAAAAAAAAAACAGCATACTGGCGCTGACGCCAGTACTTCGCATGGGAGATATATTTAGGGTGAACCTCCGCTTTAAGTGGAGATAAAAAAAATTACTTTCTAAGTACAAAGACTATCTAACTACATTCATGACTTTGGTCGAGCATTGAGTATATTCAGAAATAAGGTTGCTTAAGTTATAAATATGGAAATCTAAACTTTTACAGGGAAATCTAACCTGGCCCCACCCCTTACACCTTGCTAGTCAATTACATTATAGGGCCAGTAGGAAGGTACAAGAAGGCTAAGCATGACTTTTACACAACAATTTGAGATTTAAACTTTAGGTATCCTCTGCTTGTCCAGGTTTTCTTTAACTCCAGGCAAATGCAGAACTACAATTAAGCTGAAGTTCATATACAAATGAAGCCCAATGATTAAAAAAAATACTAAAGATGTAGCTGACTTAATAAACTGTCTTATTTATCGTTAAGGTAAGAATAAAATAGATCCGCTGTGCTTTCCACTATCAGCTGGTAGACCTAATTGTGCCTTACTGCTTCTTCGCTTTTTTCAGTCTGATTCTTGAGCCTGACTCTTGGTTGCCTATCTAAAGCAACTCAACCTGGCCGCACATGCTTTGTTACTGGTAGACAGGTGTGCGCAGTCTATTGCATTAGGGTGTGCACCACAAAGCTCAAACACACACTATCGATCACTCACGATTTTCATTTAGACAACATTCTAAAACATCCCCACAGCGACAGCCGGCGAGAGAGGAAGGAAGCTGGAAGCACTGTGATGGGGGAAGGGAAGGAGCTAAGGAAGTAGGGGGATTTTGTGCTGCACAGGGTGATTAGGGTGTGCCTGGGCACACCTTGTGCACACACCTATGCAGGGCGAGGGTAGAGTAGTTGTTGGCAACTTTTATTACTGTAATGTCAGCTGTTTTGCATAAAGTGCTAAGGATTTACAAAGAGAGCAGAATTGGACAGCCCTGCCTTGTTCATTGTTAAAGAGATACCAGGTAGGATGGGATCTAGGAAGATTTTAATACTGTATTTAGAGATTAAGTACATTTTCTCTGTATGCCAAATTTGTTTGATATTGCCAACATATAGGGCCATGAGGGGCTCTCCGGGGTCTTTTTTGCATAGCAAGTTCTAGTATAATTAAGGCTAGTTTAGATTTGTTTTAGTGACTTCTTAGGTCAAGCGCTTTTCTAATGCTGTCATTGTGTACCTATTAGCCAAGGAAAAAAATGTATTTCAAATAATAGCGTTACATAACTTGAGGTCTATTTTTAAAATAATAGTGGCACATAACTTGAGGTCTATTAAAGTTAAAACTTTGGGTAAAGAAAAAATTTACTTTTGCAGTGGGGCTCCACCCACCCAGCTAGGGTCAATACTCAGTTTTAAATAAACAGCTTTGTCTAGGGAGAAATAAAAAAACAGTTTTACTGATCTTGTCCCTTGCTCATCCAAAAGCTTAAGCCCTGTACACACGATCGGTTTGTCCAATGAAAACAGAACAATGGACTGTTTTCATTGGACAAAGCCCCATCGGTTTGTTTTCTATCGGTGAAAAAAAATAGAACATGATTTAAATTTGTCCTATGGATAAAAAAAACAATATAAATAAAGCGATCATCTGTGTGGAAGTCCATCGGTCAAAAATCCACGCATGCTCAGAATCAAGTCGACACATGCTCGGAGGCATTGAACTTCATTTTTTCAGCACGTCGTAGTGTTTTACGTCACTGCGTTTTGGCGTGGTCGGATTGTTGACTGATGATGTGTAGGCAAGACTGATGAAAGTCAGCTTCATCGGATATCCGATGAAAAAAATCCATCGGACTAGATTCCATCAGATATCCGATCGTGTGTACAGGGCTTAACTCTTTTGTGGGTGTGAGCAATAAGTAAAACGTCTTTTTTGTTCTCCCTATACAAAAGTGAGCATTTCATTTTTGAAGTGAAGAGGGATTCCTCTTGGCAAAGGTAACTTTTACTTCACCCAGGGTTCAGCTTTAACAATCTAACAGGACAATCGTTTTGGGAGTCAAGGGGCCTTTTAGTTTTTGATATGATCAATATAGATGTTATGTAGATTAACTATTAAAAAATTATGATAAGCCCCTGTTTCCCTGTTGCCCTGCTCCTCCTAAGATACAAATGTTATGCACTGTGGGAACTTTCAGGTTTGTGCCTATGGAGAAAGTAGCAGGAGGTCTGCTCTTGATAACTAGCTCAAGGTAAGTCAGTAAATCCATCAACTGTATACCCAAGCAAGCTCAGGCAGAAGGCATGGGGGGAAGCCTACAATTAAACAAACCTCAAAAGGGTTATCAAAATAACCACTTGTATCTGTGGGTACACTGGACTGATGAGCGTCAATGATTTTACCTCCCCAAATGATACGCTTTCTAACGTGACCATTCATGACTCCCCATATTAATGAACCACCCACCAGTAATTAATAGTATCCCACAACCCTCCTTCCCCCACCCAAACTTCCCTCGTACCTGCATCCTTAGTTACTCCTTACTATCCACACCTCTTCCTCCGTCCTGCCCTTTTATTACACAGATATCATTTTATTTTTCCTATCATACAAAAAAAATATATAATATATATATATATATACACAGTACATACTATTAACACCCATACATTCACTTACTTGCTAAGTACATTAGGCATTTTTCCTTTTATATTTGTACATTGAATGAATGGGCACACTTAAGCTATTCCTTTGTAAAGCCAAGATTGCTCTCACCTATTTAGCAGAACATTAAGAACACAATAATCCTTTTATATTGCGCAGCAGATGTTCCTGCAGAAAACATGCCTGGAGCTTGGTAACAGAAGGTGATGTGTAATGTATAAATTTATTTAACTATGCTTCTCCTGTTTTATGTCATTTTATTGGTTGCAGGTAGTTGCCATCGATATGGATATGGCCTTTTTTGAGCCAAAAATGCGTAACATACTGGAACAAAAATGTCAATCCGATAAGGACTGCAACTTCTTTGACTGTTTTTCATCGTGTGACTTAAAGACATACATGTGTGGAGCACAAAGAGAGAATAACAATCTGCAAGTAAGTGATGGGTATGCAAGTGCTGATGTTCTCTGCAATTCAAATTATTGTTTTAAGTCATGAAAATTAAATGAGCTGTAAAGGTTCGTTTTTTATTTTCTAAATAGGTCCCTTTAAGCTAGTGCATTGTTGGTTCACTTACCTTTTCCTTCGATTTCCCTTCTAAATGTTTTTTTTCCTTGTCTGAATTTCTCACTTCCTGTTTTTTCTCAGTAAACTTGTCACCATAATCTGAGCGGTGGTTAGTCAGCCAGAACAGCTTACTGAGGAGGAGCAGGAAGTGAAAAATTCAGACAAAGAAAACAAAGAAAAAAAAAAACATTTAGAAGGGAAATTGAAGGAAAAGGTTAGTGAACCGACAATGCACTAGCTTAAAGGAACGTGTTTAGAAAATAAAAATGAACCTCTACATTCCATATATATATATATATATATATATATATACTGTATACACACACACTATGGCCCGGAATCACGTAGCACATACGCTGACGTATCTCGAGATACGCCGTCGTAAGTACAAATGTGCGCCATCGTATCGTTGCGCCGATTCTCAAAGCTAGATACGTCGAAAAATAAGGCTTCAGCCACCAGCAGTGGTGTAACCAGAGTCATGGGCGCCCGGGGCAGATTTTTTTTCCCGCCCCCCCCCCTTATATAAACATGATATCAGGGATGCAGTGTGGAGCTCCCTATTAAGCTATGGACCGGGCTGGGCCAACACTCTACTCCAGCGGAGTCCCAGCCTCAGCCTGTGGCAGAGGCAGCCTGTCCCAGGTCTTCCCCAGCACACACCCTGCCTCTGCTAAACCATTCTCTCCCTGCATCACATACCAGCGACACTTACTTGCTTGGCTGACCCTGCAGAGCGCGTCGCCATCTTGGAGCCTCCGCAGTGCGTGCCGGTGTTATGCCAAACAGGGCATCCCCTGCATCCTTCCAGGCGTGCCCGTGCCGGCCACTGGGAGGTACCGGCGGGGGGCTGTGCGCTCAGTGGAGGAGCCGCTCACTATACTATCCGCAGAGCTGCCGGTCGCTGGCGCCCCCCCTCAGCTCAGCGCCCATGGCAGGCGCACCCCCTGCCCCCCTGGTTGTTACTCCACTGGCCACCAGACGTAACTTGCCTATGCCGGCGGTATCGTGGGCACATAGTTACACTGGACGCATCTGGCGTTCCCATTTTAAATATGCAAATGAGTAAGATACGCCGATTCACAAACGAACTTGCACCCGGCGCATGTTTTAAGCGATTTGCATAAGGGTTACGTCCGGTGTAAAGTTATTCCTCATATAGGAGGCGCAACCCATGCAAAGGTATGGACCAGGGAACGAACGCCGTAAATTTTTACATTGTTTACGTAGTACGTGAACAGGGGTGTGCGTAGGTTACGTTCTTGTCGTAGGCAGTGTTTTGACGTATCTTAGCCAGTTATTTAGACGTGACTGTGAGCATGCGCACTGGGATGCGTCCAAGATACAACGCATGCGCAGTGCGTTTTTTGAAGCTCGGCCCATCATTTGCATGGTGTCACACTTCATTTAAATGTTACACACCCACTTCCAGCCCACTTCCACCTACTTTGACTTATGTCGGCTTACGCCGACAACTATACGCTACGCCGGCGCAATGTTGAGAGCATTTCCTTTGTGAATACCATGCTTGCCTCTCAATGTTGTGCCGGCGTAGCGTAAAGAAGATACGCTTTGCTGGCAGAAAGATGCGCCGAGGTACGTGAATTTAGCTGTATGTATATAATTCTATGAAGCATTTAAACGTGTAACTCATTAAAATTAGAATTTTATCTAATTTCATTTATTTCATCTTTATAGTGCCTTGAATTTTTTGTACTTTCAATATAACAGTACGAAGCCATTTAAAAGGGAAAGACTGTCCAAAGATATTTCCCTTTGTAGCATATTAACATGACCGATTTTGTATGTTATGTGTTGTGTTATGGCAGCCTATTTATTTTGAATGCACCAAAACCCAGACATATCTTTTTTTCTGTAAACACACTGCACCACGGTTGACAGATGTTTTTTGTGATTTGTTGTGCACTGCAACACACATTTTAGGGTGTCTTTACAAGAGGCATTGGCAGAGGGGAGCTTCCAAAATGCAGGACAAAGCAAGACATTGCTCTGTCAATCATGCTTATCATGCTTTTCAATAACATGAGGTAAAATGTGCGTTTAAAAGCACATTAGTACCACACACAGATGTGAGGCTATCAGGATGAAAATTATCATCCATCATCACAAAATTGGGATCCATCAGAGGTATAATACATGTCCATTTTCCCTGTTGCTGTAGCAAGCAGTCTTTATAATGTTATAATTTGGAGAAAATTGACTGATTAATGTGGTGGTTGCTATAAGCAGCAATTCACGTGGATGAATAAAGTCTTATGTTTTTCAAAAGAAATGCATAGCAAAGAGCAGCATTGCTTTGTTCTATATATTATTTACAGCACAAATGTTAATAGGACAATTGCTGCTTACAAAATCCCATTTCTTTCATTTACCCAACATGGTGTGACATTTATGTTTTGACAGTATACCTCTCGTAAGTAAAAGCACATAATGGATCAGAGCCAGAATCTGTGTTCGGTCTGTGTCTCCTTTGCTCATAGCTGCTAAAAAAAGGCTGCTAGATAGTAACTGGATGATACAGTCCTTAAAGTGCATCCAAACCCAAAATTAAAAAATGTAATATATTGCAACTTGCCAATATTTAGATGTTATGTTTGCATTCGTTTTATTTTTTATACTTTTTTTTCCCCATTAGTTTTAAACGGAATACTGGTAAAATGTCCTGTTTTAGAAAATATACCCTCATTCCTCCACTGTATCTGTGGAGGAGTATCTTAGGCAGCGTACACACGACCGAGGTTCTCGCTGGAAACCAGCGAGAACCTCGCTGGAAGCTGCATTCCAGCGAGGACCTCGGCCGTGTGTACGCTTCTGGCTCGCCCCGCCCGTCGGGAATCCCGTCGAGCGAAAAGAGAGCACGCTCTCTTTTTGCTCGACGGCCCGCCTGGATGAATGGCTGGTTGCCATTCCCAAAGGGCGGGTCGCCGATTTCGACGGCCGGCAGAGAACCTCGACGGGCGGAACGATGTGTTCTGCCCGTCGAGGTTCTCTGCCGTGTGTACACGGCCTTAGCCATCCTTGGAAAGCAGCAATGTCAACCTATGGAGGAAGTAGTATTAAAATGACTAGTAGATTTAGATGGACTTTACATAAGTAACTAAGAAATGTGACAGTGTCTAAGACTAGCGCTATAACATGAAGGGGGTCATATGTCCCCATGTACCCAGAAGTCCTGCTTCTTTAGGAGCAGTAAGAAGGCCCGGGAGGATGAATGGGTGGGTATAACTTGCTGTGGAAATGGGTTGTGAGCACTCTCCCTTTGCTCTGAATGGGCAGGTAAAATTGCCTCTTAAGTATAACCACAGATTTATTTTAGGCTATTTTTCAGCCTCTCTACTTCTCCCTTGCTTGAAATTTCTTATTTAAAAAATTACACTAGCTAAAAAAGAAAGAAACTTCAGGCAGTGTAGGAAAGAAGCTGAAGAAAGTGTAAAACAGGGGTATGTTGGGGTGGTATCCTAGAAAGAAATAAAGCGTAGCTTTAGTGGTGCTTTTCGGGCTGCCAGCGGGGTGCTTTTAACCCCCGCTAGTGCCCGAAAAAGGGTTAATAGTGCTGGCCATTGATTTCAATGGCAGGGGCGTTTTAGGAGCAGTGTATTCACTGCTCCTGCAATGCCCCAAAGATGCTGCTTGCAGGACTTTTTTCCCGTCCTGCAAGCACACTGCTCCAGTGTGAAAGCACTGGAGAGGCAGGGAGGCGTTTTTCAGGTGCTTTACAGTCGCTATTTTTAGCCCTTTAGCGCCTGAAAAACACCTCAGTGTGAAAGTAGCCTTATGATTATTATTGACTGAATAAAAACATTACAGAAGTTTAAAAAAAAATGCCTCTGCTTGTACTATTAGTATCTCTATCATCAAAGTGACATTTAAGCTGGGTAAACACTACAGTTATTTTTTGTGCAATCCAGCACAAAATCGGTCGGAGCTGCTGTACTAACCATGCATGGTTATTTCAGGGATCTTCCCCGCTAAACTGTTGTATTCTGACAGGGGACGCTCCGCCACGCCAGAACACTATGATCAGCGCTCTCTGATCAGGAGTCGGTCGGCTGCTGGTTTTCCAGCTTTCATATCCAAAAAAAGCGGACCTTACATACAAAAAGGCCAAATGTCAGCCATTTTTTTTAGCCTGGCATTGTCTGGCAAAATTTGGCCCGTGTTTACGCTTTAGGCTGATTTACTAAATGATAAGAAGATTCACTGTCTCCTGTCCTCCAAATGCACCCGCAGCCTGCAGATTCGCCATAACCAGCCCTTAACCCCTCAATCACGAGACAACCCACACAGCTGTTGAGGGTTAAACATGCAGAGCATAAACTGTTTATTAAATACAAAACATACACTTTTACACACAGTTAGAGACACTCCCCTTAGCTTTGTCATAGAGGGGAGGGGTAGGGGAGGAGGAACAACCAACCGGAACTGAACACGTGTACATTGAAACAGACTACAGATAAACATAAAGGGATTGTGGTAAGCAGGCAGCCTCTCAATACACATCCCCTGTGGAGAGATGTCTCCAGTCCAGACCATTGTCTATGTGCCATTTACCAACACAATTAGACACAGCAACAAGAGGGGGGATGGGGGAGAAGGGATGTAGCATTACATTACATTATCTCAATGCCAGCTTGTCTCCAGTCTCTTCTGGGCCATAATCTGTGGATAAGAGTCCAGCCCACAGTCCCTTCCAAAACACACAGTGACAGTGGGTTTTGTCACACCTGTTTACTTGACTCATCTGCAAAAAATTGGATAAAAAAACAAAACACCAGAGCACAAAGAGATCATTGGGAAATAGTCGTAAATCCAGTATACAACTTGTTCACTTAGGAAATGGTGTAATAACAGTGCATACCTTAGGCCGCGTACACACGATGAGACATTTCCGCTCAAACATGTCCGACGGACCGTTTCCAACGGACATGTCTCATCGGATTTTGGTCCGATGGCGTGTACACACCATCGGACCAAAATCCCCTCGGGCTGAGGACGCGGTGACGTGGCGGTGACGTTGACGCCACCACGTCACCACTCCAGGAAGTAAAATACTTTCACGCATGCGTCGAGTCCATTCGACGCATGCGCAGAGATTTCTGTCCGCTGGTTAGTGTACTAACCAGCGGACATATCCGACGGATATGTTTGACTGTTGCCCAAACAGTGGCCCTTAGTGTGAGCCACATCGGTTCGTTATGGACCATCAATTGGTTATTTTATTCTAAACATTGTTATGTCAATCCTTGTATGTTTAAATTGTAATAAATGTTGTATATTTTCTTAACATTTGTTCATTCATTTATTTGGACACCGTTTAAAGTCCCAGGGTTTGTTACCCCACCTTTCCCCACTTTTCCATTTATTACACTTTATGGGATGTGGTGTACTCGATTGATATCTCCCTGCCTACATTTTTTAGAGAGTATAAATGACAAGTATACACCCCAAAACTACTACTGTAAATACTTTTCAAAAATAAAAGGCAGTGTTCCTGCTAATGAATATATCTCTCCATGCACACCACTCTCGAGTTTAATTATGAAATCCTTTTAAGACTGGGCATTGAATGCACATCTATTTCTAGATCCTGTAAATGGCTAGTAAAGCACCAGCTATTTCATAATCTTTTAAACAATTTTCTGGCACAAATCTCTAAAATATATAATGCTTGCAGTGAGGAAATCCATTGATCTGCACATTGCGCATACACATAACAACTTATGAGACAGCCCTATTTTACTTCACCTTGGCTGCTTGTATAGAAGTAACTGAGCAGAGTGCCTGTCCGCTGTACATGGCCTACTCATCAAGTGCTTTTAATGCAAGCTGTTTATAGATCATTTAGTGATTTTCTTCTGCATACACTCAATGCACTTTTGGCCCCTGGGCTCTGTTTAATATCATATTAAAATCTGTTTTTCTCCAAAGAGACCTGAAATTGTTTGGCAATCATCCCAGATATACAGAAATGTCTTAGTTATTAAGTACTATTAGCTGGCAGTGGTGATATTTTATACAATAAATTCTACATCTTTCTGGAAATAGACCTTCTTTCCTCGTGTACATAGTAATCTACAGTTAATAATTTGAAAAATCAACATAAAAGAAAATCAATAAAAACAATTTGCTTAATTATTTTAGACCCAGTATTGTAAAAAAAGAAAACCTCTGCTTGAGAATTACATAGGCTGCTATGGCTGACCGCTTTCTGAAATGTTAGCTGCTTGGCTTTTCTATGATAGTGTGGTATTTTTAGCCTCACATGTAAACCAACCCTGTTGCCAATATGGAATTCTAAATAAAGCATTTGCCTGAAAGGACTTTAAATACGTATCTCATCTGCTGTCCATGGCACCAAACACCACTCCATTGAGGGATCATTCCTAAAATCTGTTGAGAAACTGACACTTCTCAGTGAGTTGATTGCCTGCATCTCCCCAACATTTACTTGTACTTCCCGATGACTTCCACGTCACTACAAAAAGTGTTTTTCTTAGCAGTAGCTTGTGGTTGCCAACATCCCTGTATATATGTGCAAAAAAGAGAAGAACCCTCAAAGCTGAGACTTTAACGGCAATGCAAGCTGATGCAGTAAATAGACACTCTATTAATATCATATAATATAAAATTACAAAACTTTATTTATGACACAATGGAATAAAAACATAATAGAAATAGGTACAGCCTATCAATATAACTTTCCACTCTTGCAACCTAATGATTGTATTTGTGTTTTTACAGATTGTGGGTCACCGGTAGTATGGTCCCCAGATGGTGTCCACCATCTGGGGACCATACTACTGGTGATCCACAATTACTACAGCTATATGGGCAGCAGGACAAATAAGTACTTTGTACCTATGTATGCAAAAAAATATTGACATCTGTTATAGCTATCCAAATAAACATAAAAATGTCTGTGCACTTGATGTGGCTAGGCTACAGCAATCACATATGATGAATTTACCCTTCTTCTCTTGGGGTACAATAGCCTGGGAACCTCTGAGCCCTACCTCATTCCCTCTTGTTCTCCACCGTTTTTTGCCTTTTTTCTTTTCTGTTTCTGTTACTACTGTTGGTATATTTGTTTAACAAGACTCCACCATGCTTTCCCCAAATTGTTTTGTGAGTTACCTTTTATGTTTGTGAAAAGTTTGATACCTTTGTTTTTTTATAAGATTAATGAAATCCTGTCCCTATCCCTTGAACCAAGCAGTATGTGATTATGTTGAATGAAACTTTATTAATATATAAATATCATTGTAGTGACGTAATTATGTGTCAACAAACATTATTGTATCACATTTGATTGCTTACATTAACAAATATCAATAAAAATACAAGTAAGATAAAGTGGACAAGTGCTATATCTGTGCAGTGTTATATCCCCTTTGTTCCTCATGTATTTGCATTTGCCACTGGGGTGTAAGCTCCAAATTGATCCTAGTTGGAGCTTACACAGGGTTGATTACTTAACCCACCCCTCCCCCCACCTGTGACAGCACTGGCTCTTGAGCAACCAATTGCCAAGCACTAACACTATCATGTGGTGAGAAGGGGAGGGAGTTACATGCTCCCATATTAAAAAAAAAAAGGACGGAAAGAAGGTAGTGTTTATTTTCTAAAAAAAATAAATTACTTCCACGCAGCCTCTGATGGTAATGTCACAACTGAAGGTCCAGAGGTGAAACTGGCTCGGATTTGGAGCACAGCAACAGAGGTTCATTTGCTGTGCAGTTCCTCTATTGAGAAAAAATATTGTATTGTTTTCAAAGGATACAAGGTATTCTTTGATTGGATAAGGGGGTGTATAAATGTCACAATCTTCCATTATCCAAACACAGAATGCTTTGAATTCTTTGAAATATGGTATGTTTTCTAAATGGAGGAGCTGTATAGCAAGCAACCTTCTGTGATCACTGTGCTACAGCCGTAACCTCAGTGGTAACATCACTAATAAAGGCTGCATGTAAGTAATATTTTTCAAAAAGGAAGCAGCAGCCACCAGTAGAACAGACATTATTAGAGGTACCTTTTTTAGTAAAAATCTTGTCCCCAGCTTTAAAGGACTCCAAATGTAGCAAATTACCAGAACAATGAGGAAAACATCAGAACGGATCCCAGTAGAGTAGTGCTGGGATCTCAATGAATCACGATTTATTACCAGGGCTTCTGGTTATGCAGAAACTCCTCGTGCAAGATAATATGACTATGCAGCAGAATAACGTTTTTTTATGGGCTTAGTTAAAGAGATACATTAGTGTCGGGATTGTTTTAGAATGCATGTTAAGTGTTGGCATAAGTGTTGGGGGATAAATGTTAAGGGCTCACTCTAGAACAGGGATGTCCAACCTTTTAAAGAGCGAGGGCCACTTAGGTGACTTGGTAACAGGTCACGGGCCACAATGAGTGGAGCAGGTGGATGACAGGTCTGTATCCACTTTGTATTTTCAGAGAAGACATGGACACAGCCCACTCAACGGGCCCTTCGATTTGGTCCACCTAGGTGGAAGGGGAATGATCCCCTTCAGTTTTTTTAGTGGATCAGATTAGAGGTAGGCGGTGCATCTGCGGATTAGTTTGAAAGCAGCCCAGTAACCATTGCAGAACAGATATGCCCATATTTAGTATCACTCCACCTGTGACAGGAGGCGGTGCTATACAGGAAGCATTGGCTTATGCGGCTGTGCTCCACGGTCACTTGCTTTCTCTACCACCAGCTTCATTCACAAAACTGATGATCTGGGATGATGGATCGACAATCCACGATCTGGGCTTGCCAACCAGCCATACCAAAGCAAGAGGTCGTGGGCCACATCAGAGGACACCGCGGCCACTGGTTGGGCACCCCTGCTCTAGATGTTAGGTTTCTTGGGGAGCTAAGGGTTCCTTTTCAGGGTAATGCTGGGTTCTGGGTCTGATGACCTGAGAGGGACATGTTTGGTCACATGATCCCTCATCAACTATGTATGGTAGGCATCAATATTATCATTCTTTATTTATTTTACTGAAGACTGATAATGTTAGTGCACTGAGTCATTGGGACACATGATATAGAATTTTCTATTTGCAAATGAAAGGTAGGCTTTTACATTTCCACCCTTACTCCAGACAGTCTAATGATTTGTTTTATCTCTGGAGTGGATCTAAACTTTGAGCGGCATGTATATTTTTCTAACTTCTACCTAAATAAACTCAGCTATGAACTATTCTAACTCTGAACCATGCATGAACCATGCATGATTTACATAGCCGACCGACTCCTGATCAGCGCTCTCAGCCAATGGCATGACCCTAGACCAAATTACATATACGGTATTTATACATCCTCTTTTTAGATTACATTTTGGACACATTTCAAATATATTTAATACTGTCATCTCATCTCATATAAGACTTGTGACCCCACCAGGCTTTAAATTTAAATTTCACTAGGTTAGTAAGCTAATGAAACCAACTATTGCAAGTCAACAGGCCTTATGTTGATCAAATGCATAATGAAGCATTGTTCAATATAACAATAATTTTTATAAAAGGACAGTATCTTCCAAAAACTAGTTGCACTAAATAATACTGCAAATCTACAAATAATAATTTTCAATGAATCCTTCCTTTAGACAAATCTATTTGAATTTCAACAAATCAATTATTTTTGGGACAAAACTGTTAAAAAAGAAATAAAATAAAATGTATGATTGATCGTTTATTAAAAATGGGGAAAGGTTGGGACTTTAAATGAGACACTTGTATTGTGCCTCCATCCCGGGTTCAATAGTAAAAAATCAAGGGAGTTTGGGACTTTAAATGAGGCCATGAACAAGGTGGGGGTATAGGGTAAAAATTACATATTTATTAATCATAGTAGGGTATACAGCACATATCAATGACAAGAACTACTGATAGAAAAAACATTGTAATAAATATAATTTCATAAGATTTACAATCACATGGTTCTGTGCATAAGTAAAAATCAGCAACAAGGGTACATCAAGTATATGGTAACCTAGCGCCACGTAGTGGTCACAGTAATACATATATACATTTCCAGAGATTATTATATGTACATAGATTGTAAAAAATAATAAATAAAACAGCACTTGCAGAGGGAAAAAAAATATATGGAACAGTGAAATCATGATTGGTAAGTACGATAATTTTGAGTCGTTGATGTGTAATAGGAAGAGGGCGGATAAGCCCCACCTAAATTACTTACATGGAACAACTGCAGTGGGATGTGACAAGTAAAGAGCCTGGACCAAAAGGTTACCTGTCCCGGGAGCTGAGGTACAAAAGAGCAGCGTGCTGGCAGGGCGCATAGCCTCACCCCCTATAAGACGCAAGCCCAGAGTGCCAATATTCAAGGTTGGATACAGTGTTTCATCAGTCATGGATACCTGAAGGGAGTCTAAGAATAAAGTATACATATACCCTTATAGATATATTATAAATGAATATTGGATGAGCAAATATAGAGATAATATATCTATAAGGGTATCTAAGTAATAGAGTAAAGTAGATGACCATATGTATAATATCCAAATGGCCAGAGGGTATAGCTAATGAAAAAATAAACAAGTAGCAGGGACAATCCTCAATTGCTCATAAACAATGGGTTAGAGTAAAGATTAGCTGGTAGAGGGAAAAATTAGGGGGCCTGATATGGCTTACCTGCATCCTAAACTGGTGAGGACTGGACTGTTAAGGTAGGATATACCTGTCCTGGAAGTTGTAGCACTTGGACTGCGTGGGAGAAGGTAAGGTACTATTATACACTTCTTATGTATACTTTATTCTTAGACTCCCTTCAGGTATCCATGACTGATGAAACACTGTATCCAACCTTGAATATTGGCACTCTGGGCTTGCGTCTTATAGGGGGTGAGGCTATGCGCCCTGCCAACACGCTGCTCTTTTGTACCTCAGCTCCCGGGACAGGTAACCTTTTGGTCCAGGCTCTTTACTTGTCACATCCCACTGCAGTTGTTCCATGTAAGTAATTTAGGTGGGGCTTATCCGCCCTCTTCCTATTATGATTAGTTACCATCATACTCATTCTATTCTACTTTTATCTTAGACACCTCTAATTATCTGCCCCTGATGAGTGGTTTACACGAAACGCGTCGGCAATTTAAGATACAGACATGTGACAATATCACATCAACGACTCAAAATTATCGTACTTACCAATCATGATTTCACTGTTCCATATATTTTTTTTCCCTCTGCAAGTGCTGTTTTATTTATTATTTTTTACAATCTATGTACATATAATAATCTCTGGAAATGTATATATGTATTACTGTGACCACTATGTGGCGCTAGGTTACCATATACTTGATGTACCCTTGTTGCTGATTTTTACTTATGCACAGAACCATGTGATTGTAAATCTTATGAAATTATATTTATTACAATGTTTTTTCTATCAGTAGTTCTTGTCATTGATATGTGCTGTATACCCTACTATGATTAATAAATATGTAATTTTTACCCTATACCCCCACCTTGTTCATGGCCTCATTTAAAGTCCCAAACTCCCTTGATTTTTTACTATTGATCGTTTATTAGTAACTGTATGGCAAGCATTGTAGATCTTTTTTTTTTTTTTTTTTTAAAGTGTATTTTTGTGCGTGAACTCGAGAGAGAGGAGCCGGACTGCAGGAGTTGGGAGTAGGCAGACCCTCCCCCCGGAGGCAATCGCCATCCTTCTCCGTGCCCCTGGTGGCAATGGCGGGTGTGAAGGGGGGCCTCCCACTCACCCCGCCCTACCTGCTCCTCTTGGGAGCCCAACTGGGGCCCAACGGGACCCCAATGGGGCAGAGGGACTCCCCCTTTGAGGGAGTGAGGGGGCCTAGCCCACCCAGCCAGCCCCGTAGGTCCTTCGCCTCTCTTTATTTTAAGAGACCGCATGGCCAAAGTGCATGTGTTTTAAACCAATTTCGTGTGCGTGCAAGTGTGGTGGTTTTTGTGGGGGGGGGGGGTGGGCGTACTAAGCACAGGCGTACCTTGCATAGCACACCCACCGGGAGCCGGGCTGAGACCACCAAACTTAATTCACATGTAGCCGAGACCGGGATCCGAACCCTTGGCTGCAGAGGTGAATGGCTTATCAGCGCAGTGCCAATCACGTTGAGCCACCACAGCTCCCATTAGCATTGTAGATCTTACCTCTGATTCAGTGCAATCAGTTGATCACCAGTTCCAAAGCTTTCAGATATTTGCCATTTGTAATCAATTAGAAATCAGGATTCTGTCCTCTCTTCCAGGTTCCAATAGGTTTATGCTGTCATGTAAAGTTTACCTGTATCCTTATTTTATTTTTTCTCTCTCCAATCTGCAATCTCCTAGGACCCCTCCTCTCCTTATTTTATTTTCTCTGCTCCCCTAGGCCCTTGACAGCACTTATGGGATTTTTCTTTCATGTCTCCCGGCTTTTCACTCCATGGAAGCCACATGGTAAATCCTAAAGCCCCATATACACTATCAGTTTTCCTGCAGGTTTTTCTCTTCAGGTTTACCAAAACCATGTAGTGCAAGGGCCTGCCTGATTGCATACGAATTGAAACTCTTAAAGTAGTTGTAAATAAAATAAAAAATGATGCTGAAATGACTGTTTACAGGGTATAGAGATTAAAAATAGATAGAAAAAAATCAATAACATGTACCTGTAGTTTCTAGTTTAGTTTTTGCATGTTGTTTCCTGCCTCTCTGCTGTACAGAGCTACATAGCCAATATAGGGCAGTGATGGTTTGGGAAAACTAAATTAATTGGTGCTGAGGGATTTTAGACACACAGTAATCACACCTTCTTTGAAGTTAGTGACCACAGAGAGAAAGCTCTCAGCACTGTGGTTGTCATTAAACATTCAACCAGGAAGTGTGGAGATCAGAGAAAAATTACAGCCACTTAAAAGCAAAAACGAACAATGAGGACATGAAAACAGCACTGCATTAAAGTAAATGAAACTATTAACATACAAAAAAAAAATTCCTTTACAAACCCTTTAAGGTTTGACCTCATATTAGATGGTTTTGGTAAACCTGAATAAAGAAAAACCTGCAGGAAAACTGATAGTGTGTATGGGGCTTTAGGTTGTATTCTTGTATTTCTTGTATTCTCGATAGCATGCGTGGATTTGTATCTCTTGAGCTTGATGGCTTTGTTATGGCGCCTTAATGTCCACTTTTCTTGCCTTTGGTTTTTGTATAGTATCTTTGTTATACTCAATAAAAAGTTCATTAAAAAAAGATGGGTTGTTTACACATAGCGTCCACCACATTTAAAATTATATGTCATTAGCAGATGTAACTTATGAACTGTCAGTGCTTTATGGCATACTTTTCAAAGAGCTATTTCCAAATCCTCACACAATTACTGTGGAATAGGAATACCCTGTCTCCATTGTATCATTCTGTTCTTTATTTTATTACTCTTAATTTCCTTTGATATATTTCATGTTATAACTAAAGTAGATCCATATTAGGATGGTTACTCTGAACTAGTTTTTACTTGCTGGTCTGGAAAGATGAATAGTTGAAAAGGACAAAAATGCTGTTTTTGGCCTTCATCCACTGCCAGTTATGTGGCCAAAAAAAAAGCCTTTGAACTTGGTCATGTGATTTTGGCTAGATAAATAGGATCAGTCAATCTGAATACTAATCTTCCCCTTTAGCATCACAGATCACATGACCAAATACTTATCTTTTAGCCACATGACTAGCATGAGAGGCAACCTGGGGCAGTTTATCTTCAGGAAAGGCACTTTAGCCCTTCCATTATTTACTATCTAAGCGTGGCTGTAAACATAACATAGTATATTGATCTAGTTTAAGGATGACAAGAACAGGTAATTGAAAAATAAAGTCTCTATTATATAATAATCAATTTGTTGGATTTCATACAGTGTCATAAATAATGTTCTTGAGAATATGTTTCACATTACATTATTCTATTCCTATTAAAAATATGAATCCATAAATTCTTCTGATCCATGCTTTTCAGAATATTTGGACAACTAACAAAAGTATATTATGTAGAGAAAAATCCCAAAGTTTAGGCCAGGATCTCCTAAAGTTAAGATTCCTTAACTGTCTTGATAAGACAAAATAATACAGATTATTCTTTGTGTTCACCCACAGGTTATCTGTGACAAGATATTTCGTCGCTGGTTCAGTGTGAGCATCATGGAGTCTACTGGTCCCTATCCCCTTCAAGCTGAACTGCACAGAGCTGTGCAACAATGCGCTCAGTCTGCAAATGAGGAGACACTTTTTACACAGTTATATCATTTATTGCGGTCAAGCCAAAAAAAACTACAGAGAAGAAATATGTGAATTATACATTTCTGGGAGTATTTTTTGGAACTGTGAGATGAAGGCAATTTGAAGTTGATGTATTGCATCCATGGTTTAATGGCACAAGGAACTAAAATAAGCCATACAACCTATTTTGCTACATTTATGAATATTGTTAAAAGAAAGGCAATGCTTTACATGTATGTAATGTATTTGACATTTTATCTATAAAATAATAATAATAATAAAATAAATAATCCCAAATTTGTGTAGCACAACAATATAATGTGAATAATAGAATAATAGATAAAGTCCATATTAAATGGTGAAAAAAACACTGACTGTGCAAATCATGACTCTCTCTTCAATGTTAATAAAGTGTCATACGTGTCTCCACCCAATAGGTGAAACCTCATAAAACCTCCTAAAAGATCAAATAACACTCATCAATATCCCAAGGATGACTATACGCTTTATATAACCCCCTTCATGGTCCTCCTTTTGGGTCCAGGGTTTGCATACTCTTCAATATCAAGTATAGTCATATGCCATAAGGTACGGATCCCATAAAACACAAAGGCAAAACCATAGTGCTCTCAATTTTATAAAATGTATTGGACACACAAAAAGATAAAAAAAACACTTACAAAAATAGCAGACAGTAAAGCTTCTTAATATTATGACATTCCCAGCTCATCACATCACACTCTAAGGCCGCATACACAGGATCGGTCAAAACCGATGAAAACGGACTGAAGGACCATTTCATTGGTCCAAACCGATCGTGTGGGGGCCCCATCGGTCAGTAATCCTTCGGTCAAAAAAAAGAGAACTTGCTTTAAAATGTAACCGATGGATGCCTAACCAATAGGTCAAAACCGATCGTTAGTATGCAAAAGCATCGGTTAAAACGCAGCGCATGCTCAGAATCAAGTCGACGCATGCTTGGAAGCATTGAACTTCGTTTTTTTCAGCACGTCGTTGTGTTTTACGCCACCGCGTTCTGATACAATCGTTTTTTTTAAGCGATGGTGTATAGGCACATCAGACCATCAGTCAGCTTTATCGGTTAACCGATGAAAACGGTTCTTCGGACCGTTCTCATCGGATGGACTGATCGTGTGTACGCGGCCTAAGATGGTGGCAGTATGACGTCACAAGCTCAGCTCCTGCCTCCTATCCAAATTGCTCCCTGTGATTGGGCTTCCTCAGTAATAGTAAGAGTATAGGCATCCTTGGCATATTGTTGAGAGTTATTTGATCTTTTATGAGGTGAACAGGATTTTCACCTATTGGGTGGAGGCACGTATGACACTTGAAGAAGATTGAAGATAGAGGGTCACAAATTGCACAGTGGTGTTTTGGAATTTTCACCATCTTATTCACCTTATATTGTTGCTACTCTAATTTTGGATTATTTGGTTTATTAAGAAGGTGTTGTAGAATCACGTAAACAGTGTTCTGCGCTGGATGATTTAGGATATAATATGATGAAAACTACATGAGTTGAGGTCTCCTTTAAGGAAAACCACATGATTAAACAATTAGCAGATCTAAAGTAGGGATGATCCCGATGTTCGAGTCGAACGTAAGTTCGACTTGAACATCGGGTGTTCGCCGAATAGCGAACAATTTGGGGTGTTCATGGCAAATTCGAAAGCCACAAAACACCCTTTAAAAGTCTATGGGGAAAATCAAAAGTGCTCATTTTAAAGGTTAATATTAAAGTTATTGTTATAAAAAGTGTTTGGGGACCTGGGTCCTGCCCCAGGGGATATGTATCAATGCAAAAAAAAAGTTTTAAAAATGGCAGTTTTTTCAGGAGCAGTTATTTTAATAATGCTTAAAGTGAAACAATAAAAGTGAAATATTCCTTACCAGGGGGTGTCTATAGTTTGCCTGTAAAGTGGCGCATTTATCCCGTGTTTAGAACAGTCCCTGTGCAAAATGACATTTCTAAAGGAAGAAAGGTCATTTAAAACTACTCGTGGCTATAATGAATTGTCGGGTCCTGGCAATACAGATAAAAGTCATTGAAAAAAACGTCATGGATCAAAAAAAATAAAAATTGCGTGGGGGTCCATACCCTTGCTCGGTGGTTGTGGGGGTCTGCGGGTGGAGGGCTTATCAGAATCTGGAATCCCCCTTTAACAAAGGGAACCCCCAGATCCCACCCCCCCATGTCAATTGGTAATGGGGTACATTGTACCCCTACCATTTCACAAAAAGAGTGACAAAAATTGTAAAACACCACAAGACACAGCTTGGGACAAGTCCTTTATTAAAAAAAAAAATATTACAGCGATGTAAATCCATTCTCGAGTTCTGTAACGAAAAAAGAAAAAAGCTCCGAGTTCCCCTTAATATCCATACCAGACCTAAAGTGTCTGGTATGGAATTTGGGGCTTTTAAAACTTTTTTTTTACATTGATACATGTCCCCTGGAGCAGGACCCAGGTCCCCAAACACTTTTTATGACAATAACTTGCATATTAATCTTTAGATTTTTCACGTTCGTGTTTCCTATAGTCTTTAACGGTGTTCTCATGTTCTAACAAATTTTTTGCCTGTTCGCATGTTCTGCTGCGAACCCAACCGGCTCACACAAAGGTATAAGCAGGTACATTTATATATAATTCTTATCTTTCCTGCAAATCTTGAACTTGGCTGCCTATTATTTCACATTCAAAGCCTCCCTACTAGCCAGTGAGACCATTCATCACACCGAAAGACTCATGAGGTGGTAAAGGAGGGTTATGCTCAAATATTACAGGAAAACATTAGATATACTTCAGCTATCTCTATCTCTGTATTCGCTGATAATTTTGACCTGTGGTTTTCACTAAGGCGGCGTACACATGATGAGCCATGTCCGAGGAAACCTGTCCGACGGACCGTTTTGATTGGACCAGGCTGGAGTTGTCTGTTGGTCTGATGTGCGTACACACCATCTGACAAAAATCCCCTCTGACCAGAACGCAGTGACGTAGAACACAATGACGTGATGAAAAAACGAAGTTCAATGCTTCCAAGCATGCGTCCACTTGATTCTGAGCATGCGCAGGATTTTTGTCCGCTGATTTCGTGTATTAACCATCGAACATGTCCGACGAACAGGTTTCCAGCGAACAGGTTTCTAAGCATGTTTGGAAACTTTTGTCCGATAGAAAACGGTCCGATAGGCCGTACACACGATCGAACATGTCCGCTGAAACTGGTTTCAGCGGACATGTTCGATCGTGTGTACGCGGCCTTACAGTAACAGTTACTTTTAAAACTTTTTTCATCTTATGTTTATCTAAAATTGTGTCAGGTTTCCCTTAACTATACTCCTCACTAGTAGGATGTTGGTGTGTGTGAATGTGTGTGTGTTTAGTGGGTCTTCGATGGTGTAGCCAGAATGTGAATAAAAAACGTATGGTACTTTGGAGTAATATTTTGTGATAATTAGTGAATTCTTATCTAATTCAAAAACATTTCATGTCAAAGTTTCATGTAAACAAGTTTGTTATGAGGCTACCCATTTTTTTTACCTGCACAGCAGTTTGTAAGTGATCCTAGACATTATTTTATAATAACGCAGGGAATATTCAGGGTAATTATGATAAAACAAAATTAGAACCTGGTAAAGATAGCATTACTTTACATTATTTAGAAGACACACACATGCTAATAAGAAAGGACTACTTGGAAACCGTCTAGTAGAAAGATCTCTGAAGAATACTTTGCATCCCTACCTTAAAGCATTAGCAATTTGCGATTTTTACCTACAGGTAAGCCTATAATAAGGCTTACCTGTAGGTAAAATTAATATCTATTAAACGGTTTAGGAGATATTCACCCTGGATGCAGCCGTTAACATCACTGGCGCATGCGCTCTGAAGGTCTGGCATACCTTAGGGCTCTTTCACACGGAGCGGACCGTTTTTGATCCGCCCCGTGTGTGTCCATCGGCTCAGCGGGGATCAACCATAAATCCCCGCTGAGCAGAGACCTATGGGGAATTGGATGAATACAGACCGTCTGTCCGTATTCATCCGATCCGATCCGCCAGATGGAAGTAAAATAGGGTTTTCTTCCGTCCGAAAAAATGGATCTTTGCGGACTCGGATCTTTGCAGACGCTACATCCGCTAACGTCCACAATCCCATAGGGGTGCGTAAACGGACTTGTAAAAAACGGACCGTTTGTCCGTACGTGTGAAAGGGCCCTTACTGAAACCTCAGAGCTTTGGGCCAGAACTGGGGGCTCGTTTACCAGCCCATTTACCAGCCAGCCGTTGTTTACAACTGCTTTAATATAGTCTTCTTTAACTACTAATATTTAGAAAGTGTAGATTCTTTTCTTTTACAGAAACAAGCAAATGGAATAGCAAATCAAGAGTATTAGGCCTCGTACACACGAGTAAATCTATCTGTTCAAATCGGTCGGACCGACCGATTTGAACAGATCTGTCTGCTGGCATTTTGGTTTGCTCGCGTGTACACACAAGCAAACCAAAATCCCCGCCAGCAGACAGCGCGCTGACGTGTCGGTGACGTGGCGGTGACGTTGACGCCGCCACGTCACCGCACCAGGAAGTAAAACACTTCCGCGCATGCGTCGAAACCATTCGGCGCGTGTGTGAGAAGACATGTCTGCTGGTTAGTGTACTAACCAGAAGACATGTCGGGCGGACGGGTTCCCAGCCGACAGATTGGTAAGCATGCTTTCCAATCTGTCGGGTGGCCAAATCCATCTGTTTGCCCGTACACACGATCGAATCTGTCTGCTGAAACGGTCTAGCAGACCGTTTCCAGCAGACAGATTTGATCGTGTGTACGAGGCCTTACAGTACAAATTTACATAAAAGGTAAGTAAAACTGCAGCTCATAACAAAGAGTCTGAAGGTAGCCTTCCTTTTTGAATAATAAACATGGCATCTATGTCAACACATGTCTTTCCCCTAGTTTTTGATTCAATGCTCTTTGTGGTTTTAATGGTCCTAGTGCTATTGCTGATTAATCTGCTGCTGTACATCTGAACATAATATGCTTTATTCCACACACAATCTAATATGATATTTTTTGGCTACATTTTAAATTATGGTCCTTATAAAATGATCATTATGCAAAGTTTGAATTGTAAATCGTAAACGGGAAACTATGGCAGCAAATATTTGGACTGCAGTCATTACATTTACTTAATTTTTATTATATATAGAGAAGATATTGCCTTTAAAGCGGAGTTTCAGGCTAAAATCATAGGTGTAATCCAATTGACTGTATTTGGATATCCTTTTTTTTGGGGGTGGGGGGGTTGGGACATTTTGTACCTTTTTTGTTTTTCCAGCAGGGCTTTCATTCTACACCGCTGCGGCAAGGTACACCATCTCTGAAATTGCATTGGCCCCTCCTCCTGCCCCCCACTGCATTTTGGGACCTGTGCGTGTCCAAGAAGACGACAGGACCATTCAGGAACGGCAGCACGACTCTCACATGCGCAGTTGAAAACACAGTAGGTTTCCCTTAGTTGCAATTGGTTTCAGGGGCTGACATTGTGAGATCTGTTGACAGATAAGTATTCTTATATTAAAATTTAGCAGCTACAAATAACATAGTTATAATAATAGTTATTTGTAGCTGCTGACTTTTAAAAAAAATATTTAGGAGGCTGAAACTCCAATTTAATGATAATATAGAGTTCCATAAAATGCTTGGTAGTACAATGCACTTATAGATTTACATAGTTCTGCCAAATTGTGCAGCCAGGTTAGTGACCTGAATTTTCTCTACTGTGGTTAAGTCATAAAGCTAGGTTAACCATCCTGTCTCCAATCTATGTAACTCACCTGACTGGCTTCTTGTACCGCCACTTCCACTTACAGTCTGTGCTACCTTAAAAGTCTTACTATACCTGTTCTTAAAAACATTCCATTCCCCCTCCTCCTGCCTATCCTCCATTTAAAATTAGATTTTTTTAAATACATAGCTGCATTATTTGATGTTTTTTATATCAGCCTAGAGTTCAGGCATACTTTTTGAGCACTGACTGATGCCTATTTATTCTGAAGTGAACATAAGGTATAATAAACAAAACGTGGGTGAAAAAAAGAAAAATCCTGGTCCACGCATACAAAAATACTGAAAAGTTATACTTTACAAACTATATTCCATGGCATTTAAAAATGATAACTCTTTAATAAGGATTTGTTAATTATAATTATGTGATGTTTAAAGTCTGCAAGCAAACAGTGCTGTTAATAATAAAGTACCGAAAAAAATCGATGTGAAATAACTGAACTGCACTTAGTAGGGGTTTTGGGGCCTGTAAGGCTCCTTTCACACGGAGCGGACCGTTTTTCGGTCCGCTCCATGTGTGTCCGTCGGCTCAGCGGGGGGTCCCGCTCAGCTGTCGGCGGACAGGGCGGTCCCCGCACACTGTGCAGGGACCGCCCTGTCTCTCCTCCGCTATCCCCTATGGGGAATCGGATGGAAACGGACCGTCTGTCCGTTTGCATCCGATCCGATCCACCGGACGGAAGAAAAATAGGGTTTTCTTCCGTCCGCAAAACGGATCCAGAAAGACGCGGATCTTAGGCGGACGTTAGCGGATGCATCATCCGCTAACGGATCCGCTCCCATAGGGACAAATTACAAGTCCGTAAACGGACTTGTAATTAGCGGACTGTTCGTCCGCTCATGTGAAAGGGGCCTTTGGTAAAGCCCAGTCACCTTAATGCATATATCAGAATAAAAGAAGGCATAGAGCAAAATATGTTTCTTCCAAACGATTGCTTACTTAGAAATTAAATAAACATTGTGATTTTTGGCTACTAGTAAGAATTGCAATAGCTTAGTGCATTTAAACTGTCTTCAGCGACACTTTAAGGATGTTACTTTGACATACATAATAATGTGGGATAGTGGCAGACAAAAGCCTCAGTAACTGTGTATAGAAGTCTCGTAAGTGTTTTGTACAAATCTAAAGTTCTGGTTCTCTAGTTAGATCTACACATTGAAAATTGGTCACTGACGTAATGTGGTAGGTTGGTTTACTAAAGCAAATATGATATTGACTTTTTAAAGGAATTTGCTCTAGAGCATCATGTATGTAGTAGTGAGATTTCACTTTGTAAAGAATACCCAATCACTTGCAAGGAAGATAAAAAAGTCCATGAACGTGGTTGGATGATTGAAGTCAGCGCAACTTCACTTTTCGTTCTGGAGCACATTCCCTTGCAAAGTGAAGAGACTTTTTGCTTTTAGTATGTGCAAGCCTTTGCTGAGCTTGCATAAAACACAAGCAAGAAAAGAAAGTCAAAATCCTGAAAAAGTTTAATCATCAGTCAATTACATTTAGCTATTTTAACATATCAGTGTCATCGATTTGTTCTGTTAAGGGAATGGATTGCACTTACTCTGTAATTAAGAGTGCCTTATGGTACTTCTCAATGTACTTTGGCACTAAAAATTAAGTGATCCACAAAACATTTAAGTAGGTTTTATTGATTCAGTCATTCACCATTTTGGAAGCAATATGGATTTTTAATTCTTTATAAAAGAAAAACACATTATTTTGAAATGCTTCACAAAACAATTGCATCATTTTCAGTTCATTAAAAATTCCACCATTTTGACTTATTTCCAGATGTCCCTTCTTTAGGTTCGAGGGTATCATTTTGAAGAATGATATTTTAACCACTTAAGGACCGCCTACTGCACATTTACGTCGGCAGAATGGCACGGCTGGGCACATCAACGTATATATATATGTTGATTTTAGTACCCAGCCGTGGGTCGCGGGCGCGCGCCCGCGACCCGGTCCGAAGCTCCGGGACCGCGGGATTCGCGGACCCGATCACCGCTGCAGTGCGGCGATCCGTCCCTGGAGCGGAAGAACGGGGAGAGCCGTGTGTACACACGGCTTCCCCGTGCTTCTCTGTGGCCGTAGCATCGATCGCGTCATCCCTGTAATAGGGGGACGCGATCGATGACGTCACACCTACAGCCACACCCCCCTACAGTTGTAAACACAACACATAGGTCACACATCCCCTACAGCGCCACCTGTGGTTAACTCCCAAACTGCAACTGTCATTTCCACAGTAAACAATGCAATTTAAATGCATTTTTTGCTGTGAAAATGACAATTGTCCCAAAAATGTGTCAAAATTGTCCGAAGTGTCCGCCATATTGTCGCAGTCACGAAAAAAATCGCTGATCGCCGCTATTAGTAGTAAAAAAATAATAATTAATAAAAATGCAATAAAACTATCCCTTATTTTGTAACCGCTATAAATTTTGCGAAAACCAACCGATAAACGCTTATTGCGATTTTTTTTACCAAAAATATGTAAAAGAATACGTATCGGCCTAAACTGAGGAAAATAATTGTTTTTTTATATATTTTTGGGGGATATTTATTATAGCAAAAAGTAAAAAATATTGCATTTTTTTTAAAATTGTCACTCTATTTTTGTTTATAGCGCAAAAAATAAAAACCGCAGAGGTGATCAAATACCACCAAAAGAAAGCTCTATTTGTGGGGGAAAAAAGGACGCCAATTTTGTTTGGGAGCCACGTCGCACGACCACACAATTGTCAGTTAAAACGACGCAGTGCCGAATCGCAAAAAGGGGCAAGGTCCTTTACCTGCATTTTGGTCCGGGTCTTAAGTGGTTAAGGTGGAGTTTTTTTTTAAACACTATGGGCCAGATTCACAGAGCGATTATGCCGGCGTTACAGGAGATGCGCGGCATAAGTCTAAATTTGCGCATGCGTTTCGATGCTCCGCATCCCCAAAACGAGATACGCAAGAAATCTACCTTTTTTTTATCCGGCGTAATTTCGATAGACAGGCGCATCCGTCCACGCAAAACTGCGCTAGACACACCATTGATTTGCTATTCAAATATGCTAATGAGGGAGTTACGGGGATCCACAAAAGAACGTTGTTGCAGCGCAGGCTACGCGCTGTGCGCAACAGCTGCACGGCCTGTCTAAAATTAGACCATATAAAAGGTGGTATAAAATTAGACAATTGGTCTACATGTCAGAGAAAGCAACACTGTTAGTGAGGAGCTGAGCAGTCACACGTGTTTAGATGAGCAAAGAGGGAGGAGAGCACGGAGAAGGGCACGGATGAGGGCACGGAGGAGGGCACGGGAGAGGAATTTTTTTTTTTTCCCAAAAAAATTCCTAGCTTTTATAAACATTTTTACAAGAAATATACATACATATATAGATCAATACAGAACATACATACAAATTACAAACACAGTCTCACTATCTTTCAATAGCCCTTTAAAACCTTGATGGATATAATAATCTAATCTGATACAAGCCCCTCACTCTTCACTTGATATATCACACACGCATAGACATCTTTGGCATGAGAGATTCTGAGGTGTCTCGCATCTTCAGATTCACCCCTCATGCCATCCTGGAATTAACCACAACCCTGCAGGAGGACATCACCAGCCCAACACATGACACCACCCATGACACCCATGACAGCTACATATACAATCCTAGCCCCATCCCCACAGATTTCGAACAGAACATGTATGGGGACAGCTGGCTGGTTAAAAAACAGGCGCTAATGTAACGTAAAGGAGGTGCGCTACGCCAGTCAAAAAATGCGCCGATGTACGTGAATCTGGCCCTATATGTTTATTAAAACCTAAAATTTGTAGGAAATAGCACAGAACACAAACTATAGTCCAGTGACAGAGACATAGAGATCCATAAGAGAGAACACAAAATGAAAAAATGATCATCCGGCTTAAACAAGTTGCAATGAGACGTGAAAGTGATATACATTTTAGGGTTAGTATAGAAAGTCATATGAAAGTAATTTAGAGTAGTAAGGAAAAACAATGGAAGAAGGGTAGAGTACTGTATATGGAGGAAATGTATCCTTTCGGTGCTCGTTGGGTTGAGTTGTAATGACGACTTTGTTTAGGATAAAAGTAGCATATGAATGAAGATTAGGATATTTTTTCACTTAAAGCGGGGGTTCACCCAAAAAAAATAATCTTTAACATTACATTGTTGTGAGATAAAGATTAGGCTGTTTTTTTTTTTTTATCTCATTGCAGTACATACTGTATTTTCACAGCGGCTTCCGGGTATGTAATCTGTGGCACTGGGCGTTCCTAATTGATTGATATCCTTCCGACCAGCACATACAGCGCGTCACGAGTTGCCTAAAGAAGCCGAACGTCAGTGCGGCTCTATACGGCGCCTGCGCACCGATGTTCGGCTTCTTTAGGCAACTTGTGACGCGCTGTATGCACCGGTCGGAAGGATGTCAATCAATTAGGAATGCCCAGATTACATACCCGGAAGCTGCGGTGAAAATACGGTATGTACTGCAATGAGATAAAAATAAACAGCCTAATCTCTATCTCGAAACTCGGCTAAATGTAATGTTAAAAAAAATTTGGGTGAACCCCCGCTTTAATAAAGTAGAGCTTAAAAAATTAAATTCTATAATCTAACCCTCTGTTTCTATATATTGTGACAGGATATTTCAGGAATACAATCTTGCTGGAATTCATTCATTGCAAAGGCACTGACAGTTCCACTTTAATGGATTAGAGTGAACATTGTTTGACCTGTCACACTTATACTCCTTATAAACTCCCCTTTGGTTCTCAAAAAAGCTTTTTTTTTTAACCGCAGCCTTCTACTACCGTTTCAGTAATGATGATTGTAAAGCTGCTCCAGCACTGTTCCTCTTCTTCAGTATAACTTTCTGCCAATTTCCTACTTACTGCACCGCTCCTTCTGGTATACCTTTTCTAGGACTTAAAGTGGTAATAAACTCAAAAGAAAAAAGTAATGTCTTGTAGCTTATAGCACTCAAGTGAACAAAGTACAGAGATTACAGAGTTAGCATAATGCAAAGACAGTGTAGGCATTATCCAGCAATAGACTGACATGAACACAATATACACAGAAATAAGTGAAACAGTAAAAAATAAACAATTGCAAATGGAGGATAGACAAATGCAATCGCTCAAGCTCTAAAGGGGGACATGTGGCAGTATTCTTCAATATCTCAAGAGAGGTAAAGAAACCCAAATTGACCCCGGTCAGGGGGACAACAGGACAATGGAAAGGGGGGAGAAAGGGATATGGGGGAGATGGAAGAGGAAGGAGAGGAAGTGGGGGGACCATGTGACAAAAGGGGGGCAGAGAAAAGCTAGGAGATGCAATAGAGTAGGAGCCCACATTATAAAAATTTAGATAGGCCAGCATGTGGTCTGGACCACTTAAAAAATGCAAAGGCAGGTCAACACCTGCATCCCAGGAATCTATCCATGCAGACCAAATCTTGTCAAATTTTTGGGGGCAATTGTGGTTAAGATAGGTGAGCTTATATAGGGGCAAAACCGCATTGAGAGTAGTATGCCAAGGCGTCACCGTAGGGGGCTGAGAAAACTTCCAGAAAAAAGTATCTCCCTGTGACCACAGAAAAAGGAATAGCAAATAAACAATTTTACATATCTGCCTGGGTCCTTGGATCAAATCTGAGAGCCAACACACACTCACACAGTATTAATGTCAACCTCTGTCCAAAATAATTGGAGAAAAGGGTATGACCAAACCATATAAAAAAAAGGATGCCTCGGGTGCCTGGCAACAGGGACAGGTGAAAGAAGCAGAGGGATAGATGACAGCCAAGCACTGAGGTGTATAATAGGCCCTGTGAAGAAACTTAAGTTGAATAAACCTATCCCAGTAGTTACATAAGTTGCACAAAAACCCAAACAGTCATCGTCTTCTAAGTCAGGGATATGTGCACGCCATTTTTTATATACTGTACACAGCCTACTTTGGTTACATAGGCAAATGAACGATGAAAATAGAGGAGAGTCAGGGGCTTGTCCAACACCCTGTAGGTGAGCAACCATTCAATAGGATGTGATTCCACCATAAGCTGAGAGGAAATATGCTAGTGAAAGGCATGACAGAACTGCAGATATCTAGAGAACATCCAGATGGGAAGGTAAAGAAAGCTTTAAGGTCAGGAAAGGTCTTCAAGCGGCCTTCAGCAACTATATGTTTCAAATCCTCCACCGCTTTAGAAGCCCATACCCTGGGACCTGGAACACTATTCATATGAGGGAGGGCAGGTTACCCCACAAGGGAATACGAGGGAAAAGGACTCAAGAGAATGATACTTAAGCCTGGCCCTATTTCAAATCAGGAGAGTATTTTTCATCAGAGTGGTAATCGCTGGATGAGCTCTAGGGCCCCGAAAAACAAGTTACTAAGTGAAGAATAGAAACCCACAACGGGAGCTTCCAGAGTCACAGCAGTTTTTTCCTGGGGCTGAGAAAACAACCACTGGACCATGATGAGCACAGTAGTAAAGTTGAAAATTTGGGAGGGATATCCCACCTTGGCTAAGGGGAAGCTGCAAGGTTGACAGGGCCAACTGGACAGTCCTTCCCACTCACAGAAAGCTAGTAACAGTACCTTAGCAAAAAAGGATTTCACAAAGAGAATGGGACAATTCCTAAAGAAATATAGGAATTTTAGTAAACACACCATCTTAACAAGATTAAACCTCCCACTAGTGTACAAGGGAGAGATCTCCAGTGGGCAGACTTCTGAGAGAAACAAATTCAGATCATAATAAATATCTAAAGATCCACCAACAGTAATTCCCTGATACTTAAACTCATCCACCCAACATAGGTCTAGGATAGGCTAGATGGAGCGAAAGCAATACTTTCCCCAATTAGTTTTCATTCCAGAATAGGAGACAAAAACATCTATAATCCACAGTGCTGCAGGTAGGGAGGAGGCAAGATCATTCAAATAAATGAGCATGTCATGCGCATACAAGGATATTTTCTCCTCCACCACCCCATCACGGATCCTCTGAGTCATCGGCTTTAATCAAAGTAGCCAGCGTTTCCACCGCTAGGGCAAACAAGCCAGGGGAGAGAGGACACCCCTGCCAAGTCCCCCTGCATAGCGGAAAGTGGCAAAGACAAAGAGTTGTTGGTGCGAGTTCTAACCAGGGGTGAAGAGTATAACATACATATCCAGGCATTGAAGTTGGGACAAAACCATGTACCAAAGCTGTGATGACCTTATTCAGTGAAATACCTTAGCAAGGCTTTTTGCATCAACGTTAGACAAAAAAAAGGTCAAACAAAGAAGAGAAGTCGCCGCTTCTAAGTGCAGTAATAAAACACTTTAATGACAAGGAATGGTTCAAAAACATTTACAAGATGGAAGTGAAAAACGGGCATATCAATGAGTCCATAGCATCCACCGGGATGTCTCCTTGGAGTAAAGACACCTGCAGGTGGAAGTTCCAGCCGACCAGCGGGGGGAAACACTGTGTCTCTGATCCAAGATAGAGAGCCGTACTGTCAGGACCAGCATGGAAAACAAACAACCAGAAGTGATGTCAAAAGTAGTTTTGAATAAGAAGCGACTGAGCATGCTCTGAAACATGTCCCGCCCACTCTGACATAACTTCCGGTTGCCAGCATTTTATGCTGACCCTAACAGCGCAGCTCTCCATCTTCCAATGTTGACACACTATTGTGTGACCTGGGGGGATCTCCAAGGAATTCCCTTAATTTGCAGGGATTTCCTCTCACGTCCATTTGGGCTATGGGACAGGAAGTAAAAGGAAATCTCCATAATGGCACACAGATGGCATTTTTTTTACCAGGGGTTCTAACCCTTACTTGCTCTATCCAAATTGAAAAATATAAGTTTTGTTTATAGTTCTACTTTAATTTTCTTTTGCTAAAATATGGTGTTAGCACTAGTGAGGGTTGCAACCACTTTAAGCACAACAAATTAGTTCCTTATGCCCAAGTCTGAGCTCTGTTACACAGGGACTGCAAGAGGTGAAATTAAATGATCGTGATCGCATGAGGTCAGCTCAACAAACCAAACAAATAGCAAGAAACTGTAATCTGGGCACAAAATCCATCCAAAAAATATAAGGAGAACTTTATCGCTCTGATATGTGTAATATTTTGTTTGCGACAAATTCAGAATAGTTCATTGTTGTTGTAATGTATTTTTTTTTTTTTTACAGCTGAACAATATAACACATTGTTGTGTACCCCCAACAGTCAGGTTAATGCTGATCTATTTTATAGTCATTATTACTGCAGTGCATTTGACTGGCATGAAATATTGTTTCTTTTAACCCATCAGCCCTTCCTTTTGTTCTATGCCAAGATGAAGGTGCAGATGCGGTAATTGTAGAAAAACAAACCAACAAATAGCAGTTCAAAAGTGTCATGCCTGTGTATTATTCCCAAAGAGTTCTTGCCCTATGCAACTGATCTATGCCATTTATTAAAATTACTGAAATAATCACCGCCATGCTGCTCTGTTCTCACTGAAAGTTAACCTATATTAAGCCAAGCACGTCTGAACCAAAAATGTATGCAATCTGTTTTAATTTAAAAACAATTTTAAGCAGTGTAAAATGTTCATAAAGTGTTGTGCCAAAGGTATATAATTTGTGACTCTATCTGGCAGTCAGTGTGATAGAGTTCAGAGGAGCAATGGTAGAAAAGAAAATCAATTTTGCTTACTTTTTATATGCAGTTTTAAACTGATCTGCAAATTCGGTCTGCTTAAAAGAGAATAATAGCTTAGCTACATTGAAGATTTTTAGCTTACAAGTGTATTTGAACCCTAACCATGAATTATTTTTATTTTCTTCCTATTGATCTGTTAATTAAAATTTAAATAGTTTTGTCTTATCTGATCATTAACCACTTAAGACCCGGACCTTTAGGCAGCTAAAGGACCCGGCCAGGTTTTGTGATTCGGCACTGCGTCGCTTTAACAGACAATTGCGCGGTCGTGCAACGTGGCTCCCGAACAAAATTGGCGTCCATTTTTCCCACAAATAGAGCTTTCTTTTGGTGGTATTTGATCACCTCTGCGATTTTTATTTTTTGGGCTATAAACAAAAATATAGCGACAATTTTGAAAAAAATTCAATATTTTTTACTTTTTGCTATAATAAATATCCCCCAAAAATATATTAAAAAAAAATGTTTTCTCAGTTTAGGCCGATACGTATTCTTCTACCTATTTTTGGTTAAAAAAAAATCGCAATAAGCGTTTATCGGTTGGTTTGCGCAAAATTTATAGCGTTTACAAAATAGGGGATAGTTTTATTGCATTTTTGTTAATTTTTTTTTTACTACTAATGTCGGCGATCAGCGATTTTTTTCGTGACTGCGACATTATGGCGGACACTTTGGACAATTTTGACACATTTTTGGGACCATTTAAAATGCATTGTTTATTGTGAAAATGACATTTGCAGTTTGGGAGTTAACCACAAGGGGGCGCTGAAGGGGTTGTGTGTGACCTAATGTGTGTTTACAACTGTAGGGGGTGTGGCTGTAGGCGTGACGTCATCGATTGTGTACACGATCGATGACGCCGCCACAGTGAAGAACGGGGAAGCCGTGTTTACACGGCTCTCCCCGTTCTTCAGCTCCAGGGACCGATCGTGGGACTCCATCGGTGATCAGGTCCACGAGTCCCGCAGTCCCGGAGCTTTGTACTGGGTCACAAGAGCACGCCACGGGCGCGCGCCCACGACCCACAGCTGGGCACTAGCGCAGGACGTACCTGTACGTGCGTGTGCCCAGCCGTGCCATTCTGCCGATGCATATGCGCAGGAGGCGGTCCTTAAGTGGTTAAGTGCTAAAAATACCCGTTGATCCTAATAGAAATCTACTGAGCTAAGAAAATGTTGTGCTCTACCAGTTATCATTGCTCCCAGTTTTCTCTGTGGACTACAGAGCATCTTTCCTTGGGTTATGAATGATAGGGGAGATGTTCTGCAGTCCTAACACGCTTTTAGCAAATACAGAAAATATATATGAATTTACTATTAAATCACACTGTGAATAACCCCGAACCTACTGTAGCACTACCCCCGTAGGAGCTCATGGTTAGATTTTGGGCCTGCATGTTACCTCAACATTCGTTGTCTAGGGGAAGAAAGTCTAAACAAATTCCAATTTCCACACAAGATGTAAAACCTCCAACTGTCAGGTTTTATTATTTTTCTGAAATTTTAGAAGAAGGTAGAAGGTTGAAGGTGAAGGGATTGGAAGGTTCAGGTTCACGGTACAGATCACTGGAGAAAAACCCCTTAAACGCCAAAGTCATTCACCACTCCCTCTTGAGTGGGTATTGCTCACCCGTATAGACCCCTCTCATCTGGCCTAGCAGCCGGAATGATGCACGAACCAGTACGACAACAGTCTCTGCCACAGACTGATTGAGAACAAATTTGAACAGTCCAGAATCCTCTGCCACAGGATGTGATTCCTGAACTTCCAGTCCAGTTTACAGTTAAAGAGCCTTTAAGCCGACCCAGAGAACTGTAGGACAACTTAAGTTGTGGATCCCAACTTAATAAGGTCACCAGGCCTAATCCAAGACATAAGCCTTCTGCTTGGTCTCCTCCAGGAAAGGTCCTCCCCAGGTTTTCTTCATTAAGTGTAGCTTCCTTCTCTCAGATGGACAGCTTAGTATCCCTCTTGATTCGTAGGCCCTACTAGTAGAGATGCAGCCTCGGGCCAACGTGGTCCCGGGGCTGAAAATCACAAACCACATACCTCGTGCCAGGAGGGCCAAGAGGCGAAGGACCCCAAAATATGACATCTGCCCCTTAAGTATACCCGCATGAACAGCGGGGCACCACTCCCACTGGGCTGCTCCCGAGGAAAGATACTTAATGACCTATGGCTTGCCCTTGTTCCAACACTGGCCTGTGGGGGGTATCGCCACCTACCGGCAACAGTGGGAAAATGCTATCAGACACAACCACTCTCAGGACAGAGGTCAATTTAGAATAAATCATACAGTCTGAGCCATGTTATCGGCTCAGACACTAATACCAAATTTAGCTAGCTTGTAATATAAAATAACACTCCCCAGTGCCCCTAAATAATAAAAAACAAATAACGTTACATTCTATAAAAATTACAATACATGAGATATAATCAAATGTATAATAGGTGGTAACTTAAAATATTACATGAATTACAATAGTGCAGTCAGTGAAGCAAAAGTTCAATAGAATAAAGCCCTAAAATCTTTTATTACATGCTCAGTGTGTCCGCAAGAGCTTGGTGGCTAGTAAAATTTTACCACTTAATTATAAGTAAAGCCCCATACACACCATCAGATTTTCTGCAGATTTTTGTCTTCAGATTTACCAAAACCATATAATATGAGGTCAAACATTAAGAGTTTCAATTTGTATGCAATAAGGCAGGCTCTTGTACTACATGGTTCTGGTAAATCTGAAGACAAAAATCTGCAGATAATCTGATGGTGTGTATGGGGCTTAAGTCAAAAATACCCAATGGGGTGAGTATGCCAGATTAGATGTACATCTCCTTCCGACCCGGATGGATCCAATATCAGGTTTCCACTCCACTGTTTATTTCCCCAAATCCTTTAGCTTGGAGTACATATTAGAAATAAAAATATCTCCATAGTGCAGTAACTTTTGCAGCGATAATCTTAAACTTTGTTGATGTTACACTCACGCTACAAAATATCAATTACATTTTTTTTTTTTTTTTTTAGAAATCATTCAAGGGTTCACCAGATAGAGAGGACTCGTTAATATGTCTGAGTCAAATAAGCACCCCACATGGGCTGCTTAAAATACCTAGGGCCCCACCACCAAAACTTCTACATCCACACGGGGAATATTACACAGAGTTTCAGATTTAAATTATATTAAATGCATGGTGTTGTGTATTGATTTACGTGATATTACTAAAGTTCCCCAAATGAATGTGGTCCACTTAACAGATAAGTGAGTCAAAATCACATTCCACCTAAGGCTTCGTACACACGATCAAATCTGTCTGCTGAAAACGGTCTGCTAGACCGTTTCAGCAGACAGATTTGATCGTGTGTACGGGCAAACTGACGGATTTGGCCAGCCGACAGATTGGAAAGCATGCTTTGAAATCTGTCGGCTGGGAACCCGTCCGCCCGACATGTCTGCTGGTTAGTATGCTAACCAGCAGACATGTCTTCTCGCACACACGCCGAATGATTTCGACGCATGCGCGGAAGTGTTTTACTTCCTGGTGCGGTGACGTGGTGGCGTCAACGTCACCGCCACGTCACCGACATGTCAGCGCGCTGTCTGCTGGCGGGGATTTTGGTTTGCTCGTGTGTACACACGAGCAAACCAAAATGCCAGCAGACAGATTTGTTCAAATCGGTCGGACAGACCGTTTTGAACAAATCGATTGACTCGTGTGTACGAGGCCTAAGAGTACTGTGTCTTTAAACCAACCACCGATGGTATACATAAAAGGGTCACCAAAAGTTATTGACCCCCTTTGTTTATAAAGTGAGTCACAAGCACACTCCACTGAAGAATTCTGTGTCTTTAAACCAACCAAAGGTAGGTGGTATATAGAAAAGGCTGACCCCTTCTTTTACAAATTGATTCACAAAAGCATGCTTTAAAACCACTCCATCAATCCTGTCTGCTTGTATTACCACCAGACCAGGCAGTAACAGGATCTGCTGCTTAATCTTCTTTACTCGATTCACGACCGGGCATTGCTCCATTCTAAAAATAAAATCATGTCCATAGTATAACCCATTAAAAATAAGCTCTTTATTATATAAATATTACAGAAACATAAAAACTTTGTTCACCTTAAAAAACAGTATACAAACAAGAACTTCTAGGTTTTACTTGTGTGATGATGTCACTTCCAGTCAACGTGTCAAGTGACCTCTTCAGGATGTGTCAAAGCAGAGATTTTTGAAGTTACAGCTTGGATGGCAACCATAGAGAGAGATTTGTCCTGGTGGCCATGGTCACTAAGATAGAATGTGCTGTGGAAGAACCCAGACCAATGTGCATTGAAAACATATTCTTATAAAACGGGTATAGGGTGGCACAGGAAAGTGCCAGATTATTTATATTTCAGAATACATTTATAAAAATCATCTATGAAAATAAGCTCATTACCATTGAACATACCCCAGTTACTATGTAAGTATATGTCACTAAACATGGGTATACACATACCGAAAGTCGGCTGGTTCAGCAGGAACTGTTATTTCTAGGGGAAACAATGACCCCCTCAATGGGTCTTAGACAGTGAGTGCAAAAGAATGTACATGGAAGATTTCACACAGTAGAGGAAGTGGGCACAGGTGGTGGAGAGATTTATTATATTACAGAATAATGTACCCCATACAGCAGGTTAAATGGAAACATAGAAATGTCAATGAATTTTGTAAAAAAAACTGTCTCGTGTACGTTCCTGTTAGTCAATGAGGTAGAGCATCATAGTGATGGACCAATAACAATAGGTGGAAGGGAATGGGCAAGCATTGGCACTACCATGAAGACTTAAAGCTTTGCCTGATGATGACAGTCCAGGAATTGGCAAGTAGTAGCAGGGACTAACAGCTGCTACAGACACGTGTCCCTCTAGGCTCCTTCATTTTATATAGTCAGCAGCTTATTTTTGTAAATTACAGAGTCACTTTAACCTCTAAATTAGGCATATACTAGTGTTGCCTAATATTTTTCGGAAAGGTTATGCATTGTACAAGATTAAGTTACAAGGACACAGCTCATACACACTTTCAACATCTTAAAACAAAGCCTTTTGTGAAACAAACTTTACAATACAAATAATTTCGTAAAGAATGTCAACGTGAAAACCAGAAACTATAATAATAACACTGAGAAAGAGAAAATGAAGCAATCTTTGGATTGAAGCTTGTAAATCCTTCACATTTCTTAGCCTATGCCTGGAGGCTGTTTCCATTTGCCCTTACATCCCTGAAGGAATGTTTGCAGTGTTCAAATCAGTCAAAGGATTATTTATGAATAATGAAGACACTAAAAATATTCTAACATTTTTGTGATGTTTTGTTAAATTATTTAATTCAAGCATTAAAAAAAGATCAAGAAAAAAGTAAAATGTGCAAACAATTTAAAACCACAGAAATGTAACACATTGTACATTTTACATTTTCAAGCAACAGAATTCAGGTTATTTTCATAAAATATTTTTTCAGGACTTATTTTATGCATTTTCCTTCATAAAAAGTTTAAAAAGTCCTGTGTACCTCTAGGCTAGGCTTTTTTTTCTCAGAAAATAGGTGCAGTAATTCCCCCCTCCCTGCTCAACTTACCGCCCCCAACCACGCCCAAATTCCACCCCCAACCACAACCAAACCCCACCCCCAGACACACCTTCTTTAGGAGAGAAGTACAGCAGCACCAAATAACTGTAAACAGTCAATGGCAACCATAAGAGATCGCTAGTCGAGCCAATCTTGTGAAGATAACCAGGCAAAAAATCAATAATATAAACCTTGTATTGATTTATTGTTACCATAAGATGATTTAAAAAAACAGTTAAAATTCTCCTTGCACAAATAGATGACAATCAACTTGCTCACTGCTGTGGTGGTACCTTATGGCGACGGACAAGGATGGACTTGCTTGTTAAAGATTTGCTGCAGTGGTGGAAACATCATGCACCTCTACAAAATCAGTGTTCCCGCCACTTTAAAAGTCACCATGACAAAAACATCCAGGGCCAGATTCTCAGAGGCGCTACGACGGAGTATCTCAGATACCCCGTCGTATCGCCGTTTTTTTGGCCGAGTATTTATGCGAGTGATTCCTTGAATCACTTTGGCATAGATACGCCTGAAGATCCGACAAGTGTAATACAATTACACTTGCGGATCGTAGTTGTAATGACAACTCTGGCCACTAGGTGGCCTTTACGTTGTTTTCTCATTTGCCTATGCCCCGTCGTCGCGTACGTCGTTTACGAACGCGTAAGGTTACCCCTGCTAATATGAGGGGTAACCTTACGCAGTACCGTCGGATGCCGTCGGGTGCCATCGGATGTCATGTTAAGTATGGCGTCAGATCAACATCGGCTTTTTCTCTCGCTTTTGTCGTTTTACTAACTTGTTCGTGAATAGGGCATTGCGTAGTGACGATCACGTCGTTTTGATGTCGGTTTCAACGAGGCTTTCCGACGTGAGCTGGAGCATGCTCACTGGGCTTTTTCCCCGGCCGGCGCATGCGCAGTTCGATCGACGCGGGGCGCACTTAATTTAAATACAAGCCGCCCCCTTTGAATTACGCGGCCTTACGCTGGGCCATTTTCGCTACGCCAACGTAAACTACGGAGCAAGTGCATGGAGAATACGGTACTTGCTCTGTTACGTTGCGGCGGCGTAGTGTAAATGGCTTACGCTACGCCGGCGAATTTCTATGAGAATCTGGCCCCCAGTGTCTAAAGGTTGTAGCCATTGAATATATTCCAAGTGGTTCCCTAACTCACAATAAGAGGTTCTCTTTATTGTGTTAAGAGGAATCATTCTGGATCTATAAATTGGCTTCTTTGTCCCCGAATGGGTAAAATGAGGGTCTTTAGATTCATAGCATCATCTAGACCCTGGATCATTGGTTGTTCATTTTTGCTGTATAACATTTATAGTTTATCTGGTCACAGGTAATAACCTTCTGTTGGTTTACATAGTGTCACCATGTAACCACTTAGCTGTACACACACACATATATTTTTCTTTTTCTCAAACCCCTCCACCCCCTTCCACTTCTTTCATTCCATGGTAGTCATTTTAATATTAATTATATTCATAATTTTCTTTTAATATTATTTGCTTTATCATTGTTCATTATAGATTTATATCCTAATTATTAGTTATTTTGTTTCTAGTGTCTTTCTATTATTTGCAATATGAATTTGTTCTATACATTTTTTTATTAATAGAGGTTTTGCTGTAGTGGGGTAACCAGTCATGGTTCCTTTAAAAATGCTAATCTCGCCACAGTCAATTCCTATTTAATCCTCATTGGCTGGTCATGTCACATGACTTGAAGGGTCACGCCCTGAAACGCGTTGTCAAGACAACAGCCACACTCTCTCCTTGCTCTTCTTGGCTTCCTCTCCTCCATCCTGAGCTCCAAGCCTCGTTTTGGTTTTAGTCTCCCTGAGTGGTACGCTCACTGGTTCCTATTGTAGTTTGCTCCGGTTGTCATCTGACCCCTTCTTCACCCACGGCTGGCTAGCCATAGGTGGCTAGCCGTTCATCGCTGGTTACCATTGGGAAATCGGTTGAGGCTTGACATCTCTCCCATTCCCCGTATGAATTGGGTTCACCCTCCCCCTTCCCGGTTTTTGAGGATTTTGTAGGGGTGCAAGAGGGTTCCACCACTGCAGCAAAGCTTCAACAAGCCAGTCCATCTCTGCCTGCGACCATAATGTACTACCACAGCAGTGAGCCAGTTGATTGTCATCTATTTATACAAAATAATTGTAACTGTTTTTTTTAAATCATCTAATGCTAACAGTGTATCAATACATGGTTTATCTTATTGACTTTTGCCTGGTTATCTGCCCGCACAATATTGGCTCTACTAGTGCTCTCTTATGGCTGCCATTGACTATTTGCATTTTTAATCACACCTCTCCTGGTGTGTTCAACCATATAGCTTATTGGGCACAAGTAGGACCTTAAAATTGTTCCCATTGCTACAAATGTCCTAGTTTCCTGGCACCAGACTTTTGTTGTTGTTGCCAAATAACTGTAATAAGTTAAGGCTTAGAACTGCACATCACACAAAGTGCATGGTTCAGGAATGTGTAACACACAAAGTACAGGACTGAGGTGCTCATAACACACAGGGATCAAGAGTGTGTATTGTATAGTTGTGAGCAGTGCATATCAAAATATCAGCAAAAGGGATAGTACTTACATTCAATGCAAAGTACTCTGTATGCTTTACTGTACCGCAGCAACTCTCCCTGGTCTTCCCCCCTCCCAGCAAAAGTAACCATCAAATCCCCACCTCTGCTTATCACTTTGCTGTCCCTCATCCACAGCTCACCTCTTCTTTCCCCTGTCCACAGCTTTCCATCCTTATCCAAAATTCACCTTAGCACCCCCCTCCCCCATCAACATCTCACTTCTGCACCCCTCCAACAACAGCTTTCACTTCCAGTCCACAACTCACCTCTGCACCCCCATCCATATTATCTCTGCCTTCCTTCTGCACCCCTATCTAAAGCGCATCCCAATCCACAGCTCTCACCTTTGCAATCCCCCATTTTCACCTCTGCAACCTTAGCTTCCCCCACAGCTCTCACCTCAGCCCAACTCGCCCCACCCTCCACAGCTCTCATTTTGTACAACCTGCCCTGCACATTTCTCACTTTGCACAACCTGCCTTCTGCCCTCTGCAGGTCTTACCTCTGCACAAATCCCCTCCACTTCCCCAGCTCCTCTCTCTGCACAAACATCCCCCTCCACTTTCCCAGCTCTCACTCTGCACAACTCCCACCCCACTTTGCCAGCTCTCACCTCTGCACAAATAACATCCCCTCCCCCCGCTCCTCTCTCTGCACAACCCCCCCCCCCCCACATTCCCAGCTCTCCTTGCTGCACAAATCCCCCAAAACACATTTTCCCTTCTCTCCTCTTGTCAGAAACCATAAATCAGACCGAGACAGAAGTACAGTTAAATCACAATTGTTTATTAATAATAAAAAGATAAACAGAGTAACCGTAGTCAAAACATAAACAGAGTTCAGGAACCGGATTGGATATTCAGCCAAGTCAAATGTTATAGAGCCAGACAGAGAAGAACGTAGTAGAACAGCAAGCAGGATCTGGAGCCAGAAGGAATGTCAGCCAAGCAAGTCTTCAACAGGATTGCAGGAGATGTGATGTGATGTTGACCAAGGCGAAGGCAGAGAATAACTGAGCTGGACGGCTTAAGTAGGCAGGACTGATGAGCCGGATATCATCAACAGGTGAGTCACTGTGGAGAGATAGGATCTGGTAATTATCAGACAGCTGAGCGGCCACTTTTACAGTTATCCTCTTTACAATATCACCCCCCAATTCTCCTTTCTGCACAAATCCCCCCAGCTCTCATCTCTGCTACACTCCCCCTCCATTTTTACAGCTCTCCACTCTGCACAACCCCCCCCCCCCAGTTATCCTCTCTGCACAAATTCGCCCCCGCGCTCCTCTCTACAAAAATTCCCCAAAGCTGTAAGCTGTCCTCGCTGTTAAAATCCCCTCCCCCGCAAACAGACACACAGTTCTCTCTGCGCAGGTCTCCCCCCCACACACACATACAAGCATTATTACATAGAAGCCAGTAGAGGAAGTGATCTGTGCAGAAAACTTCCTCTACTGACTTATGTGTTAAATGACAGGTTGGAGATGAGAGGGCTGCCAGTGGTGCCAGAACTCCATTCTGGCAGGTTTTGGCTGAAAAAAAGCCCTGTCTATAGTTCAGTTCAAAACAGCGGTGTATTAACTGGGGTCTTTGTGATTGCAACTATACCCAGAAAATGTGTGTGCTACCGCCACTTTCTATTACAGATGCCTCTAGTCTTTAATGCTGCAAATATCTCCCAGAGACTGACACCTCCATGGAAACAGATAAGCTGAGCAAGTAACTATTGTTGCTTTTTGTGGATTTCCCGAATAGCTTGCTTACGGTTGTAATCAGTGATTGGCGCAAAGCAATCACATGGTACCTGGCTACCTGCACCATCTAGCTGTAGCCAATCACAGATCACAACCATAAGCAAGCTGTTCATGAATGTTAACCTATTCATGACAGCTAAAACTATTGCTTGATCATCACTGTATAAGCAATATCAATGTACTACCAGAGTAGTATTGTATAAGACACGGATGACAGGATATACAAAAAATAAAAAAATAAAAATTGAATATGATTTTTTTTGTTACATACTATTGCCTGTCAGTATCCCTGATCACCGCCAGACTAGTCATATGATGACACTGTAGTGCACTGGTGACTATGTAAAAATAAAATAAAAATTGCCATGCCTCTTATTAAATAACTTGGACAGTCTTCTTTCACTTTTTGGAGGTATTTGTACTGTCATGGTATTTTAAGGGCATTTTAAGAAATTAGATAGGCCATCAGTACATCAGGATTGATTTAATTTTCAAATATATATCCCATAGTTTGTAGATGCCATACATTTCACACAGTTTATATACACTTATTACACTTATTAGGATTTTTTTTTTTTTTACCAAAAAACATATAGCAAAATACATTTTTGCCTAAATTTAGGAGGACATTTGGTTTATTCAGATATGTTTTACAACAGAAAGAAGACATTGTTCAGTCTTTTTTCCTTTATATGGCAAAAAATAAAAATCCCAGTGGTGATCAATTATCACCAAAAGAAAGTTCTACTAAATGGTATAAATTACATTTGCATACATTGTTGCATGACTGCTTAATATAACTCTGTAAACCGTACGTTAGAAATGGAAGGTCTGGGAGAGGCGTGGCTTAGGATGGCTGTGTGAGAGACGTGCTGTTTGGAGCTCCGAGTACTCTCCATGGGGAGACCTAGTATGTGAAAGACCCAAATCAGAAGGCTATGCTGGGCTTGCAGGTGGACCTACAGACGGCAGATGAAGCCCTACGTGCGGTATGCATAGCGGCCGCAAATACACAACGCGGGCAGACTCAAGGAAGATAGCTCAGGCGACGTGTTACACAACAAACAGTGCAAGCTGTAGCAAAACAGCTAGCGCACAAGGGAATATACAGAGCTACTTTACCTCAACCTCTCCTGTGTCTATTGCGGCGAGTGGATCCATCAATAGAGGTGCCCGGGGACGGGGGAGCGAGAGCAGCATCAGAAGGGAAAGGTCAGCCTTACAGCGGAGATCTTCTGGAGCAGGAAGCCTCCTAACACAGGCGCAGACAGTAGTAGTTGCACTGACCTCGAAGACAGGAGTAGCAGAGATGGAGATGGCAGAGATCAAAGCAATGCTGGCAGCTCTCCCTACTCGACAGGACATCGAGAAGCTCCCTACCCGGCAAGAGATCGAGGCGCTGATACTCCGTGTGGAAGAGACACAACGCCAGGAGCTGCATGCGGTAAGACATGATTTGAACTTATTGACTGAAAAGGTGATGCTGAGAGAAGATACCATAGTATCTATTGCGCAAAGAGTGGGGGCCGTTGAGAAAGCTATGGAAGCGAGACAGCATACTAGTGCAGATATGGCAGAGGAAGCTGTAATTGATTTGCAACTGCAGGTGGAGGTTCTCGAGGATAGGAGCCGCAGGAAGAACGTGCGAATACGGGGGGTCCCTGAAGCAGTGGACACTGAGGATCTGGACATTAAAATCAGGGCGATTTTTGAGGTGATTCTGAAGTCGCCACAGAAAGAGATTGAGATTGAGAGGGTGCACAGAACCACTGGCCCTAAATCACCAAATCTAGAGAGACCAAGAGATATAATCTGTCGATTGTACAGATACCAACAAAAAGAAATGATCCTCAGGATGGCATGGGACATGGGAGACGTGGTATACGAGGGAGCACATTTAAAAATCCTCCCCGACCTATCTAGGGCCACACTTCAGAGAAGAATGTGCCTGCGGCCGCTGTTGGACTTAGCCAGAGAAAAGGGGTACACATATAAATGGGGGTATCCATTTGCAGTAACATTTCGTAAATCCGGGTCCTCGTTTATGCTTAGAACTCCACCAGAACTACCAGATCTGTTCTTGTTCCTGGAAATACCACCTATTCAGATACCAAATTGGCTATTCCCTACAACATACACAGGGAGCAGAGGAAGATTTCAAACAAGGACAGGGAAAGGAAGAGGGCAGGTCTCATCGACATACACCCAGGGGGAAGCCAGTGGGTCAGCGGACCCCCTAAAGGACAAATAGAGTAAAGGTATTGAACTTTTTTTTTTTTTTTTGGAGATAATGAAAAAAAGGATGGGACTAAGCCAAAGGGGCTATGGGAAATACCGGGTCAGATGGTCCGATGGTCCGATGGTCCGATGGAAGAGATGAAGGACTTGGCCTCAACTCCCCTGTTGCCCACTTCCCCACTTCTCCAATGTGTATTCCTCCCCACTTTTTTTTTTTTTTTTTGATGGGGGAAGCTCCAGGCTTAGCCCTGGCCCCAATAACCAATCTGGAGCTAGATGGAGTTAGATGAGAGGACTGTTTTTGTTTTTATACAGGGGTAAATCCCCTCTCTCGGAGTTTGTCTGGATGGATGGGACGTGGGGTGGGGGACTCTTTACTCTTTGGACCACCGGAGGGATAAGGAATTAGACTGAAGATAAGTGAATCTAGGGCTGAACCCAGCTGATTTCGGGACGCGACATATAGCTTAAAAGCCAACAAAAGGATAGAGGGTGTTGGCAAATTTGAGTTAGGGTGGTAGAATGAAGTAAACCCACTTATGAGAGGTGTGGGTGTAAATGGCTGGGCGAGGTTAGAGGTGAGAGGAAGGAGAGACATAGCTGTAGAATCCTCATTTTTCCTTTTTTATTCACCTAATTTTTTATATATATACACTAGACACTTTTGGCACTAACTTTTTCTTTTTCTGAACAACAAGATATTAAGACACCATATACATCAGTACACCTAATATTAAGACACAACAACACGCAACAACACACAATTATGTAGAACACTATAACATTATACTGACAGGAACACAACAATGTCCAAAGTGGGGGTCTCTTAGAGGAGGTCCCCTCATCTTTTTTCCCACACTAGCACTGATCAAACACTACACGGAGAGTACCACAATCTGCAATATCAAAAATGTGTATTGTTAACAAAGGCCAGCAGGGAGCGGCTCTCCAAGGGACACAGCGCACATTTTGCACTATAACATCATTACCTTTTTTTTTTTTTTGAGTCTTCAACAGCCTTGTCTTGTCTATATAGAAGACACGGCCCAGCCGTGAGGAAGTAAGACTCCCCCTCCCCACCCCCTCTTCCCTTCCCTTTTTTTTGTGGCTTAGCATATGGGATATGGGATATGGTAACCATTTTTTTTAGTCGGGAGAGGACGAGAGAGGAGGTGATATGCGATATGCGATATGTGATATGTATAGAAGTGTATATAAACGCATACAAGTTAATGGGGTAGATGGGCGGGAGAGTTCAGGACGATACACAGGAAGGGGACAAAGGGAAGCAGCAGTAAGGGAAATAACCTGTAATGTATGTCGTACTGATAAGAGGGTTGGGGTGGGGGGTAAGTAAATGTAGAACCTACAAAGGAGGGGAGAGGGAACCAAGGGTGAATGGATTAAGTTATGATTATGAATAATACTGTATATGTTTAAACTGCTGAACGGGATCTCCTGTCCGTTTTCTCATTTTTTTTTCTTGACATATTTGTTCTGTTCAAAACGTATACGTCAGAGGGAGGGGAGGGGAGGTAGAGTGGAGACTTCCAGTTGTAAAGGGGTACTCCCCTTTTTTTTTTTTTTCCTCTTTTTTCCTCTCGGCCTCTTCCTCTGCCCATCCTCCCCCTTCTTGTGGGTCTAGCCTCTAGCAACCCCAATTATCTGTACCCTACCCCAATCCCCTGAGAGACCCCCTACAGATAAAATAAAAGATCATAAAAGATCATAAGGCCACATAGCGAAACATGACCCCCATGGATAGTCTTCAAGGAGAGTAGACGGCGGGCACCGTGGAGAGGCCCGGAGCTCCAAGTTTTTTTTTTTTCTTTTTCTCTCTCTTCTTTGTTTTGTTTTTTTTATTATTATTTCTATATATAGAGTCAGCAGATAGGTGCCTTATTCTCAATTTATTTTTCTTTGTCTCACTTCTAAAGAAGAGGCCCTATATCCTGAGGTCTCTATACTCTCCTTTTTTCTTTTTTATGATATTAACAATGTTTGAAGGAGACAGGATATAGGGGAATATAGGAATTTCCTAGGACACACGCCCCCACATATAGGCCGACGCTCAATACCGTTAAGACGGTGAGTGTTAATTAGCAGGGTAGCTAATTTTAGAGAATACCCCCCCTTTTTTCGGGGGTGTTTTTTCCCCCTTTTTTTTTTTTTTTTGTGTGTTTTTTTCTTTTTTCCCCAGGAGGGGGGGACTTCAACCCCCCATCCCCCCACCTGCACGCTCACTCCTCCTTGACTACTTTACTCCTTATATACTTAATCAATACCCAGGAATAAAGTAAGACAGGATGGAGACACTGAATATACTGTCACTGAACGTGAAGGGATTGAATACACCCGAAAAAAGGAGGGTTCTTATGCATGACATGCAAAGACTAAGAATAGATGTGGCATATATACAGGAAACACACTTTAGAGAAGACAAGACTCCGATTCTGAAGAACAGGTTATATCCAACCGTATATCACGCGACAAATCAGGAGTCAAAGTCAAAGGGGGTGTCTATTCTTATAGCAGGAAGAATCAAGTGGACATACTTAGACTCAATGAGAGACCCGAAAGGAAGATATCTATTTGTGAAGGGTAAAATAGGAGGAATAGAGGTAACACTTGCTACTGTATATGCCCCAAATGAACAACAGGGAACTTTCTTGGACAAAACGGTTAAACGTTTACAAGGATTTTTAGAAGGCCACTTGATTTTGGGAGGGGATTTGAATATCCCACTAGACCCCAAAGTGGACACATCATCAGGAAAGTCATCTACCCCTCATGGGATGAGAAACTGCATCACTCGGACTCTGTATAAAAACCAGCTGATTGACATATGGAGATTGTTACATAATAAAGAAAAAGACTATACGTTTTACTCTACACCACATAAAATATACTCTCGTATAGATTTCTTCTTAATTCCACACGTTCAACTACACTCAGTACGATCGGCTAAAATAGGATCTATTACATGGTCAGATCACGCCCCGATCTTCCTAGAATACGAGATACAAGATCTTAGGCAGATCAGACCAAACCAGTGGAGACTAAATGAAAGTTTGTTGCAGGATAAAGAGGTCCTAGAAGACGTAATCAAAGAGCTGAAGTTTTATTTTAGCACCAATGATACCCCAGAGTGCGATCCCGGAATTGTCTGGGAAGCACATAAGGTGGTTATCAGAGGAGTGCTAATTAAACATGGGTCCAGAATAAAAAGGAAACGCACGGAAAAATTAGGAAGACTATTGAAAGAACTAGCCACGCTAGAAGGTAGGCATAAACAAATAAGATCAACAGTTGTAGAGGAAGAGCTGGCTAGGAAAAGAGCAGAAATTACCGATCTCCTGTACTATAAGGCAAGAGCAGCAATACAAAGATGTAAAAAGTTCGCATATGAGTCAGGAGATAAGTGCGGGAAAGGACTCGCTAGATTATTACGCGAGGAGAAGATGAGTAACTATATCCCATATATTAAGCCACTAAAGAAACCGAAGGTTTTTAAACCAAATGATATAGCGAAAGAGTTTCAAGAATACTACTGCTCTCTTTATAATATGCAAAGTAAGCCCCCGACTAAAGAACAGATCGATCAGTATCTCATGGAATCAGCAATACCAAAACTATCAGAATCAGATAAAGAGAGGCTAGACGACCCTATAACTGAAGAGGAACTTAAAGTGGCAGTAAATTCAATGAAATTGGGGAAAGCCCCAGGACCCGATGGCTACACGGGTCAATATTATAAAACTTTGTTTCCCTCACTATCCAAATATATGATTAAATTATTTAACGCATTAGGGACATTGGCTAGTCTAACGAAAGAAACGGTATTAGCCTATATTTCGGTGATACCAAAAGAGGGGAAAGATTTGGGCCTATGCGGGAGTTACCGGCCGATCTCTTTGCTAAACTCGGACGTAAAGATCTTCGCCAAGGTTCTGGCAAACAGGATACAACAGCACATTCCAGATCTAATACACTTGGACCAAGTGGGATTCGTGCCCGCCCGGGAAGCGCGGGACAACACCATTAAAGCCATCAACCTGGTGCAGATTGTAAATACAAAAAAGACACAATGTGTATTCCTGAACACAGATGCAGAGAAGGCCTTTGACAGGGTGAACTGGAGCTTCATGCATGCAGTACTACAACATGGAGGCTTTGGAGAGAAAATAATAGATATGTGCATTCCCGTTCGTACGAATGTTATTTTCGTACGAAAATGTTCATTTTCGTACCCGCAGGATAATGTGTACATACGAAAACGGTAAAGCACCAAAATACGAAAACGACGGGATAACGGATGAGCCGCATAACGAACGACCGCAAATACGAACGAACGATCCGACGGGAAAAAACGACAAAACGAAAATGGCAAAATAACGAAAATTAAATCTGTATCAAGAGGTTTGCATTGTGTATTTTGTTTGAATCTGTTTTGTGTTCGTTTTCAGTTGTATGTTCATTGTTCAATGACATCTATAACAAAAGAATTTCATTATGTATATTGAATGAATTATTTTTTCTTTTTTCTGTGTATTCAAAATACTGAAGGCAAATGTTTTGTTATAGGTGTCATATCAACATACGAAAATAACAAAAGAAACAGGTTCAAATGCAAATCTTTTGTTTATGGGTTTTTTAATGGCCAGAGAGTTAGGCTGGCCATACATGATTTTCTGTGCAATTTTCTTTAGATTTACCTTCAACTATGTAGTGCAAGGGCCTGCCTGATTGCATACAATTGAAAGTGTTGTTTAGTTTGACCTCATATATGGTTTTTGGTAAATCTAAAAGAAAATTGTACAAGAAAATTGAACATGTATGGCCAGCCTCAGTGACTGAAAGCAGCTTCTCTTTTGTGCTGAGTGTAGAGTAGTGAGTACACTTGTACAGTAAAGCCTAATAAACTTTTCTGTGGATTTTCATCTGAAGGGAGATCTATTTTAACAACACACATAAAAACGATCGTTTACCGATTGTTCTCAGAAAATTCGTTCGTTTTTAAACTGCATCAGAAAACCATTTTTGGGTTCAGAAGTCTGGCCAACTGATCTCCCTTCAGATGAAAATCCACAGAAAAGTTTATTAGGCTTTACTGTACAAGTGTACTCACTACTCTACACTCAGCACAAAAGAGAAGCTGCTTTCAGTCACTGAGGCTGGCCATACATGTTCAATTTTCTTGTACAATTTTCTTTTAGATTTACCAAAAACCATATATGAGGTCAAACTAAACAACACTTTCAATTGTATGCAATCAGGCAAGCCCTTGCACTACATAGTTGAAGGTAAATCTAAAGAAAATTGCACAGAAAATTGTATCATGTATGGCCAGCCTAACTCTCTGGCCATTCAAAAAAAACATAAACAAAAGATTTGCATTTGAACCTGTTTCTTTTGTTATTTTCGTATGTTGATATGACACCTATAACAAAAAAAGGAATTCATTCAATATACATAATGAAATTCTTTTGCTATAGATGTCATTGAACAATGAACATACAACTGACACTAACAAAAGAAAAGCATTCAAGATACACAGAATGCAAATTGACGAAAATTCACGATAATTATTGTCTAACAAGAAACGAACATGAATTAAACAGAATAACGAATCATCCCGCATGTACGAAAATAAAACGGTAACGGAAATACGAAACGATCGGAATACGAAAAAATCGCGTCGTACGACAAACGAACGGGAACGAACATGAAAACGGGCGTCTTACGAAAAACGAACGGAAACGAACAGACGGGACCATACGAAACGGAACAAAAAAAAACAATTTTTTTTTCTGTGCACATGTCTAGAAAATAATAAAATGGATATTCTCGATGTACTCAGGCCTAGCGGCCCAAGTACGGGCCAACGGAATACTATCAGAGCCCTTCCAGATATCGAACGGGACAAGGCAGGGGTGTCCCCTATCCCCACTCCTCTTCGCCCTGTCTTTAGAACCCTTCCTGTGTACTCTGCGTTTAAATGGGAACATTACAGGAGTACACATAGGGGAGAACCACTGTAAAATCACAGCCTTCGCAGACGACATGTTGTTTACCCTTACCAAACCATTGACCTCAATCCCTAATTTAATGAGGGAATTTGAGAAATATGGCTCTCTCTCGAACTTAAGTATAAACTTCAATAAGTCAGAAGCAATGGGAGTCAATGTGCCGCAAGCATCAATAACATGTCTAAAACAAAAATTTAAGTTTAAGTGGACAGATAGAGCACTGACATACTTAGGCATACAACTACCAGGGAAAGTAGATAAGATCTTTGAACTAAATTTCCCACCGCTACTGCAAAAGGTGAAGATTTTACTGAATAAGTGGAACCAGGGTTTTCATACCTGGCTAGGCCGATGTAATATCATTAAGATGAACATACTCCCCAAAATGCTATATGTATTCCAAACATTACCAATACACATCCCTGTACATTATTTTAAAGTATGTCAGAGAGCTATTTTTGAGTTTATATGGGCACATAAAAACCCCAGAATACAAAGGAAACAACTAATGTATACTAAACAACAGGGAGGACTTGGGGTGCCAGATATAAGGAAATATTATTATGCTGTACACCTGAATAGGTTAATCGACTGGAACAGGCATTCAGACACCAAATTATGGGTGCAAATTGAACAGTCCCAATCTAAAATACCATTAGAAAGGGCACCATGGTGGTCTGCCCCATTGCCTAAAGAAATTAACAAGAACCCGATTCTGGGAAATACGGTGAAAACATGCGCAACAGCATTTTCTATAATGGGCATCGACCCTAAGACCTCCCCATTATATCCAGTGATAGGTAACCCCTTGTTCCCCCCGGGATGTGAAGACGGAGCCTTTCGACATCTAAGGGAGGAGGGGAGTAGACAGGTAGTGAATTATATCCGAATGGGAAGATGGCTTACAATAGCCGAACTGATGGAACAGGAGAACGTATTCCGTTTAAAATTTTGGAATGCACTCCAGATGGTTCACTTCCTGAACACACTACCAAACCCAGGGGCCTTTGAGAGACCACTCACGAGACTAGAGAGGATGTGTAGTGAAAGGGGAACATTAACACATACTCTCTCAATAAGTTATGAACTACTAGTACAGCCAGGGAGCCATCCTTTGAAGTGTGTCCAAGATTGGGAACAGGAATTAAAAAAGGTATTTAGTATGGAACAGCGAAAACGTATATACAGACGAACGTATGAAACATCGATTTGTACAAGGACACAGGAGACAAATTACAAGATCTTTGCGAGATGGTATAGGACACCAGAGAGACTAAATAGAATCTTCCCAGAGGTGTCAGATAAATGTTGGAGGTGTCAGGGAAGTAAAGGGACGATGTTACATATATTTTGGGACTGTCCCCTGTTAAGGAGTTATTGGCAGGAGATTAAAAGGGTCCTCCAGATTTGTTCAGACTACGAGATACCGGAAGAACCAGAATTTTATCTTCTACATGTGAACCAAATTCAAGAGAAAGCGTACAGGGAGACAAGTATATGTCATTTATTAGATGCAGCAAAGGCATGTATAACAAAGAAGTGGAAGTCATCATCCCCCCCAACCATAGAGATGTGGATAAGTAAAGTAAAGGAAATCTGTAAATTAGAAGAATTAGTATTGACAGCACAACATCAACAGGAAAGATATCTAAGAACCTGGACTTCCTGGAATTCCTTTCTAGATTCCAGGGCAGAGGGGCGAGGAGGGTAAAGACTAATAATATAGACGACACCTCGAATATGAAGGGGGAGAGAGTAGGAAGATTGAAAGAACAGAGTGTGGGTTTTTTTTTTTTTTTTTTTCCTTTCTCCCTTTCTCTTTTTGTCTTTGTCCCTCCCCTCTTTATGTAGTAGTATCCCGGAGGGTACTTTAAGTTTTTTTTTTTCTCTCCTTGCTTTTTGCTTTGTGGTCCTCCTTTTCATCTTATCCCTTTTTTCTTTTTTTTTTTTTTTGTGGTGCGTGTTTCAGGTTTTAGGGAGTACTGTTGTTTCCCCCAGATAACCAGGTGGAGGGGGGGTGTAAATAGGGTTGGCAAGTAAGGATGAAGATGACCAAGGTTTAAAGGGGCACACGATAGTATGTACTGTAATGTTGTATATTATAGGTTCAGTTGTACTTACCTGTACATGTATCATTATTTTATTTTCAAATAAAAAAGACTTAAATCAAAAAAAAAGAAATGGAAGGTCTGAAAGGATTACTAAAATGTGTTTCTTTTGGCTTGAATTTTCCATATACAGATGAATTTTAAAAGATACTGGCGGGATAATCTCCTGCACTGCTACACTCTCCATACATTGTCGACTTTCTTCAACCCCATTTGTCTGCTGGGTGCAATTTCTTTAGAAGATAGGTGTACTGTTGTCACTCCTCCCACTGGTGGTGCTCCCTCCCCCCATTTTTTTTATCTTTCTCTTCTCTCTCCCTTGCCTCGTTTTCTAATCTTACATTTCTCTAATCTTCAACATTGCATTGGGTTTCATGATGGACTATTGATTAACAAACTATCTAGCCTCTTAAAGTCCTTTCCGCTATGTTTTTGGCCCAAAATGAGTTTATGTTGTGCCTATGTTCAAGATATTCAAGACCTAGACTTATGGCGTTATCTTAATGTTACCCTTTCTGAATTTGTATGTTTTTTGCTTATTGTAATAGTGAACAATTTCTATAAATAAAGATTTAATAACAAAATAGGACAACTTCTGTGGCCAACATGGATCAAAATTTGTCCGCTCCCTGCTGAACCAGCCAAATTATAGTCCATGTATGGCCAGCTTAAGGAGACCAAAACTATATATTCCTATCACACTACTTTAATATTGCTGTGTTAACCAGAATATCACTGTTAGTGGAACATTTCTCCAGCGCTCCATGCAGGCTTTCATTTTCAAAGCAATGGTGTCCTCTTTGAAAGTAGGGGACCCTGTGAGGCCCCAGACATTGAAGCTGGATTTTTTTTTTTTTTTTTTTAATTGTTTATTTGTATCAGGAAGCCAGTCCCAATGGACCGCAAAACAGGGTAAAAGTACAATACAGCTTATTACAGGACATTGGCACATATATGTTCCAAACAACTGTGTTACACACAGGGCATCATCGCCGACTCCGCCACAACAACAAAGCGGAACATACACAACCGTGGGTGCAAAATCAAGGTGCCTGAGAAAATACTATGTTACTGCCCCTGCTGCACTTTCCGCAGGGGCCACCTGCATGTCCTTACCCGTAAAAAGGTCCCTGCCGTCCCGCCCAATAAGGCGGGACGGAGCCGCCCAGGGGGTCCGGCCACCCGTGTTTTCCTCTTTTAGGTGAAAGGAGAGTAGAGAACAGAAACAAAGCAGGAACGAAGCATCAGAGATAGATATAAGGGCACTTCCAGGAGTGCTTGGGGGGTTAGTAAGTAGAGCCGACCGAAGTCGGAGTTACAAGAAGAAGGGAAGGGGGTAAGGGGGGATTGGGAGGGCGGAGGGAGCAAGATGTGGGGGGGGGGGGACCCGCGAGCATCGATATAGCCCGCTTCAAGCCAGTGGTGAGCCGTGCCTTCCCAGGACAGGAGAGGGGAATATCCCCGTCTACCCAACCATTCATTCTAAGTTGGGTTTCAAACAGCCCCTCTAAGGGTCTGTCCTTCCGCAGAGTACTTAAAGAAGTTCCAGAGTTGCCAAGTCTCCGAGTAGGTCTCCCCTCTGTCCTGACCTGTGAGAACAAGATCTTCCATCAGGCTAATCTCGTCAACCTTTTTCAGCCACATAGGGATAGTCGGGGGGCACTGCGATTTCCACAGTAGTGGGACACAGGCCTTAGCTGCGTCTAGCAGGTGTCTGACTACCGATCTCTTGTAGGCCTGTGCCGGGATATCAGTGGAGTGTAGTAGGAAATAGGCTGGTGTGTCCGGGACCTGGCGGTCAGTGAATTTTTGCACTATCCTGCGGACCTCTCTCCAGTACGTCTGTATCTCAGGGCACGACCAGAAAATGTGCAGCAACGTGCCCTTTTCCTTTTGGCATCTCCAACACCTGTCCGTCGTGTTAGGGAAGAATTTGTGTAGAAGGTCTGGGGTTCTGTACCAGCGCATGAGGATTTTATAATTGGTCTCTTGTAATTTAGAGCACAGGGATGACCAATGCGTAAATGTGAGAATGTGTCGACGTTGGCTGGCAGAGAGGTGGCAGTTCATGTCTCTTTCCCATTTGGCAAAGCAGGGGAGCTGGAAGTCGGCGTTCGGTGTAATGAGTATACCATAAACTTGTGAAAGCGCGTGTGGCAGGACCTCCGTGCCTCTGCACAAGTCCTCTAGCTGGGTCATGGGTTGGGAACCTGAGGTCGGGGGCGTCTGGTGTTTGAGAAAGTGCCCGAGCTGTAGTGCCCGAAGAAAGTCTAGTCGGTACTGTCCATCAGGGTCCGTCAGTTCCCCAGTTGTCTTCCACTTGCCCCCGCCACCAAAATGAAGGGCCTGACTAAGTCCTGCTCTCCGGAGCTCCTGGAATTTTTTGTCGGTAATGCCTGGTTCGAATTGGGGATTTCCCAGGATTGGGCGCAGGGCCGAATGTCGGGAGAAGAGGGACGGATTGGACGCTAGGTGAGCGCAGATCTTTGCCATGGTCCCTATCAAAGGGTGCCTTTTGAGGTCAGGGTGGAGGTTTGTGTAAAACCAGGGGGTCCCTTGTAGGGAGATTTCTGTCTGCGCCTGTTCCAAGTTTGTCCATAACTTGGTGCCTTTGTGTCTGCACCAGTCTAGGAGCCTGTTCAGGTGGACCGAGTAATGATAGGAACGTATGTCTGGCATTGCCAAGCCGCCGCAGTCCTTTGGTAGCAAAATAATTTTCTTTTGTATGCGGGGTCTTTTCCCTGCCCACAGGAACCGTATAAAGGTCGAGTGTATCTGTCTGAAATAGTCTGCCGGTATCTGGACAGGGAGGGCCTGAAGCACGTATAGGAATTTGGGCAGAACCGACATTTTGAGAATGTTGCAGCGACCGAGCCAGGAGTGTAGGCCGCTGCCCCATTGGTCCAGAAGTTTTTGTACCTCCTTCAGGAGGGGTGGGAAATTAAGTCGGTAAAGGTGGCTGAATTTGGGAGGGATCAGTGTTCCTAGATACTTCAGGGCCGTGTCTGTCCATTTTAGGCCAAGTCTGTCTCACTACCACATTGACTGCCCGCCCTCCCGGGGTCATAGGGGCTCCAGTCTCTCAGTAATTTAGGACAGGGGTAGGGGTCTGGGGCAGTCTCTGGCAGATCGGGAGGCCCCGGGGCCCGCAGCGGCTCCCCGGGGGGGCAACAATGGGAAGGTGCAGAGGGGGGGGGGAGCACGGGGGGGGGTCCCCGGGTTAAGGTAGAGAGGGGGGGACAGAGTTACAGGGGTGAGGCCTGGGAAGCATTGTCACTGCCTGACGTGTATGGCCCCAGGGGCCTACTCACGGTGGTCTCCTCCAGAAGCGACCCGTCGTCTCCTTCCTTCTCTTCGCGGGCGCGGTGGGTGGGGGCCCTTGAGGGTTGCTAGGCCCAAACGTCCCCATGGTCGTGGCAGGATCTGTAGCCAGTCAGGCACTTGTATCGGAGCCACCCCCATGAATCGGAAGAGCGCCGGTAGATCCCTGGTGTTCTGAAGGGTGAAGGCCTCTGCGTCCCTCCGGAACGTCACTGCAAGCGGATAACCCCAGCGGTACGTGAGATTCTGTTGCTTGGCGAGGTCCAGCAGTGGCCGCAGCATCGCTCTTCGTCGCAGTGTGGCTCTCGACAGGTCCGGGAGGATCCTCACATTCGTCCCCATCACAGTCACGTCTCCATGGTCCCAGGCTCGGCGGAGTATGGTCTCCTTTTGCACGTAGCGGTGGAATCTAACCACCACATCCCGGGGTCTGTTTGGATCCTCGGAGCGCGGTCCCAGTGCCCTGTGGATCCTGTCCAGCTGAATGTCTGCTCCTTCTTCCTCCAGCACTGCGCGGAATATTCCGCGGACCGTGTCTCCCAGCGTCTCCGCCTCCACTGCCTCCGGGAGGCCGCGCAGCCTCAGGTTCTGCCTACGGCTCCTATCCTCAATGTCTTCCAAATGGAGCTGCAGGGAAATTGCGGTGTCCCTGTGGTGGTCCCTGGAGCGCTCTAGTGCGGACACCCGTTGCTCCAGATTGTTCACCGCTCCTTCCCCTGAGGTGATCCGTTCCGCCAGACCCGAGACCTCACTCCTCACCTCCTGGATGTCGCGTCTGTGCGTCTCCTCAAGGCGGAGAATCAGTGCCTCAATGTCCGTTCGGGTGGGCAAAGCTTGCAGTAAGGCCCGAATGTCCTGGTCTTGTGGGGACGACATCTCGTCTGTACCCTGGTTTTGTGGGGTATCTCCCAGGATGTCCTCCCAGGCGTGGAGGTCCTCAGGGACGGGAACGCCAGTCTCTGGGGTGCTGGCTGCCTGTGTCTCAACACGTGGGGAGCTCGTGGTGCTGCGGCCCTGGCGCCGGGGGAAGACTCCTGCAGGTGCTGAAAGAATCGTTGTATATTCCCCTGGTTTTGACTGAGAGGGGTGCCCCGGGAAGCCGCTCTTGTCCTGTGCCGTTTTGCAGATTGCATGCCGATTAAATGTGATGTGTTAGCGGGGAATAGTGAGGCGAGGCCGGGAGCTCAGAAGAGAAGCTGCTTCACACGGCCATGTCCAAGCCACGCCCCTGAAGCTGGATTTTATGTGGATACCATGTGATTAAATAGTAGCAGTTGTAAACACTTAAAAAGGTGTGCTGGTATTCCATCCTACTTGGGAAATGTCACCTTACTTAGTGTCCCCTGTCACCAAGACAGGAATTATTAGGAAATCATTCTAACAGAGACACAAAGAAAAAAACGTTGTATTTATTCTTATGGGTTATAAACTTTGCCAGCTTTCAATCTGACTGTGTCCCCAATGGTGAGATATCCTTATTATTATCTATCCCAAGCATAATGTGTGTGTCTGAATGTGGAATAAATAAAGTCAGCTTTTTCCTTGCACAAGCACATTTACAAAACATATTTTTTATCCCTTTCATGACTAAGCCTATGTCTGACATTTGTTGCTTACAAGTTAAAATTCATATTTGTTGCTAGAAAATTACTTAGAACCCCAAAACATTATATATTTTTTTTTAGCAGAGAATCTAGAGAACAAAATGGCGATTGTTGCAATATTTTATGTCACATGGTATTTGTATAACGGTCTTTCAAACGCAATTTTTGGGAAAAAAGACACTTTCATCAATAAAAACAACAACAAAAAAAAAACAGTCAAATTAGCCTAATTATTTATTATAATGTGAAAGATGAGGATACACTGAGTAAATAGATACCAAACATGTCACACTTTGAAATTGCGCACACTCGTGGAATGGCAACAAACCAGGTTAGAGTTACAGAAGAGGTCTATTGCTCTCGCTCTGATGATTGCGGCGATACCTCAAATGTGCGATTAGAACACTGATTATATATGCTAGCGCATCTTGTGTATGGATTTTCTTTGCTGCGTGAGCTCGTGGGGACAGGGGCGCTTTTTATTTTTACATTGTGTTTAAAAAAAAAATATTTGATCACGTGCCAGTCTGTCTCTAGGCCCTGGAAGTGGTGGATCGTGGATGGGGCCTGCCGGTGGGATAGGAGGCCCGGTAAGAGTGGCAGAAGGTGGTGGGAGGGGGGAAGCATTGGTTGTTATCCCTGGAAAGCTGACCACACACTCTAAAAAACAGTACAGGGATGATGCCTGCGGCTGCAGGCAGCATCCCAGTATTACCCCCTAAAGCCAAGGCCGCATATATGCGAACGCTCGGTGCCAAGGGTTAAAGTATATATCATGTCTTAGGCCCAACTGATGAAATTCTGCCCACAATTCCAAATTGTGATAATACATGCACCTCAAATGCGGTGCAATTCTGCTGCAATTATGGCGTGACAGATTTGGCAAATCATGCTGAGCTTGATGCCCGGAAGCAGGGGATTTTTTTTGGTGACAAACACACATAGGGCAACCCATTGAAGTCAATGGGCTGCCCTATGCATCACACACAGAAACACGTGTAAATCAAGCTTTTTAAATTGGAGCGATTGTGTGACGGGAGGGCCCGTGGAACCTAGAATCCCTTGAAAAGTATAGGATACCCTTGTTTCAGCTCCCCATGCACCTCTTATGTCTAAATCACCCTGTGTCTATTAGGGGCACAGGGTGAGCAAGAAAATAATGGACATGGATTGGGTTGGGTGGTTCACCCAAAAAACTTTTTTTAACATTGATTGAGGCTCGTTTTGTCAAGGGGAATCGGGTGTTTTTTTTTAGAATCGAAGCAGTACTTACCGTTTTAGAGATGCATCGTCTCCGTCGCTTCAGGGTATGGTCTTCTGGTCTGGGCGTTCCTATTTGATTAACAGGCTTCCGATGGTCGCATACATCGCGTCACGAGTAGCCGAAAGAAGCCGAGCGCCGGTGCGGCTCCATACTGCGCCTGCGCACCGTCGTTCGGCTACTTTCGGAAAATCGTGACGCGATGTATCCGACCGTCGAAAGCTTGTCAATCAAATAGGAACACCCTTCCCCAAAGACCATACTCGGAAGCGACGGAGACGATGCATCTCTAAAACGGTAAGTACTGCTTCAATTCTAAAAAAAAAACACTGATTCCCCTTGACAAAACGAGCCTCAATCAATGTTAAAAAAAAGGTTTTTGGGGAAACTACCCCTTTAAAATGGAACCCTGTATATGCCATATTAGAAAGACTGGCTGATTCATACTGTTAGGGGTTGCTGATGTCAAATCCAGCCACCTGTCTGTCTGTTGTCTGTTATAATGTAAATGAGTCTAGTGTGGCTTCTCTTTCAGCCATTGTAGTCTGGGTTAATTAACTCTGCTATTGTGTGAAGGAGTTCTGTGTTGATTAGTGATAATGTTGATTGTGTCTTCTGAGCTACAAGACGGTAAGTCTGGCCTAAATGTCATGTCTCCGAGTCATCTAGGCTGTCAAAACGGATTAGTTAATAAGCTCATGTTAATTAGGTTTCTGGTTACAGGTGTATTTCCAGAGTAAAATTAGCAGGAGGTATGGACCTCCTCTTTTGACTGTGTATAAAACTTGTATTGCTTTCAATAAAGATTAGACATGTGCATTCGTTTTCGTTAGAATGCATTTTTGTCCGAAAATCAGGTATTTTCGTTATCGTTTTAACGAACGAAAACGAAAGCGCAAGAAACAAAAACTGAAAGATCCGACATAAAAAATGCTTTATTTTCGTTTTCGTTCAGATCCGACGATTTTCGATGCTTTGTCAAACTTTCGTCGTTCAATTCGACAATGCATTGAAAATCGTCGTTCTGAATATAGTGAATAGGTAGAAATTGAACGACGAAAATTCGACAAAGCATCGAAAATCGTCAAATTTTCGTCGTTCAATTTCTACCTATTCACTGTATTCAAAACGACGATTTTCGATGCTTTGTCGAATTGAACAACGAAAATTCGACTAAGCGTCGAAAATCGTAGTTTTCGGACGAAAACTTTCCTGACAAAAACGACATAAATCAAAAGGATTTTCGGGAGTAACTAAAAAAAATGATTTTCCAAACGAAAACGAAAAAACAAAACAAAATATTCCAGTCTGCACATGTCTAATAAAGATTCATTCCTGCTTGACCCTCAAGACAGAGTTTTGTCTCGTATTTGGGGGAGAATTATTCATATGGGTTTTTAGTTCGGCTGGTTGGAGTGTTTGGTAGCTGTCTTTGTGTTTGGGTATGGAATGTCCTAAACGACTTTAATCCCTTTCATACTCGGGGTGTCGTTACAGCTTGTTCAAGCAGTATCTGAATAGGGCCTTAAATAAACCATTTATACCTAGCTAAATTATATGACAATTGTTATATTGAAAGGCAGAGCATAACTAGCTGCCCAGATCATGTAGGTTTTTAATGAAACTCTGTTTTGTTTATGAATGTAAAACTTTATTTAACAAAAGAATAACAGGCAAAAATATAATGCAAATTCTTAAATAGCTATATTTAGTACTGGTATTTTAATGGCAAAGTGTTCCAGTAACAATCAAAACCAAATGCACTTTCATTCATAGGTTCCTATGCAGCTAGTATAAATACCTTTAAACACAATTAATTTTGGAAATCTCAGACACAACATGTCAATGAAGGTTTATACTACATTGTCGGAAAAATGTACTATCAGCAAGTGAAGCAAATTAAAATAAAGATTTTCTGTCTGTAGGGAGGGATTGGGGAGAAAGGAGAAAGGAGATAAAAATGCAGAAATGTCTATAGTGATAATAAAACTGTCAGATGTCCACATTATAGTTCCCAAAGTAATGGAATTATGTCTCTATATTGTTGTTTCCTCATTCCCTGTTTTGCTGACTGAAAAAACCACTGCACAGAAAATAAAATAAAAATTAATATGTTTAATCAGGGTGTAAAACCAGTCTTGGACATTTTTATTTAACAAATATTGTTCATTAAAGAAATAAATTGCACACATTAAGTAAAGGTTAACATTCACTTAAAGCTATATCTGCCTATACATCTGTATATACTGTATCTATGTACTGTAAATATACCGGTATATACTGTATGTTGCACAGAGTCTTGGTTTTAAAAATATTTTTCAGCTCAATACCTTATTGCAGAGCACCACTGTGTGGTCATGTGACTGCCCGCCACTCTCTTCCTCTCCTCCCATTTGACGTCAGAGGGGAATCTCAGCCCCTCTTGCTGTAGTCCTCAGATCGGGGAAGGAAAGCGGCGGGAGGTCACATGACCGCACAATATTGAGCTGCATAATTTTTACAAAGCAAAACACTGCAACATAGCTTCATATAACAGAGAGGATTCTAGTAATTAGGCACAGTGGGCCAGATTCACAGAGCCCTTACTCCTGTCTAACTCGCATTAGACTGGAGTACTTTCAAATTACGCGCGTTTTTTCACTACTCTGAAACCTCAAACCATGAAAATACGGCAGCGGGCTTCAATCCGACTGGCCTACGTGTTCGTACGCCTTCGGATCTACGCTGCAATAAATTTGCGGCCGCTGGGTGGAGTTCCCGTCGTTTTCCGCGTCGGGGTATGCAAATGAGCTTTTGCCGACGATCCACGAAATTATGAACGTCAATCGCAATCTCTTACGGCATCTTTAGTCATCTTTTTGCTGTGTAAAACTATACCAGCTTTTTGCTAGTCTAATATTAGACAGCCCATGTTAAGTATGGCCGTTGTTCCCGCGTCGAATGTCAACGTCTTTTTTTATTTTTTACGTAACTCGTCCGGGAATAGGAATGTCCATAAACGACGCTACTCAAACAACAAATGACATAATGACGTTATTTGGCGCAATGCACGGCGGGAAATCTTTGAACGGAGCATGCGCAGTTCGATCGCCGCGGGGACACGCCTAATTTAAATGCTTCACGCCCCCTAATCGCGTATTTCGATTACGCGGCGAGAAATACACTACGCCGCCGTACCGTAAGGGACAAAATCTACCAGAATTCGGCGTATAGCCTGGGAAAATACGGCGGCGTAGTGTATCTCTGATACTCTGCGCCAATGTAATTGTATCTGAATCTGGCCCTGTGACTTTACAACTACTTTAACCGCTTGTCAACCAGCCACCGTCATTATACTGTGGCAGGTCAGCACGATCCCGCAAACTGTCGTAGCTTTACGTAGGTTCTTTTAAGCGGAATAGCAGGCGCGCACGACCGCTGCACAGCGGGGGTGCCAATGCTCATGGCAGGAAGTTACAATGACCACTGGCCGAGTGCGATCGCGGGCACGAGAGGCAAAACAGGGGTTTTCCCAGTTCTGTGAGGAGAGAGAGATTGTGAGTTCCTATGAGCTGGTAATCACGATCACTCATCTCCAATAGTCAGTCCCATTCCCCAAAGTTAGAACACACACATAGGGAACACAGTTAATCCCTTGATCGCCCCTAGTGTTAACCCCTTCCCTGCCAGTGATATTTACATAGTATTCAGTGTATTTTTATAGCACTAATTGCTGTATAAATGCCAGTGGTCCCAAAAATGTGTCAAAAGTGTCCAATATGTCCGCCATAATGTCGTAGTCCCAATAAAAATGCTGATCACCACCATTACTAGTAAAAAAATTATAATTAAAAAATGCCATATATCTATCCCCTATTTTGCAGATGCTATAACTTTTGTGCAAACCAATCAATAAATGCTTTTAGCGATTTTTAATACCAAAAATATATCAAGAATACCTAAACTGAGGAAAAAAAATCGCTTTTTTAAAAACAATTGGGGCTATTTATTACAGCAAAAAGTACAAAATATTGTGTTTGTTTTCAAAATTGTCGCTCTTTTTTTGTTTATAGCGCATGGAAACAGTTAATGTCACTGAGGAGTATCTGTGAGTGCCAAGCCAGGGACCCAGCAGGGAACCAGGGGTGACGCTTGAGGGAGATACTGAGTTATGGAAATGGAAGAGCTCAGGGGGATCCAGTGGCAATTGAGTCCAAGAGTCTAGGGAGATACTGGGAGCTTAGTGAGTGAAGATCTACAGCGAGAGACTGTAGAGTGCGAAGAGAACTATTGTTTTAGACATATGTGAAACACACTGAGGGTGTGTTAAGGTGTTTAGAAAAGTTAAGGTGGAAATAGTTATGTGTGAAGTCAAATCACTGTATACAATTATACAGCATCAAAAGGGACACTTCAAAGCATGATGCAATTTGCTCCAGCCAGGAAAATAAATTCATTCCTGATCCCCCGTGAGCCAATCGGATATTCACTGGATCAACTTTACCTATGAATGTTAGTATCCAGACTATTGATTCATTTTGTAATGCAGAAATCCTTTGAAGAACACAATAAGATTGAACTGAGACTATCAAAATGTAATTAATATTTATTTACAATATGTCACTTTACAAACACCACTAACAGTCAGATTAATAGATTGACACAAACACTATATTTTGCAATTAATTGTAAGGCCGCGTACACACGATCAAATCTATCTGCTGGAAACGGTCTGACAGAACGTCTCAGCAGACAGATTCGATCGTGTGTACGGGCGAGCAGACGGATTTGTCCAGCAGACAGATTTTAAAGCCTGCTTTAAAATCTGTCTGCTGGGAACCCGTCGGACCGATATGTCTGCTGGTTAGTACGCTAACCAGCAGACATATCTGCCCGCACATGCGTCTAATGGATTCGACGCATGCGCGGAAGTGTTTTACTTCCTGGTGCGGTGACGTGGCTGCGTCAACATCACCGCTGCGTCACCGCGCTGTCTGCCGGCGGGGATTTTGGTTTGATCGTGTGTACAGTGATCAAACCAAAACAGCCAGCAGACAAATCTGTTCAAATCGGTCTGTCAGACCGACTTGAACAGAATAATTTGCTCGTGTGTACGGGGCCTTAAAGATATTTCACTAAAGCTTGGATATCTATATATTGGATTAAAGTGATTCTAAAGGCAGAATTTTTTTTTATCTTAATGCATTCTGTGCGGCAGTCCCCCTCAGCCCCTATAATATTTACCTGAGGTCCCTCTAGATTCAGTGATGTTGCAGGAATGTCTTGGCTGCCCAGGACTCCCGTCCTTATTGGCTTAGACATTGGCTCCCACTGCTATCAATTAAAGTCAGTCAGCCAATGAGGAGAGAAAGTGGGTGGGGTCTGGCCGTGGCTCAGTGTTTGAATGGACACAGGAAGCTGTGCCTCTGCTCGGGTGCCCCCATAGTAAGCTGCTTGCTGTGGTGGCACTCAAGAGGAGGGGGGGGGGGGCGGCAGGATAATCGAAGAGGGACCCAAGAAGAGGAGGATCTGGGCTACTCTGTGCAAATCCACTGCACTAAAATCTTTAAAAAAAAATTGACTTTACAATCACTTTAAGTTAAATAATTAATTTCTCCTGATAGACAGCATAAACTAGCAAAATAATCTGTGTTTTACGAATTTTGACTGTCATTCTCCTGCAGAAAGGATAAGCGTCAAAATACGTACAAGTGTGCACCAATATGGTCAAATAAATAGAAATAAAAAATATATATATATGAAAAAATATATATTGATATAGGTTATTGTGAGAGCAAAGTCTATCGCATTCAGCCTATTAATTTAAGCAAACAAAATCACCAAGAAAATAATATATTATAGTTAGTCTCCAAGGATACCAGGTAGGCTTTTAGATGGCTGATGAACAGACTCAGAAATGTCTGGCGACTTGCCAAGTTTTGCGATTGCAAACTAATAGTACATTTCATATTTTATATTATTAATGGTATTAATTACAATTTGAAGGTCAATTTCATTCTGCACTGGCCATTAAAATTTAACAGCTGACAAAATTTACTTTTTATTTTATTGTGGTAGGAGGTCCTTGTATTAAATAAAACTCCACTAGCAAGCACCTGCACAGATATATATCTGTTACTGGCCCGCTTAAGCAGCACAGTAAATTAGGTATTCATGAAAAAGAGTCAGTGAATCAAATTCTGAAATCTATCCTTGTTATTTTAATGTGAATGTAGTTAAGGCTTTGTAAAAATGGTGGGGTCTGCTTACAGATCTATTTATATTTATATGACATACTTTACATTTTTATGGATTCCCTTTCTTCAATTTATTCAGCTGTTGCTAAGTTGCTGACAATGGTGCTAGTAAGAAGCTGCAACTTGTGCATACTAATGAGCTCTTCTGTATCTTTGTTCATTAAATACTGGGCAGCGCTCATTAAACATTCCCAAATGGAAAGTTTTGCCAAACTTTTACTGCTACAGGCCGAAGTGTATTTAAATTGTAAACCACTGTCACTGGTAGAGAAAGTTACATTTGTCACAAGTCCAATAAGGACCTCTGTTGGGGGGACAATTGTGTCCCAGGGGCAAGGATGCATTTAACTCTTTCGTTTTCTAAGAATAAAAAAAGTTTTGGCTTTAAATATACTTTGCGGACTGTATTAAAATGTTATTTACAGTAGATTGGAAATTATTATTTCTCTTTTAGAGGCACATCATTCCAATAAATCATAAACATACTCTCCAGAGTTCAAATGCAAATGACAATGATAGACAGTGTCAGTTTGCAGGTCCTACTGTTCACTACAGTGGAATGTTTGCTTGGCAAACCAATACTAACGCAATAGCCTAATGTGTACCTCCTTTTGTGCTTTGCTTTAGCAATAGCCTGCGTGAAGTAATATATTCTATAACCAGCAATATATGTAAGCTCTAGACTTGAGAAATACAAAATGTGTCAGCACACCAAAAAAACACATTATATACAAAGTAATTAGTGGTATACCTAGCTTATTTAACCCCCCTCACCCCACACACAAACACACGCACCCTAGGCATTAAAATAACATTTAGCAAAAATCATGAACTTAATCAAATAATAAAAGTAGGCAGAAGTGATATTTACAGATATTTAATGCACTGCAGTAAAACTTTGCACTTCACCCACAAAGCACTATCTGCCATCTACCACCATCTAAAGCAAAGGGTCTGGTTTTCTGTTCTTTTATTTACATACAGGTTTAATGTAGTATCCTGTTTGGGGAGGGGGGGGGCATATTTCTCATAAACCACCTCCTCCCAAAAGACGGCTAACGTAGTAAAAGAAAGGTACCCAACAACATAAAATGTTTACAGTATTTTATTTGCATATTCATAAAATATCCAAAACATGTTCACATCTACAATTTAATGTTCAGTGTCCTTAGTCAAGAACGTTTCTTTGAGACGAGCGGCATATGGGTACTCCTGTTTTCTCCAAGGGACTTTCCCAGTTTAGGACCAGTATCTGCCTTTATTGACATTTTGTTTCTCCTCCTAGACCATGAGCTGTTACAGATGATTTACTGGTGATTTACAATCTCCCTTTTGTTCACAGAGTTGTCAGGATTCCTTACACCAACCTATGCATTTTGGTGCCTGAGATTGTAGGCCACACACCCTCCCCTTACCATAACCACTTCTCAGCTCCTGTTAAATAATCCATGACACATCACACCATTTTGGCAAAATATTTGGCCGCGGCACCTTTATTGGTTTAATTATTTAAACATCAAATTCTCTTTTCTTATATTTGAAAATTAACTTTAATTCAACACAAAATAATTAAAATGCAGAGGGTGCCCGGTGCGCATTGCAGATCAGGGGTATCAGACAACAGGGCAAACCAAATAAAGCAGAACATATGATGCCAAGCAGCATGGCTGGTCCATGCATAGGGACCAAAGTACAAATATGCTGAAATATGCAGTAATATAGATCCTAAGTATGCAGATCAGAAATAACAAGTCAACCCCATGGACCACATGGGAATGTACAGATGGCACTGGTAAAATGCACATCTGCTAGTCAGTTGCCTCCATCCCTATCTAACATATGAATAAAGAAGGGGTGTTTTTGGGACTTTGAATGAGACACATGTGGAAACATGCCTCTATCCCTATCTACTTTGTCTTAGAGCCGGTTCACACTGGGGCGACTTGTCAGGCGGCCCAGCCGCCTGACGAGTCGCGTCCCATTCAATGCAATGAAACTGTTCTAATAGGAGCTTTGCAAGTCGCTCCGACTTAGAAAAAGTTTCTTGCACGACTTCGGGGGCGTCTCGGGGCGATCTGGATTGACTTCCATACAGAAGTCATTTTGCTAATCGCCTCTGAAGTCGTCCTCAGGAGGACTTGCAGAATCGCCCCCGAAGTTGTGCCGCCGCAGTGTGAACCGACTCTTAATATATGCCATATCTTCGGGTGTTCTTTTCACTTTGGTTCTTTGAAATGGCTATTGTTTCCTACTTATCCTCATCAACACTATCCAAGTATGATAGTTATTAATTTATTCACTACACAGATATTATCGATTCCTTTACTTATACGTCACCTCAGCTCCCAGGACAGACAATCCTTAGCGGCCCTTTTTTGTCAGTACCCCATGTTGTTGTACTATAGCCCTCTGTAAGTAATTGGAGTTGGAAATTTACCTCCTTTATCGCCTTATGGACATTGAGTTCTATATTACACCATATTGATACTTTCTTCAGAGAATTCTACGCATCCGCTCCTGAGGAAGTGGATTGTCCATGAAACACGTTAAGCACTATGGGATGCAGTTAGAATGATTAGGATTGTCAAGGAAACACCTCAAGAACTATGGAATGCAGTTAGAATCAGGGCTCTGAGGAAAAGGGTTCTCCCTGGAAACACATCAGCCTAGCAATTACAGACACGTTCTGGTCTCCTTGCTTATGTGGAGCATCCCAGTAATCCTGGAGGTGTCCTTTTCATATTGTGCTTTGGCATGCTTTTATATCACCTATGTTTATGAGTATGTTTTGTGATACTTTTTACTCTTTAATAAATGCTTTATGGAATTGCACTAGGTCGTGCGCCCTTCTCTTGTTTTTCGTTGTCTTTTAGTATGTTTGGATACCCATGGTCCTGAAAGGGCAGCAAGACTCTAAGTGTGGACAAGAAAGAGACTCACATTTATATTCAAATTTCTGAAGCAAAACACCTGAGCGCAGAAGAATTAATTTACATTTATAAACATAATATAAAACAGCTGGAAGCGATAGCAAGCCGTAACTTATTACAATGAGTGATTATATTACTGGTGCCCTGATTAAAATAATATTTAGAAGTAGTTATTATGGAAACTGGAATTAGGACTCTTGAATGATTACATTGAACACTGATTTGTTTTTGTATCTTTGGATATTTTATGAATATGTAAATAAAAATCTGTATTCTAAACATTATATACTGTTGGGTACCTTAAAATAATTTTTGTCTTGTACTTTTTATGCCTAAAGGTTGTATTTCATAATCCACGTTATAGTTAAAACGCATGTCTTTGTTCGCAACTCTGAATATAATTTAACCTTGTATAGTTAAAGAGATAAAGTTAAATAGGGGGTGTACCATCGTCCTCATAATCTAATATAAATTTAGGGGACTCAGGGCTTCCCCACAAACCCTGAGGCTCCAACAAAAAAGGTGGGCGGAGAGGACTATACCGGTACTGTATGAATTGGTTGAAATCAACCAGAGTAATTCACATAGGGTAGATTATAAAAAGATTTATTCACATAAAAACATCAAACAAAGTAAAAGATACATAACATTTAGGAACGATACAAACACATTTAACCACAATCTGAACACCAGTCGTGCAATCCCTTCTATTAGAAAAGGGGGGATCTCAGTGAAGAAATTGGAGTCATGAGACAGGCGGTCTCTAGTCTCGACTAGTTTCGCGAGTGGTTTCGCTTCGTCAGGAGACAGTCTAACGGCACATCGTCCACTGACCCAATAATCCAAGGCAGGCAATAGGTAGATACCTTGCAGCTGGGCCAAGAGAATTCTTGGGGTAGACCTATGTGTCCCAATGGGCATAAAAAGGTAGAGAAAATAGGGGTCCCAGGACTACGGAAGTCCCCTTTAAAAGGGTTACTCGGATGACACAGTGGTTAGACCTGCATAGCATGTATGTTCAGGTCTATGCACAGCAAAGGTAAATCAGTTACCAATCTCCTGCTGGTAGCAGCGCTGATTCTTGAACGTGTATGGTAATACACATGTTCTGGGACCCAGTCCGGACTGGGGACTTCCGTAGTCCTGGGACCATGGGCGTCCGCTCCATAGGGCAACGGGGGTCATTTCCCCCCCCTAGGATCGTAGGAGAAGACACTTGAAACAGTGAGAGCAGGACGGGCTTGGTAGTGCAGCAGAGATGAGACATCCTGACAGTGCAGAGAGAGCTCAGGTGGACTGACCCATATGCACAATGCTGTGTGTCTCACTCTGTTAAATTGTAACATCCCAGCCAGTACAACCACCCCCCTTCCACAGAAATGGAAGAGGCTGCATCTGCTCTGCCCCCTCCCTCCCCTCTGTTCTCTGTTTCTGTGTGCCGTTGTCCATGCTCTGTGCACAGCCCGTAAACAAGTAGCTGATAGCTAAAGAGCCCACTAAACTACTAGTGTGAGCATCCTGGGAACATCAAGTGAGTTATCAGCATTGTCACTGTGTACTCTGCCCTCTCTCTCCCAAATCTTTCACTTCCTGTCTTGTCCTCCAGCAGTCTTTCATTAACCCTATGCTATGCCTTTAGCCAGGGTTTTCACTTGTTTGATCATAGACATTGCATGTGATTTGCACCGCATTGCTGTGCAAATCACATGGGATGTCTGTGCGATGCAAATTCAGCCATAAAAACTGTATGGCTGAAATGGAATTTGCACCATAACTGTGCAGGACTCTTTTTTTGGAGTGGATGGGTGTTTACACCTATGCAATCCAATTCCTGCACCATTTCAAAGTTTTCACTGCAATCTGCAAACCGATATGGGGGTGTCATTAATTTTACATTGACACCCGTATCAGTTTGCAAAGGGCAGAGTGAACGGCCGACAAGCAACATGCAATGCAGGAATCGCATATATGTGAACTAGGACTCAAGTGGGTTTACACTGATGCAGTGCCGGTGTATACACAGATTTCCGGCATTTATCTCCATTTTCACCAAAGTCCCACAGACTTCTATTAGATTACACATTTTTTTCAACATTTTCTGAAAGTGCACCAAATGTTCACTATACTGAATCTTTGGTGTGCTTTCAGAAAACGCAGTACAATTACACAAGCTAATAGAAGTAGGGTTTAAATGCAGAAAAACTGCATATACACTGCGACAAACTCCAGTATACCAGTGTGAACCCAAAGACTTCAGGATGCTGTGTAATATAAAGGCGTCCAGAGATGCAGGGTGCTGTGTAATGTAAAGGGGCCCAGAGGTGCAGGGTGCTGTGTAATGTAAAGGGGCCCAGAGGTGCAGGGTGCTGTGTAATGTAAAGGGGCCCAGAGGTGCAGGGTGCTGTGTAATGTAAAGGGGCCCAGAGGTGCAGGGTGCTGTGTAATGTAAAGGGGTCCAGAGGTGCAGGGTGCTGTGTAATGTAAAGGGGTCCAGAGGTGCAGGGTGCTGTGTAATGTAAAGGGGTCCAGAGGTGCAGGGTGCTGTGTAATGTAAAGGGGTCCAGAGGTGCAGGGTGCTGTGTAATGTAAAGGGGCCCAGAGGTGCAGGGTGCTGTGTAATGTAAAGGGGCCCAGAGGTGCAGGGTGCTGTGTAATGTAAAGGGGCCCAGAGGTGCAGGGTGCTGTGTAATGTAAAGGGGCCCAGAGGTGCAGAGTGCTGTGTAATGTAAAGGGGTCCAGAGATGCAGGGTGCTGTGTAATGTAAAGGAGCCCAGAGGTGCAGGGTGCTGTGTAATGTACAGGAGTCCAGAGGTGCAGGGTGCTGTGTAATGTAAAGGAGTCCAGAGGTGCAGGGTGCTGTGTAATGTAAAGGGGTCCAGAGGTGCAGGGTGCTGTGTAATGTAAAGGGGTCCAGAGGTGCAGGGTGCTGTGTAATGTAAAGGGGTCCAGAGGTGCAGGGTGCTGTGTGATGTAAAGGGGCCCAGAGGTGCAGGGTGCTGTGTAATGTAAAGGGGCCCAGAGGTGCAGGGTGCTGTGTAATGTAAAGGGGCCCAGAGGTGCAGGGTGTTGTGTAATGTAAAGGGGCCCAGAGGTGCAGGGTGCTGTGTAATGTAAAGGGGTCCAGAGGTGCAGGGTGCTGTGTAATGTAAATGAAGTCCAGAGGTGCAGGGTGCTGTGTAATGTAATGGGGTCCAGAGGTGCAGGGTGCTGTGTAATGTAAAGGGGCCCAGAGGTGCAGGGTGCTGTGTAATGTAAAGGAGTCCAGAGGTGCAGGGTGCTGTGTAATGTAAAGGGGGCCAGAGGTGCAGGGTGCTGTGTAATGTAAAGGGGGCCAGAGGTGCAGGGTGCTGTGTAATGTAAAGGGGGCCAGAGATGCAGGGTGCTGTGTAATGTAAAGGGGGCCAGAGGTGCAGGGTGCTGTGTAATGTAAAGGGGGCCAGAGGTGCAGGGTGCTGTGTAATGTAAAGGGGGCCAGAGGTGCAGGGTGCTGTGTAATGTAAAGGAGTCCAAAGGTGCAGGGTGCTGTGTAATGTAAAGGGGGCCAGAGGTGCAGGGTGCTGTGTAATGTAAAGTGGGCCAGAGGTGCAGGGTGCTGTGAAATGTAAAGGGGGCCAGAGGTGCAGGGTGCTGTGTAATGTAAAGGAGTCCAGAGAGGGGGTACACAGTAGTGACAAAGAGATATTAAAAGATGCAGGGGGCACAGTGGGGTGTTTTTACATTTTAACGGGGGGGGGGGGCACGTTTTTAACCCCCTGCTAGCGGTCAAAGAAAGGGTTAAATGCGACTGTGTATCACTGCTTCTGAAGCGCCCCCCCCTGAAAAAATTTCAGCGGACGCCCATGCCTTGGACCCCTATTTTCTCTACCTTTTTATGCCCATTGGGACACATAGGTCTACCCCAAGAATTCTCTTGGCCCAGCTGCAAGGTATCTACCTATTGCCTGCCTTGGATTATTGGGTCAGTGGACGATGTGCCGTTAGACTGTCTCCTGATGAAGCGAAACCACTCGCGAAACTAGTCGAGACTAGAGACCTCCTGTCTCATGACTCCAATTTCTTCACTGAGATCCCCCCCTTTCTAATAGAAGGGATTGCACGACCGGTGTTCAGATTGTGGTTAAATGTGTTTGTATCGTTGCTAAATGTTATGTATCTTTTACTTTGTTTGATGTTTTTATGTGAATAAATCTTTTTATAATCTACCCTATGTGAATTACTCTGGTTGATTTCAACCAATTCATACAGTACCGGTATAGTCCTCCCCGCCCACCTTTTTTGTTGGAGCCTCAGGGTTTGTGGGGAATCCCTGAGTCCCCTAAATTGATATTGTTCGCAACTCTGTCTCTTGTTACTATGGTTTCTTCTGATTTATTTTATTCATTAATTTTCATATTCCTTTTGTGTGAGATATGACTGCTATCTACTTTGACTGCTTACACTTCTAAGCCATACACTAGTAAAATTTGAATCAAAATTTTTAATTTTAGGAATTCTTGTTGGATTTTCTAACAGTTAGTTTGGTAAACATGACATTTGTTTTCAACTTCAGTGATGAAGAAAATTTGAAAGATCCGGATATAAACATTGTTTATTTCTCACATGAACTAACGAATATCTAGCAGTGTATGTCCATTCATTCTAGAATCAAATGTTAAAAGTAATTGACATTTTTTAAGTACAGTGGAACCTCGGTTTGTGACTAACGTGGTTAACAAGCATTTTGAAAGACAAGCAAGCTAATGGGGTTTGCAGTACCGCATTTGGCCTGAGGTAGGGGGGCGCGGGAGCCAAGCAGAGCCAAGTGGAAATACTCCATTCCGAGGGTATCTGAGGTCAGCCGAGCTGTCCTCGGGCCTTTCCGACCATTTCCGAGGCTCTCTGGCGCCCCCCACCTCTGGTCACATGCAGTATTGCATGCCATTGAAGTCAATGCAGAACTAATTATTTTAGTTTCCATTGACTTCTATGGGGAGACTCGCTTTCATATGTGAGTGCTTTGGATTACGAGAATTCTCCTGGAACAGATTATGCTCGTAATCCAAGGTTTCCCTGTACTTTCAAACAACATTTGTCAAGTCATTGAATGTTTGGAGAATTTTCATATTTTCATTCAAATAACTACTTGTGTATGGCTAGCTTTACACTCTGTCTGAATGTTATCTTGACCTTTGTCTGTTAATGGACTTTGCTATTTAGGGGTGAGGTAGGGATTAAGACCTAGTAGCATTAGATTTACCATTGAACATCTATGTCGTGTTGTATATTTTCAATCAGAGTTAGACATAAGGGGCCAGATCTACAAAGCTGCTGCGCTTTGTGAGCCTAACCCATTTACTGTACGCCGCTGTAAGTAACAGCGGCGTATTACTTATCCTCAAAGAAATAGCGCTGTTACTTACGGCGGCGTAGAGTAAATGGGCCGGCGTTCGCGGGTGTAATTCAAATGGGTTGTTGGTGGGCGTGTTTTATTAAAATTATCAATGAACCGACGCAAACAACGCTTTTTTTACACTGCGCATGCGCCGGCTGTGGACGTATCCTAGTGCGCATGCGTGAAATCACGTCGCAAATAGTCAATGAAAACTACGTTAACATACCTACGCCCAGGCCCATTCTGGATCGGCATACGCAAACGACGTAAACGACGTCCAATACGACGTTGTCCCGACATCCATACTTAACATTGGCTGCGCCTCCATAGAGCAGGGGTAGCTTTACGCCGGAGATACGCTTAAACAAACGACGTTAAGGGAATGCGCCGGCCGCTCGTACGTTTGTGGATTTGCGTATCTCGCTCATTTGCATATTTTACGCTGGAAATAGACGGAAGCGCCCCTAGCGTCCAGCGTAAATATGCACCTAAGAGACGACGGTGTAATAATGTTACACCAGTCGTTTCTTAGCATAATTCCGTCGTATCTTGTTTTGTGGATACAAAACAAAGATACGCTGGCGGGAAATTGGAATTATGTCGGCGTATCAGTAGATACGCCGGCTTAATTTTTTGTGGATCTGGCCCAATATCCGCAAGAGTAGTGGAGAACTTAAAGGCGAACCAGCAGGCCCATATTTTGTACTAAGAAGGTGGTAGATTCTTTTCAATACTTAGATATACATGTAAGTGTTTTTTGCAGCATTTAGCAGGTGGGGGGTAATGGATTTCTTATATCGACCTACTAGTTTTCCTGTACAATGGAATAACAGCCCATGTGGGCATGTGTGGCTGTAGCCCCACATGCTCTCCAGCATAGCTCTGAAGTGTCCGGGAAAGCTTCATGTAGAGACGCTGACGTGTAATGCCATCTAGTCAGAATCTTGTCATTAGTGTCGATATTATAGAGACAATAGAGAATGTGTGAGCCATTTTGCAATTTTTTGATTGATTGTCATCTGTACTAGGCCCACACGCGGACCGTTTTCATCGGACATGTCTCCAGGGATCTTTTGGTCTGATGTGTGTACACACCATCAGATCAAAATCCCAGCGGACAGAAAACGCGGTAACGTAGAAGTCACCGACGTCCTCAAACCAGGAAGTTCAATGCTTCCACCCATGTGTCGAATCAATTTGACGCATGCGCGGGATTTCGGTCCGCTGGTTAGACGTACTAACCAGCGGACATGTCCGACGGACAGGTTTCCAGCGGACAAGTTTTGTCCGCTGGAAACCTGTCCGCTAGGCCGTACACACGATCGGACATGTCCGCGTAAACTGGTCTGCGGACCAGTTTCAGCGGACATGTCTCCTCGTGTGTATGCGGCCTTAGGAGGTTGCTGTACGTTCATTTCCTGGCTTGTTAAGAATTTAGGTCAAGACTTGGATTCCAGTGACAACAATGCTTTATAAAATGAAGAGATACTTTTTAGTGGAGGCTGCGTGGCTGCCATAATGTTTTCCACTGGCGATAGATCTGCAAGTGTACGTAGAGGTTTTGGGCGAGACTTAATAAACATGGATAGTTGGTTATATCTCCAATAGTCCCTATTTGCTATGGTGGTGTTTTTGAGTAGAGAGGTTAGAGGAATTAGTCCACTTGGGGATAGGACATGATGCAAAAGAGTTGGTCGGGGGATCCAATTACAGATTTGAGGAGCTAAACCCCAGGTGGAAAGTATGATTGCCCCATCTGGTCCATGGGGGAGTTGTAAAGCCATCCATGTAGCTTATGGAGGGAGTCCCAGATCGTAAAGGTGGACCTAGTCAGAGGTGATGTGTTTTCAGACAGAGAGAGAAAACCTTGAGGGATCCAAATTTGTGGGAACAGATCCGAGTTACTGAGGTCATGTTCTAGTTGAACCCATAGATTGGATCCCTGGTGGTGCTTCCAGTCTGATATTCTATTTAGAACGATAGCTAAAAAATATTTCTTAGGCCGCGTACACACGATCAAATCTGTCTGCTGGAAACGGCCTGCTAGACCGTCCCAGCAGACAGATTCGATCGTGTGTACGGGCGAGCCGACGGATTTGGCCACCCGACAGATTTCAAAGCATGCTTTGAAATCTATCGGGTGGGAACTCGTCCGCCCGACATGTCTGCTGGTTAGTACACTTACCAGCAGACATGTCGTCTCGCACCGGCGCCGAATGGATTCGGCGCATGCGCGGAAGTGTTTTACTTCCTGGTGCGGTGACGTGGCGGCGTCAACGTCACCGCCACGTCACCGACACGTCAGCGCGCCGTCTGCTGGCGGGGATTTTGGTTTGCTCGTGTGTACACGCGAGCAAACCAAAATCCAAACAGACAGATTTGTTCAAATCGGTCGGACAGACCGTTTTGAACAAATCTATTGCCTCGTGTGTACGAGGCCTTAAAGTCAGAGAGCACTGAAGGTCCGTTTCTTCGGTCCAAACCGATCGTGTGTGGGCCCCATCGGTGAGTTATCCTTCATTCAAAAAAAAAGAGAACTTGCTTTAAAATTTGGACTACTAACCGATAGGTCAAAACCGATCGTTAGTACGCACGACCATCGGTTAAAAATCCCTGCATGCTCAGAATCAAGTCGACGCATGCTTGGAAGCATTGAACTTCATTTTTTTTAGCACGCCGTTGTGTTTTACGTCACCGCGTTCTGACAAAATCGTTTTTTTAACTGATTGTGTTTAGGCACATCAGTCAGCTTCATCAGTTAACCGATGAAAAAACGGTCCTTCGGACCGTTCTCATCGGATGGACTGATCGTGTGTACGCGGCCTAAGACACCGTTAGGCTTCAGTTTGGTGACTGCATCTTGAGCAATACGGGAGTGTTTGCGGTGCCAAATATATTTGCATATCAAAGAGGTTAACACCGAAAAGAAACCTGAGGAAATTTTGTTTAAGATATCATTTGGAACATAAAAAGTAGTCTAGGCAAGGCATTCATTTTGACCACGCTAATTCGTCCTAACCATATGTAAGCAAATTGGTTCCATTTATGTAGGTCCTGGCATATAGAATTTAGGAGGAGGGTATACATTTCTCTAGCTAATGAGACAGGATTGTGAGTAAGATAAATTCCTAAGTATTTTAGTTTCTGTGGTTGCCAAGAAAATGGGAAGGAGGGTTTTAAAAGATTGACAGTTTTATGGGGTATGGAAATGCTAAGAATTTCGGATTTAGAGAAGTTGATGTTTATGTTCGTAGGTCCTTACAGATACAGATTGCGCTGTATCTGTTCTACACTGCAGCAGGTTTTGGATATAGTTAGCCATGAGATGAAAATAAATAATTTGCTTGGTTCCAACCACTATCCCGAAATTAGGAATAATCCCATTTATTTTTAAGCATATATAGTGGAATGAGACATAACTTCTGTTCACGGTGTTCTTCTGTGCTTTGCCACCAGAAAGGGAGCAGGGGGGATTGCTCTCACAATGGAAAGATGTCTTCTCAGTTCTTGTTGGGTCTACAGGACAGCAAGTGAAGCAAAAATCTCCTTACTAAAAGCAGTTTTTATCCTTCCCTACTATATTCCAAATTTTATAAAAAGTTTTGGCATTTAGATATACTTTAAGTACCTCCTTACCATAACATTCTGAGTTATGCTTTTTCTGAAAACATAAAATTACCAACTCTTATGAGATGCAAAAAGCATCCATTGCCTGTGTTGGGCGTAGGGTTGCCACCTGTCCGGGATTCACCCGGACAGTCCGGTTTTTACATCCTCTGCCCGGGTTTCTGACTGTCTGTCACCCGGACAACAGCCATCTGGGAACCCTCAAAAATTCTTATAACATCCCCAGAAAAACGTAATCAGAATTCAGGATGCATAACATGTATGAGAATGTGACCTATCTGTACATATATGTAATGGGCAGGATGGAAACAGCCCTAATTACAAGGGACTTGTTTCTCTCTGTGGAGGGATACAGAGCCTCCCAGCCGCATAAGCCGATGCTCTGTCTCTAGTCCCGGCTGCTGGAACCCTGCCAGGACTGTTTACTGTTTACAGAGAGAGCTGTGAGTGGGCGGGAAGAGGAAGGAGCTGCACGGAGTGTGAGGGGACAGAGGGGGGAGGAGAGAAACTGGCTGCACATTACCACATTATTCATGTAAGTATTCCTCTCACACTCTGTTGTGTCTAATGTATTTCTGTCTGTTTGTGTGTGTATCTGAGTGCATTTATGTATCTCAGTGTGTGTGTGTGTATATATGTATATAATTGAGCACATGTACAGTAAATATATATGAGTGTGTGTATGCATGTACCTGAGTGTGTATATAGGTATGTATGCATGTTTCTTAGTATTTATATCTTAGTGTTTCTTTACAGAATGTGTATATGAATGTACCTGAGTATATATATATATATATATATATATATATATATATATATATATATATATATATATATTTATATGTATATGCATGTACTGTATGTATATATCTGAGTGTGTATGTATATATCTCAGTATCTGTATATATCTGAGTGTGTATGTGTATATCTGAGTGTGTATGTATATATCTCAGTATCTGTATATATCTGAGTGTGTATGTATATATCTGAGTGTGTATGTATATATCTGAGTGTGTATGTATATATCTGAGTATCTGTATGTATATATCTGAGTGTGTATGTATATATCTCAGTATCTGTATATATCTGAGTGTGTATGTATATATCTCAGTATCTGTATATATCTGAGTGTGTATGTATATATCTCAGTATCTGTATATATCTGAGTGTGTATGTATATATCTCAGTATCAGTATATATCTGAGTGTGTATGCATGTTATTAACTGAACATATTTCTATATCTGAGTATGTAATTTACTATACACAATATATATGGAATAGTGTGTTAATTGTTTTTAGATTTATGTATATATGGGAAGAATTGTTAATTAAAGCGGAGCAGGTATTTGCACCCACTTCCGGGAATACACACTGTTGGTAGACTGCGGGCAGTGTGTCACTTCCTGGTCCCCCCCCCCCCTGTTGTGTTCTGGGAAACACATGGCTCCCAGAAAACAGCAGGGACCAGTGAAAGACGCTTAGCAGTGATCGCGCATGCGCAGTAGGGAATCTGGAAGTAAAGCCGGAGCGCTTCACTTCCTGGTTCCCTCACAGTGGATGGAGGGGGGGGGGCAGCAGAGTGACGAGTGATCGCTCGTCTTCTGCTGCGGACGGCGCTGGACCCCAGGACAGGTAAGTGTCCTAATATTAAAAGTCAGCAGCTGCAGTATTTGTAGCTGCTGGCTTTTAATATTTTTTTTACAGTGTAGCTCATCTTTAAGGTTAAGTTCAACTTTTGGAAAAAAAAATTAAAATTACATTTTTTTTGCAGGTAAAAAATGTGCAAAAAAAATCTGTGAATAAAAGACACTGAGCTTTGTGGACACACACTGTCATGGGGGGGGGGGGTATTGGGGTGGATGCTGAACATGTTACATGTTATGCCCTAAATACAGGTGTAACATGTAACTTGTTCAGAAGGGTGAACTCAGCCATTCATTTTAGTGACCAGGGGGTAGTATAACCTGTGCTAGGGGAAGAGGGCAGTGCTGGGACCTAGAAGGTGGGGGAAGGATTTGGGCTAGGAGGAGGAATTTGGGCTTAGAGGAAAGACTGGATGGAGAGGATTTGTGCTGGGGAGGGGGTATTTGTAGGGGAAGGGCTTGTACTAGGAGGGGGATTTTGGGGGGAAGGATTTGTCCTAAGGTTGATTTTTGGTGGGTGGGTGGGAAAATATTTGTGCTGGGGGGGGGGGACTGGGAGGGGGTTGTACTAGAAGGTAGAATGTGGGGGAGCTACAGCTGCTGATTAGCATTTTCTGACAGAGTCTAGTGCTGCTGTCAGAATCTAATAGGGAGATTCCTCCATCCACAGGACTTAATTTGCTTGGATCAAGTTATTTTTTTTTTGTTCAGCCCACTGGCTGGGTGAAAAGTAACTGTGTATGGCGAGCCTAACAGACTCCTGAACTATTCACAATATTGTACATTACATACCTCTGACCAAAGTCATCATTGACTCCACAGTTTCTGGTTGCTAATCAGTCCCTGGCTTTTTTAATGACGGTCTTCTTTAAGGTAGGCTCAGACAGCGTTTCATTTTTTTTTTTTTATTATAGTGCTGATGGGTATGCATATCTGTGAGACTATTTATTGTGGCACAGCAATCAAAGCCTACTTTATGAGTTCACAAATGTTTGATTTATTAAATTATACTCCTTTAAGCCCATTCACTGTTCTCTGTAATTGGGCCAGCACCCAGTGTTCACCGTGACGTGCTGTGCATGCCACATTACTGCTCAAGTTTGGGTGCCCAAAGGTGCCCCAGGTCTTGTATAGTTCTAACACCACCCCTGTATTATACCCAGGCCCACCAACCCCATAACGTAAGCAATACTCCACTCCTGGGCTGATTTAACCTAACATTTAAACAGGCTGTTTTGCAAAGTATTCATTGTCTTTTTTTTAGAATAATTGTCCATCTCACTACCCCCCTGTCCACTCCCACTCCAAGGTCTTTAACAATCCTATAGTCTATAGTGTATACTAAAAAAAAAAAAAAATGCCGTGCGCCAGTAAAGTTTTCGGGTTTGGCTTGAAGAAAAGGTGGCAACCCTAGTTGGGCGGTAGTCCATCCACTTGAAGGTGAGGGAGGACAGTGTAAGTGTATTAAATCTGCATCCACAGCAACATTTCTGTAAATAACATACAGGCATTTGTGTAATACAACAGAGTCCTTTCCAGTTTCTCACATGTATACTTAACCCTACCTCTCAGAGCACTACATCTACCCCATTGTTCATCAGGCATTTGCCAGGTGGTTTGTTATAAGGTCTCTGAGACTTAGCCTAAGGAGTTCTTTCAGATTTTTCAGAGCGGCACCGAAGGCAGGTTTCTACTGCTGCTAAGTAGTTATTCTATTTCCTAAAGCCAATGCAGTCTGCAGAACAGAGATTCCTGAAAAAAAACTTATTTCACCATATGCAGTATTCACCTAGATATGGACACACATTTGTTATGTAATCTTCATTAACTTTACAGTAGCTTGCAGTGAACTATGAAACACAATTTCACATACTGAAAAGGCTACTGTCTATATGCCCAAATCTCTAGAATAAAAGAAGGAGCGTACAGTTAAAAGGGCACAGACATTACAGAAGAAAGTGTCGCATGAGCAATAGCATATTTCCCCTGAGCTATAACTTCCTGGCAGTCAATAATTCTTTATTAAGTAGCCATCAGTAAGTGAAGCAATAAATAAATAACTTCAATTAAATGCTGACTGCCAAGTACCATATGTTCTTGGAATAAGTATAAAATCAGCATTTGCATGAATAATCTTATTGGAATTTATATAGAAAAGCCACACATTAAACCTTAGAGACTAGACATCAAGTGTCATACTCATCATTTTTAAAGCAACACTTGGCAATTTGTTTTTAATCTGCAGTGTAAATATAAGTTAGTTTGTTAGAAGTGTGTACCAATATTTCCACATTAATTGAGACCGGGTGAATAGTGAGAGCATCTATGAATGCTGTGGCTCTCATACACGGAAGCTCCACAGTTGCTTGTCTGTTCTTTACTCCCCTTGCCCATTAACAGAACTAGTATTCTGTGAATGATTCACAGGGTAGAAGGGGAGAAGAAAAATGACAGTGCGAAAGATGGGAAAGATTTTTGTCATTTTCATTTATTTTATTTTTGCTTAGGCATTAACATTTGTTTTACCCTTAAATGTGAAGGAGTTATAGGAGACCTATAAGCTTTATTCAAGTTTCTGATCACCCTTTACCCCTTTGGATGCCCCAGTAGAAGTCCGATTAGGACGAAACGCGCCAGTCCAGGTACACTGTTCCCCACATTGCTTTTATTTCATAGTGATCACTTTTATCTGTATGCTGGTTTTTATCAATAAATACATATACAACTCCAGTGATATCTTCACCGTGAAATTCTTTGTCCATTTGTGAAGGACACTGTCATCATATCAGCTCTATTTTGTGGACTTTCTCTAATTTTAATTATCAATCTGTTCCTTCACGGTTCGTTTTACCCTGTTGGGTTCATGTTATTGTAACACACCTGGGTGGGCTCAGTTCGCATTCTCTGTGCCCCAAGCCCACCCTATTTTAAAGCCTATTAGAGCCTCTGGTTCTAATGAGGTGCCTACCCCCCCCCCCATAAGAATACATACACCTGGCGTCCTAAAAGGGGCCAGATGCATGTATAGAGGGGGCGGTGCCTGTGCGCTCTTAATGGATGGGCTGCCCCTGCTTGAGAAACTACTATCCTATGATATGAATTACACTAGTTAAATAGGACTGTAATTCCAGGCTTTGCCCTGTTCTACTCCAATTCCATCCAGCTTTCTGTGCGCCAATAAAAAAAATGTAATTGACTTATAATAATTATTTGCTGTTAAATTTCTATTATGCTCAGGAATGAGTCAATGCAAGGTGAAAATAACAGTCGTGACAAAACCAAAAAAAAATATGACTGCTTAGAATGAATAGCTTAGATACGTTTAAAAACATTGGCCCAGATTCAGAGAGCCATTACGCCTGTCTAACTGGTGTTAGACTGGAGTAATTTCAAATTACGCACGTTTTCTAGCTAGTCGAAAACCTCAAACCATGAATAGACGGCTGCGGGCTTCAATTCGACTGGATTACGTGTTTGTACGCCTTGGGATCTACGCTGCAATAAAATTGCTTCCACTGGGTGGACTTCCCATCATTTTCGGCGTCGGGGTATGCAAATGAGCTTTTGCCGGCGATCCCCGAAATTACGATCTTCAATCGCAATCTCTTACGGCACCTTTAGTCATCTTTTATTTGCGTAACACTATACCAGCTTTTTGCTGCTCTAATATTAGATAGCCCATGTTAAGTATGGCCGTCGTTCCCGCATCGAATTTCTACGTTTTCCGACGCCTTTTATTATTTTTAACGTAAGTCGTCCGGGAATAGGAATGTTCGTAAACTACACTACTTAAACAACGAATGACGTAACGACGTGATTTCGCGCAATGCACGGCGGGAAATTTCTGAACGGAGCATGTGCAGTTTGATCGCCGCGGGGACGCGCTTAATTTAAATGCTTCACGCCCCCCAAACGCGTATTTCGATTACGTGGCGAGAAATAGACTACGCCGCCGTAGCGTACGGGCAAAAATCTACCAGGATTCGGTGTAGAGCCTGGTAAAATACGGCAGCGTAGAGTACTTCGATTACGCAGCGGAATATTAAGTGTATGTGAATCTACCCCATTGAATTTAAGTCCGCTTTAGGAGAAGAGGCAGTTGCCCAGTGCACTGGCACAACAGTTTAACGTTTTGGTAATCAAGTACAAATAAAGAAGACACTTCACATATTAACATTCATGAGACAACCAGTACTACTTAAGTCCATTAGATTACAAAAAGCTACAAGTCCAGGTCTATTAAATATAATAAGTCCCACATAATAGTGCTCTTAAAATATTCTTCCACTTTCTTCCTTAAAGTTGTTGTAAACCTCAGACATGAAATATGAAAAAAGCATACCCCTCTATAGTGGTTACTTATCTCAATTAAGAGCACTAAGTGTCATTTATGTCTGCTGCTTCATTCCTCTGCTATCAGCATGAATCACTTCTGCCAAGTTTCCTGACACAAAGAGAAAAAAGGTGACGGGGGAAGGATCTTCAGCTGATTGAAAGCCTCAGCTCTGTTCCTGTGAGCTGTGTGGAGGGGGGGGGGGGGGTTCCTTTTTTTTTTTTTTAAGCAAGCCGCGGCACGTGAGCACGATGCGGCTTGTTATCCTAATCACATCATATGACCTCCGGTCAGGATAACAGAACCACTTTTCGAACGTCATATTGCTATATGGTGGGCTAAAAGTGATTAAATTGTGTCTTTTTATTTGTTTTAGTGTTTGTTCTAGTTTCCAATAACATTTTTATTTATAAATTTTGCCCATTGTAATATCTGAGGCACAGTGCATACAAACCATAGCCAATTTTTGTTCTACCAAATGAATCCATCAATTAGGCATCACACTGGGTTATAAAAGGCTTCAGTAAGATGGTGACATAGAGCTTCCTGAGGACGCCAAAACAAGTTGAGCTGATACTATATCTGCTACTTCCGGTAACGTAGCAACGTCACTTCTGGAACTGCCATCCAGTGTTATGTCAATAAATATAGTGTATTGACATCTGTGATGCTGTTTGGATGTTACATTTTTAAAGCCTAAAGCCTTGTACACACGATCAGTCCATCCGATGAGAACGATCTGAAGGACCGTTGTCATAGGTTAACCGATGAAGCTGACTGATTGTCTGATGTGCCTACACACCATTAGTTAAAAAACCAATCGTATCAGAACGCGGTTCAATGCTTCCAAGCATGTGTCGTCTTGATTCTGAGCATGCGTGGATTTTTAACCGATGGTCGTGCCTACTAGTGATCGGTTTTGACCTATGGGTTAGGAATCCATAGGTTAATTTCAAAGCAAGTTGGCTTTTTTCAACCTAAGGTTAAATAACCTATGGGGCCCACACACGATTGGTTTTAAAAGTATGAAAGCAGCCAGCACAGCAATAGACAATAATGTGTAATAAAGTGGAGGGCAAAAAAAAAAGAGGAAAAAACTTTTGAGGTTAATGAGATATTAATGGGTGTATAGTAAGTGCAATTGAATGTTCACTGCGCTGCGCTATGTGTAATTTAGAAATTTTTTAATGAATTGGCATAAATATATTATCAAAAAATGGTAATGGATGACCATGAATAGTTAATACATCAGTAGACTGTGTAGCAATTAGGGATGAGCTAATTCACAGGCATACCAGTGGCGGCTGGTGCTCAAAATTTTTGGGGGGGCGCAAACGATAAAAAAAACATTGCAGCCTCACTGTGCCCATCACATGCAGCCACTGTGCCATCAGTTGTCACCACTGTGCCATGCCATCAAACGCCACCACTGTGCCATCAATTGTCACCACTGTGCTATGCAACACAGCAACTGTGCCATCAATTGTCACCACTGTGCCATGCCATCAAACACAGAAACTGTGCCATCAATTGTCACCACTGTGCCATGCCACCAAATGCAGCCACTGTGCCATCAATTGTCACCACTGTGCCATGCCATCAAACGCCACCACTGTGCCATCAATTGTCACCACTGTGCCATGCCATCAAACGCCACCACTGTGCCATCAATTGTCACCACTGTGCCATGCCATCAAACGCCACCACTGTGCCATCAATTGTCACCACTGTGCCATGCCATCAAACGCCACCACTGTGCCATCAATTGTCACCACTGTGCCATGCCATCAAACGCCACCACTGTGCCATCAATTGTCACCACTGTGCCATGCCATCAAACACAGCCACTGTGCCATCAATTGTCACCACTGTGCCATGCCATCAAACGCAGTCACTGTGCCATCAATTGTCACCACTGTGCCATGCCACCAAATGCAGCCACCGTGCCATCAATTGTCACCACTGTGCCATGCAACACAGCAACTGTGCCATCAATTGTCACCACTGTGCCATGCCACCAAATGCAGCCACTGTGCCATCAATTGTCACCACTGTGCCATGCAACACAGCAACTGTGCCATCAATTGTCACCACTGTGCCATGCAACACAGCCACTGTGTCATCAATTGTCACCACTGTGCCATGCTATCAAACGCCACCACTGTGCCATCAATTGTCACCACTGTGCCATGCCATCAAACACAGCCACTGTGCCATCAATTGTCACCACTGTGCCATGCAACACAGCAACTGTGCCATCAATTGTCACCACTGTGCCATGCCACCAAATGCAGCCACTGTGCCATCAATTTTCACCACTGTGCCATGCCATCAAACGCCACCACTGTGCCATCAATTGTCACCACTGTGCCATGCCATCAAACGCCACCACTGTGCCATCAATTGTCACCACTGCGCCATGCCATCAAACACAGCCACTGTGCCATCAATTGTCACCACTGTGCCATGCCATCAAATGCAGTCACTGTGCCATCAATTGTCACCACTGTGCCATGCCACCAAATGCAGCCACTGTGCCATCAATTGTCACCACTGTGCCATGCCATCAAACACAGCAACTGTGCCCTCAATTGTCACCACTGTGCCATGCCATCAAACACAGCAACTGTGCCATCAATTCTCACCACTGTGCCATGCCACCAAATGCAGCCACTGTGCCATCAATTGTTACCACTGTGCCATGCCATCAAACACAGCCACTGTGCCATCAATTGTCACCACTGTGCCATGCCACCAAAAGCAGCCACTGTGCCATCAAACGCCACCACTGTGCCATCAATTGTCACCACTGTGCCATGCCATCAAACGCCACCACTGTGCCATCAATTGTCACCACTGTGCCATGCCATCAAACGCCACCACTGTGCCATCAATTGTCACCACTGTGCCATGCCATCAAACACAGCCACTGTGCCATCAATTGTCACCACTGTGCCATGCCACCAAATGCAGCCACCGTTCCATCAATTGTCACCACTGTGCCATGCAACACAGCAACTGTGCCATCAATTGTCACCACTGTGCCATGCCACCAAATGCAGCCACTGTGCCATCAATTGTCACTACTGTGCCATGCAACACAGCAACTGTGCCATCAATTGTCACCACTGTGCCATGCCACCAAATGCAGCCACTGTGCCATCAATTGTCACCACTGTGCCATGCCATCAAACGCCACCACTGTGCCATGCCATCAAACACAGCCACTGTGCCATCAATTGTCACCACTGTGCCATGCCATCAAATGCAGTCACTGTGCCATCAATTGTCACCACTGTGCCATGCCACCAAATGCAGCCACTGTGCCATCAATTGTCACCACTGTGCCATGCCATCAAACACAGCAACTGTGCCATCAATTGTCACCACTGTGCCATGCCATCAAACACAGCAACTGTGCCATCAATTCTCACCACTGTGCCATGCCACCAAATGCAGCCACTGTGCCATCAATTGTCACCACTGTGCCATGCCATCAAACACAGCAACTGTGCCATCAATTGTCACCACTGTGCCATGCCACCAAAAGCACCCACTGTGCCATCAAACACCACCACTGTGCCATCAATTGTCACCACTGTGCCATGCCAAACGCCACCACTGTGCCATCAATTGTCACCACTGTGCCATGCCATCAAACGCCACCACTGTGCCATCAATTGTCACCACTGTGCCATGCCACCAAATGCAGCCACTGTGCCATCATTTGTCACCACTGTGCCATCAATTGTCACCACTGTGCCATGCAACACAGCAACTGTGCCATCAATTGTCACCACTGTGCCATGCCACCAAATGCAGCCACTGTGCCATCAAACGCCACCACTGTGCCATCAATTGTCCCCACTGTGCCATGCCATCAAACGCCACCACTGTGCCATCAATTGTCACCACTGTGCCATTCCATCAAACGCCACCACTGTGCCATCAATTGTCACCACTGTGCCATGCCATCAAATGCAGTCACTGTGCCATCAATTGTCACCATTGTGCCATGCCATCAAATGCAGTCACTGTGCCATGCCATCATATGGAGTCACTGTGTCATCAAGTGTCACCACTGTGCCCTTTAATTGTCACCACTGTGCCCCATGCCACTGTGCTCATTGTCGCCTCTGTGCCCTTTGTCACTACTGTGCCCCATGCTGCCACTGTGCCCCATGCTGCCACTCTGCCCCATGCTGCCACTGTGCCCCATGCTGCCCCTTTCCCTGTTAAAAAAAACACTTACCTGACGCTTCCATGTCCTCCCTCGATGTCTTCTGACGCCGTGGAGAAGCTTCAGCCAATCAGGTTCCTGATAACCAGAATCCGGGAACCTGATTGGCTGAAACGGCTGTCAGTCTAATGCAAGGACCGCAGATTGCCTGCGCTCCGAGCATAGACTTCCGGGAGCCGGAGGGCGGTACTGGAAAAGCCTATCAGAGCCACTGGCTTTGATAGGCAGTTCCCCTCAGCCAACCAGCTGCCGCTATTCAGGTAACCGGCGCCCTATGTCCAGTTATAGGAATAGACCAGGCAGCTGGCAACAACACACGTTCAATACATTGAAGTGTGTTATTTGCGAGAGGGAGTGGCGCTGCAGCGCTGCAGCGCCCTCTATAGACGGCCGCCAGAACTTCGGCTAAAATGTCAAAATGACATTTTAGCCGAATAAAAGTTCTTAAAGGGCCCGTTTTTTGTTTTTTTTGTGACTGCGGGAGGGGGGGCGGCGCCCGTGCGCCCATATGGGCGGGCCGCCACTGAGGCATACTATAGACACCCAGCAGGTACAATATTTAAAATCATTTTTCATTTTTTTATTTTTTATTTAAGCATCATTAAAATCACTGCTTTAAATATTGTACCTGCTGGGTGTCTATAGTATGCCTGTGAAAACGTCTTTGAGAACCCGGGTCTTGCCCGAGGGAACATGTATCAATGGAAAATTAAAAACTGTGATTGGCATCACTGATGGACACTGATCGGTGGCACGGATAGGTGGCACTGATAGGAGGCACTGGTGGGACTGATTAGCTGCACTAACAGGCTCCGAGGCAGGGACCAATGTCCCTGTAACAGAAGTAAGTTACTGGCTTTCTGCTTCTCTCCTCACACTGATCGTGACAAGAAAAAAAGCTGATAACCAGCTTGTTTACTCCCATGATCAGCTGTCATTTGGCGTATAAGTGCCAAATACTGCCATCTTGAATGTGATTTATCTGCTATAAATGATTGAGTGTACATGTACACATAAGATAATATAGAGGAAAGTTCCGGGGTTGCTGAAAAAAACACCTAAATGTCTGTTTACCAGCTGCAGTGTACATGAAGCCTAAGCAGGAGAGCACTCTGGTCAGTTCTCTAGCTATGCTGGGAACTCAGTGGACTCTCCTTCAATGATCAGATGTGTCCTGATATGCCCCCGCTGCACAGCCATTCACTGGGAAGCTCAGTGTACTGATGCTTCTCCTCCCCCAGATCTTATGCAGCTGAGAACAGAGGGAATGTGATCATTAATAAAAAAAAGGGATAAATGTATTTATTATTTTATTTTTTATATCTGTGCAAAAATGTTTTGCATTTCATTTCAATTTTAAATTTAACTGGTTGTTTTACAAGGTGATCGTTTACAATCACTTTAAAAATAGAATAAGGTAATAAACCTAAATGGGTTTTTTTCACATCTGAGTTGATAATGTTTTGTTTCTGATAAGTAATCAGTTTTAAACAAATGCTTAGTTCTACTTTCTATTTCTCCAAGCATGATTAACATTTCAGGTTTCAAAGCTTGTTCTATGAGAGATGACTTTAGCATTTGGCCTGCAGTCACCTGTAATTGAAAACATACGTGAATTAACTACAACTGGAATAAAAGACTCCAGTCTAAATTAACTCTGAAATACAGATGGGAAGCGTACCCATCTGTAAGAAGAGAAACTGGAAAAATGAAGGAACTTAAAGCGGATCTCCACCCTAAAGTGAAGATCCGCTGATCGGAACCCTCCCCCCCTCCGGTGTCACATTTGACACCTTGCAGGGGGGAGGGGGGTGCAGATACCTGTCTAAAGACAGGTATCCGCACCCACTTCCGGCCCGCAGTCTCGGGCAAAAGACGGGCTTTTCCCGTTGCGTGCTGGGAACTCTCAGCTCCCAGCACACAGCGGGAGCCAATCGCGGGCGCAGCGCGACTCGCGCATGCGCCGTAGGGAACCGGGCAGTGAAGCCGGAGCGCTTCACTTCCTGGTTCCCTCACCGTGGATGGAGGGGGGAGCAGCAGGGTGACGAGCGATCGCTCATCCTCTGCTGCGGACGCCGCTGGACTCCAGGACAGGTAAGTGTCCTAATATTAAAAGTCAGCAGCTGCAGTATTTGTTGCTGCTGGCTTTTAATATTTGCTTTTTGGTGAACCATCCGCTTTAAAACGGTATTAAGCCCAAAATTAAACCTTTATTATATTGCAGATTACCAATTCTTAGATGTGGTGTCTGCATTCATTTTTTTTTCTTGGCTTTCTTTCCCCTATTTTCAACTGGTAATCCAGCCAGTAAGTCTGTTGTAAAATATAGAAGGGTGGTATCACTGACTGGGGTGCCCTAAAATAAGCAGCTTTTATTTTATTTAAAACTTTTGTTCCAAATATGTAAATAATAATAAATAATCAGCTGGAGTTTGGCATCATATTGTTATTGTATCTAAATCTGCTAGTACATCTAATATTCCTCCAAGGATGACTGGAAAACTTGCTGCTTTCAAAAGGTGCCCCCTGTGCTCCCTCAACCAGAGTGTAGACACTCTATAACATGAGGTGTGTTACAGGCCAAATCACCAGGTGACCTTGCTTGGTGAACAGTCATGTTGGAACAGGAAGAAGCCATCCCCAAACTGCTCCCACAAAGTTGGGAGCCTGAAATTGTCCAAAATGTCTTGGTATGCTGACGATTTAAGACTTCCTTTCACTGGAACTAAAAGGGTAAGCCCAATCCCTGAAAAAAAAAAAACACACCATAATCCCCCCTCCACCAATTCATTTGGACCAGTGCCCAAAACAAGGTCCATAAAGACATTAATGAGTTTGGGGTGGAGAAACTTCACTTACCTGCACAAAGTCCTGACCTAAACCCGATAGAACACCTTTTGGATGAATTAGAGAGGAGAACGCCAGCTAGGTCTTCTCATCCAAATTAGTGCCTGACCTCAAAAATGCGCTCTTGAAAGAATGGTCAAACATTCCCATAGAAACCTTGTGGACAGCCTTCCCACAAGAGTTAAAGCTGTTATAGCTGTAAAGGGTGGGCTAACTTAATATTGAACCCTACAGACTAATGCCGCGTACACACGGTCGTTTTTTTGCGATAAAAAAAACGTTCTTTTTTAAAATGTCATTTAAATTGATCGTGTGTGGGCAAAACGTCGTTTTTTGTCTTAAAAAAACGACCAAAAAAAAATTCCAACATGCTTGAATTTTTTGTGTCGTTTTTCAAAACGTCGTTTTTTGTTTCACAAAAAGTCACCGTGTGTAGCAAAAACGTTGTTTAAAACGAAGTTTTTCAACCCGCGCATGCCCAGAAGCTAGTTATGAAGCGAGGTTCAATGGAAAAGAGTGGTGAACGTAACCTCGCTTTTTGTGAAAAAACTATGGTGTGTATGCAACATCGTCTTTGAAAAGTGACGTTTCAAAAACGTTGTTTTTTACTTCACAGAAAACGTTGTTTTTTTCATCACAAAAAATGATCGTGTGTACGCGGCATTAGACTGGGATGCCGTTAACGTTCATGTGTGTGTGTGTGAAGGTAGGCGTCGCAATACTTTGCTAATAAAGGGCTAGATTCAGATAGAATCGCCTATCTTTAGGCAGGCGTAGCATATCTCAGATACACCACGTCGCCGTAACTTTGAGCGGCAGGTACGGTATTCAGAAAAAACCTGCGCCCTAAGTTACGGGAGCGTAGCATATCTGGTCCGGTGTAAGCCCGCGTAATTCAAAATAGAAAGGAGGTGGGCCTGTAGTATTCAAATGAGCTGTGATCCCTCGTAAATGACGCGTCCGTGAACGTATCCCAGTGCGCATGCGCGAAAATCACGTCGGAAATACTCATTAATAACGAAGTGAACGTAACTTACGCCCAGCCCCATTCCCGAACGATTTACACAAACGACGGAAAATTTGACACTGTCCCGACGTCCATACTTAACATTATATATCAGGGGTAACTTTACGCCGGAAAAAGCCTTACGCAAATGACGCAAATAGATATACGCCGGGCTTTTCCTGAATTGGCGTATCTACCTAATTTGCATATTCGATGTGTAAATCGACGGAATCGCCACCTAGCGGCCAGTGTAAATATGCAACTAAGATACGATGGCGTAAGAGACTTACGCCGCTCGTATCTTAGCTAAATTCCGGCGTATCTTGTTTTCTGAATACAGAAAAAAGATACACCGGCGCATCTTAGAAGTTACGCAGCGTATCTCGAGATATGCCGACGTATCTTCTTTCTGAATCTAGCCCACAGTGTATATGGCAGGCTATGGCTGAATGATGTAAACGAGTGGTACCAGCGATCACAGCGCTATACATTTTGGACTGGCCTATGTGCAGGGGCCTTAAATCTGAGATTTCTGTAAGAAAAATTAAGTTACAGAGCAACTTGCTTTACCTTTTTAACCCATAGTATACTAGTCATGAACCAGATGCTTACTGTAAAACTAATTGAAAATAGTAAAAACAGATGTAAAATAGCTTCAAATTTACTAAAAAACTAAAATAAAATTGTCCAATTATAATTTCCATTTAAAAGGCAATTTATTTTCTATTGGTATGATTGCAATATTTTTAAAGTACTTCTCTGGTTCATTAAACAGAATGGAAGATGTATCATGAAAGAAGGAGTGATCTCCTTTTACAGCTTAAGCTATTTTCCTGGCAAGGACATCTAAAACATGTTAGTTGGGAAGAAGAAGCATGACATTTCTCGATGATCAGTAAGGCAGATATATCACGAAAGGAAAGTCTTGAGGCTGGGTTCACAACTGATGGGAATTGGATGCAGGTTTTAGACATCCAATTCGCATGACATGAGAGTGTGACTGGCTCTCCATGCAGCCGGTTCACACAGCTTTGGGGCGGCCGAAGTCCGCACAGTTAAAGGGTCCTGTGAGTCTTTGGCTCAGTTTCAGGTGTGAATTCAGGCAAACATTCGGACCTGATTTGCACCTGAATCGTTGTACAAGGATGCACTGGATCCCCTGCTGTCAGCCGTGGGCCGCAGCAAGTGTGAACCCAGCCTGAATCATTTATATATATAGCAAACATATTCCACATCCCACAAGATAATGTGCATAGAAATATGTGCAAAATATCTATGTTAATAAGATATTGTAGTTATAATCAAACCCAGAACAATGCCACCTTTACAATGAGAAGAGACCATGTGTCTACATATCACTTTTGTGTTTTGTAATAAGAACTACTTCTATACTAAAGCTGGCCATACACTGATGGGCCCAGATTCACGTACATCGGCGCATTATTGGACCGGCGTAGCGCACCGCCTTTACGTTAGACTTGCGCCATCTAGCCGCGTAATCCCCCGATTCACGTAGCTTTTGCGCAGGAAATTGCGCAAGCGTAAGGTTTTTTCCAGAGGCGTAAGGAGGAGTAATACAAATTGGGAGGGACGTGGGCGTGTTACATTGAAATGAGCCGTGACCCCATGCAAATGAAGGGCCGGCCGGCTCGCGCATGCGCGCGTGAAGGAGACCATGTCAGCTCCGCTGTGCGCATGCTCACAACTCGGGAGCGGCGCAATCAGTGAAATTGGAAATGGACTAGGGCAACGTTGTGAACTACGCAGACAGCATAAATAGACACACACAAACGCACTTGCATTGCAAAAGTACATCCCTTTGTGTCCCTTCCCATTGAACCAAGTGCTTTTGTTCCTGTTGTTCGTTGCAGTGTGTCTTGTAGTTGTCAGATTAGTGTTCTGTGTGATCAAGTGCTTGTTGGTATATTTGTGAAAGTGTTTTTGATAAGTGTTTGAGAGACTGTTTGTTTGATTGATATATTTTTGTTCGTTTGTTTTCTTGCTTTATTTTTTATTTTATTTTTTTTGGTGACTGTTTCTTGCTGAGTGCTAGTGTGATTTTTGGGTGTTCGTTTTCTCTTTGTGTGTGTTCTTGCCTGATTGGTTGTGCTTGTATTTGTGACTGATTTTTGGAGACTGGTAGTGAGTTTGTTTGGAAGTATGACTGAGAGAAAAAGAAAGCTTAATTTTACTGTGGGGGAAAAAAGAATTCTTGCCCGGGCCATTAGCGAGTATGGGCGTTTTCTCCACGGCCCGCAGAGTGCCACCACCACCCCGGCCAGGAGGAGGGAGATATTGGATAGGATCACGGAGCAGGTGAATTCATCGGGGGAGGGGGAGACACGGACCCGGTCTGGGATCGAAAAAAATAAATAAATGATCTCCGGCGTCTGGTGAAAAAAAAACTGGCCGCAATGCATGCCCATGCCAGGGGCACAGGAGGGGGCCCACCATGCCGTATTAGGCTTACAGCGACGGAGCATGTGGTGGCCCTGACCTTTCACCGGCATGAAGTGGAGGGCCTGCCAGGCTTTGACACAATTTCGGTCCCCGCGGTGCCAGGTAAGGTTTTTTGTTCTATCAGGTGTGTAGCATGTGTGGGGGAGGGGGTGAAAGGGAATATGTGCCAAGTGTGTGGATCCTCCAACCTGTGAATGGTTTGTGTCATCCACAGATGTGCAGGAGGGTGCAGGGCCATCTGGCCTGACCGCTCCAACACCAGGACAGCAGCCTAATGAGGCCCCCCCAACAAGGCCACAGTCCGCGGAGGAGGTTCGAGAGGAGGAGGACGATCATGAGGAGGAGGACGATCATGAGGAGGAGGACGATCATGAGGAGTAGGAGTCAGGCACTGGACGAGTGGTTTGTGCGGACTCTTCCCCTCTGGCTGGCAGAAGCCTGCCCTCCCTAAGGGGGAGCCCCCCCTCCTCCCCCAACATGGCTCCCCTTACAAGGGCCTCCCCTTCTCCCCGCCCACAACCATCAGCTGGAGGCAGAATGTCATCCCAGAGCACCAGGGGGGCGCCCAATCTCCTGCCCGCCAGTCTGCGAAGGGACCAGGCCCTCCAGACCCGCCATCTGGGACAGCTCTGCCAGACTTTTGGGCGGGTGGAGGAGAGCCTGTCCTCCATGAAGGATACGCTGGGTAACCTGGACTCCCACTCCCGGGCTTTCACAACCTGCCTAAATGAACTGCAGACTACAGCAGCAGGCGTTGGGCAGGATGTGAGGGCCCTTACCCAGGCTATCCAGGCCAACACGGCAACACTTGGTGCTTCCCTGGACAGAATTGCCGTGGCCTTGGAGGGCAGGCCGCCAGGTGGGCAGATATCAGGGGCTGCTCCTCCTTCCCTGGCTTTGCCCCTCCCCCATGAGTCTCCCCTGAGGGGCCGGGGCCGTGGCCGGGGGCGCCCCAGGCGTGGCTCACGCAGAGGGCAATAATTTTTTTTTCCCCCCTTTTTTTTTTTTGCTGACATTTTTTGCATTTTTTTTTTTTTTTTGCTGACATTTTTTGCATTTTTTTTTTTTTTGCTGACATTTTTTTTAAATTTTGGGTTGTGCATGCTGTTTGAATGTGGGGGTGACATTCCTGCTGGAAAAGGGGTGTCATCCTCAATTTTGGTGGAGAAGGGTTCCCCAGGACCAGGGAGAAGTGATCCTCAGGTCCGTGTGATTGGTGTATGAATGTTCAGTGACATAATTGGAGCCTTGACGTGGCGTTACTGCTCACCAGTCCTGCATGGTGGACTGGTGCCAATCCAATTTGATGAGGATGTGGGGTGTGTGTGCTAGGGACCACAGTGGTGTGCATGCATGCATTCTCATTGTGCCATGATTAATGTGTGTGTTTAACGTGCAAAGATGCCCAATATGAGCTGCCTCCTGACTGCTCTTCCCTCAGAAGACGGGGTATCCTCGGTTAGGGGTTGATTGTCTGGTTGGGGGGTCAGGTCATCACGTAGCTCAACCTGCAGGCCCTTCCTCACTGCGAGATTGTGCAGCATGCAACATGCAACGATGATATGGCACACGAAGTTTGGGGAATACAACAGTGTACCCCCAGACTTATCCAGGCATCGGAAACGTGACTTCAGGAGGCCAAAGGTGCGCTCCACCACTGCACGGGTTTTGATGTGTGCTTGATTGTATCTTTCCTCCCCTGGGGTTTGGGGGTTCCGGATAGGAGTCATGAGATGGGGTCCCAGTGCATATGCAGAGTCACCTGGAAGGGAAAAGACAGGAGAATGTTAGTCATGCATGTGCCACTTGTGAGGTGTGCATCACGGGAGGGGATAGTCATGCCTGACTCCCATGTCACTCACCAACCAGCCAGGTGTTCCCATACACGTTCTGATCGAATTCCATTCGGATGTGGCATTGATTGTAGATGTAGCTGTCATGGGTGGATCCGGGGTGTTTGGCACTGACGTGCCATATGAGGCCTTGGGCATCAACTATCACCTGTACGTTGATGGAGTGCCAATTCTTCCGATTGCGGTACATGTGCTCTGTCTCATGGGGGGGCTGGAGTGCCACATGTGTGCAATCAATGGCCCCGATGGTGCGTGGGAATCTGGCAATTCTGTAGAAATCTGTCATTGCCTTCAGCCGCAGGTCCTCAGTGGTGGGTTTGATGATTTGGTTGGCCAAGCGTGTGAGGATTGCAGGGACAACCTGGTGCACACATCTGCTCACGGAGGATTGTGACATCCCAGCCACCACTCCACTTGTACGCTGAAAAGAGCCACTGGCAAGGACATGGAGTGTTGCCAGTACCTTGACCAGTGGCTGCACTGGATGTGAGCGTTGTGTTGGGCTGGTGATGTCCTCCTGCAGGGTTGTGGTTAATTCCAGGATGGCATGAGGGGGGAATCTGAAGATGCGATACACCTCAGAATCACTCATGCCAAAGAGGTCTATGTGTGTGCGGTATACCCTCTCCCGTGCCATCCTCCGTGCCATCCTCTGTGCCCTCCTCCTTCTTTGGTCATCTAAATTCACTAGTGCAGCTATGAGCGACGATGCCCCTGGCATGTTGGCAGTCAAATTGTAGTGCAACACGTGTGTGTGGTCTGCTCCTCAGTAACGGTGTTGCTTTCTGTGAGATGTAGACGTTTTTTCAAAATTTAGACCAGCTTTTAGGTGCTCTAACTTTAGACAGGACATTTTGCTGTTGCGCACATTGCGTAGCCTGCGCAGCAACTGCGTTTTTTTGTGGATCCCCGCAACTCCCTCATTAGCATATTTGACTAGCAAATCAATGGTGTGTCTAGCGCATTTTTGCGCGGACGGATGCGTCTGTCTAACGAAATTACGCCGGACAAAAAAAAGTAGATTTCTGGCGTAATTCGTTTTCTGAATCGCGCGCATCTAAACGCACGCGCACATTTAGACTTACGCACGCGCAACACCAGTTGCGCAGGCGTAATCGCTCTGTGAATCTGGGCCATAGTCTTTTCTATTCCGCTTGCGGGCTGAATGAAATAAACTGGCAGATTCCTCTGTGCACACTATAGAGCGCAGATGAATAAATCTCCCATTGCAGCTATTGTATTTTCCAGCATGCTCCTTTGATAAAAGCTGATTTAACAAACCAGGGATGGCAGGGGCACCAACTGAGTAAATTTCATCTAGTTGGAAATGCGTACAGTTCATGACCAGCTGTATGCTTAAAGCCAGGTATACATGGATTGAAATTCAGCTGGTTCAGCAAAGACCGGACAAATTCTGATCCATGTATGGGCAGGCTGGTTATACACAAGTTAATCAATAAACTTGTGTACAACCAGCCTAAAGGAAAATGTTCTCTTGATCAGCACTATGGCTGGCAGTGCTGATTGGTGTATTCTGATGGTAGGGAAATATCATTGCTGTTGGAACATAGTAGCATAGCGGGGGAGATTGCCTCATCCACATGGAGTGTGTAGGGGACAGGGGGGTTGGGGGCTGAGTTATTTATTTATTCAACCCTTTTGGTTGAAAGAAAAATAAAAGACACATGTATAGCCAGCCTAACAGTAATACTGGAGGAAGAGAAGTGCTTTAGCAATTCTAGTTTACAGGAATTTATGATGTGATCAACTGACTGGGAATATAGGCCAATGCACAACAGATGGCTGGCTACAGTGTTTCCTCACAATGGACAAGAGGCCACGTATTGTGATCTGTGATCTGCTTAATTCAGTAGTTGTCATTGTGGCTTATAATTATGATTTAACACTTTTGGGCATTCCTGTTTTGGTAGTCCATGCCCTTTATAAGTTGACTGTCACAGAAGTTCAAACCACCAAGAAATTCAGAATGAACCTATTTATAATTTCCCACAATTTAACATATTTGATCTAGTAGGAAAGCAGAAAGGCAGATTCTATTTCCAACATTTTGCCTAAAAAGATGTAAAGTATTTCAATATATATATTTTTTAATATTTATGTCCAGTTTAAAAATACATACCGGTATATATAAATATATATTTTTTTTTTAATTTAGGTAAATAGAACATGTTAATTTCTCATATTTACCATTTGCACGCAGCAGGTTGTTAGTCACTTACCTTCCACATTTCAGCAGAACTTTACCCATAACAACTTGATAAATAATGATGTTCTTTAGCAAGGAACATACATTCCACATAATAATTATGCTACCAAAATTAGTTTGTGCTGTAAATTGCCTCCAGCATTGCTCTTGTATCTTCTTGCCAGAGGTTGCCCCCCACTAGCAGCCGAGAAAGGGTTAAAACCACTGCAAATCGCCTGTAGAGGGGCTTTGCTGGCGGTATAGACGTGGTGACCATTGATTTCAATAGGCAGGAGCGGTATACACACTGCTCCTTCACCGCTCCAAAGATGCTGCTAGCAGGACTTTTTTTTACCATCCTGCTAGCGCACTGCTCCAGTGTGAAAGCCTGGGGGGCTTTCACACTGAAGAGACGGCAGCGGCTGTTTCAGTTCACTTTGCAGGCACTATTTATTTATTTTTTAGTGTTATTGCGCCCGCAAAGCTACCCAGTGTGAAAGGGGTCTTACTAACTGCTGACTGTCACATTTACTTGTGTACTCAATGAAAATGTTAAACCATCAAATGGCTGGAGTCATAAATAATCACATGTGCAGCACCATGGCAATCGCAGGTCGGGCAGAAGCAGCTTTCTTGGCCGTAAAGGATAGGAGGGTTTAATTCCACTCTAAGGCTGTCAGCAGATCGGCTTCTGCAAATTCAGCATTGCTTAAAATTAGAAAGGAGCTGGGCATGTGCACAGCAGAGTGAGACAGTGTATTACTGGATTTTACAAATATGCAGTTGTTTTTAACCACTTCAGCCCCGAGCCTGTTTTTCAGATTCGGTGCTTACGAGACTAAAACAGTTTTTTTTGCTAGAAAATTATTTAAAACCCCCAAACATTATATATATTTTTTTTCTAACACCCTAGAGAATAAAATGGCGGTCATTGCAATACTTTTTCTCACACCGTATTTGCGCAGCGGTCTTACAAGCGCACTTTTTTTGGAAAAAATTCACTTTCTTGAATTAAAAAATAAGACAACAATAAATTTGGCCCAATTTTTTTATATATTGTGAAAGATAATGTTACGCCGAGTAAAATGATACCCAACATGTCACTCTTAAAAATTGCGCCCGCTCGTGGCATGGCGTCAAATTTTTACCCTTAAAAATCTCGATAGGCGACGTTTAAAAAATTCTACAGGTTGCATTTTTTGAGATGCAGAGGAGGTCTAGGGCTAGAATTATTGCTCTCGCTCTAACGATCGCGGCGATACCTCACTTGTGTGGTTTGAACACCGTTTTCATATGCGGGCGCTACTCGCGTATGCGTTTGCTTCTGCGCGCGAGCTCGTCGGGACGGGGCACTTTAAAAAAATTTTTTGGGGTTTTCGTTTTTATTTCTATTTAGTTTATAATGTTTAACACTGAAAAAAAAAAAAAAAAAAATATCACTTTTATTCCTATTACAAGGAATGTAAACATCCCTTGTAATAGAAAAAAGCATGACAGGTCCTCTTAAATATGAGATCTGGGGTCAAAAAGACCTCAGATCTCATATTCAGGCTTAAATGCAAAAAAAAAAAAGAAAAAAAAAAAGTCAAAATGTAAACAAATTAAATGTCTCTTTAAGAGGCTGGGCGGAAATGATGTTTTGACGTCACTTCCGCCCAGCAGAGGTATGGGGACGGCTGAGGGACATTTTTTCCCTCAGTCGCATCCCCAGACAGCCAGCAACAGGACCCGATCGCCTCCGCCGCTACCGACGGCTACGGTAAGCGGCGGAGGGCACGGGAGAGCGGCGGGAGGGGGGGGCACCCTCTCCCGCCGCCGGTAACGGCGATCTCGCGGCGAATCCGCCGCGATGACCGCCGTTATCGTTAACAGGACCGCCCCACGAAGAGATGGATATCTCGGTTGTGGCAGCAGCTGCTGCCGTTACCGAGATATCCATCTTCAAAAAAATGACGTCTTTGGACGTGGGGCCGGTCAGAAGTGGTTAAAGTTTTACATAGCTATACCTGCAAAAGGAGTCAGCCTGAAGTGATCTAGCAGGACTTAATTTTTTAACTAAAGTTCCACTTTAAACTTCAGGTTGACGCTGTCTCCACTCGAGCATTAGGTTGGACACTGCCAGTTCCATTCAGCCTTGCTTCAGTCTACCAGTCAGCTATAGTGTGCTACTATTAAGTCTGCCACAGATCAATCTGCTATAGTCCAGTCCACTACTGACCAGCCTGCTACAGTCCAGTCTGCTACAGTACAGTTTCCACACCAGTCCTATCACCAGCACTAACTAGTCCCTGCTCAACTCAAGCCCTGTACACACGTCTGAGAACCTCGACGGGCTAAACTCATCGTTCCGCCCGACAAGGTTCCCGATGAGCGGGCGAAAAAGCTTGTCGAGCCAAAGTCCTCATTGAACAACGAGGAAAAAGAGAGCATGCTCTCTTTTTTGGCTCGACGAGCTTCCCGACGGGACGCTCGTTGGAAGTGTACACACGATCGAGCTTCTCGCCAGAATATGTCTCCCAGCGAGCTTCTCGCTGGATTCTGCCGAGAAGCTTGGTCGTGTGTACGCCGCCTTAGTCTGTTTCAACTCCTCTGCTCTCCAGGCACCAAACCACCAGCACCTGCATCAGTAACTACTTGTTAGGTGACCTGGGGTAGCTTTTAGAGAAGTCCAAGCGATTAAAAGGCATCAGCTCAAAGTAAATGTCGTAACCCACAGCTCGTGACATAGGTAATGGAGATCAACAGCTTACTCAAGCTTTTTTTTTCTCAGCACTTGAGATCATATTTTACACACACCGTTGTATACACCTGTATACTTCACACACATTGAGCAAACTACAAAAAAATTCCCCATAAATTAAAAAGTAGTATTGGCTGAGCAAAGATCAGTTGAGACAAATTTGTGTTTTTAGGGCTTTCACCCACCACCCCTCCTTGTGTTCCAAAGCGGGGGGTACATATGCCGCTGCTTTGCATCAAGTCGCAGCAAAAATGATCTCTGCTGCCAGGGGACTAGAGAGGTAAAACAGGTGGCGAGGAGACTAAACAACACCTCTTCACGCCCTGTCAAATGTTCTCTGAAGAGCAATATGAATGCAGATCACTCTTCAGACAGCACTGCTAGTGTAAACGAGGCCTAAAGTTTGGAATCTCAACTTTTAAATGGCAAGCTGATTTAAAGTGGTTGAAAAGGTGTAAGGTTTTTTACCTTCATGCAATCTGTCTGCAGCAGAACTCCCAGCCCCTCTAATGCTTACCTGAGCCCTATGTCCACTCAGCGATGTGCACAACAGGCTCAGCTTTCACGGGTCTCTTCCTCCTTATTGTCTGAGACAGAAGTGGTAGCCACTGGCTCTCACTACTGTTAATTACAGCCAATGAGGACAGAGACAGAGCCTGTTTGGGTGCCCTGATAGCAAGCTGCTTGCTATGGGGGCACTAGGCAGGTGGGAAATACCAGGAGCTCTGGCGGGGGGATCCGAATGGAGTATGATCGGGGCTGCTCTGTGCAAAACCACATGTAACATGTTTGTAATTTTTTTTCTTTTTTAAACAACCAAACCTTTAATATTACTTTGATTTGTAAAAGTCTGTTAGCAGTAGATTTACATAACAATGAGCTAGCATCCAGAACACAGGTCTGCTCTAGATAAGAAAGCACACTGCCCAGCCGCTCCTGCCCTCCTCCACAACCCAGCACTCCAGTAAATGTGTGTGTGTAGGGGAGACTGACAGACATACATCAGCTCCCTACTCATGGAGCACTGAGAACCGAGTGATAAGCTGTGTTTTATTGCTTGGTTCTAAGCCTTAAAGCCGGAGGGGGATAGATGCAGCATTGGACTGATGCTGCATCTACCTAGGAAAGTATGATTCTTTAAATATAAATAAAAATCCTGAACTTCTTTAATAAAAACAAAACAAAAACCAAAATCTTTCACCAACAATGGATTAACATTATGATCCAAAATCACTTACGAGTATAAGGATTCATAAGGACCATAAAACTAAAGTCGGCAAAATTAAAACAATAACACAAAATATCACAAGAAACATGTGTTTTTACTAATACACAGTAGAAGTTACTGATATGGCATTATAGATGCCTGTACATCACAAGCATACTCTATATTTTACAAATATAAGACAGTACAAACGTTCTGATAATGGACATTGGTTATTGTTGCATGTGTCACTAACATGAATTTTGGAAAGATTTGATTATTTCTCATAGATTGGACAGAAAATAGTGCATTGTTCTGCTCTAAAGTAACAAGCACAGACAGATGGGCACTGCCTGAGAGCTAAACTATTATTTGTAAATCTAACAAGTTCTGATCATACAGAAAAACAAACAGCTGAACTGAATTTCTAATGTGAGCTCATTTAAAGATAGGAGCGTGTACCATTCCGGGCCTTTGTTGCCTTGTTGCTTATATATTTTTTTTTGGTGAACGAAATGCTCTTTTTCCAGATATGTGGTGCTTGCATAGTACCGTTATATTTTAGGAGATTATACAATCTCAGTGACGCAAGTGAAATCTAAAATACATGAAAGTCCACAAAACCTGAACAGGCTAGAGGCAAGGAATCCAAATCATCTTTATTCAGTGCTACTTGAAAACCCCTTTAAGAGACAATCAATCACACATTCACCTTACTTTTTAGTAAGGTTGGATCTCGTAGCCACAACAGGCATACATAATACAAACCACAGATGCAGACTCCACATGATACTATTACCTGTTCCCTGTGTGTTTCCATTACAAGTTTCATAAATATGTGTCCAATTTTTGATGCCTATTGAAAGATATAGCTGTTATAGCTCATGGTAGTGAGAGTCAAATATGTATCTTTCTAACAGGCAGCATGGATACCACACAGGACACAAAGTTCTGAAATGTAACACTGGAGTGGGCAGGCAGTTGGCAACAGGACCATGTACAGTGTGGATATGAGGTCTATGGACTGGATTCCTATTGTATTTTTTTTTGGGGGGGGGGGGAAGCTGGTAAAAGTTGCAGTTACCCTTTAAAGGGCATACAGTAAGATAACGTTAGATGTTTCAGTTCTAGAACATAGGTATAATTAAAATTCAGTCTAAGCAAACAAAGCTCATATACTGTATGTTCAAATAAACAACATACAAAACTTAGTTAATTTTAATCTAATACATTTTAGCAGTAGCTATAGAATGTAATAGTCACCAAAATAACATCAAAACACACAAAATCAAAAACCTCAAAACACACAAAATCAAAACTAGATTTCCTGAAGGATCTGCATTAGGTTTGCCACTAGTTGTTCTTTTTTGCTCCTGGCCTTGGTAGAAATCCCATGCTGTTTGAGCAGGTTCTGGAGAGTGGCTTTATTCAGTGTGTGCAACTGCAAGACAAAATGCAAAAAACAAATAAACATAAAACCTCATATTATTGGTGCAGAGTTGCAGTATAAATAAGTGAATGAGCATTGTGACATCAAGATGAAAGCAGATGCTGAAGTTATATTCACAATTATTAGGTAATAAGTAAACAATTGGCTACAATACACTGACTTCCACCGGAGCTGAATATTTGAAAGGAATAAGGAATTTGCCCCAAATAAGTAAAAAAATATATAGCAAATCATATTTAAACAATAATGTGTTGTGTGAAAAAACATATACATATACAGTTCTAATTTCCAGACATTACCAGCATTAACAGGAAAATCTAAAATCAAAGAACGAACACATATTCCCCCCACACTCCCCTGGCAGCTCACTCATATGAGCCTGTTTAGTAGGATTTGATCTGCTGGTTCCATTTTTAATGGATTAAAACATATACCTTCCTCTTCCATCACCACTGAAAGATAACAGCCTAGAGCAGGAGTGTTCAGCCTGCAGCCCAAGATGGCTATGAATGCGGCTCAACACAAACTTACTTAAATGTGCTAATTTGTTTTATTTTTTTTGTCAGTGCCTATATTTGTGAGCAACCATTTCCAAGGATGTACATGTACATTATCTATATTAGTGATCTGCCAAACTTTATTCTTCTGCCCAAAACAATACCCCTTCTTCCAATGTGGCACAGGAAGGTCAACATTTTAGACACCCCTGGCCTAGGGACATGAGGTTGCGTGAATGTGAGCAGTCTATATACAGTATATATAGAATTTGAAATGCATAACTCTATCTTATCCTACTATTCAGCACTGTGTTGAAATAAATTGTCAAAAACAAATCCCAAGGGTCTTAATGCCATGCCAGGACCTTCTGCAAAGCTGAATTTGGGGAGTGAAGATACCTTTAAAAGTGAAGATACCATTTAAAATAAAATAAAAATGACAATTACATGTATAATGATTCTAATGATTCAAATGTCTAAGTGGAGTGGGGAAGGAGGCCCTAAAGTCATTGTAAAGGTAATTTGTTTTTAAATAACAAACATATCAATACTTACAGCAGCAGAATTGGTGCCAGTGTTCATTTTTAAGATCTTTAGGGTCCACAGGATGACTATGAGTATAGGTTTGGTCCGTGGGGTCCAGTTTACTTCCAAATTCTCTTTGTAAATTCTTGGAAAGCATCACTGCAGTGTCTAATGGACAGTCCGAAAGAACCAACCAGTCCATGGAGCAGTTCCTCTGGGCCATTGTGTCTATTTACCAAGATGATTGGTTTGTCTTTCTGCCATAAGCAGAATTCGCTCACAATAATCACCTTAATGCCAGCACTCACGTCTTCCTTTGCCAATACCCTGTGCGACGTGCCAGAACCGCAGGGGCAACACGTGAGGTGCACGGTGGGCCGATGAGAGACAGCAATAATACAGTTCATCGGTTTACTCACGGTTAGCAGAAAGCCTCCCTGGGTCGGTCGCACAGTGAAGGGGAAGACAGCACGAAATCCTCCGGGGCACGCTCTGTGATAGGGAAACGCTAGCCAAGATGGTGGTTGCGGTGCCCGTGATGACAGGGGTGTTTAGAGTGCTTGTGGCGGCTGGGTCTCTTGATGGTATTTGTCGTGACGCCAGTACCGTTAATGATGGTACAACCAGTGGTAGTAGCAATGTTGAAGAATGAGGTAGACAGAGGTAGGATACAACTCACAACTTTTACTGTGACTGGTTTTGATTGCAGTACAAACATCCAGTTCGAATACAGTCTCTGGGTAAAGAGAGGAATTCTGCTGATCCACTGTTAATAGGCTTTAGTAATCCTGGACTCAGGCTGTGGTTCAGTATAATGCTTACTTGTTTCTGGTCCCTTTTGAATCCAGTGACCTTGGTGAGGTTGCCGGTGGCTAAGAAATCCTTCACCTTTATTCTCAAAAAGGTCTTTGCTGCCAGTTGGTGGCTTTTACCCTTTTATTTGAGCAGTTCCAATTTGTCCCTTCTCTGGACTGACCTTCTCTTACCTTCACATTGCGCTTTCCCTCTGCACACTGACTTCCTGAACTGAACAACTGACCAGTGTTGCTCATCTTACTTTAAAAAAGTAATTAGTTACAGTTACAAATTACTTCTCCGAAAAACTAATTGCGTTAGACTCAGTTACTACATTGAAAAAGTAATTAGTTACTCAGCAATGTAATTGACTTTTTTTTTAATATTCTACAATGCTTTGTTGAGATGATTTCCTTTTTAGAATGCAGGTGATGGGCGCTTGCCAGGGAGCAGTGAGTTAATACTCCAAGACAAAAGAATGCCAGATCCTTGAGAGAAGAAAAACAGAAACAAATGGTGATCTCGTGTATATTCCAGCCTAGGTGCATCCGTCCCACCATGTATGTGCAGCTAATAGGACGTAAAACCCTTATCCATCTGCTACATATTACATCCAAATTATAAGCTGGATTAAAATGTATGTTTATAATATACATTACCTTGATGTTTACAAAGTCTGTAATTTAAAATCTTATGTTAGGCTTTATAAGAATTTTCTATAGTGTATTGTTTATTATTTTATGTATCTTATATAAGCTTTATTAGATGCAAGGGATCTGGAATGGGGATGTTTTCTTTGTTGTCTGATGAAGAGATGAAATCACTGACCAAAAATGACCTGCTGATCATTGGTCTGTATAGGTGTCCTGCACTTACCATGTTGACCACTAGATGTCGCTGTGTCACGGTGTTGTATAGGGAACGTTTGTTCTGTGGAACAATTTGTTCCGGCCACGTGTTCCCTGGATCATTGATCAGGTTGCACACACAGTGTGTGTGATCGATGTGAGTTGTTCCCCGGTGATAGGTCAGTGTGAGGCGGGTGAGGCGGGTGAGGCTCATTGTATCCAGGGCTCCTTGCGATTAGGAGTTTTAAGACCGCTGTGACAGGCCATCACAGCGGTCACATGATTCTAAAGCGGAGTTCCACCCATATTTATGTTCACAGCGCCGGCAGAAGCAATTACTCTGCTGCCATATAGTGGCGGTAGATGTAATTGTGGTAATGCCGCCCAAGTAATGGAAACGTGGGTTTTTTTAATTGCTATGCCCTGAGGTGGCAATTAACACCTTAGGTAACTATAGTGCCTCGTCCTAAGGAACAGGGAAAATTGACTTTTTAGGCACCACTAAAGATTTGATAAAAAATTGGATTTTAATATAGATTATAAATAGAAATTCATATTGAATAGATAGATACTGATAGTATCCTTAACATACAAAGTACTATATAAAAATAAACCACATATAACTCCACAAGATCAGATGTATAACCGTAATGACATAAATTCGGACTTGAAGGTATCTCATCAGACTGTGGTGATGAAGGATTCCATTGCCGAAAGATGTTTTCTGATTTGTCAATACTTTGGATCTTGGGTGTTTAGAGGGTCATTCTTGGGGTGCTCGACATGTTTCGCGGGAGTAACCGCTTCGTCAGGAGCTTGAGTACTACAATACAAGATGTAGGTAAATGATAACATCGTATACATACACAGATATCATGTTTGAAAAAAATGCCATAGTTGCATAATTATAACAATGAGTCTGTGTCATTCGATTTTCAGTACTACCAGTAAACTGGTGAGTTTGAAACACAGACTCATTGTTATAATTATGCAACTATGGCATTTTTTTCAAACATGATATCTGTGTATGTATACGATGTTATCATTTACCTACATCTTGTATTGTAGTACTCAAGCTCCTGACGAAGCGGTTACTCCCGCGAAACATGTCGAGCACCCCAAGAATGACCCTCTAAACACCCAAGATCCAAAGTATTGACAAATCAGAAAACATCTTTCGGCAATGGAATCCTTCATCACCACAGTCTGATGAGATACCTTCAAGTCCGAATTTATGTCATTACGGTTATACATCTGATCTTGTGGAGTTATATGTGGTTTATTTTTATATAGTACTTTGTATGTTAAGGATACTATCAGTATCTATCTATTCAATATGAATTTCTATTTATAATCTATATTAAAATCAAATTTTTTATCAAATCTTTAGTGGTGCCTAAAAAGTCAATTTTCTCTGTTCCTTATATTATTTCAAGTAATGGAAACTGCGTTACCCTGAGGGGAAGAGTAATCAGGTAGATTACTCGTTACCCTCAAAAGGGGCTGCGTTAGGTAACTGCGTTTATTGTAACTCCGTTACTTACAGCACTGGTAACACACAGTTTCATGCTGGAGTATGTGTCTAAATTTGGGAGTGCTCAGCCAACCAAATAGAGATCCTACGTGCCCTTATGCTGCTGTGTCCCTTCAGGGAAAGCTCCAGGCTTGTGAAGCTCCTTCATGACCTCCTGCCTGTTTGATTGCTGCTAGAATAGTGTGTGTGCTTGTGCACACTTGCGACCATGCCCCCCTCCTCGTTGTAAACCCTAAAGCGCGCCCCCCCCCCTGCATACGCGACCTAGGGGCTAATGGCAGTGGTCTGAGATGAGAGAGATTCCTCTGACCCCTGTCTGAGAGGAGGGAAGTGGCGGCCGTCCATGGTAGAGCTCTGCGGCGGAAGGAGTGTGCTGTCTGAAGGACCTGACACTGTTCTGGAGCATGGTGAGTGGAACTCAGCTCTTTACTCCCTCTAGTGGTGGCCAAAATGAAGACGCCTATCCAAAAAATAGGAAAGGTCCTTAAGCTTCATGCTTCCGACTCTCTTCCTGGCTTTCCTTATCCCCGCCGCAGGTTTTCTGCTGAGACCAGGCAAAAACACCCATCACGGCGGGTATGTGTGCCAACCTTCAGGGATTTGGGTTCGTATTTAAAGGAGACCTCTTTCCTGGGCCTTGTAAAAGACTCTCCCAGGACCTTTAGCGTACAGTGTAGCAAAAGTGCTGGACCCTGGAGCCCAGCCATCCGAAGAGAGACATTACAGGCGACAGCTCGTTCAAGAGGCCCGGATACCATCCAGTTTTGGAGTAATACGTTAGGCATCTTGAATGGACCTGAAAATTTTGCTCTTTTACCCCCAGAGGGCCTTCTTGGTAGAGCTTCCTGCAGCATATTCTAAATGAGTCCAACACCTTAGACACTGGCGAAAAAACTGAGGTACTTGGATATGGTATATGGAGGGGAACTTGTCTTCATTGGTTGTGCCAGTGTCCAATCACCTCTGGTGACCATACAAGCCACTATGTAATGAATAGAGGCTGTCCCGTGGTGTACGATAAAAAAATAGGATTTTAATGCAGCTTACCTGTAAAATCCTTTTCTTGGAATACATCGGGGGACACAGAGCCATTGATAATTACTTAGTGGGTTAGATAGTCACCACAGGTAATTGGACACTGGCTGGCAACCCTAAATACAAGGCGAGTTCCTCCCCTATATAACCCCTCCCATATGGAGAGAATTCCCTAAGTTTTGTAGCAAAGCAATAAGTGTCCCAACGTTTAATCCCGAAGAGGGGCGGGAGCTCTGTGTCCCGTGATGTATTCCAAGAAAAGGATTTTACAGGTAAGCTGTATTTAAAAATCCTTTTTTCTTGTTTATACATCACCGGACACAGAGCCATTGATAATTACTTAGTGGGATGTCTCAAAGCAATGCTTAAAGCGGTGGTTTACCCTAAATATACTCTTTCCCATGTGATCCAGCATACTGGCGTCAGCGCCAGTATTTTGGCTTCCGAAAATACCCGATTTAGGACTCGGGTATTTCCGGCGCTATGCGGTGCCTGCGCACAGACCTAGGAGTTGACTGCGCAGGCGCCGTATGGACTCGGAGAAATATGGCGCCTGCGCAGTCAGCTCCTAGGTCTGTGCGCAGGTGCCGCATAGCGCCGGAAATACCCGAGTCCTAAATCGAGTATTTTCGGAAGCCGTAACGGGCTATACAGGCGCCATCCACCGTGGGGGAAATAAATCAAAATTAAGGATTACACAGTAAGTGGGGCATTTAAAAAAAAAAAAAAAAAACAGCATACTGGCGCTGACGCCAGTATGCTGGATCACATGGGAAAGAGTATATTTAGGGTGAACCACCGCTTTAAATTGAGGGGAGGGAGACACAGATCAGGAACATAGACTGCCATTGGGCCAGAGGATCTATACTGCTGCCAGCAGTACACTATGCCCGAAGGCGGCATCCTCATGCCCTCTCACATCTACCTGGTAGAACTTAGTGAATGTATAGATCGAAGACCAAGTAGCAGCCTTCCAGATCTGAGCCATGGAGTCCTGATGATGCACTGCCCATGAAGCACTAACTGCTCTAGATGGTTGCTTTTTCACCTGAAAAGGAGGAATCTTCTTTTCCAGAGCATAAGCCTGAATAATGACTGCGGATCTGGAAAAAAGGACGGTAGGACTACATCTTGATTCAGATGAAATCCTGAAACCACTTTAGGTAAAAAAGCTGGATGAGTACGCAGGACCACCCTGTCCTCATGAATAATCATATATGGCTCCTCCTTATAAGAGCCACCAATTCCGATACCCTCCTTGCTGAGGATATGGTTTTAAGAAAAATGTGTTTCTTTGTCAAAATAACCAAAGAAGCATGGTGCAACGGTTCAAAAGGTTGCTTCTGTAAAACAGACAAAACCAAATTTAAGTACCCTGGGCACACGAGAGACCTAACCAACAGATTCAAATGAATACCGACAAAGCCAAGATCTAGCCCTTGATAGTGCTTAAGGCCAACTTCATTTCAACACCTGACTGAAGAAAGGCAAGAATCCTGCTAATAGCATATGTTCTAGGATGCCACCCCCTGGGTTCACACCAGAAAAAAATATGCCTTCCAGATTTTATAGTAGATTAGCCTGGAGGCCAGCTTCGTAGCATTAACCAGATTGTATAGGACTGGACCTGAGAGCCCACGTCTCCTCAGAATGTGGGTCTCAATAGCCAAACCGTCACATTTAGACTTCGTAAGGCAGGATGGAATATTGGACCTTGTGAGAGTAGGTATGAGCGTAGAGGGAGAACCCTCTGCCATCTTTACTATTTCCGTATACCAGGCGCTCCTGGGCCAAGCCATGGAGACCAAAATAACCAGCTTTTCTTCCCTCTTGACTCTCTCAAGGAATAGTAGGAGAAGCGTAACTGGAGGGAACGCATAAATCAGAGAATACTGATCCCATGGAACAGTCAGGACATCCGAACCTTGAGCCAATGGATCCCTTGTCAGTAACACAAAGTTGTCCAGTTTTGTGTTGAATCTGGAAGCCAAAAGGTATTCATCTGGGGTACCCCATTTCTGACATATGGCTTGAAATATGTTGGGGTGTAGAGACCATTCTCCTGGTGGCTTAGAAAATCCGCTTGCCAATTTTCTACCCCTAGAATGAAGACCGCAGATAGGTAAGGAATATGCTTTTCTGCCCAAGAAAAAATGTGATTCACCTCTGTTTGGTCACCAAGACTTCTGGTGCCTCCTTGGTGATAGACATAAGCCACTGCTGTGGCATTGTCGGACTGTAACCGAACAGGACACCCCTGCAGTCTGTAAGACCAGACCCTGAGGACCAGGTGAATTGCCTGAATCTCCAGATTGTTGATTGGCAGGAGCGTTTTTCGGCTCTGGACCACTTTCCTTGGGCAGAAGCCTCGTCCAGAACTGCTCCCCAGCCTATAAGGGTGGCTTCTATGGTTACAATTTTCCAAGTAACTGGAATAAAGGATTTTCCTTTTAGCAGATTTTGGGGTAGCAACCACCAATTGAGGCTCTGGCGAACCTGTGGAGCCAGGACCATTAGAAGGTCCAAGGCCTGGATTCTTTTGTTCCAAGTGGACAAAATGCTGCCCTGCAACGGCCTTGAGTGAAACTGGGCATAGGGAACAGCCTGGAATGAGGCTACCATCTTTCCCAATAACCTCATGCATAGACAGATGGGAGTTTTTTTCTTTGCCTTTATCACTCGGACCAGATCCTTTATGGCTTTGGCCTGGGTAGGAATACCCTGCTTTGGGATATGTCTATAATCATTCCCAAATATTCCAGACTTTTTTAAGGCTGTAAGGAGGATTTTTCCAGATTTAGGACCCAGCCTAGGTACTCTAATAAATACTCCACTGTGCTGCGTACATTGCGGTCTAGGCGTGTTACAGACTGATCCATGAGCAGCAGATTGTCCAAATAGGTTGTTACTGCTATGCCCTGTGCCCTCAACTTTGCCAGAGGTGGGGGCTAGTATCTTTGTGAATACCCGAGGTGCAGTAGCCAGACCGAATGGAAGGGCCACAAACTGAAAATGGCGCTGATCCACCGGAACCTTAGAAATTTTTGGTGAGCGGAAAATATTGGTAAGATATGCATCTCTGATGTCTATGGATGTGAGGAATTCTCCTCCCTGAAGGGTGGAGACTACTGAATGGACACACTGCATGTGGAAGAAGCGAATGTTCAGAAACTGATTCAAGTCTTTCAGATCTAAGATATGTCTGAAATCCCCATTTGGTTTTGGAACCGTAAAGACGTTTGAGTAAAAACCTGAGCTCTGATCTTCTGGGGCCACTTCTATAATTACCCCTTGGGCAAACAGGTGTCCGAGACAAAGAGGAATGGCTTCCCTTTTTCTGGATCATTGGAAATCTTTGATCTCAGAAAACAGGTGACGGAAGTTCTTGGAATTCCAGTTTGTAACCCAGAAACACATTGGAGATGATCCACTTGTCATGAACCTCTTCTCGCCAGGCATTTGCAAATTGCAGCAGCCTTCCTCCCACTCAGCTGAGCTGGGGCGCCTCTTCATAGTGAAAGTTTGGGGTTTTGTTTGGCAGGCCTAGAACCCCAAGTTATTTTCTGCCTTTGGGCTTGGCTTTGGGCTTTTCCCCTAGTATTAGACTGGGGAGGCTGTCGCCACTGCCTGGAAGACGAAGTTCCAGAGGCTGGGGAAAGAGAACACCTAAATGAGGGATGTTTACTCTTCTTCTTAACCGATAACAGTGTAGATTTGCCTCCGGTAATCTTTTGGATAGATTTGTCCAAGTCATCCCCAAATAGGCATTCCCCATAAAATGGAAATGCCACCAAGTATCTTTTGCAAAGAGAATGCTCCCGGCGTGCGTGCCCCGCCCGCCGCGTTGGCGGCCAGGGGTAAAGTGGGAGAGAAGAGACTACTGTGGGGCTTCTCGAGACCCCTCTTATGTGTATGTGGCAGAGCCTGCAGCGGAGGTGGAAAGTGGTGTTTAAACAGACCGACTTTACTGAGCGTGTCCCTGGATGGCATGTAAGAGTACACCAGGTATGTAACTTACTCCCTCTGGTGGCAGAAACAAGGTAAGACATGCCTACTCACAGAAAATAACAATTTAAAACAAAATTATCTTCACTTACTTTATCCCCGCCGCAGGAAAGCTGCTAAAAATAGCAGATCCAGCCTTCACCCATCACGGCAGGTAGCGTTGTGCCAACTTTCAGGTTTATGGGTTCCCTTTTACAGGATTCTCTCACCTGGACCTGTAGAAGACTCTGCCAGAACTTTTCGTACCACTGTTTGGTATTAGTACACCAAAGCCTGGATCCCAGAGCTTAGACCTCCGAAAAGAGACATTACAGGCAAACCTTGTTTCTTCTTTACACAAGGCTCGGGTACCATCCATCTTAGGCATTTTTAGTATTAGCTCGATGTATGGATCCGGTTGTATAGCTCCTATGTCTCCGCAGAAAACCATCAACAGAGCTTTCGTCTTAGCACATGTTCAACGTGACCAACCACCTTAGACACTGGTGAAACTGAGGTACTCTCCATTTGGGAGGGGGTTATATAGAGGAGGAACTCGCCTTGTAATTAGCGTTGCCAGTGTCCAATCACCTGTGATGACTATCTAACCTACTAATTATCAATGGCTCTTGTGTCCCGTGATGTATAAACAAAAAATTGTCCTGCTGCACAATGTCATCATTTCATAGGCTCTTTAATGTCCAGTAGACTCATGGTCCCTGCACCTAGTTGGGAGCCATTTACCCTGAGCTGCTTGTACCTGTTCTCTTGTGTATCTGCACCGTGCTTAGATTTCTATCACTGTTCTGTAGTGGATTTCTGCTATGCTCCTGCCATCAAGCTACTTCACCCCGGGAGTTCCCAAACCCCCCAGACAGAACCAGCATTCTATTGCTTCCTATGACACTTACCTTATTATTTTTTGCATGCTTTAATACATCGACCTCTTTGATGGTTTGCTTAGTTCTGCACCTTTTAGAACTAAAGTCAAAAGATTTTTCCTGTATAAAAAAGAAACACATTATATATAATTACTATAATGCACAGATTTTATCATTGTAGAACATAGATTGGTATGGGTAATATGTTAACTTTATAGTAGGTTTTTATATAAGTACAGGTGTCTTGCAGAGCAGAAACGCATATCTTAAAAAAGCGATGTCATACCCAGTCATGAACAGCTGTGTGCACATCCGTATAGCATCTGTTTCTAAGCAACTGCCATGGTTACCATTTTTAAAAATTACTATATCAGTCTCTTACACAGACATGGACATATTTGCAATGTTTCATGATGAAGTACATTTAACCACTTAAGGACCGCCTCCTGCACATTTATGTCGGCAGAATGAAATATACAAATATACACAATGCTGGCGCATACAAGAACCTACTGTCATGTAGACTGTCCTCAGTATAAAGTCCTATAAGCTGTAACAAGCTTGATGGTGAGTCCCAGTTTTTGGATGAGAGGCAGCCTTGTGTGGGGAGCCGAAGCAATGCTCCAATAAACATGTAAAAAGCAAACAAAAGGACAGGCGCCAATAAATAAAACTGCTGAACTTTTAATGATAAATAACACAAAAGCACTCACATGGTAAATGAAGTTCACAGGCATAGAGTGAAATGAGGGTCTGCATGGATCGTCGCACCAGCCGAAGATGAGTAGTGTCCCAGAGCTTGAAAAAGGTGCGCGCCGTGTGACTGACATTTTTCACACGGCAATTGCACGGAAACGCGTCGCATCTATGAGGTATTGCGTGATGACGTCATCCCCCCTCGCCAAGCCGCAACTATAGCTTCTTAGCTTGTGCTCCAGAGTGCGTTCCAGCTCCTTTGCTGGTATACTTGCATGCCAGCGCCGGCACACTTCCGGATTCAGCTTTGCTGGTATTACTTTTCCCCGCACAGCGGATGCCAGCTGGATGTTTTTTCTCTGGGACACTACTCATCTTCGGCTGGTGCGACGATCCATGCAGACCCTCATTTCACTCTATGCCTGTGAACTTCATTTACCATGTGAGTGCTTTTGTGTTATTTATCATTAAAAGTTCAGCAGTTTTATTTATTGGCGCCTGTCCTTTTGTTTGCTTTTTACATGTCGGCAGAATGGCACGGCTGGGCACAGGCACGTACCTGTACATCCCCTTTAAGTGCCCAGCCGTGGGTCGCGCGTGCGCCCGCGACCCGGTCCGAAACTCCGTGACCGCGGCACCCACAGACACGATCGCCGCCGGTGTCCCGCGATCGGTCACAGGAGCAGAAGAATGGGGAGAGGTGTATGTAAACACACCTTCCCCGTTCTTCACAGTGGCAATGTCACTGATTGTCTGTTCCCTGATATAGGGAAAGGCGATCAGTGACGTCACACGTCCAGCCCCCCTACAGTTAGAGACACATATGAGGTCACACATAACCCCTACAGTGCCCCCTAGTGGTTAACTCCTAAACTGCAATTGTAAGTTTCACTTCCATACCGCACCTATTCTGGCACTTCTCTCCTTCATGTAAATATCATATTTTCTTGCTAGAAAATTACTCAGAACCCCCAAACATTATAAATATATATATATATATATATATATATTTTAAGCAAACATCCTAGGGAATAAAGTGGCTGTCATTGCAACTTTTTTCTCTCGCACAGTATTCGCGCAATAATTTTTCAAACGCTTTTTTTTGGGGGAAAAAAAAACGGTTTCACAAATTGAAAAACAACAAAACAGGAAAGTTAGCACAATTTTTTTGTATAATGTGATAGGTATCTTTTTACTCAGTGTAACATCATCTAACTTGTCACACTTTAAAATTGAGCAAACTCATGGAATCTCCATAGGCGACGCTTTAATTTTTTTTACAGGTTACCAGTTTAGAGTTACAGAATTATTTCTCTCGCTCTAACGCATGCAGTGATACCTCACATGTGTGGTTTGAACGTCGTTTACATATGTGGGCAGGACTTACATGTGCTTTTGCTTCTGAACGCGAGCTACTGGGGCGTTTTAGATTTTATTTTTTTTATCTTTTATTTTACCCTTTTTTTTTATTTTTACATTTAAAAAAAAAATGTATCACTTTTATTTCTATTACAAGGAATGTAAACATCCCTTGTAATAGGAATAGTGTGTGACAGATCCTCTTTATGGAGAGATGCAGGGTTAATAAGACCCCACATCTCTCCTCCAGGCTAGAAAGCATGAGATTGTGAAAAAAAATTCACAGATCTCATGCTTTCAGCTGCAATTGCAGCTTTGTTTACTTCCAGGTACCCGGGCGTGATGTCATAACCATCTGGTCACCGGAAATCTCTATCCTCCCCATCCGGGGGCAGTTGATTCGTTCTCCGATGGCACGGGAGAGCCCGGAGAAGCACCAGATGGCGGCGGGAGGGGGGGGACGTCCCCTCCTGCCGCCTATAAGAACGATCAAGTGGAGGAACCACCTCTATGATCGTTCTTATGGTGCGCAGTATCACCGCCTGAAAATAAGTATATCTGAATGATGCCTGTAGCTGGCATCATTCAGATATCCCCACAAAGTACAGGACGTCATGTGATGTCCTACGGTAGGGAAGTGGTTAAATATCTAAAGGTGTCACAATTATCCTCGGGTTTTAAAAATGTTGTCCTCCCAAAAACCTTTAACTTCCGTGTCTAGTGAGAGAAATTGGCTTTTGATGGCTTGCAAGTAGTATGAAACTTGGCTTAAATTGTGCTTCTGACATTCTCATTCACATATGTAGATGCTCATTGGTGACCCTGGAACGATACTTAGTTTTAATCAGTGGCTGTCCGTCCATAAATAGGCGCAGGGGTGCTGCCCCCCTGATCCATGCTTTCGACCCCTAATCTACATGCAGGGTGCCAGACACATGGATTTAAATGTTTGTTTGTTTTTTTGAAGCACATGATTAGAGCCTGAGGCTCTAATTGCTTTAAAAAAAGGGGTGAGCTTGGGGCACAGAGCACTGTGACAAATGCAAATTAATATTTGCTATTGTGTTTCTGATTCTCCTTCCGACCAATCGTAGACCCACTTCCTGTTCAGTCGGGAGGAGGAGCAACGCCCCTGGAGCGAGGAGCAGCAGGCCTACCCTGGATCCTTGTCATCTGCCTCCTAAGGTAAGGAGGTCTATGATCACTGCCTTCCCCTCCATCTCATGAAGGGGGTGAGCGCCACCTTCCCGTCCACTGGTATTAATAATGTTCATAGTGGAGAAAGGCACAATCTGTAGTCAAAAGTTTGCAGGATCTGTTCCTCCAAAGTGAAAAATTTGTTTGCTGATCAATAATTTCCTGTCTGTATAGATCCCTCATGTGTCCTCTTGAAGGTCTGCATAACCTTCTTTGAAAACACTCATATATTTTATAAGGAATGGATTGTGAGTGAGCAGGAGGAGCTGCTGTCTAAGGCCGGTTTCAGCGGACATGTTCGATCGTGTGTACGGCCTATCGGACCGTTTTCCAGCGGACAAAAGTTTCAAAACATGCTTAGAAACCTGTCCGCTGGAAACCTGTCCGTCGGACATGTTCGACGGTTAGTACACGAAATCATCGGACCAAAATCCCGCGCATTCTCAGAATCAAGTCGACGCATGCTTGGAAGCATTAAACTTCGTTTTTTCATCACGTCGTTGTGTTCTACTCCGAGGGGATTTTGGTCCGATGGTGTGTACGCACATCAGACTAACAGACCACTTCAGCCTGGTCCGATGAAAACGGTCCGTCGGACATGTTTCATCGGACATGTCTGATTGTGATTGTGTGTACACGGCCTAAGATTATTGAAGTTTCCAATCAGTTTTTTTTTATGAAGTCAACACAAGGAGAAACATCTCTCTGTCCTTGAATCTATTATTTCACCTTTGTGAAATGCAAGCACTCTCCTTGAAGACCTTCTTTGAACAAATCTACCTCTGAGGCCCCATACACACGATCGGATATATCCGATGAAAACGGTCCGCGGACCATTTCCATCGGATATGTCCGATCGGGAGTTTGATCCGATGGCGTGTACACACCATCGGATCAAATTCCCCGCCGCCGGACGGCGCGGTGACGTGGCGATGACGCGGCGGTGACGTTGACGCCGCCGCGTCACCGCCACGTCACCGCACCAGGAAGTAAAACACTTCCGCGCATGCGCCGAATCCATTCGGCAGCGGCGCGGCGGTGGGAGCCGACATGTCTGCTGGTAAGTGTACTAACCAGCAGACATGTCGGGCGGACAGATTCCCACCGGATAGATTTCAAAGCATGCTTTGAAATCTGTCGGGTGGACAAATCTGTCCGCTAGCCCATACACACGAGCGGAGATGTCTGCTGAAACGGTCCATCGGACCGTTTTCAGCGGACATATCCCGTCGTGTGTACGCGGCCTGAAAGGAGTGTACAGCAATCATCAAATCACAGATTGAATTGTTCTTGCCATGGAACTTTAAATTTAGTGATACTACCCACTGTGCTCACATCTTGTAAAAACAGTGAAAACGCTTTTGCTTTGTGACTTTTGAATTCCTCTAAGAAAGCTACTGTTGAAATGGACCAAAGGTGTTTCAATAAACTGCCATCTAACATTGTTGCGCAGTAAAAGGTAATTTGCATTTGCCTCAACTTCTCTAAGGCCCCATACACACGAGCGGACAGATTTGTTCAAATCTGTCCGTCCGACAGATTTGAACAAATCTGTCTGCTGGGATTTTGGTTTGCTCGCGTGTACACACAAGCAAACCAAAATCCCCGCCAGCAGACGGCGCGCTGACGTGTCGGTGACGTGGCGGTGATGTTGACGCCGCCACGTCACCACACCAGGAAGTAAAACACTTCCGCGCATGCGCCGAATCCATTCGGCGGCGGTGCGGCGACGACATGTCTGCTGGTAAGTGTACTAACCAGCAGACATGTCGGGCGGACAGATTCCCACCCGATAGATTTCAAAGCATGCTTTGAAATCTGTCGGGTGGACAGATCTGTCTGCTCGGCCGTACACACGATCGGAGATGTCTGCTGAAACGGTCCATCGGACCGTTTTCAGCGGACAAATTCGATCGTGTGTACGCGGCCTAAGAAACGCTCTTTGAAAACAAATGTTGATGGGATGAGGATACCCTTAGGAGGTTGATGATTTTATCCATTATTTCTGCAAACTTTTCTGACAAAATGGCAAACCGGACAGTCTGGGGAACAATGCAGTGGTATGCAAAATGTCAGAGTTGTCCTCTTTCAGCAATTCCACAGCTCCGCTCCCCTTTCCTACCATGGCAGGGGGCACCATCTGTGGTGAAGAAGACCACTTTTTTTCAGATCTATTCTTCTCTTTCTCAGATTCTCCTTAACCACTTAAGGACCGCCTCCTGCACATTTACCTGTACGTACCCTTTAAGTGCCCAGCAGTGGTCACTCGCCCGCGACACAGTCCAAAGCTCCGTGACTGCGGGACCCGATCGCCGCCGGTGTCCTGCGATCAGTCACAGGAGCTGAAGAACGGGGAGAGGTGTGTGTAAACACACCTTGCCCGTTCTTCACAGTGGCAATGTCACTGATCGTCTGTTCCCTGATATAGGGAAAGGCGATCAGTGACATCACATGTCCAGCCCCACCTACCTACAGTTAGAGACACATATGAGGTCACACATAACCCCTACAGCGCCCCATAGTGGTAAACTCCTAAACCGCAATTGTAATTTTCACAGTAAACAATGCATTTTTATAGCATTATTTGCTGTGAAAATGACAATGGTCCCAAAAATGTGTCAAAATTGTCCGATGTGTCCGCCATAATGTCGCAGTCATGAAAAAATTGCTGATCGCTGCCATTAGTAGTAAAAAAAAAAAAAATATTAAATAAAAATGCCATAAAACTATCCCCTATTTTGTATACGCTATAAATTTTGCGCAAACCAATCATTAAACACTTATTGCAATTTTATTTACCAAAAGAATGTAGAACAATATGTATCGGCCTAAACTGAGGAAAAAAATGCCTTTTTATATGTTTTTTGGGGGGTTTTTATTATAGCAAAAAATATTGATTTTTTTTCGAAATAGTTACTCTATTTTTGTTTATAGCGCAAAAAAATAAAAACCGTAGAGGTGATCAAATGCCATCAAAAGAAAGCTCCATTTGTCGGAAAAAAAGGACGCCAATTTTGTTTGGGAGCCACATCGCACGATCGCGCAATTGTCAGTTAAAGCGACGCAGCACCGAATCACAAAAACTGGCCAGGTCCTTTACCTGCATAATGGTCCGGGTCTTAAGTGGTTAATGAGCGCATATATACTGCTCAAAAAAAATTTAAGGAACACTTTGAAAACATATCAGATTTCAATGGGCAAAAATCTCATGCTGGATATCTATACTGATATGGACTGGGTAATGTGTTAGAAATTAAAGAATGGCACTTAATTTGATGGAAATGAAAATTATCCACTAACAGAGGGCTGAATTCAAAGACACCCCAAAAATCAAAGTGAAAAAATTATGCAGCAAGCTAGTCCATTTTGCTGCAATTTCATTGCAACAACTCAAAATGGTCCTCAGTAGTTTGTATGGCCCCCAAGTGCTTGTATGCATGCCTGACAACATCAGGACATGCTCATAATGACACGACAGATGGTGTCCTGGGGTATATCCTCCCAGATCTGGACCAGAGCATCACTGAGCTTCTAAACAGACTGAGGTGCAACCTGGCGGCACCGGATGGACCAAAACATAATGTCCCAGAGGTGTTCTTTTGGATTTAGGCAAGATAAGCGTAGAGGCCATTCAATGGTATCAATTTCTTCATCCTCCAGGAACTGGCTGCATGCTCTCGCCACATGAGGCCGGGCATTGTCGTGCACCAGGGGGAACCCAGGACCCACTTCACCAGTGTAGGGTCTGACAATGGGTCCAAGGATTTCATCCCGATACCTAATGGCAGTCAGGGTGCCATTGTGTAGTCTTTAGAGGTCTGTGCCTCCCCAGACCATCACTGACCCATCACCAAACCGGTCATGCTGAACGATGTTACAGGCAGCATAAAGTTCTCCGCAGCTTCTCCAGGCCCTTTCACGTCTGTCAAATATGCTTAGGATGAACCTGCTCATATCTGTGAAAAGCATGGGGCACCAGTGGCAGACCTGCCAATTCTGGTGTTCAATGGAAAATGCCAATTGAGCTCCACAGTGTCTGGCAGTGAGCACACTAGAGCATGTCAGGCCCTCAGGCCCCCCCATGAAGTCTGTTTCTGATTGTTTGGTCAGAGACATTCACACCAGTGGCTTGCTGGAGGTCATTTTGTAGGGCTCTGGCAGTGCTCATCCTGTTCCTCCTTGCACAAGGGAGCAGATACCGGTCCTGCTCATGGGTTAAGGTCCTTCTACTCCTCTGTCCAGCTCTCCTAGAGTAACTGCCTGTCTCCTGGAATCTCCTCCATGCTCTGGAGATTGTGCTGGGAGACACAGGAAACCTTCTGGCAATGACATGTATTGGTGTGCCATCTGTTATTTTAAAAGGTCCAAGTATCGCCTCATGCTTCCAATAGTGACACTGACCCTAGCCAAACTAGTGAAAAACAGTCAGAAAAGAGGAGTAGGGAAAAAAAAATGTCAGACACCACCTGAAAAAACATTCCCGTTTTGGAGGTCTTCTCATTGTTGCCCATCTAGTGCACCTGTTGTTAATTTTAATTAACAGCAAAGCAGCTGAAACTGATTAACAACCCCCTCAGTATACACCCCTCCCCCTCTGCTACTTAACTGACCAGATTAATATCCCAGGAGTTCAGATTCAAAAGTGTTCCTTTAATTTTTTTGAGCAGTGTATGTCTTGTCCTCTTGTATGTGTCTCAAGTGGTGTTATACCCAACAGGTCCTCACAGAAGTCTGTTTCTTTGTGAAAAAAAATGTTGATTCGTCAGTGGCTAAAGAAACGCATACTGCACTCTAAATGGCTGCATCACGCTGTGTCAATACATTCTCTCTTAATATTGCAGTCTTTTTTGTTGCTATTGACGCCGACAGTGGGATATGGTCGATTTCTTTTTCACACGGCTCATCTTTTTGTTTATCCTCAAGTAGTTTCAGCAACAGCATTCAAGCACTCCTTTACAAATGTACCATCGATAAATGGTCTTGTGTTGCCCCAAAATCCATGCTACTAAGTGAATATTCATTTGCATGCTGCTGTGCTGTAAATGAATGTGAGAGGACTTTGGTGGATCTGTCATACTGGGCTCTCAGCTCAGTTATCTTACATGCCCTCACCTTGAAATGCTGTGGATATGTTTGCTGTTTTGTTTCATAACAGCGCTTCACATTGCTATTTTTTATTATCCAAATGACAACTACAGCATGGCTGGCTAGTTCTGGGACATTGTCATATGACAGTGTGTTGTGATCGCACCCACTGATGGGCACGGGTGGCACACTCTGATCGCAATGTCAGGAGGACACTGCTGTTTACAAATTGAGGTAAAGAGCCAATCAGCAGCTCTTTACCGTGTGATCAGCTGTTTCCAATCACAGCTGATCACAGATCTAAACAGAAGCCGGTTATCGACACGCCTTTCCTTATGCTTACAGCATGAGGAAGAGAAGATTATCGGTACCATCCCAACAGTGCCCACCATTGCTGCCACTCAGTGCCACCTACCAGTGTCCATCAGTGCTGCCTTTCAGTGCTGCCTCATCAGTGCCCATCAGTGTAGCCTCATCAGCGCAGATTTGGAGAAAAATGATCCGTTTGCAAAATGGTAATTTTCTATGAAAGTTTTTTTTCTTAATTTTTGGTCTTTATTCGTTTATTTAGCACAAAATAAAAAACCCATGGTGATTAAATACAACCAAAAAAAAAACTCTACTTGTGTGAAAAAAAAATATAAAAAGTTTGTTTGGGTACAGTGTTGCATGACATTCAAAGTGTAACAAAGCTGAAAGCTGCAAATTGGACTGGGCAGGAAGGGGGAATAAGTGCCCAGTAGCCAAGTGGTTATCGTCAAGGTTTCGCTACAAATGAGCCAAAATGGTTTTAAACTTACCATAGGAAGAATGAACATACACTATATTATCAAATGTATTGCGAAACCTGCCTTTAGGGCCTGTTCACACTGCTGCAATGCAGGAACCCTGTGAATCCATTGCCGGTTCCTGCATTGCATGTTTCCCGGCAGCAGTTCACACTGCCCTATGCAAACTGCTGGGAGTGTCAGTTAAAAGTTAATGACACCCACAAATCTGTTTGCATATCGCAGTGTAATCTGCAATCTCAGACAGGAATCAGATTGCATGGATGTGAAATTCAGCCATACGATCTTTATGGCTGAAATCGCATTGCATGTGATTTTCACTGCAGTGCGGTGCGAAGCACATCCGATCTCTGACATCTTGCATGCACATGACTTTTAATGGTATCCCAGTCTTAGTCCGTAGTGCTCAATATTGAGTTGGCCCACCCTTTGCAGCTATAACATCTTCAACTCTTCTGGGAAGGCTGTCCACAAGATTTAGGAGTGTGTCTATGGCAGGGATATGCAATTAGCGGACCTCAAGCTGTTGCAAAACTACAAGTCCCATCATGCCTCTGGCTCAGGGTGTCGTGCTTGTGGCTGTCAGACTCTTGCTATGCCTCATGGGACTTGTAGTTTTGCAACAACTGGAGGTCCGCTAATTGCATATCCCTGGTCTATGGGAATGTTTGACCATTCTTCCAGAAGCGCATTTGTAAAGTCAGGCACTGATTCTGGACGAGAAGGCCTGGCTCGCAGTCTCCGCTCTAATTCATCCCAGAAGAGTTGAAGCTGTTATAGCTGCAAAGGGTGGGCCAACTCAATATTATGAATCATCTTTGAAGGCTCAGTTATCAGCGTCTACCTTCGTTTTTTTTTTTGCGTAAGCCATGCTCTCTGGCACTTTTATTATGGTTTCTTCCACACACTCTGATAATACTCTGTAAATGTCCCCATTAGCATTCCCCCCTTACATTAGTTCACATTAACTCATTACATTGGGTGCACCCATCAGACCACCCCCATAAATCAGTTGCCACCACCAGAAAACCCCTTACATCAAGTGTACCCCTCAGAGTGCCCAATTAAGTAATGTGTATCCCATCACATCATGTGCCACCTTACATCATAAATTGCCATCAGAGTGCCCCCTTACATCAGTTATCCCCATCACATCAGGTATGCCTATAAGGCCGCGTATACACGATCGGTCCAACCCGATGAGAATGGTCCGACGGACCATTTTCATTGGTTCACAGACTGATGGTCTGATGTGCGTACACACCATCAGTTCAAAAATCGATCGTGTCAGTACACGGTGACGTAAAACACAACGACGTGCTGAAAAAAATGAAGTTTAATGCTTCCAAGCATGCGTCGTCTTGATTCTGAGCATGCACAAGTTTTTGGACTGATGCTTTTGCGTACTAACCATCGGTTTGGACCGATGGTCAGGCGTCCATCGGTCCGATTTTAAAGCAAGTTTTAAAACTTTGGTCCGACGGACCGTACACACGGTCGGTTTGGACCGATGAAACTGGAATTAAGTCCATTTTCATCGGTTTGGACCGATTGTGTGTACGCGGCCTCAGAGTGCTCTTTAAATTAGGTGTGCCCATCAGGGTGCCCACATACATCAGTTTTCTGCATCAGGTGCCTCCTATCAGTTTGCCCTACATTTTTTGTCCCCATCACATCAGGTGTGCCTATCATATTAGTGTCCCGTTATATAAGATTCTCCCATCAGATTGCCCTCTTACATTAAGTGTCCCCATCACATCAGTGTCCCATTTTATAAAATTCCTCCATCAGAGTGCTCATTTCCATTAGGTGTGCCTATCAGAGTGCCCCTTTACTCAGATGCCCCATTTTTTAAGGTTCCCCCATCAGAGTGCCCCTTTACATTAGGCGTCGCCATCAGAGTGCCCCCTAATATCAGGTGTCTCCATCACATCAGGTGTGCCTATTAGAGTGCTCCTTTACATTAGGTGTGCCTTGACATCAGGTGTCCCCAGCACAGTGTCCCCTTACATCAGGTATTTGCATCAGCGTGCCCCCTTACATCAGTTATCTTTATCAGTATGCTCCTTAACATAAAATGTGCCCACCAGAGTGTCCTGTAACATAAAATAAGGGGCATGCTGACGAGCACATTTTATGTTAAGAAGCATGCTTATGGGCACAACAAAATGTGCCCATCAGCATACCCTTTAACATAAAATACACTACATTACCAAAAATATTGGGATGCCTGCCTTTACACGCACATGAACTTTAATGCCATTCCAGTCTTAGGCCGTAGGGTTCAATATTGAGTTGGCCCTTTGCAGCTAAACCAGATTCAACTTTTCTGTGAAGGCTGTCCACAAGGTTAAGGAGTGTGTCTATGGAAATGTTTGACCATTCTTCCAGAAGCACATTTGTGAGGTCAGGCACCGATTTGAATGAGAAGGCTTGGCTCGCAGTCTCCAATTGATCGCAAAGGTGTCCTATTGGGTTGAGGTCAGGCCTCTGTGCAGGCCAGTCAAGTTTCTCCACCTTAAACTTGCTCACCCATGTCTTTATGGACCTTGCTTTGTGCACTGGTCCAAAATATTTGGTGGAGGGATTATGGTGTGGGGTTGTTTTTCAGGGGTTGGGCTTGGCCCCTTGGTTTCAGTGAAGGGAATTCTTAAGGTGTTAGCATACCAAGACATTGTGGGCAATTTCATTCTCCCAACTTTGTGGGAACATTTTGGGGATTTCCGCTTCCTATTCCAACATGACTGCGCACCAGTGCACAAACAAGGTCCATAAAGACATGGATGATTGATTTTGGGGTGGAGAAACTTGACTGGCCAGCACCTGACCTTTAACCCAATAGAACACCTTTGGGATGAATTAGAGTGGAGACTGCGAGCCAGGCCTTCGTTTCCACATCAGTGCCTGACCTCACAAATGTGCTTCTGGAAGAATGGTCAACATTCCCATAGACACACTCCTAAACCTTGTGGACAACCTTCCAAGAACAGTTGAAGCTTGTATAGCTGCAAAGGGTGGGCCAACTCAATATTGAACCCTATGGACCAAGACTGGGATGCTATTAAAGTTCATGTGCGTGTATAAGGCAGGTGTCCCAATACTTTTGGCAATATAGTGTCCATCAGAGTTGGCCCTTAACATAAAATAAGGGGCATGCTGAAGAGCACATTTTATTTTAAGCAGCACTCTGATGGGCACATTTTGTTAACCAGTTCAATACCAGGCACTTACACCCCCCTTCCTGCCCAAGCCAATTTTAAGCTTTCAGCGCTGTCACACTTTAGGCCCGTACACATGATCGGATATTGTGACAACAATTGTCCGGATGTGTTTTGTCACATAATCCGATCGTCTGTATGCTCCATCAGACAATTGTTGTTGTAATTTCCGACAATAAATGTTGCCTGTGCATGCTCTCAAATTGTCCGACAACAAATGTGTTACGTCGGAAAATTAGAGGTGATTTATGCCACCTTTGCAAACTGGTACTGATTAGTATTATAGCATTTCTCTGCCTCTCTTTGCAAATGTGACTCCAGAACTAGAGAGGGGCACAAGGATGCTGTGTAGGCACCAAATGTACGCCTTACCAATTGATGATGTCACTGATTGTTAGGATGCTAGTGGTAAACCCACATGGTGCCCAAGGCTGTAATGCTGTACAATAAATACCTGTGGCACTGTGTAACAAACAGGCAGGCATGATCCATTCGCTGGCTCGTTGATAATTTGTGGGCAATTTATGGGCATTTTTCCAAGGCACCCCTGTTGAAAAAGGCTCTCCTAGACATGGCCCATACATTTTCCTTCTGGCAAACATGCTACTTTCTCCAAGGTCTCATGCTTCGTCAGCCCTCTATGAGATTCTACACGACAGTGCTAGGATTTATGGTTGCCTCATGTGAGGCTGTTCACCTAGGCTCAAAGGTCACTCTCCAAGCCAACATTCTGTTGGCCTGGAACAAAAACTCCATGTGTCAACTTCCCTTTGCTTTTCTTCAATCAAGCAAGCGACTCCCTAGTTGGTGGATTACTAACCCAACCTTGGAAAATAGAAAGTTGTTTCTGCCACACTCATGGAAGGTGATAACCGATGTCAGCCTCACAGGCTGGGGATTAGTGTTCCAATCTTACAGTTTAGTGAACCGGGGTACCCAGGGAAGTAAAGCACTCCACTAACATCTTGGAGCTCAGAGCAAAAATAATTGGCTCTGCACTACTGGACCCCCCTTCTTCAGGGACACCCAGAGTGTAATGCATTGCTATGACACTGGCCTATATAAATCACCGGGGGGGTACCAAGTGTTAGGCAGCCTTGAAAGAGGTATCTCGGCTGTTTACATCCCAGAAGTGGACAATTGAGCTCCAAAAAGTAAGGGGAAATCTCCCCAATGTGACATGACTGCAAAAATGAACTAAAGTGGTTTAATCATTACCAAAATCTACACAAAGTTTGAGATAAATGTGTTCCTAGAGAAGCTATTTATGCAGATAACAAAGCCTTACCTGTACGCTGACTTCTCGAGTTAAGCATTCTACATTGCTGGGGTTTACATTTCCAGCATTCTGATTTGTATGTGCATTGCCGGCTATCTGCTTGATACAGTTTATTTCACAACTAGCATTTGTGTGCAACTGTGATGGTTCAGCACTGTGTGGATTCGAGACAGGCCTGGGCTTTACTTCCCTTTGATAGGAAGCAGAACATAACTGATGTTTTCCAACAGCAATTGAATTTTGATGCTGTGTAGCATTCACAGTCCTGTTTATTTCTCTTATATGATTTTTCATAATCATAGATGGATTTGTTAATTTTTTCACAGATAAATTTGCGCTAGCATCTATAATCTGACTAAATGAAGGTTGGGTAGGCTTAGAAAGGACCATCACAGAGCTGACTGTCAGAGAATTGGTGTTATGCTTTTTTAAAGAATGGGTAATGCAAGAACTGAACATTCTTTTATCTTGTGTTGTAAGCTGGAAATGACCTGAATTTGCTTCATTTTTTCTGTGGAACACTGGCACATATCTTTGTACAGGTCTTTCATGCCTTACAGAAGAGTGGGAAACCTGAAATGGCTGAAAAGGTGATATAAAGGGCTCCATTTGTAATGTCGATAAAGTAGATTTTTCAGGATGTTTTTTCTCTAATACACATGTCTCTTTTGTTTGCTTCACAGGCAGGATCTTCTGGCTTGTTGCTGCATTGTACCTTGAATCTTGAGAAAGTGATCCTGAGGGTAGTTTTGCTGTTAGGTTGACTAGGTTTGTTTTGCCCTGAAAATATAAAATTAGAATTGATGAATTAATAATGCTTAAAGTGATTTTTACCAATCACCTTGTACAGTAAATTATCCTATTCAGTTTAAAATAGAAATGAAAAGCAAAACATTTGTGTATAAAAAAAAAAAAACATTATAAATAAAAAAAATCCTAGTGATCATATTTCTTCTGTTCTCAGCTGCAAACGAGCTGGGGAGAAGAAATGTAGTACAGTGAAAATCTGGGCAGGGGATGTGTTTCAGGACAAGTCTGATCATTGGAGGATAGCAAGGCTGAGTTTCCAGCACAGCCAGAAACTGACCATGCTGTATTCTCCTGCTTAGTGTGGTCAGTTTTTAATAGGAAAGCAGAGGGACTGGCAGGAACACCAGGGATTTTACACAAAAGAAGCAAAACAAACATAACTGGACATTTTTTTTTTCATACAAACTACATGGTACAGCAGGCACATATCAGGAATTTCACCAAAATAGGGACAGCGTGTGTGTGTGTATATATATATATATATATATATATATATATATATATATATATACACACACACACACACATTATATATTTATTTATTACACATTTACACACAATATAACCAAAAATATTGGGACACCTGCCTTTACATGAACTGTCACCCCAGTCTTAGTCCATAGGGTTCAATATTGTGCTGGCCCACCCTTTGCAGCTTTAATGGCTTCAACTCTTCTAGAAATGCTGTCCAGAAGGTGTAGGAGTATGTCTATGGGAATGTTTGACCATTCTACCAGAAGTGCATTTGTGAGGTCAGGCACTGATGTGGATGAGAAGGCCTAGCTCGAAGTCTCCACTCTTTATGGGCCTTGCTTTGTGCACTGGTCTAATTCATTAAATCATTTGGTGGAGGGAGGATTATGGTGTAGGGTTGTTTTTCAGGGGTTGGGCTTGGCCCCTTAGTTGCAGTGAAGGGAACTTTTAAGGAGTCAGCATACCAAGACATTTTGGACAATTTCATGCTCCCAACTTTGTGGGAACAGTTTGGGGATGGTCCCTTCCTGTTCCAAATGTGCACAAATAAGGTCCATAAAGACATGGATAAGTGAGTTTGGGGTGGAGGAACTTGACTGGCCTGCACATAGATCTGATCTCAATCCATAAGAACACCTTTGGGTTGAATTAGTGCGGAGACTGCAAGCCAGCCCCTTTCGTCCACATCAGTGCCTGGCCTCTCAAATGCGCTTCTGGAAGAATGGTTAAACATTCCCATAGATGCGCTCCTAAACCTTGTGGACAGCCTTCCATCCTCTGGACCAATACTGGGATGCCATAAACGTTTATGTGTGTGTAAAGACAAGTGTCCCAATACTTTTGGTAATATAGTGTATGTATATATAGATATTTTTTTCCTGTAATAATTCAGGAGGTGTTTTTGTACTAACTAGGGAGATTTTCAGTTGCTTAGCTCATGGGATTTTGTCATGACCTTGTGAGTTGTAACCGCTGCTGTAAGTGTCCATCTCTAGCCTCCCACTCTACATATTCATTTCAGAGTAGCTTCAAAGTGTTTAGCTTCGATGACAGAAATGTGGCTGCTGAGTAACTAATTTAAATGCCAATAATCAGTCAAAAACCTACAAGCAAAGATTAGTTGAAGCTCAGTCTAAAAAGAAGAGATATGACAAAGTCCCTTTAAAATTCAAGATCAATATAGTAAAACAGATTATTTAAATACTATGGGCCAGATTCACGAACACTTGCGCTGGAGTATTTGGATATGCGCCGCGTAACTGTGATGATGCGCCGTCGTTTCTATGTGCCCGTACCCACCAAACTAGATGCGCCCAATAACGGGTCATTTGCGACCGGCGGAACGTTCCGACGCCAGAGTATCGTCAGCGCTTATTTTCGCTGGGCGCATCAGTCGCGCCCATTGATTTCCCCTGCAAATATGCAAATGAGGGATTTTTCCCAATTCACGAACGGATTAGCACCATACGCTGGCTACATGCGCCGCGCGTATCTCGTCCGTCCGGCGCAAAGTTATTTCTACAAAAGGCTGCTTTATCTTTACTCCAGATGGCCACAGGTCAGCAGGAGAGCAGCTACAGCAGCGTTACCGACGATAAGAGCTAGCTGAGCACCCCCACTTGCAGGACAACACCTCTGTCCATGCTTGTCTGTCAAATTTTACAGCCATGGAGGAAGACATCATAGGTCTCCATAGCCGAGATGATGGCTGACAGCTCCTGGCCATTAAAGTTCAGCTTTCTCCTGTGTGTTTGCGGGGAACGGGAGCAGCCATCTCAGAACAAAAGTAACATCACTGCGGGGAGGGGGAGCAGGATATACTTTAGTGCCGGAATGGCGCTTCTACGGGCGCATTTAAACGCCCAACGGAAGGCATTGCGCTGACGTTTCCCGTGCAGTGGTGCCGACGGAAGTTGTGAGCATGCGCACAAAGGGGGCGAGTGGAGCCTCACTCACTGCGCATGCTCCGTGGTTGATGCGCTGAACGTAAGCCTCTGCGCTGGGCTCCGCCCATCATTTACATATGATCACACCCACTTCCACTTGCGTCGGGTTACGCCAGCGCATTATCGTTACTCTGGCGCAAGTTTACGCGCAACTGCTATGTGAATTACAGGACTTGCGCTGAAAGGGTCTTCAGAGTAACGTAAATGAGAAGCGTTACTCCAGAGGAAAGATACTCTCATCTACCTGAATCTGGCCCTATATATGCGATTCTGATGTTTGGGCATGCGTGTTGGTGGGTCCAAAAAAACACAAAAGGTAAAGTGGGTAAAAAAAATGTTGCGTTGTCCTTCACTGGAAAAGACAGCACAAGTAATTGGTTTGGCCTGAGCCTTTCGCTGATTAGCTTCTCTTTAGCTCTGTTTTTTAAATATCATTTAAAACGTGCAGTACAGTGTATGCCCAAATATCTGTGCAGTGACAGAGATGTCTTGACTGTAAGCTATTCAGAATGTATTGGCATGGGTTGCTATGTTAAACAAAATAATAAAAAAAATTAAGGAAATACAGTGACCACTTTTTTCATATCCATGTACAAATTGGTGGAACACACTTTTGTCTTTAGAACAAACTGAATTTCTCACAAAATGTATTCAATGAGGTGATGGAAATGTACTTTAGGGACCTGGGGCTACGCTGAAAGCATTATGCATATCCTATATATTTGTTAGCCAGACTGTAATGCTGCAATCTTCACATTCCACCTCATGAAAACAATTCATAAGATTGGCATACCAGACAATGTCATTGGTGTCTTCACTGTCCAGATTAGTTCATTGTTTGCTCATTTTAGTCTGATTTCCACGCTCTTAGCTGACAAGGATCTGGAACTTGGTGTGGCCTTCTTCTACTGCAGTTTATACTCCATTACTTTCTACCCACCACTGTTGTAAGATTGAGAATTCCAGCAGTTGTGGACTTCCTGTGCTTTCAAAACATCAGGACATTGTCCTTTGCCCCTCTCTCACTAGAAAGATGTTTTTACTTGAGAAAATGTAACTGAATGTTTTCTTTTTTCTTTTTTTTACATTACTCCCTGAAAACTCCTGAGACTGCAGTGTGAAATAAACCAAGAAGTTTAAAATATGGTGCAACCAACATATGTCTGGCGCATCACCAATATTCAAATTCACCTTCATTATGTATTTTCCCATTCTAATGATTGGCTTGGACAACAAATAATCCTGAGTGTAGGTGTTTGCTTTTACGTTTATGTATTGTTAAGTTTCAGACATATGATTCACTGCTGGGCTGTATAAATGAGCATGTGAACCTAATAAAAAAAAAAGGCTAGAGACATTAGCGACAGACTGTCGTTACCAACTAAAAGTCTCTTTCTGTAATCCCAAAGCACCCTCTAGTGGATGTTTAGTGAAAGAAAAAAAAAATTATTGTGCAGCTACCTGTGACTGGGGTCTTGTTAATGCCATAACTGTGTAAACAGGATTCTCACTTATCCTTATAGGAAAACCACAAAGATGAGACATTTTAAGCTTAAGGTCACCGATAAAAGCATTTGTAATTCTTGCCATATCTGCGCGGGGGTAAAACTGGATGGGCTGACTTCTTAGGCAAAAAAAGGGATACCTGAATCTCAAAGTTAAGATCTGATATAAATGTATGATGCACAAAGCTAAAGACAATTATTTACCACAGTTTTTCTTCAGGGTCAGTGCACACCAGGCCCCTAAAAAAATGCCAGAACCTCTGGCAGAAAAAAAAAGCAGCAGAAAAATGCCCATAAGGGCTCATATTGCACATGCAGTTGTATGCGTTTGCAATAATATGAACCCCCCCCCAAAAAAAAAAAATTGCCTTCTGCTCATTTTTCACTATATGCAATTTACGCTTGAAAATGTCTCATTTATGCAAGTAACGTCAATTGATTTTCTGCTCGAAAACTCCTCTCAAAAACATGCTTGGGATGTTTTTTTTTTCTTTTCAGCTTGAGTGTAAAGGCTCTGCTTCAAATATGCCTGTAAAAGCCCAAATGTGTATAGGCAAACAGAGTTGTTTTACAGGCTGGAAGAAATGCCAAATGCCTGTATAAGCAGCTTTTTTTTATGATCAGTGTTCATGAGGCCTTAGTGTTGTTCAATTTAATAAGGGGTGTCAATCAGTAGATAATCGACATTTAGAAACGAGTGTAAGCAAAGCAATAAATTCAGGTCACTATTAGTGGCGCTCTGCGCCCCGAGCCCACACTTTTTTGAAGCCTATTATGCAGAGTTCACACCTAGGCGAATTGGATCGGGGTTTTACCGCATCCAATTCACATAGCAGGAGAATGTGACCTGCTCTCTATAGAGCCAGATCACATATCTCCGGGGCGGCATGCAGAGCGCACCGCACAGAAACGATGCGTCTTTGGCTCTGTTTTAGGTCCAAATTCAGGCAAAGATTCGGCCCTGATCCATCTCTAAAACAGAGAACAGGGACGCACAGCGTTCCTGTGCAATCCGTGGCCGGTTTAGGTGTGGACGTAGCCTGAGGCCCCTTTCACATTGAGGCGTTTTTCATGCGGTACAGCGTTAAAAATAGCGCTGCTATACCGCATGAAAAAAACCTGCCCTGTAGTGTTCAATGTGAAAGCCCAAAGGCTTTCACACTGAAGCGGTGCGCTAGCAGGAACGCTCCAAAAGTCCTACTAGCCGCATCTTTACTGCGGCATAGGAGCGGTGTGTTCACCGCTCCTATACCGCGCCTTCCCATTGAAATCAATGGGAAACCGCGGTAATACCGCCCGCAATGCGCCTCTACAGAGGCGCATTGCGGGCGGTATTAACCCTTTTTCGGCCGCTAGTGGGGGTTAAAACCGCACCGCTAGCGGCTGAATAACGTGGTAAATACGGCGGTATAGCAGCGCCACCGCGGCTCTATCCCCAATGCCTGAGAGCCTCTGGCTCTAATCACGTGCTTCAGAAAAAAATAAACCATTGGAATCCATGCGTTCGGCCTCGGCTTTTATTCGGGCCAGCTTATACTCGAGTATATACTGTAAATGTTCAGTTTATGAGTTAAAGTTATAGACATGAAAAATCATAAACGTTATAAAAAGGTCATAAATCTGCTGGTGCAAGAGAAAGTTAGACAGGGGTAAAGTTAGTGGTTTATTTTTCTTCTGTGAGTATTTAACCCTTTCTTACATGTTGTAATACAATCCCTGTATTTTCTATTTGTATTTTAACATGACAGATGCACAAAAACGTAGACATAGGAACAGCTTGGTCTTACTGACAGCAGCCAGGGGACACCGATTAACTTACTCTCAGTACAGGGAATTATGCAGGGAAACATTAATCTACAGACTGTTAGCAGAAAGGGGTTATTAAACCTATGTAAGTAACACAATTTTTAACACAATGGAGTAACACAATTTTTTTTGACTTGTGGATAAGCAACCTACTGCTGGTGTTTTAAAGTGGACATATAACTATTTAAAGTTGATCTATCAGTAAATCTCTTGCATAAACAAGATCTTGACATGTCACAAAACACTGCACGATTTTTCAAACAGACCATTTTTTTTATTGTAATTTTGTAGAAAGTCAAAATAAAAGGCGGTCGCAGGGATCTGATCTGTGGGAGACATTTACAGAGTAATGTTCAGGCACCAGTGTGTAGATGATTGTGACAGCTAGGTGAAGGATTTTAGTTTAGTAATATATGCCCTGATTGATGCCTGAAAGAACAGCACAAGATAATGGCATTAACAAGAGAATGCCAATCTCTTTGAGAAGTTATGAATAACATCAAGTGTTACACTTGCACCTTATTTAATGTGAATAGATGAAAAAAGGGATTTTTAAATACAGCTTACCTGTAAAATCCTTTTCTTGGAGTACATCACGGGACACAGAGCGGCATATTCATTACTATATGGGTTATATGGAGTACCTTCAGGTGTGGACACTGGCAATCTCAAACAGGAAGTCCCCTCCCTATATAACCCCCTCCCCTAGAGGGAGTCCCTCAGTTTTGTAGCAAGCAGTATGCCTCCCAAAATGTTCACCCAAAAGAGGGGTGGGAGCTCTGTGTCCCGTGATGTACTCCAAGAAAAGGATTTTACAGGTAAGCTGTATTTAAAAATCCCTTTTTCTTTCTCATACATCACGGGACACAGAGCGGCATATTCATTACTATATGGGATGTCCGAAAGCAATGCTTTAATGAGGGGAGGGAGACATCTTCCAAAGAAGGATTCAATTTAGAGGTATAATAATAATAATAATTCCAACTTAGTCAAGAAAAAACTTTTTTTTTTTTTTCTTTTTTACAACCAAGGGTGCCTCTGATCCCGAGGATCTTAAACTGCAGCCTGTAGTACTGCCTGTCCAAAGGCAGAATCCGCATTCCTTCTCACGTCTAGTTGATAAAACTTTGTAAACGTGTGGACTGATGACCACGTCGCCGCCTTGCATATCTGAGCCATAGAGATCTGATGGTGTGCTGCCCAGGAGGCGCCCATGGCCCTAGTAGAATGGGCCTTTACCGACAAAGGAGGAGGCAACCTCTTCAAACCGTAGGCTTGAATGATTAATTGTCTAATCCATCTCGAGATGGTGGATTTTGCAGCTGCCTGCCCCTTCTTGGGGCCATCTGGTAGAACGAACAACACATCTGTTTTCCGGATCTTTTCTGTAGCTTTAAGATGGCCCGGACAATATCCAAGGTATGCAGCAACCCCTCCTTTCTAGATGTGGGTTTCGGAAAGAAGGATGGAAGTACCAAATCCTGGTTCAAGTGAAAATTGGATATAACCTTTGGTAGAAAGGAAGGATGGGGCCGGAGAACTGCCCTGTCCTTATGTAGAACGAGATATGGTTCCTTACACGATAAGGCTGCTAATTCTGACACTCTCCTGGCCGAAACTATGGCGACCAAGAAAACCAACTTTCTTGTCAGTAAAACTAAAGGAATCTCAGCCAACGGCTCAAAGGGTTGTTTCTGTAGAGTGGACAGGACAAGATTTAAGTCCCATGGACAAATTGGTGACTTGACAGGAGGATTAATACACAAGACCCCCTGTATGAATGTCTTTACCAGCGAGTGGGTGGCCAGCGGCCTCTGAAACCACACTGACAGAGCTGAAATCTGTCCCTTGATTGTGCTTAATGCCAGGCCTTTATCCACTCCTAGCTGGAGAAAACTTAACACCCTATCAATGGTATATTTGCGGGAATTCCATCTTTTGGATTCACACCAGCCTACGTAGTTCCTCCACACCCTGTAATAAATCACCCTGGAGGCCAGCTTTCTAGCCCTAATCAGGGTAGGAATTACCTGCCTAGACAGACCTCTACCCCTGAGAATCAGGGATTCAGCCTCCAGGCCGTCAAATTTAGACGTTGTAATGTAGGGTGGAGGATCGGGCCTTGTGAGAGTAGGTCTGGTCGTAGAGGAAGAGTCCAAGGGTCTCCTACTGCCATCTTCAGCACTAGTGAGTACCATGTCCTCCGGGGCCAAGCTGGAGCTACTAGAATGACCGGCTTGTGCTCCACTCTGATCCTGCGCAACAGGCGAGGAAGTAACTGTAGCGGAGGGAATGCATATAGAAGTTTGAATTGATGCCAAGGGCAAACCAACGCATCGGTTCCGCAGGCCATAGGGTCCCTCGCTCGAGACACGAACCTGTCTAGCTTCTTGTTGAACCTGGATGCCATTATATCTACGTCTGGCATTCCCCACCTCTGGCAGATTGTCTGAAAGACCTGGGGATGCAGAGACCACTCCCCTGGCAACAGACTCTGGCGACTTAAGAAGTCTGCCTGCAGGTTGTCCACTCCGGGAATGAATATCGCCGAAATGCAGGGTACATGAACCTCTGCCCACTGAAAAATCAAGCTCACCTCCCTCTGAGCGGCCTGACTCCTGGTTCCCCCTTGGTGGTTTATGTATGCCACCGCTGTGGCATTGTCTGACTGGATTCTCACCGGGAACCCCTGTAATCTGGAGGTCCATGCCAGAAGGGCTAGGCGAGCAGCTCTGATCTCCAAGATATTGATGGGGAGCTGCCTCTCTGTTTTCACCCAAGTTCCCTGGCGAGAGAACCCCTCGAAGACCGCCCCCCAGCCTGCCAGGCTGGCGTCTGTGGTAACTACCTTTCAGACAACAGGGCTGAAGGATCTTCCCTTTAGAAGATTCTGAGGGTTCAACCACCAGGCCAGGCTTTGTCGGACCCTTGATGATAGCGTCAAAGGGGACTCTAAGGCATGTGCTTTCTTGCCCCAGGCTGCTAGAATGGCTGCCTGTAGGACGCGAGTGTGGATCTGAGCGTATGGTACTGCCTCGAACGTGGCCACTAGCTTGCCTAGTAATCGCATATACAGGCGAATAGTTGGTTTTTTCTTGCTTAGAACCAACTGAACCAACCCCTTGATAGCCTCGATCTTTACAAGGGGCAGGAACACCCTTTGCTGTTCTGTGTCTAACCTCATGCCGAGGTATTCCAACTGCTTTGTAGGTTGGAACGCTGACTTTTCCCGGTTTAGGACCCAGCCGAATCCTTCGAGGTACCGAACCGTGAGGTTTACTGCCTGTTGCAGACACGGCCGTGAGTGATCTATGATTAAAAGGTCGTCCAAGTATGCTAGGACTGTGACCCCTTGGATCCTTAAATTGGCCAGAACTGGGGCTAGGATCTTCGTGAATACCCGGGGGGCCGTGGCCAGCCCGAAGGGGAGCGCCCTGAATTGGAAGTGTCGCTGCCCCACCGCGAAGCGTAAAAATCTTTGATGCGGGGGCGTGTCCAAGATGGCGACGGGAGCAGACGTGTAACTGCTGAGCTCCCGGTCCGGACTAACATCCTGCTTTGATCCTGGTGTGGAATCGCTCTAAATCTCCCTGCATCCTACAAACATTACCCTCTGGAGCTCCCGGGGTATGCGGGGAACCAGATCCGGCCGAGGGAGACGGAACAAGCCTGCACAGCCCCACCCGCTACGACTCGGGCCTACTACCTCCCCTTCAGCCTGCCGCATGGAGGCCCAGAAGGAACCACCGCCGGACGGCGCGATCCTTACAGGCTCCCCAGCTTTCGATGCTCTGATGCTGGCCATTGCAAACTGTCAGTCTGCGCTGACGGTGAAGATTGACCACGTCCAGGTCGAGGCGGCGTTGATTCGGCGGGACATGGAGGGGTTCCGCGAACGAGTGTCGGAGGTGGAGCGCAGAATCGCCGGAGTGGAAGATGTGCAGCGGGACCACCGTGCCGACCTGGTGTCCCTGAAATCCAGGGTGAAGGTGCTGGAGGCCAGGGCAGAGGACGCCGAAAATAGGAACCGCCGCAACAACTTGCGGGTCCTGGGACTCCCGGAGGGTGCAGAGGGCGCCAACCCCGTTGCCTTCATGGAGCGGCTGCTCCCCTCTCTGCTGCCTGACGCGCGCTTCTCCCCTCATTTCTCCATTGAACGGGCGCACCGTATGCCGGCAGCCAGGGGCCCGCAGGGCGCCCCCCCGCGCACTTTCATTTTTAAACTCCTGCACTACCGTGACAGGGACACGGTCCTTCGGGCGGCCCGTCTACAGGGAGATCTAAAGTTTGAGAACACTAGGCTTCTTATCTTCCCGGACTATTCCGTTGAGACGCAGCGACAACGTAAGTCCTTTGATCATGCCCGTGCCTTGCTCCGGGAACGGGGGATAAAATACAGCATGATGTTTCCTGCCAAATTGAGGGTGCAGGATGGCGAACGCATCCAGTTCTTCACCTCCCCCCGTGATGTGGTGGCCTGGGCAGAAACGCTGCCGCGCTGACTCTGTCATGATGCCTGTTTGCACTCCTCTGTGAGTATGTTACGTGGTGGGCCCTGGTGCTTCTCTGGGTGAGGGGGGTGATGTGGACATCCCGGGGTTGGGACTTGGAGCTTGGGGGGATGGGGGACCCTTGCCCTCTGTCTCTCCTCATCTGTCCTGGACTGATCTCCTATTCTTCTTCCCCATCGTGTCCCCTATGGCTGCTGCGGGGTACGGATCTCTTGGACCCCCCCCTTCCCCCCCCCCTGTGCCCTGCTCCTGTTGACTGCTCAGTCTGTCACCCCCTGGGTGAGGACCCTCTTACATTTTTTGCGGGGGGCCCCCCTCCGGGTCACCAGTGCTGAGCCCCTGCCATGGAAAGGACTGGAACCTACCCACCAAACTGTTTGCAACGTTCTCCCTAAAGTTTAGTGCCCCCGGGGCCCCACACACTATTATTTGCTCCGGAAGTCATGAAGGAACTTTATTTTTGTTTTGGGTTTTTTCTTTTATTTCCCTTGACTATTTGATCCAAGAGGGGCGGACTGCCTTCTGTTCACTGCCCTTAGAACTGGCCTGAAGGCTGCTTTTTTCTTTTCTGGGATGAAGACTCTCCTCCGGGTTCTGGGGAGGGGGGTGGGGCGGGGGGGGTTGGGTTTGTTGGGTTGCCCTGTTGGCTCCCGTGTTTTGGTTTTATGTTGTATGACAGTAATTTCCTCATTGTATGTAGATGTACTGGCCTGGGGTCTTGGTGCTCCCCTCAGCCCAACATTGGCTGCTGGGGCTGTCCCACATCCCCTGACCCTTGTTGATCCTTGCCACACCCCCCACACTGACCCACATGGCTACCCTTGACATCCTCTTCTGGAACACACGGGGGCTGAATTCCCCGATCAAACGCTCCTTGGTGTTTCAATTTATTAAGAAGTACCACCCCCATGTCTGTGTGTTACAGGAGACGCACCTGATAGGGAGTAGGACTCTCAGCCTGAAGAAGCCGTGGGTGGGGCACCACTACCATTCCACCTACTCGAGCTACGCTAGGGGTGTCAGTGTCCTTGTCCTCAAATCACTCCCCTTTAAGCTACTTGACTTGGTTCTCGACCCAGATGGCAGGTTTGTGATAGTATATGCGTTGATCCATAGTTTACCATGGGTGTTGGTGGGCTTGTACCTGCCACCACCTGCCCCCCTAGGGGTCCTGACTCTGCTTGCAACTAAATTAGCACAGTTCCCCTCTGATAATGTAGTACTCTTGGGCGACTTTAACCTTGTCCCGGACTCTGACATGGACCGCTGTGCCGGACCTGGCACGACCCGCCGGGGACTGGCGGCCTGGGCTGACACGTATGGCCTCACTGACGTGTGGCGATGGAGACACCCGACCACCAAGGCCTTTACCTGCCACTCCGCTACTCATAAATCCTTTTCTCGAATAGACCTGGCCTATGTTGGGGCCCCGGTCCTGTCTAGGGTCCGGGATGTCCTCATCCTCCCTAGGGGGATTTCAGACCATGCACCACTTCTCCTATCTCTGACCGTGTCGACTGACCCGTCCGACAGACTCTGGCGACTCTCCCGATTCTGGATCACCGATGCGGAGGTGGAGCCTCGGTTTCATGAATCTCTCCGACAGTACTGGTCTGACAACCCTGGTACGGCGGCTGAGAACACTGTCTGGGATGCCATTTAAGGCATCTTCCAGGGGTCAATATCAATCAATAATTGCCGCGGTGAGGCGGGAGCGCCGGGCGGACTTGGTCAGGGCTGAGGGGGACGCGACTAGACAGGAGGCCCTCTATGTTCGGACTCGGGACCCTCACCACTATGAACAACTACAGCTATTGACGCGACAGACGCTTTTGTTACGGACGGCCCTGACGGAGAAGAGAATGCTTCACCAGTCGCAACGCATCTTCGAACAGGGGGAGAGGACTGGTAGACTCCTGGCCTGGCTGTCTAGGGAACAGTCGGGGGTCACCACCATTGCCCAAATTGTGGGTCATGATGGGGCCCCCCACTCTACTCCCGGGGAGATTAATGCATGCTTCGCCGCATACTACCGGAGACTCTATAGCTCCAGAGTGGCGTATGACCAGTCTGCCTTGGTTGAATACCTGGATGCTGTGGATGTCCCTGTCCTCACCTCCTCTTCGGCGGGGAAACTGGATACCCCAATCAAATTGGAGGAGATTCAGAGGGCACTGAAAATGATGCAGGGGGGGAAGACGCCGGGCCCGGATGGGTTCCCGGTTGAATTCTATAAGAATTATGCAGAGGATCTTGCCCCTAGACTGTTGTCCCTCTTTTCTCAGGCGTCGGACTCCGGTGCTCTCCCCGATTCCATGAGCGACGCAGTAATAGTGGTCATTCCCAAGCCCGGTAAGGACCCTGCCCTTTGTTCCTCTTATCGACCCATTTCACTTCTTAATGTCGATGCTAAGATCTTTGCGAAGGTACTGGCCAACCGCCTGAACTCGGTTATCACAGCCTTGGTCCATCCGGACCAGACGGGCTTTATGCCGGGCAGAGGTACAGATATTAATTTGCGTCGCTTGCACACGCACTTGGCGATTGCGGGACCGGGGGCGCCGGGTGTGGTGGCCTCACTCGACGCTGAGAAGGCCTTTGACTCGGTCGAGTGGGGCTATCTCTGGACGGTCCTCTCCCGCTTTGGCCTCGGCCCCCGTTTCCTCTCTTGGATTCGCATGCTTTATGACCACCCCCGGGCCCGCGTTCGCACTAACGGCACCCTGTCGGACTCCTTCTCCCTGGGGAGGGGGACTAGGCAGGGTTGCCCGTTGTCCCCGGGGCTGTTTGCCCTTGCGCTCGAACCCCTGGCTGCCCACGTGCGGGGAGACGCCGAGGTTAGGGGAGTCCGGGTGGGTTCCCTGGAGGAAAAACTGTCCTTATATGCAGACGACTCCTTATTGTATTTGGCGGATGCCTCCGCCTCCCTGCATAGGGCCCTTGCCCACTTTGATAATTTCAGTCAGTTCTCGGGGATTCGAATCAATTGGGACAAATTGATACTCTTCCCGCTCCACCCATCGGTGCCCCGGGTGGACTCGCATACGCCTCTTCGCTGGGTGGGGGAGTTTACCTATCTGGGGGTCCGGGTGGGTTTGGAGCGGGGGAGCTACCTCACTAAGAATGTCCTCCCGGTGTTGGAGCAGCTGACTAAGAAATGCGCGACATGGCGAAACCTCCCCCTTACACCGGTCGGGCGTGGGAACCTGATTAAAATGATTTACCTACCCAAGCTCCTATATTTTTTTAGACAAACCCCGGTCCCTATCCCCCGGTCGTTTTTTAGACAACTAGATGGTGTAATCACAACCTTTGTCTGGGCTGGGCGTCCGCCCCGGGTGGCGCGGCGGATTCTCTATCTTCCATTGTCGAGCGGGGGACTGGCGCTTCCGAACTTTTTGATATATTACTGGGCGGCGGTACTGGTCACGGTGCGATGGTGGTTCTCCCAACCCCGACAAAACACGGCCGTCGCGTTGGAGGCGGCGGTATTGGGCTCATACGCGGCGCTTTCCAATCTGGCCTTTAGGGGCCCCAAGGCCCACCCGACAGTCACTGTACCCATGAAGACTGTCCTATCAGTGTGGCGCTCCTCCAGGGCCAAGATGGTTAAGCCCGGATCGGTTTCCCCCCACACTCCCTTATGGGCCAATCCCCTTCTTCCCCACCTCTCCAAGATCCCGGATCCGGCGTTGTGGGCAAAAAAAGGCATCCTTACCCTCCGGCATGTGATGCCGAACGGTGGGATTGTGACGTTCCAGGAGTTGAGACGGACTTACCACCTTCCCCTCTCCTTCCAATTTAGATACTGGCAGCTCAGACATGCCCTTGCCTCGCAATTCCCAAGCCCGGTGACCCTCGAGCCCGACTCCGTCGAGCGCCTGCTGATTTCAAGTGTGATGGGGAGCCCTCTCTCTTCGCTTTACCTCCGACTCACAGTGGTTCATGACGTGGACACGACCGGGGCCTTGAGTAAGTGGAACGCGGACATCCCTGACCTTGACGAGGAGGTGTGGGAGGAGTGTGTCTCCTCCTACATCTCATCTATGATAGCCTCCCGAGACCGTTTTATCCAGCTGAAATTCTTGCATAGAGCATATTACACACCGCAGAGGTTGGCAGGGATTTATCCCTCTAGGACCCCGCTCTGTACCCGGTGTCTGCTTGACACTGGGACGTTCTTTCACATGGTATGGACCTGTCCAAAACTAAGCACGTTTTGGAAGGAGGTGGCTGACACTCTGTCTACATTGTGCGGAGTGGACTTGGTTATGGATCCTCGCATATTCCTGCTTAGTTATCTGGGTGAAATTGAGGGAGACAGATATGTCAAGCTGTGCATCACATTTGTTCTATTCTACGCCAGAAGGGAGATACTCCTCCGCTGGAGGGGCCAAGAGCTCCCTACGAGTGCCTCGTGGCGAGCGGCGATTAATAAGGTTCTACCGCTCTATAGGATCACATACGAGAGCAGGAACTGTCCGGCCAAGTTCGACAAGATATGGTCCAGCTGGGTTGATGCCTCGGGCTAGCTGCCCCCCCCGGTCTTAGGGTCCTGCTGGTTGGGGTTCTGCTCACTCGTCCATATGACTTTATGGCCTTTACATCACACTTCCTTTGATTCCTGTGACCATTCTATATCTGCATTATGTGACTGAATGTATATGTTTCCTTCCGACTGTCATTGTTTTCTGTTATTTGTTGGTATGTCAATAAAATAAAAAACTTTTACTGTCAAAAAAAAAAAAATCTTTGATGCGACTGAAAGATTGGTACATGAAGGTAAGCATCCTTTATGTCTATGGAGGCCAGAAAATCGTCCCTCTGAAGCGCGGCGGCTGCTGACCGGATGGATTCCATCCGGAAGGAACGAACCCTTAGGTAACCGTTTAACCTCTTTAGGTCCAAGATTGGCCTGACATCGCCGTTGGGCTTTGGTATGACAAAGAGATTGGAATAGAAACCTAGCCCTTGCTCTTGGGCTGGCACCTCTATTATTACGTCCTGGCAAAGCAGGTGATCCAAAGCTGCCAGCATTGAGGCCTTCCTTGCTGGATCCTTTGGTAGCCCTGACTCTTGAAAATGAGGAGGAGGAAAGTTTAGAAACTCCAGTCTGTAGCCTGCGGTTACAGACGCCCGGACCCATTTGTCGGGGATCTTGGCTTCCCAAACTTCTGAGAAGAAACGAAGCCTTCCCCCCACCCGCGAGAGTGGGGGCGCCCCTTCATAAGGCAGACTTAGGGGCTGTCTTTGTCGGCTTGCGATACCATGGCCTCTTACCCCCAGGGGCCTGTCCCTGCGATCTACTGTTAACGTTGGATCGTGCAGGCGGCCGTCGATACTGCCTGGAATTTGAGGGCCCTGAGACAGGAAAGAGCTGCCTTTTAAATGTAGGACCCCGGAATGTCTTTTTGACCGGTAAAAGGGTACTTTTGCCACTTGAAATAGTCTGAATGTATTTATCCAGATCCTCTCCGAAGAGTCGTCCTCCATGGAAGGGAAACCCTGCCAGAAGCTTTTTGCATGGGGGCTCCGCCGCCCAGTTCTTCAACCATAAGAGCCTTCTCATGTGCACCAAAAATAGTGATAAACGAGAGGCCTGCTGGATGGAATCCTTTATAGCATCTACAGCAAAACACAGAGCTCTGGGAATGTCAGAAAACTCTTCTGCTTGTTGGGTAGGCATGTCCTTTAACAATTCTTTTGTCTGGTCCTTTAACGCCTGACAAACTCCAATTGCAGCCACAGCTGGCTGTACCACTGCTCCTGCCGTAGCAAAGGATGCTTTTAAAAGTGTCTCTAACCGTTTATCAACCGGATCTTTAAACATATGTATGTTTTCCACCGGGCAAGTTAGTGATTTATTCACACATGAGATGGCTGCATCCACCACTGGGAGCCTCCACCTCTTGGAGAATTTTTCCTCCATGGGGTAAATGACCGCAAATCTCTTCGGTGGCAGAAAAATCCTGTCCGGCCGTACCCAATCCCGAAAGATCAATTCCTCCAAGAGAGGATGGACCGGAAAAACTGCGTTGCTTAACGGAGCTTTCAAAGAGCCCAGAGAGTATACCGAAGGAACCTGAGGCTCTGGCAATGGTAAACTAAATGCCGAGCGGACCAAGTCCGTCAAAGACTGTACCCACAGTCTCTCTGTCTGGGAGTCTGAAAATGGTTCCTCAGAGGTAGATCCCTCAATCCCTGAACCCTCTTGGTTCAGGTCTAGTTGATCCTCCTGCGATTCCAATTCCTCCGGAGAGAGAATCTCAGCATCTGAGGATACACCTCTTGGTGATGGGGATCTAACCCGTTTCTTGCCAGGAATAGCTCTAGCGATCAATGCTGCTATTCTCTCTTCTAGCCCCCCTAGGGATACGGCTAGCATCTCCTCTGTGATAAACACAGGGCTGGGCTGATCTGGGCCAGCCTCCGCACCAGACCCCCCTAATGGCTCATCCAAGGCGCCCTTTATGGGAATAAGTTGCGGGGAAAGTATCGGCATATCATCAGAATCAGAGGGGGAACCCCTTTGTTTTTTGGTCTTTTTTGTACCCTTTGACCCCGAACCTTTGGAAGCCATAATACAAAATCGAGGGACTCGGCCAACAACAACAGACTGTAGTGGCCAGGAGTACAAAACTAGAGCTTAGGGGACAATAGATCACTAATGCCCAAAAACTGATGGGGCCCCGTATGTTTTTTTTTTTTTTTTTTTTTTTTAATATATATAAGTCTCTTTCTTTTTTTTTTTTTTTTTTTCCAAACATACAGTGACCCCAAACTTAGTTTGCCAGCCTCCAACCTGCTGCAAAAAGGGGAATTTCTTGGCTTAACAAAAAAGGCATTGGAACAAAGTCCAGCATGTACTACCCCTCTTCCGCCACCGGGAGTCACTGTTCTGCCGCTCTGCGTCCTCTCCCTCTGAGATCAGCCTCAGACTGAGCACTGACAATGCCTGCTGATCTATAACAGCACAAGGCGCGCCCCTGTATGACGCTGCAGGCACGCCCCCCCCCCCGCCCTCCTCTCGGAACGGCGCGAAAAAACGTCTATAAGACGTGCGCGCGCGCGTATGCCGGAGCAGGAGGAACATGGAGGAGCCGCGCTGCTGGAGACCCAGGACTGCAGAATCAGGCGGCAGATTCAAACCCCCGGCCAGGTAGGACTCTTCAAAGGGCCCCATAGGGATCCTTACCAGTCCTAGGAAGAAAGCAGCAGGTAGCTAGCAACACCATTCTTAGACAGGGGAACCTAGTGATGGGGGAAAAGGGATCATCCTGTCTTTCTCAGACATAGTGAGCAAGGTTGCCAATGCAGAGCATACTTAGGCTACCCCCCTTTTAGGTTACCCTGGAGAGCCTGCTGTCGAACCAAGTCCCGCAGGCTCCCCTCTTACCTGCTCCATGCTGCAGGATGTTTGTCCAGCAAAACGATCCAATCTTCTCCCATCTCCGTGGGTAGCGTAGTAGACCTTCAGGCCCTGGGGTCCTATGAAGGTACCCACTGTCCTGGACCTATATAGCACCCTGGCAAACAGGAACTTTATGGTTTTTACAAACTCCAAGTCCTGGGCCCAGGGTCCAGCCCTCCAAAGAGGAGCATTATAGGCAAAACCCCACGGTTTGGGGCCCGGGTACTGTCCACTTTGGCACTGAGGCTCCTTGGACAGATCCGGTTAGCCCGCCCTTAATCCCAAGGATGTGGAGCAAAGCTATTCCGTGACCAACACCTAAGACACTGGCGAAAAAACTGAGGGACTCCCTCTAGGGGAGGGGGTTATATAGGGAGGGGACTTCCTGTTTGAGATTGCCAGTGTCCACAACTGAAGGTACTCCATATAACCCATATAGTAATGAATATGCCGCTCTGTGTCCCGTGATGTACGAGAAAGAAAATGCACCCAGTATCCATTACATGCAAGTCTGAAGGTGTAAAAAATAAACCAAGCCAACACATTTCAGGGGAACAGAGTGTAGAGCTTTACGCTGCCTCTACAGGCCCAGTTGGCGATCAATCTGATCTTTAATGTGCAGACACACCTGTTGGGGACCTTTCCCCATCTACTAGCATGCAACAACAGCCCTGAAGATGCAACAGCCTCTGTGCCCCTGAAACAAGTTGGATTGATTTGTTACTACTCTCAAACATTTTTAAACTCGCCTTCAAACTTGAATTTACTGGATACCGGGTGCTTGCATGGTGGAATGGAAAGCTTTTGCGAGCACGTTCCCGTGATACAGTGGCGGGCATAGCCGCCGACTGTATCACTTGGCCCCGCCCCCCGGAGCGCCACATCATCCGCTGTGATTGACAGCAGCGCCAGCCAATGGCTGCGCTGCTATCAATCTGCCCAGCCTACCCGATCAACGGCCAGGCTGGGAACCCAAGAACATCACATGGACGCGTCCGGGACTTTCGAACGGTCAGGTAAGTAAAACGAGGGCTCGGGGGTGGTACCATCGGATGTTTTTTCACCTTAATGCATAGGATGCATTAAGGTGAAAAAACATTTACCTTTACAACCCCTTTAAGGTCTAGAGGCAGCTGCCCAGGTCCCCAGAAAGGTTCACAGCCACCTTCCTTCAACCTGAGCATAAATTGGAAGGAAATTCTTCCTACCTGCTCACAGTATTACCCATCAGTGACCAATCAAGGAAGTCCAGTGTGATCTCCAACCCTAAAAGACCTTAGTTAACGGGTATAAATAAAATTATTGACACCTGATCAGCTTTAAGTAGGTACGGGGTTCTCTTTCTAAAAGACATTATGAGTGTAATAGTATTTGGGATAGCGTGTTGATTTGAGCTGGGAAAACTGTTGGAGCTATACAACTACTGTATAATTATTTTTATTGGCTCCTACCAGCTGTAGATCATATTGGGGTGTATTTACTGAAGGAATAAAGACTGTCTACTTACAAAAGTGTCTAAGTGAATGTTCATTAAGTGAATAAGTCATTATTTAATAATAATCATTTAAACGTATGAAAGCAAAACCCTTCAATTGCACATAACTGAGTACCTTGAACGGATTTACATTACTAAACTAAGTAAATCATTTCTATTCTTTCAATAAATCATCCCTATTGGTTGATTTACAATCCTAATGTTCAAATCTGTATAATGTGTGTGACGAGACCCTTTCTTGCCCAGGTCCTGCTCTCCCGACACTCCTCTGCTTCTATCGGATCAGCTTGCAGATTGCAACATCTTATGGTCCAGTCATCCAAGATTCCAGGATCCAACCTACAGCTATGTGCCGATTGGATCCATGAAGAACACACACCAAACGAGTTGTACAGTAGGTGACTGGGATATTGTGTCAATCTCGCTCCCTTTCTCGGCGAGATTGAGCACTTGCGAGCCCCATCGCGAGAGCCAGCGCCGAGCTGGCTTGCCGCGATGGAGACAAAGCCGTCATAGAAGCGACGGGGATCCGATGCGGATTCCCGCCAATTCTACACGTGGGCGGAGTTTGTTATGAATCCTGAAGGAGAAATCCCCGCCGGATTTTTAAAAAAAAATCCGGCATGGGTTCCCCCCTCAGGAGCATAACGGGCCCTTAGGTCTGTTATGGGTTGTAAGGAGACCCCCTACGCCGAAAAAAAGGCGTGGGGGTCCCCCCACAATCCATAACAGACCCGTATCCAAAGCACGCTGGCCGGCCGGTCAGGAAGGGAGTGGGGGGCGAGCGAGGGCCCCCCCCCTCCTGAGCCGTACCGGGCAGCATGCCCTCAACATGGGGGGGTTAGGTGCTCTGGGCCAGGGGGCACACTGCGGCCCCCCACCCCAGAGCACCCTGTCCCCATGTTGATGAGGACAGGGCCCCTTCCCGACAACCCTGGCCGTTGGTTGTCGGGGTATGCGGGCGGGAGGCTTATCGGAATCTGGAAGCCCCCTTTAATAAGGGGGCCCCCAGATACCGGCCCCCCACCCTAAGTGAATGAGTATGGGGTACATTGTACCCCTACCCATTCACCTGCAAATAAAAAGTGTAAACACAAATAAACCACACAGGGTATTGAAATATTTTATTAGTTGGCCGCCGGGGGGGGGGGGTGTGTATGTTCGCTTTTATAAAAGCGCCCCCCTCCGCGGCGAGCCCCCTCTTCTGTGACGTCGTCTTCTTCTTCTTCTTCTCCCTCTTCTGTTCTCCAGATGTTGACACAACGCTTCCTTCCGCTGTTATGCCGGGCGCGCGGCTCGCAGCGAATTATATAGGCCTGTCTTGTGACGTCGCAGTCCCATCATGCTCCGGTAGGTACCACGTGGTAGGTAGCACGTGGTACCTACCGGAGCATGATGGGACTGCGACGTCACAAGACAGGCCTATATAATTCGCTGCGAGCCGCGCGCCTGGCATAACAGCGGAAGGAAGCGTCGCGTCAACATCTGGAGAACAGAAGAGGAAGAAGAGGAAGAAGAAGAAGAAGAAGAAGACGACGTCACAGAAGAGGGGGCTCGCCGCCGCTAGTAATTGAGCTAACACACAAAGTTAGCGGCGGCGAGTCCTGAAGAAGAAGAAGACCCCCGGAGAGCGGAGAAGACCCCCGGAGAGCGGAGAAGACCCCCGGAGAGCGGGAGAAGACCCCGGAGAGTGGGAGAAGACCCCCCAGCTGCCGAAGACGTCGAAAGAAGCCCGCCGGGTGGTGGGCGCTTTTATCAAAGCGCCCCCCCGGCGGCGGAAGAGAACCAGACGGCGGCACCCACCCCCCACAGAAGCCCCCCGACGGCCAACTAATAAAATATTTCAATACCCTGTGTGGTTTATTTGTAGGTGAATGGGTAGGGGTACAATGTACCCCATACTCATTCACTTAGGGTGGGGGGCCGGTATCTGGGGGCCCCCTTATTAACCACTTAAGGACCGCCGCATGTACATTTACGTCGGCAGAATGGCACCGACAGGCACATCAACGTATATATACGTTGGTGCCTTGGGGGGGATCGGGGGTCCGATCGGACCCCCCCCCCCCCGTACATGCGGCGGTCCGCGCGGCTGCAGGAGCGATCCGACAAGTGGGGGCGGCTATCCGTTTTCATCCGCCCCCTCCGGATCGCTCCCAGCCAATGCGCGCGCCCGCCTGACCTGTCACTTCCTCCTCCTGTGTAAACACAGGAAGGAGGAAGCGACGTGATCTCTCCCTCGGCGTTTGTTTCAAGCGCCGCTGAGGAGAGATCACTACAGAACAAGTAAGTCTGCACTAACACTACACTACACACACACATTTAACCCCCGCGATCGCCCCCCCCCCCCCCCCTCCCCCCTGTCACAGTGTCACTGAATGCAGTAATCATGTATGATTACTGTATTTAGTGTCAGTGTGACAGACAGTGTGACAGTCAGACAGTCAGTAGTGTCAGGGTAGCCCCCCCCACCCCCCCCAATAAAGTTTTAACCCCCTGATCACTGCCCTAGTTAACCCTTTCACTCCCTATTGCCAGCGTCACTAAGCGATCATTTTTCTGATCGCTGTATTAGTGTCGCTGTTCCCGCTAGGTAGCTAATTTTTTTTTAATGCGATTTTTTTTTACTAAAGACATGTGGCTAAATAAATTTTGGCCTAAATGTTTGACTAAAATTTAGTTTATTGTTTTTTTATTATAACAAAAAGTAAAAAATATTGTTTTTTTTTCAAAAATGTCGCTCTATTTTTGTATATAGCGCAAAAAATAAAAATCGCAGAGGCGATCAAATACCACCAAAAGAAAGCTCTATTTGTGGGAAAAAAAGGACGCGAATTTTGTTTGGGAGCCACGTCGCACGACCGCGCAATTGTCTGTTAAAGCGACGCAGTGCCGAATCGCAAAAACCCCTTGGGTCATTTGCCAGCGTATTGGTCCGGGTCTTAAGTGGTTAAAGGGGGCTTCCAGATTCCGATAAGCCTCCCGCCCGCATACCCCGACAACCAACGGCCAGGGTTGTCGGGAAGGGGCCCTGTCCTCATCAACATGGGGACAGGGTGCTCTGGGGTGGGGGGCCGCAGTGCGCCCCCTGGCCCAGAGCACCTAACCCCCCCATGTTGAGGGCATGCTGCCCGGTACGGCTCAGGAGGGGGGGGGGGGGCGCTCGCTCACCCCCACTCCCTTCCTGACCGGCCGGCCGGCGTGCTTTGGATACGGGTCTGTTATGGATTGTGGGGGGACCCCAACGCCGTTTTTTTGGTGTAGGGGGTCTCCTTACAACCCATAAAAAGACCTAAGGGCCCGTTATGCTCCTGAGGGGGGAACCCATGCCGGATTTTTTTTTTTAAATCCGGCGGGGATTTCTCCTTCAGGATTCATAACAAACTCCGCCCACGTGTAGAATTGGCGGGAATCCGCGTCGGATCCCCGTCGCTTCTATGACGCACTCGCTGGAATGTGCTTTTACTATTCCAGCGAGTGCGAGATATCGGCAGCCTGTCGCCGAGATTCAGCGCGATGCTGTCGTGCTAAAAACACATTCTCGGCGGCAGGCACTGTATGTATGTTCAACCAGAACTCTTTTATTGAAAGTACACAGCACACTTTTATACAGAATTTGGAATATCCCGCCCCCAACAATTGCTTTCCTATTGGTCCTTTTTCAAGTCCAGGCCGTCTCCCATCAGTGTCCCATCAGGTCCTCTCCCATGCAAATTAGGACTTCAAAATGTCTCAGCAGAGATTGGTCCCAAAGCTTGAATAGCCTGACTATGTGTGTTGAGACAGAAGCCCCCAGGGGGTAATTACTACAATGAAGCAATCAGAACAACAATTAACACCTCTACACACCGGACAATAAAATGTCTCTCACAAGCCCAAGTCCACTTATTTCACTAGTCGGAGCCAAGCCTTGAAGGGTCATTGTCCTAGTGACCTAGTCAGGACAAATTAAGCCACTTCCAGTATCTCTTGCAATATGTACTCCACAATGTCTCATCTTCTGCAATACATGAATATGGATTTCACATAGAAACACTATAATATCTCACGATCCATGACAGTAGTCCAACAGCCGCAGTGGGACCCAAACGGGTCCACTCGAGGATGTTGGAAAAGTGGTCTTAAGGTTCCAGGACTGTTTCCCGGAATAAACCATCCGCCTTCCTGGTTTGAGGCCCTGGCCCATAATCGGACGGCAAGAGGCTCGCATTCAGTCCTCTCCAAAAGCCCCTGTCCCGGCTAGGTCTGGCACACAGCTCCCCTTTTGGCAGGAGACTAACACAGTAGGAAACACCAGATGGGTTGACTCTGCACTTCGTCAGTAGTTCCAGTCCCCCAATGCCAGTATCCATACAGTACCCCAAATAACTTGTTCCAAACAGAGCATTACTCACCCCGCCATCCTCTGCCTCTCTCAGGGAATACGCCTGCCACTGGGGTGAGGCCTGGACTGGCCCTTCTCCCTGGAGTCCTTTCAGCCGCTGGAGAGAAGACAGGGTGGCCGGGCTCAGTTCATCATGCTGTTGGGGATCTGGGCCAACTGGCCACCATTCCTGGGGTATACCAGTGGAGACTGAAGTCCCAACCACTGGTGCTAGGTGAAAATCCCCCGATGCTTGTAAAGCAAAGCCGATATCCTCCTGTCTCAGGGCCATATAGTTTTCTGGGATTAAATCAGTGAAGATCGAAGTCCCATCCGCTACCACAGGAACCCCCTCTTCTGTTAGGTGAAAGCAGAGGCCCGGGGGACTCTGCTCTGTTGCCAGCTCTTCCACTGGGTTGCTGTGAGTGGAGACCACAGTCCCATCCAACGATATCAGCTCAAGCTGTAGTGGGGTGCAGCCGCCAGTAGCATCCTGTCCTGCTGCCAGTGATTTAGCTGGGAGTAAGAGCTTCACCACCTCAGCTGGTTGCTGGGGAGGGGGGCCAACTGCCCCGGCTCCCTGGAACTCCACAGATGGTCCCGGTGCTGGGCAGAGATGGCTAGCACTCTGCCCTGTTGCCAGCACTTCTGCTGGGGGTGCATAATCCATAACATCCTCTGAACAGTCCATACATTCTGTAATCTGTGGCTGGGGAGTGATCGGCATCTTCTCACCCTGAGCCTCCGGAACTGCCACAGGGGTGGGGCAGAGGTCTTGATCCCTCTGTCCGGTGACCAGCGCTTCAGTTGGGGAAGTTCCTTGTAACTCCACAAATACTGCCCTTGGTGCTGGGCAGAGCACAGTGAAGTTTGGCCCTGATTCTAGCTCTTTCTGCTGGAGGCTCATCAGGTTGTTCTTCCTCAGCAGAAAAATCTATTAAATCCCCTGTCTCTGCAACTGGTGTCTGGGGATAGAGGTTCACCATCTCCTGTCCATGTAACACAGAAGATGCTATAGGTACTGAGCAGAGGTTAGCAGGGCTCGGCCCTGCGGTCAGTACTTCAGCTTTGAGAATAGCAATCTCCGGATTTTCCACTGCCATACTGCTGGACAGGCACATTCCTCCATTCAAGATCATCCCATGCAGAAACAGGATCATCAAGGTCAGTCGGCACTTTCTGCATCTGCCATAAGACCTCCTGGTCCATAGCTGCAGGGGCAGGTTGGCAACGCACACTGTTACCCTGCCACATTGCCGATTCTTCAGCCAGAATTTCAGCACTGTCAGCTGATATTTCCTCATAGTCCCAGGCAAAGGGAGCCCCATCCTGCTGCTGAGCGGAGTCTAGCAGCTGTTTGTAGGCAAATTCCAGCTCCCATTCCTGCACGGCCAGAAATTCCAAATCTTCCTGTAGCCAGTGCACTTTCGAGAGATTCAGTCTTTGCTCTCTGTGCTCCATTATGTCCTCCAAACACCACTCCCGATCGCTCCCAAAGTCGGGATCCCTGGACATCTTCCAATACAACAATCCCAGGCCATCATAGTCAAAGCCTTCTGTGGGGCTGTCATCCGCTGACCACGGGCACTCTTGTGCTACATACCACCGAAGGGCTCTGTAGCTTTCGTCCAACCGCATCTCTGCCCGGATCAGCCTGCTTAACTCTGTTGTCCACTCCTGCTTCAGTTGTTCCCCCAATAACAGCATCCGTATTTCATACTGTGACCAGTACCTTCTATGGATGGAGGGGAGAGCTTTTCCCTGGTGTCGCTGCTCGCGGGCTAGCGCTTCTTTCCAGAGTTCGCAGCGGATCGAATCAGACCATCCAAGCAGGACCTCCTCTGATACTGGTCCTCTGTGCTGTATATGCTTCTCTCGCAACCTCCTTCTGAATTCCTCTTCCATGGTTACTGGTATCTGTACCTCTCCTCTTCTTTCATTTGGTGCTGCTTCTTTAGGCGTTGTCACCGATTGCCGTATTTCTGCAATTCTCAGCTCCTGTTGCCACTCTCGTTCTCTCTGTTGACGCTCTTGTTCTCTCTGTTGACGCTCTCGTTCTCTCTGTTGACGCTCTCGTTCTCTCTGTTGACGCTCTCGTTCTCTCTCATCCTGCCACTGGAGGTCTCTAATGGTATTCTGTCTGGCGGTCTCTGATGGGTTAGCACCATATAATGCCAACCGCTGTTGAACTCGCTGCTGGAACAAGTCTTCAACCGACCGGGGTCCTGCATCACCATCCCTCTGATCCATCTCGGCTAGCGTAGTGATCAGGGTGGCCTTGTTCTTCCCACCAGTCCCTCCACGGCTCTTCAAGCAAGTCTTTTAGCATGGTTCTCCTGCAGGCTGCATAGCTGGTCATTCATGGTGGTGGTTTGGAGTTGTCCCAGTAACTGGAGAGCAAATCCCACCACTGCCAACCAATGTGACGAGACCCTTTCTCGCCCAGGTCCTGCTCTCCCGACACTCCTCTGCTTCTATCGGATCAGCTTGCAGATTGCAACATCTGATGGTCCAGTCATCCAAGATTCCAGGATCCAACCTACAGCTATGTGCCGATTGGATCCATGAAGAACACACACCAAACGAGTTGTATGTATGTTCAACCAGAACTCTTTTATTGAAAGTACACAGCACACTTTTATACAGAATTTGGAATATCCCGCCCCCAACAATTGCTTTCCTATTGGTCCTTTTTCAAGTCCAGGCCGTCTCCCATCAGGTCCTCTCCCATGCAAATTAGGACTTCAAAATGTCTCAGCAGAGATTGGTCCCAAAGCTTGAATAGCCTGACTATGTGTGTTGAGACAGAAGCCCCCAGGGGGTAATTACTACAATGAAGCAATCAGAACAACAATTAACACCTCTACACACCGGACAATAAAATGTCTCTCACAAGCCCAAGTCCAAGTCACTAGTCGGAGCCAAGCCTTGAAGGGTTATTGTCCTAGTGACCTAGTCAGGACAAATTAAGCCACTTCCAGTATCTCTTGCAATATGTACTCCACAATGTCTTATCTTCTGCAATACATGAATATGGATTTCACATAGAAACACTTTAATATCTCACGATCCATGACAATGTGCAAGTACAGTTATCCACCAGCTTTGCCAAACTAGTATGAATAACTAAAGTTCCTTTACTATAGTCGGTTTAACTTCATGCTTATTTCTATTGCAGTTTAATTAAACAAAAAAGTGATTGCTTGTGGTTTTATTAATTTGTACAGTGTATAATGCCCGGTAAAGGATACGTAAATAGCTTCTCTCCAATCAACTTGAAGTAAACATTGCAATATATTACTTTATCTTCGGACACATTGGGAAGCTCATAACCATACTATGAAAAAGAAAAGGGAATTAATACTGGAAAAAAGTATTTATGATTTATTTGCAGAATTCAATTTTGCGAGCATTGGAAACCTTTTGCTTTTAGCAGATATACTAAATGTTTACAATAAAATTCAGACTTGTAATACTCCAGGCTGCTGCACATGCTGACACTTCATTCACTTGAGGACTACTTTACACATGTACGTCATACACCTTGCTGTCAGAGGAGACAGACACAACAGGAATAATGGTACAACCATGCATGGTACAACCCTTATTCCCCAAAAATTGGGACGCTGTGTAAAAAAATGAAAATTTAATTGAGAGTAATGATTTGCAAATTTCACAATAGAAAATATATCAAATGTACCAAAATTGCACCATCTATGGCCTGCTTTAGTGACATCAGTGTCAGTTAGTGACCCTTCACTCAGCATCTGCTAGAGTGGCGGGCAATCTGGTGCTATCACAGTCACGCTATAAGTCGCTGATCGCCGCCATTACAGCATACTGGGGTTTATTTACTAAAGCTGGAGTGCGCTAAATGAGGCTCATTTCTGCATAGAAACCAATCAGCTTCCAGGTTTTATTGTCGAAGCCTAAAGGAGTTGTAAATGTTTGTTTTTTTATTTTCTAAATGGGTTCCTTTAATCAAGTACATTGTTGGTTCGCTTATCTTTTCCTTTGTTTTCAGTTCTAAATGTTTTTAAAATGCTTTAAAGTGAGCAAGCTGAGTATAGAAGTGGATTGGTTTCTATGCAGAAGTCTGATTTTGCACTCCCTAGCTTTAGGAATAAACCCCATTGTTTTTTTTTTTTTTTCTTAACATTAGTCATTTTTTGAATAACTACCTCAGTACAGGGAACTTTCACCCCCTTCCTGCCCAAGCCATTTTTTTTAGCTTTCAGCGCTGTCACAATTTGAATGACAATTGCGCAGTCATGCAACGCTGTACCTAAATTAAATTTTTATCATTTTTTACTTTTTGCTATAATAAATATCCATTTTTATTTTTTTTAAACACATTTTTTCCTCAGTTTAGGCCAATATGTATATTGATTGGTTTGCGCAAGTTATAGCATCTACAAAATAGGGGATAGATTTATAGTATTTTTTATTTTATTTTTACTAGTAATGATGGCGATCTGCAATTTTTATATTGCGGCGGACGTATCAGACACTTTTGACACCATTTTGGGACTATTCACATTTATACAGCGATCCGTGCTATAAAAATGCACTGATTACTGTACAAATGTGACTGGCAGGGAAGGGGTTAACACTAGGGGCCAATCAAGGGGGTAAATAAGGAGTTATTCTAACTGTGGGGGGAGGGGACTCACAAGGAAAGGAGACCGATCAGTGTTCCTCTGTACAAGGAACACACCATCGGTCTCCACATCTGACAGGACGTGGATCTGTGTTTACACACACAGATCCACGGTCCTGCTCCATTACTGGGCAATCGCGGGTGCCGGCGGACAACGCGGCCGCCGGGCACCAGGTTCCCAGTGATGGGTTGGGAGCTTGTGCGCCCCCTAGTGACCCAGGAAGGCGAGGACATCATATGACGCCCACCCAGAACGAGAGCTGCACAGTCCGGTCGTCATATGATGGTGTGGGCAAGCAGTTAAAGATTAAATAAAATTGTTCACAACGGTATACAGAAACATACAATAGTACAGAGTGTTATATCACGATAACTTAATTAGTGAATCCGGAACCTCTCAATACTTTGTTTCTGAAGAGAGAGTAAAACAATACACATCAAAACCTTTCTAGTAGGTTATCACAAAAAGTCTCTGTGGGAACATTACCAGCATGGTGTTAGTAAGATCATATCAGATTACATTTATCAGTTCTCGCATATATATCCTTAAATTACTCTTATAATATCTATATTGCACAGCAAAGAAAATTAATGATCAGAGAAGAGCAAATGGGGTTAAGCAGACATGGGGGGGGGGGGGATTGTTGAACTGAATTACAGTAGGCAAGTATAACCATATCCAGCATTTTAATTACCATAGTAGTAGGTAGGGTTGTACCACTGATACACCGATACCCAATACTTTTTTTTAATGTCAGGTGACAGTTTTAAAACACAATACAAATTAGATGGCACTGATATGCACCACTGATGAGTACTGACAGGTGGCGGGCACTGATGGCTGGCACTGGCACTAATAGATGGCACTGACAGGTGGCTGGCACTAATAGGTGATACTGATTAAGCAGCAATAATGAGCAATGACAGATAACAGGCACTGACAGATGGCGGGCACTTATAGGCACAAGAGGATTTATTTTTCTATGCTGCCTCTGTGACGCCCATCTTCGTACACCCTGCACTCGGCCTCAATAAAGCAGCAGCGGACATCTTGTTACACCCAGCCCAAACTATATGGACTGGGTGTAACAAGATGTCCGCTGCGGCTTTGAGGCCGAGTGCAGGGTGTATCAAGATGGGCGTCGCAGATTTTCAAGCATGGACAATGTAACGACAACACGGAGCGTCACTCCCTTTACCGAATGTGACGGCTCCGGTCTCTGATGGATCATAATGTGGCTGCAAGCTTACCCGCCTGAGGACTCCCCGCTCACTTCTCCCATCCCAGGTATCAGCAAAGGCATCGTAAAGCATTTGCGCGAGTACAAGTACTCGCGCAAATGTTCGCTATTGGTCCCAATACTGACACTAGTATCGGTATCATGACAACCCTATTAGTAAGGTCTGGTGGTCAATGAGCTTAGATAAGATACATTCAAATAGAGTGGCCTATCAGGCCCAAAAGTGGGGAGGGAAGGTCAATCCTTCTCTGTGTCAAGCAATTCTTAGTGACTCATATTCTTTCAAAACATGGAATTCAAACCATGGGAAACAGGTTTTGTAAAAAAACTTTCAACTCTTTTCAGGATAAATGTGGTCGATCGCTGGCTCGTTCTCTGCATCCCAAAGGGTCTTACACTTTTGTGCCCCATGTCCGGGGAGCGCGGGGAGAGTTGATCTCCTCACCGACTAAGATGGCTGAGGAATTGAGGGACTTTTACCAATCCCTGTATAATATCCCTGTGACTCAATCGACGGGTTCCCCTTGTGGCGGGGTAGAAGACCAGTTGTCCTATGTCTCGGAAACCGCGCTTCCCACTCTAGATGCTGACACCATTGCTGATCTAGAGACCCCTATTATAGAAGATGAGGTTGCCAAGGCCATAGCGGGTACGCCGAGTGGAAAGAGCCCGGGCCCAGATGGCTTCACGCCCAAGTTTTATAAACTATTCACGGCCCTTCTCACACCCTTTCTCTCTAAGGTGTTCAACTCTTTGGCAGGGGGCTCGCTATTCCCTCCACAAGCACTTGAGGCCCACATATCCCTCATCCCAAAGCCGGGCAAGGATCCTACTCTTTGCTCTAACTACAGGCCGATATCTTTGATTGGGGTCGATCTGAAAGTTTTTGCTAAAATACTGGCAAATCGATTACAACCACTGTTGCCAGGGATAATACACTTGGACCAGGTAGGCTTTGTGAGTGGCCGAGAGGCTAGGGATAATACCCTGAAGACCCGAGTGGACTGGCAGTTCCTTCGACTATCCCTGCAACAAATTGGCTTGGGACCTAATATGATGGCTAGAATAATGTCCCTATACTCTTCTCCATCTGCTAGGGTTAGATTGAATGGTTCGCTATCTCCGGCCCTCTCTATATCTAACGGGACGCGACAGGGATGCCCACTGTCCCCCCTCTTTAATATTCTTACTATGGAACATCTCGCCCTTGCTCTACGTAACAACCCCTCGATCCAAGGAATAACAATCGGGCCCACCCATGCCAAACTCGCCCTTTTTGCAGATGATCTGCTCCTGTTCGTGACACACCCACATACATCTTTGCCCTCAGTTTTGCAGGAGTTTCGGAAATTTGGAGTAGTTAGCAACTTCAAAGTGAATTACGATAAATCGGAAATCCTTAACGTATCGCTATCAGAGTCGGATCTCCATAGAATATCGACCACTTTCTCCTTCAAAACCGGCTCTACCTCCATCAAGTATCTCGGAATTCAGATTCCGGCGGATACATCCCAACTCTTCTCCCTGAACTTTGTCCCCCTACTTCTTAGGACCCAAGCTGATTTAACTACCTATGGATCTAAACGGCTCTCATGGCTAGGTAGAGTGAATGCCCTGAAAATGGATGTTCTCCCTAGGTTCCTGTACCTGTTTCAAACTATGCCTATTCATATACACAATTCGTACTTCAAGAAACTACACCGGATGTTCTCCAAGTTTATTTGGAATGCTGCCCGTCCCAGAATACGATACGAAACATTATCCCTCCCAAAAGCTAGAGGGGGTGCTGGAGACCCGGACGCCTCCTTATACCATAAGGAAGCGGTGCTCACACGTATACTGGATTGGTTCCATCACTCCTCAACCAAGCTCTGGGTTCAGCTGGAAAGCCACATGAACCCAGTTGAACTCCCCGCTCTTCCATGGACATGGACCTTGCCTACGGTTCGGGCCCTCTCAGTGACCTTACCCTGCAGACGATCCAGATCTGGGATCGCTTGTGGTCCAGAGGGGGCCTGTCGAACCACCTGGGGCCTTTGACTCCCTTCTTTGGGAAGCCGGCCTTTCCACCAGCTCTGTCAGTAACAAGATTTGGACCGTGGCGTAAGGACCACCATAGGAGACTTGCCCAGGTCCTTCGAGCAGACCCCACTCTAAGAACTGATATCCCTGCTGACCCGACCTCCCGACACCCCATGCAGTGGCAACAGACCGCTTCCTACGTCTGAACCTTCCCATCCATTCCAGACATCCTTGCTGAGCCAACGAGATTTGAGGCGCTGCTTCTACAAGAAGAACCTCCAACACATGTGATATCTCAACTCTACTCCCTGCTGCTCGATATCTTCTACCCTGATCCCCCGCCATTTACGGTGGCCTGGGAAACGAACCTGCATCACCCTATCTCCCCTATTGACTGGCAGAAGTGTTTTACCCTGACGCACAAACTATCTTTGGCCACTAAGACCCAGGAGAAGGGGTTCAAGCTGCTAACGAGATGGTACAGATGCCCAACTACTATTAAACATTTCAACCCTGCAGTGTCAGATACCTGCTGGCGGTGTCTGAGTTCCCGAGGAACCATGCTCCACATCTGGTGGAAATGCCCTCCTATCCAGGGATTTTCAAACTATACTGCAAACTGATGGCGACTTCTATCCACCCTTCCCCTGAGGTGGCTCTCTTATCTATACTCCCTGGCTCGTTTAAGTCAGTTAAAAACGATGTGCTGCGACACTTTCTGGCGGCGGCCAGAGTGGTGATCCCCCGTCATTGGAGATCGGCGGCTGCACCTTCCCTGGGGGACTGGGCTGTTGAGGTGGACCGCATGAGGGACCTTGAACGTCTGTTGGCGGAAGAGTGCGATAAAAGTGAACAATTTTCTCTCACATAGACTTCATGGTCTGTGTTCCGATACTCTTCTGAGTTTCTTTCCTGGGCTGAAGGTGGCCTGGATGATGTCGCCCGGGTACCATGATGGAGTGATACTTGCCCCCCCCATTCTTGCCCCACTTTCTCTCCCCCTTTTGTCTGCCCCTGCTTCTTCTCCTTCTCTTGTTGTCTGATTACATTCTTAGGACTCCATTAGACCACATACTATGGCCTTGGCCCGCCGTATGTTACTGGTTCGCTATCTGATCCCATATGTTATTTTTTCCATACAGATTACTATGCACTCCCATATACTGCACCGTACGCGGGGTAGCACTGTTCACTTACCCGAAGTATGATTGATAGCTACAATAGCTAAATCTTTCCCCTTTTTTTTTAATATGCAGGGATTGCAGCACTTACGGCCTTGTGGTGGTCCTCGTACTTATGCTTTTACTCCCATTCATATGTAACATAGACATGTTTATGTTCTGTCATACAAGATACATATTGTTGATGTATTCGATTTCGCTGTTTGTAATGTTTGAGACGATATTTGTCTTTCTGCTTTCTTTCTTTAATAAAATAAGATTGAATTAAAAAACTTTCAACTCTGTCAGAGGCCTGTGCCAGAGTCTCCTCCATTGGGCAAATTTCTGAGACTCAGCTCAGCCACTCTGCTACAGACGGGGCTCGTGTAGTTTTCCAGAAAATTGGAATCAGTGCTTTAGAAACATTCAACAAGTGTTTGGTTAAAGATTTTTTGTAATGTTTGAGTGGAGAGTTTGAGATAGGTAGTAAACAGCAGGCGGCATCGAGTACTAATTTGGTTTCTGTAATTTGCTTAATTATTTACCTGATGCTATTAAGGCCAGTTGTGGGCAGTGTCACCAAATGTGTAAAAGGGTGCCTGTATCGCTCCCGCATCTCCAACAGGTGCTGAAGTCCGTGGGTTCCATATATTCAGTTTTGTTGGGGTAGAGTACCAGTTTGTTAGCAATTTGTATGCCGTTTCCTGCATCTTGGTGCTAATAGAACACTTGTGTGTTAGAATACATGTGTTTTTCCACTGGGGTAGCCAAACCCCAGTGTCTTTAGCTGTGTAAATTCCATTACAGGCGGTCCCTGGATTACAAACAAGATTGTGTCTGTAGGTTTGTTCTTAAGTTGAATTTGTATGCAAGTCAGAACGGGTACATTTTTAAAGTACAAATGTAGCCCAATAAATAATGTTTACGTTTCTTGGATGGCATAGGGAAAGATTTACACCTCTACCATTTGTTTTGCTGTCTGTGCCCGTTTAGAAGATTTCACCTCACTTTCTGTCCCTGTGACAAATTGGATTTTGAAAATTTTGGGTTGTGGAAACAATGATTGGTCATAAACCTTTTTCCTAAGGTAATTCTTACTTGAATTTCCCCTTCCTATGGGGAAGATTTCCTCTCACTTCCTGTTGTCTCCCTCCGTTTGTAAGTTGAATGTTTGCAACTTGGGGACTGTCTGTATACATAACCAATATTATATATATATATATATATATATATATATATATATATATATATATATATAGTAGCACTGACCCCCGAAGGAGCTGCTGGTTTAAGTTGGGCCTGCACTCTACCAATAAACCACACTAACTTGGCTTAATCCCCTTGGCACAGCTGTGATGCAATGCAATACAATACAATGTAAGACAATACAAAATACCTGTATTGTAACCCCAGGATCCACTGACTGCACTTGGAGGGAAAAAAACAGTATGCCACAACAACTAGATACTAAACCAGAGATATATTTTACTGTGAAATATGCAAAAAAGTGATTACAGTACTTGTGCTGTCATCCCAACGTAAGACGACAGCACAATTGATTTCAACATAAACTATTTGGAAACAGTATACATAGGTTTATACCTGAGAGGTCCCCCTACTTTATAAGCTATGCGTGAGATCTCACTTAAAGTACTTAGTCCTGGATCTTCTTTTCTTCGCTAGCTAAAGTAACTCCTTGTGATTTGTAATCCACAGTTTTGATGAGTCAAAATGAAGTGAAAGTGCTCCTGGTGTAACTGAAACAACTATTTTAAAATCGATTGAAACGTCAAAGTAGATCCTGTGACTGCAACTTGCTTCTCCGTCAGCTCCGTTCAGCTCCGCTGGATGGATCCGGTCCTCCGATGCTCGGATGAGTGTTTTTCGGTCACCGTCCCTCGGGCACCCTCAGATCACTTGCCCGCACAACCCGGATTGTTTTCCCCTCACTGTGTGTCCTTGTCTCCAAGGAAACAAAAAAAAAACCTAAACAAAACATCTCTCTGCATTACCAGTATTTGGTCACTAGATGGCTCCAAATACTTAAACATAGCAATGTCCATAGACGTTGTATTAAAGTATGCAAACACACATTAATATACAAGAATGTCAGCGCTACACACTCCCCCTACTTTATCTCTTTGGTCCTCCAAAGAGGTTCAAATTGCTAACTCTATTCTGTATTTTAGCCTCTATACGGTCATACAATACAGACAGAGGAGCTTCCCACCAATTGTCATATGATGGGGAGCTATCCTGTGCACTCACAGCTGATACTACCGTGTCTGGTACAGATGTGCCAAGAGGTGAGGTGGGGTTGTCCCTTACTGAATCAAAAGTAGAGGGACCAGACAGTTCAAGGTTTCTTTTGCTGACAAACTGAGATGCTTCAGAGCATTCGCCCAATGTATCATAAGTCAGTCTACGTGGTGGGCGAACGTCTCTCTTTGCACTTTCGGGGTATCCATTCCTTTATGACAAATGTCGTCATCCCTCTCAGTGACTAAAGATGGAGAGTAAATAAGTGTACTGGGCTCTTCTGCAGGATGAGTTGCCAGTATAAATTCTGGGGCCTCTGCCCTGAGAGTTCTGTTATTATCCTCCTCTGTGCTTATCCTGACTGCCTCTGTGAGAGGTAAAAGGTGATTCCGATGCCAGATTTTTACTGGACCAGTGTTTCCTTCTGGCTTGATTTCATACACTGGGAGCCCTGGAAGCTTCCTACACACAACATAAGGCTGTGATCTCCAACGATCAGCCAACTTATGCTTGCCTGGAATACCTAGATTCCTCAGAAAAACCTGGTCACCTGGTTGAAGATCCTAAACTCTTACTTTCAGGTCAAAGTTCCTCTTGTTCCTGTTGACTCTGGAGTTCGAGGTGGTTTGAGCCTGCTCGTAAGCTATCTTCAGGCTTCTCCGCAGCCTGTCCACATACCCTCTATGGGAGGTCTCTGATGTGTGATCCAAGGAGGAACCAAAAGCCAGGTCCACTGGTAATCGGGCTTCATGGCCGAACATCAATCTGTAAGGTGAATACCCAGTGGCGTCACTTTTGGCACTGTTGCAGGCATGAACCAGTGCAGTAATGTGTTTACTCCAATTGGGTTTCTGTTCTGCAGTCAACGTCCCCAACATATTCAGGAGAGTCCTGTTAAACCTTTCTGTTAAGGGTCCCCTTGTGGGTGATAAGGAGTAGTCCTGGACTTTTGTATGCCTAGTAGATCCAACAGTCTTTAAATCAATTGGCTCTCAAAGTCCCTTCCTTGGTTCCGAATGTATCCATTAAAGTAAGCCATAATGGACGAAGAACTTTTCCACGAGAGTCTTTGCTACTGTGGTTGCTTGCTGGTCTCTAGTAGGAAATGCTTGGGCATAACGGGTAAAATGATCTGTTACCACCAAGATGTCCCCCTGCCCACTCAGATCGGATTCCAAAGAAAGTCTATGCAGACCAGGTCCATTGGTCCCTGGCTCTCCAAATGGCCCATTGGGGGAGCTCTCTGGGGCAATGTCTTTCGTTGGATACACCTGAGGCAGGAATGACAGTAACTCTCCACTTCTTTCCTCATGTGAGGCCAGTAGAACCTGTCCCTTACTAGTTGGAAAGTCCTCTCGGCTCCCAAATGACCATGATGATCATGTAAAAGCAATCAGTACCCTCTCTATGTGCTTTTCCGGCAGGAGCAGCTGCCACTTTGCTTCTGGATCATCAGAGGGGCCCCTTCGGTAGACCACCCCTTGTTGCAACTGCAACCGATCTGTCAGGAAAGGTTCCATCCGCTGGTGCTATTTATGTTCTGTCTTGCAGTGCTGCGTCCCACCAGCAGGGGTCTCCTGGCAGTTCGGAGCTGTCAGGGGAACTTCCCCCTGCTGGTATATCACCTTTGGGACGCAGTACTGGCCTCCACCAGCGGATGGATCCTGACAGTTTGGAGCACACAACCTTTCTTGCGCTCAGCTGTAACATGAACTTAATCAGCAGCTCTATTTATACCCGGCGAGCTCAAGCAGAGCTCGCCCTGGTATCGTCATTCCTTCCTGACCTGAGCCTGTATCCTGACCCTGTCTTTTGGATCCTGATTCTGAGCCTTGACCCTGTTCCGTGATCCTTGATCCTGATCCCTGCCTGGACTCTTCCGCCCTGTATTCTGGTTCCTGTCTTCCCTGGAGTCTTACCCCACAGCTTGTCCATCCATCCTCTCCCTACTCTGTTCCGTCCCCATCCTCACCTATCTGCTGACATCCCATGTGTATGACCTCGGCCTGGCTTGATTTATGAATATGGTATCCCCTTTTGTTTGTATATACTGTTTGCTGTTTCTCGCTGGTTGTCCCCACTTATTTTGTAAATATACACCTCTTCACTTCACTATCTTTGTTTGGTCTCCTCTGTGCAGTCACACAGTACCGATCTATAACCTCTCCTGACACAATCCCATTCTTTCAGTAACAGCCGGGCTTCCTTCTTGGGGCTCTTCTGCAGCACATCAGACTGTTGATGTTCCAATGCCTTCAGCACCAGCCCACACAGTGGATATTCCTCCTGATCTCTCCTGAGATCCTTTCTGGAAAGCTTGGGGAGACCCTCTTGTACAACCTGGGAGACGTTTCATTAGCACCTGAGTACTCCCGATGAGGATACTCCCACTTCTTCAGCTCAGGCCCCACCTCTCCCGTGTAGACTTGTCCCTTCACAAAGGGCTCTTACCCCCTCTGGAGTAAGTTGAGTCCAGTCTTCTGATGGATTTCAGGGGTCATGAGGCCTTCTTGATAGAGCATCCGCATCTCGATTACCAACCCCTGGTCTGTACTTCAAGCTGAAGGTAAATGCCGAGAGAGCAGCTAGCCACCTGTGACCGGTGGCATACAGCTTCGCAGTGGTGAGCAGGTATGTGAGGGGGTTGTTGTCCTTCTTTACCACGAATTCAGCCCCATAAAAGGTAGTCCTTCAACTTGTCTACCACTGCCCACTTCAGAGCCAGAAATTCAAGCTTGTGAGTCGGATAGTTTCTTTCGGCAGGAATCAAACTTCTGCTCACATAAGCAATCGGCCGCAGATGCCCTTCATGCTCTTGATAGAGCACTGCTTCCAAGCCGTCACGGCTGGCATCCACATGCAACTCGTATGGTTTGGCAAGGTCTGCATAGGCCAAAACCGGGGTAGTGATAAGGCTCCACTTCAATTGTCTGAAAGCTTCCTCACATTCTGGAGTCCACTGGTCCTGGATGGACTCTTTCTTCCTTCTGGGCCCTTCTTTTGGCTTCCTTGACTGATCTGGGCTTACACTTTCTTCCTGTTTCTTAAGGAGCTCAGTGAGTGGGTGGGCTATTTTAGTGAACCCTTCCACGAACCTTCTGTAGTACGAGCAGAAGCCTAAGAATGACCTGAGTTCAGTCACGTTGGTGGGCCTTGGCCAAGAAGAGACAGCTTCTAACTTCTTGGGATCGGTTGCCACTCCCTCTTCAGACACAATGTGTCCCAGGTAATTCACTGAGGGCTGGTAGAACTGGCATTTTTCTATAGAGAGCTTCAGACCTTCATCATGAAGTCTCTTTAGGACCTTCTCCAGGCGTTCTTTTGTTTCACCTGTGGTGTTTATTTTGGTCCAGCAGTGCACCAACACCTTTGCAGCCATTGTGCTATATGCTGGGTGCTTGGTGTGCTTCTGTACCTTTAAGGAGGGGTGGCTCCCCTTCAGTCCACCTGCCCCTATCTATCCATTAAAATGCATGTGCCTCCATTGTGAGGACACTCACTGTTAGTGTTAGGACCACAGAATTATGGGGTGCCTTGGCGCGGCTCTGTGGCTCACGCATGCGTTTGCAAATGCGTGCGGACAAAACCCCTGTTTTTAACGCACATTGTTAGACAGGTTAATTGGTTGTTCTGCTAGCTGGTCGGTAAGTAGGCTTGGTTATTCCCTGGGCATTCCCCAGGTTCTTGCTGTTCTTTGTGCCCTTCCAACATTCTTTCAAATACTATGACATCATCCAGGTAAACTAGTACTTCAAGTAGGTTCATGTCACCCACTGTCTTTTCCATCAACCTCTGGAAAGTTGCTGGGGCCCCAGACAGGCCTTGCGGCATCCGGTTGAACTCAAAGAATCCGACTGGGGTGATAAAAGCGTTCTTCTCTTTGTCTTCCTCAAGGATACAGGGGACACTATAAGACTTTTAGAAAGTGTAGATGTGCAGGGAGACTACATCATGGCTACTGCAGATGTGGCCTCTCTGTACACCTGTATACCTCACTATCTTGGACTCGCAGCAGTCAAACATTTTTTGGATCGGGAGCATTCACTCGCTGATTTTCAATGTGAGTTCCTTGTTGAACTTCTTGAATTTGCTACCAAGCATAACTATTTTTGGTTCGATAAACGCTACTACCTGCAACAGCAGGGGGTGGCGATGGGGGCCAAGTTCGCGCCTAGTCTCGCAAACTTGTTCATGGCCAAATGGGGGGAGGATGTCGTCTATGCCAAAGAGAATCCATCATTGGTTCTTTGGGCTAGATATATAGACGACATCCTCCTCCTGTGGAATGGTAGCGCTGAATCCCTTAAATTGTTTTTTGAAGATCTCAATTTAAATGACAGAGGTATTAGTCTATCTTATGAAGCGAGTTCTAATAAGATTCATTTTTTGGATCTTGAAATATGTTTGGTTGACCGTAAATTTGTCCTCCAGACCTATTTCAAACCAACTGATCGTAACAGCTTTATTCCTGTAGACAGTTATCATCAGTCTTGGCTTTGGTCTGTTCCATGGAGTCAGTTCCTCAGACTACGTAAGAATTGCACCAATACAAGAACCTTTCTTGAGCAATCAATGACGCTCAGAGGTTTCTCGAGAAGGGCTATATGGTGTCTGAAATTGACTCCGAAATACAAAGAGTATCATTACATGATAGAGCATCTTTGACTATGACCAAGCCAAAACGCCCTGCTGATGAAAGCTTCAAATTAGCTTGAGTAACCTCTTATTCCATTCAGCACAAACAAGTAAGGAATATCATAGATAAACATTGGGATATCCTTAAAAGTAATACAGTTCTCAATCCTTTACTTCCAGAATGTGCCAAGGTGGTTTTCAGAGGGGCACCATCTCTACGGAACCAGATAGCCCCTAACGTCATAGACCCCCCTATTCGAAGTTCATTTTTCCATAATATTATAGGCTTTTTTCCATGCAAAAAGTGTAAAGTATGCAAACACAATGCATTGGGTCGACGCAAAATCACAGAATTTGTTTCTAAGGTAACAAATAGGCTATATAAGATTAAACATTTCTGCACATGCGAAACGAGACATGTTGTCTATCTTATTACCTGTCCTTGTGGGATGCAATATGTTGGTCGCATGACCCGTACATTTTCCATTCGTGTTGGCGAACATATATTCCTTATCAAAAGTGGGGACACACATCATACAGTTCCGAGGCATTTCAGACAGCACCACAATAGGGACCCTACGGGTACCCAATTTGTCATTATTGACAGGTACATACCACCTTGGAGAGGGGGGGGGCTAAAGTTAGAGGTGTCTCACGATTAGAAACGTTTTGGATCTATGAGCTCCAAACCCATCGTCCACTAGGTATGAATGTAGACTGGGACGTCAATGCGTTTATTGATACGTCCTAATTTTATTATCTATGGTCAGCCCCTTATGACAGATATGGGTATATGACCATTATTGGGTTAAATTTCTTGTTCTGATCCCGGTTTTTTATTTAAATATTGATTAGCTTTGTGTGGTTGGCTATATACACGATCTTTCCTCTGTGGTTAAATCTGATTTGTGGTTATACACGGGTCAGACGTCTACAATTGGATTCGATATCTACTTAGCATTTTTATATATTTCCGGTTTGAATGGTGGAACGCATGTATCTCCCCCTTAATATACTTGGAGCGCACATATTCCTGATGGTGTTCCAGCGTTGTCCGGACTGGATGTTATTACCACGTCCGGAACGCATATGATTGATGAGATGGAGCGCAGATTCCCGCCGCTCTCCGGAAATGAAGTCCGGGATTGAGGCGTGGAACGTACGTATTGAATTCACTTCCGGAACGCATATGATCGATAATGGCGGAAGGCGGATTTCCTGCCGCGTTCCTGAACTGACGCTATTTGGAGCGCATACTGCGTACGAGATCGAGGCATGGAACGCACACCTCGGCTCCATGACTGTTCCAAACCGGAAGTGAGTGCATGAACCAAGCTATGGCGTTTTTTGCGACATAGGTGTGCTTGGCTCCCATTTAGGGTCTTTTATCTATTTAAGAGAGTGGGCTGCAGTGGTAAGTCACCCTTGAACGAAGTGTATTAACACGAAACGCATCGGGAGGACTCCACTGCCGCCATGTTTTAAACTATATGCGCTGTGTACTGCTTCACTTGTAAGTGCATTTGCTTATTAAAAATCTTTTGTTTAGCTACAGTATTACACTAGGTTGTTTCCTCTATCTCCTCTTCCCTATCTGTGACTGAGAATACTGCCAAGAACCAGTCTCACATCTACAAGCCATTTATGATATCTATACCAGTCTGGATACTAGCTGCTGATCCTCTGTTGTTGGAGAGACTACAGGATATCCTTTTGTTTACAAGCCTGTCTGACTCATGAAACGTATGTTTGTTTGAGTCTGATTTTTCTGGTAAGCCTGCATCATCACTGGTGGTGGGTTCCTTTCACCTTTGTACAAGGAGTCGCATTGAATAGATCCGGTGCTGTTATTCTTTCAACATTTGGAACTATATTTCTTTGCAATCAACTTCAGTGGACTTTTGTTTTTACTTTACGGTCTGGACATTCACACTGGGTGTATGACTATACTTATGTAAATTGTATATCTATTATGGGTTGTATCTATACGTGAGTGTATGTAGTGCCCATATTTGTTTAGTGCGACACTTTATTTACAATATTTTGTTTTTGCTTCTATCAAATCAGCTGTGTCAGCTGCTTTAAAATCATTTCCTACTAGCAGCGCGGTGTTACGTACCATACCATTTTCTTTGTCTTTGGGACATATGGGGATCTGATAATACCCACTCTTTAAGTCCAGCACACTGAACCACTTCGCTCCCTACAGGCTCTGCAGAGGTGTGGTGTACTGGTCAGGAATAGTCCTCCGGTTCAGGGTCCTGTAATCGATACATAGGCGTAGGGACCCGTTCTTCCTGACCACCACTATTGGGAGGCATAAAGGACTCCTGGACTCCCGGATAATGCCCGTCTTCTTGAGTTCAGCCGGTTGTTCCCTCAAATCTTCCAGATCTCCCAATGGGATTTGCCTAACCCTTACACGAAACGGCTTGTCTTTCTCCAGTCGAATTCGTGGGTGGCACTCTTCGCCAAACCCACATCAAATTCCCTTTTTGAGAAAACTGCCCTCCATCTCAGAAGTTGGGCTTTAGCTCTTTCTCTCCATGCAGGAGTAAGAGGCGTATTCTTTGGGCAGAATTCTTCTACAGGGATTTCTGCTGCTGGTCCTTCGTCGAACCACATGCTGCGACTAGAGTTGCTGGGCTGACCTGTCCTAACAGTAGTCTGGCTGGCACCCTCACTGGCACAGCTGCTGTGTTGCAGACACTGACTGGAACTTTGCCGTGAGTCCTCTTCAATGCCCTGGTGGGCAATACTTCAGGGATAAGTTCTAACCCCTTTTTTACTTCCTGGCTTGTATTTTCAAGGACAATGAAAGGACCTGTTTTTTTCCTGCTTAACTTGACGGAGGCTCTCAGGCAGACTACTTCACCCAGCTGGACTAACCTCTTTTCCCTATCCAGGAGCCAGATTTTTCCCACTCTCTTCAGGAGCCTCTTCCTCCTGTCTAAGGTCTCGGTATGTCTGGGTCAACATTGGATGTATTTTAGTGGGGAGGGTCCCCTTCTGCAGCACAAGCGGTGCAAGTAGCCTCCTCACTAAGTCAGTGTTCGTCCCAATGATAAGGGAATTTTTGTCAGCCGCTGGGGGACGAGGGCACACTATGGCCAAGGTGTCGTAGCTAAAGTAACTCCTTGTGATTTGTAATCCACAGTTTTGATAAGTCAAATTGAAGTGAAAGTGCTCCTGGTGTAACTGCAACAACTATTTTAAAATCAATTGAAACGTCAAAGTAGATAGGCCTCAAGCCTTCTCAGCGTCAGTTTCTCTGCTCCTCTGTGGAACTATAAATCCCAGTCAGGCCTGTATAAGAGTCTAACTGCGTGTGTAACTTAGCAAATTGTGGGTCATGACCCGCTCACCCACTAGATCGGAGCTCCGGGTAGTAACTTTTGTCCTGTGACTGCAACTTGCTTCTCCGTCAGCTCTGTTCAGTTCCGCTGGATGGATCCGGTCCTCCGATGCTCGGATGAGTGTCTCACGGTCTCTGCAATCTGGCCACCGTCCCTCGGGCACCCTCAGATCACTTGCCCGCACAACCCAGATTGTTTTCCCCTCACTGTGTGTCCTTGTCTCCAAGGAAACCAAAAAAAATGAAACAAAACATCTCTCTGCATTACCAGTATTTGGTCACTAGATGGCTCCAAATACTTAAAGCGGATGGTTCACCAAAAAAAAATATTAAAAGCCAGCAGCAACAAATACTGCAGCTGCTGACTTTTAATATTAGGACACTTACCTGTCCTGGAGTCCAGCGGCGTCCGCAGCAGAGGACGAGCGATCGCTCGTCTCCCTGCTGCTCCCCCCTCCATCCACGCTCCGGCTTCACTGCCCGGTTCCCTACGGCGCATGCGCGAGTCGCGCTGCGCCCGGCGATTGGCTCCCGCTGTGTGCTGGGAGCCGAGAGTTCCCAGCACACAACGGGAAAAGCCCGTCTTTTGCACGAGACTGCGGGCCGGAAGTGGGTGCAGATACCTGTGTATCTGCACCCCCCTCCCCCCTGAAAGGTGTCAAATGTGACGCCGGAGGGGGGGAGGGTTCCGATCAGCGGATCTTCACTTTAGGGTGGAGATCCGCTTTAAACATAGCAATATCCATAGACGTTGTATTAAAGTATGCAAACAGACATTAATATACAAGAATGTCAGCGCTACATATACATTGGATTTTTTTTTTTTTTTTGCAGAATACATTTTAACCTAAAATTTATGAAGAAATTACATTTTTTGATTGGATGTTTTTTGAAAAACAGGAACTAGAAAATAGTGTTTTTTTTCCAAAATGTTTGGTCTTTTTTTTATTAGTAAAAAAAAACAGTGGTGATCGAAGATGACCAAAAGAAAGCGCTTTTTGTGTGCATGACTGTGCAATTGCCAGTTAGCACAGTTTTGAAAAGCAAAAAATGCTGCGGTATTGAAGGGGGTAAAAGGAGGTCAAGTGGTAATGTTAGCATGTTAGCAGTTTGTAGGTGCTAACTGTAAGCTGCCTATTGAGCCAATTATGACATTGACAGCCATCTAGTAATGCTCTCAAAGAGACCTTGCTTCTAAAAAAAATAAAAACACAATTTTTTATGGCAATGAATTGAAGATAGTTGCTATAAATATAATTGTGTCTCTCAAAATAGTTAGGTAGCACTAACAATAAACATTTAATACAGTCTTTATTACCAGCATGTTCCAATGAATCTGAAAATCGTTGTAGGATTTAAATGGAGTCTCTAGTGAGATGTTATGACCAATGCTTACAATTTGACCCATTTTCATACTGCATTAAAATCAAACAAACATATAAATTAGAGGCAATAATAAAATAAATTATTATAATGTATAAAAGAAAACAAGATGTGGTTTATCCATCAAAGATTAAATAGGCAATTCATCTGTAAACACATTCACCCATCATTTGTTCAAAATTCAGTTTATAACATTAACTTATTACAATGGATTTGGTCAATTTTCAATGAGCATTTGCTCAGCTAACTTTACATTTCTTCCATGCTTTTTACTTTTGAATTGTGGTTTTCAAGTGATTTTTTGGGGTTGGGAGCTAAGAATTTGGGCCAATTTACATGCTGTGGTAAGGTTACTCTGCTCTTCTTAAATCGGGTGTGTGTGTGTATAGCTGTTCATTTGTGGGATGGGCTTCTGCTGAATTTGATATATTGCCTTCCCCAAGGCTGACAACCCTGCCACATTCAGATTGTCTTTAACCCTTTGATGTCCTGCCCGATGCAGAGGTGGTGGGTATTGCCTGTTTCACCATACCATGCTAAAGCTGCTACAACTGGTTGGGAATATTTGGAGTCCAAATGAAGCAGATAGCTTGCTTTATGCAAGGTCATAGCATTTCTACATTTTGTGGGTAATAGCTTATTCCAGTTTGAGAGTTTGAGAGTGCTCAAGCATTTGGCATGAGTCGGGAAGCTTTTTCCAGTATTTATTACATTGAAAGTATTGCAGATAGTGTTAAAACATATGCTTTATACTACTTCATTCTCTTTCCACCTCTTTGCTGCCTGGATGAGATGACACATGAGCTGGGTGTAAATGACTAGATTTCTCGAGCAAAATGATCTGTGAAGAGATCTTTACCAGGAAAAAAAAAAATCAGCTACATATCTCTTCTGGTTCTTTTAATATTCCAAAAGTAGAAGGTTTAATATGGCACTGCTACATTTGAAAAAAATAAAATTAAAGGCTATGAAGCTGAGTTTTTGCTGTTAAAGACCTCTGCGCAGAACACCTTCCTCAAGAAAGTGAGCCAATAAAGCGCATTCTATTCTGCACTGAATACTGCAATCTTTGGAACTGTATATTTTATTTCAATATTTTTTTTTTGTTCGATAAATATGTAAAGCTGTGAATAAAAACAATTTTTACCTCAATATCCCGTATATTTGGAATTAATTACTATCAGTGCCTTAAAAAAACACTCAGGGGAACCACTTTTTTATTTTCTCATACACTGGTTAAGTAGCACCTAGTGGCTTTATTCCCTAGGAGTGGTTTCAACAACACTGTTAGTTGCCCCCCCCCCCCCGATCAGGTGTGCACTCCCTTAGGGCGACTCTGGCAGGCAGCAAGTTTTTCCGATCCCAGAACCGCTTTCCCACACTGTAGTAGCTGCCAATGGCATGGCCTCACTCCGTCTCTGGACTCTGTAGGTGACACTCCACGCCTTGTCTTGTCTTACATTGGCTTCAATTACTCGCTGCAGACTCAGACGATTCCCCAAATAGCTGTCTCACTCTCTAGCTCAGGACAAGCCAACATCTCCCTATCTCCGGCTTGTGGCCAAAAGGAGAAATGGCATAACCAATAGTATTTCATTGCTTAATGACAAAAATGCTTGTTACACACTCCCCCCCACCAAAGAACCTTTGGTCCCCAAAGGAGGGACATGGTCCATCAACATATAATGTCCACAACATGTTACATGCTTTCAAAATACAATGGAAGAGGTGAGGTTGTCTTGCCCACAAGCCACAGCTATTGGGATGGGCCAAGGGTTGAGTTGGAGTCGCCCTCCACTAAATCTGTAGTGGGAAGGGTTGGCAGGTTGTGAGTTCTCTGAGATGTAAGAACATCTTCAGAACTTTTGCCTAAAGTATTGTAAGTCAGCCTTTTTGGTGGGCAAATTGTTTGCTTTCCTCTCTGCTCTTTGGGCTTAGGTGTTAGGTATAGTAGCATCTTCCTCTCTGATGCTTCAGATGGTTGAGAAGTTTCTTTGTTTTCTACAGTCAGGGAACTCGGAAGATCTCTTTGGCTTACCAAGTGTTGGCTCTGTGGAGTGAACTCCGGAGCCTCAGGCCTGAGGGTTCCCACATTTGCTTCTCTGGAAGAAAGAGAAGTGACAGTTTCTGTCACAGCCAGTCCATGCCTAATTCTTCATCCTCACTATCCTCTTCATCGGTGTTCAGTGGCATAGACTGAAACCTGGTTATTGGACATGATCGCTGAGAGGTAGTTTGAGTAGGCTGTGAATCTGGTTGAGGCACACTAACTGCGTCTGATAGTGTCAGTAGATAACGGTGCTAGGTCTTTAGTGGGCTCGTACTTCCTTCTGGGTGGATCTGACATACTGATAGTCCTGGCAGCTGCTTACCGATAATATAAGGCTCCGACTTCCAGCGATCAGCCAGCTTGTGTTTCCCAGGGACACCCACGTTTCTCAGTAACACTCTGTCACCAGGCTGCAGATCATGTAACCTCACCTTAAATTCAAAATATCTTTCGTTTTGCTGCCCTTGAGCATCTGAGGCAGCCTGAGCTCTCTCATATGCTGCTTTTTGACTCTTTCTCAAAAGGTCCACATATCCTCTCTGGCGCATCATCGAAGTATGGTCCAGGGATGTGCCAAATGCCAACTCAACTGGCAGTCAAGCTTCCCTTCCAAACATCAGCCTGTAAGGTGAGTAGCCTGTGGCATAATTTTTCGGTGCTATTGTAAGCATGTACAATGGTTGCAATATACCTACTCCAATGCTGCTTCTGCTCTGAAGTAAGAGTCCCAAACACATCTAAGAGGGTGTGAATAAACTTTTCCGGCTGAGGGTCCCCTTGAGGGTGGTAGGGAGTTGTTCTCAATTTCTAAATACCCAAAATGTCCAAAAGTCTTTTGATGAGGAGTAATCTCTCAAAATCTCTCCCCTGGTCAGAAATACGTTAAGGTAGGCCATAATGGACAAAGAACTTCTCTATAAATACTTTCAACACTGTAGAGGCTTGCTGGTCTTTAGTTGGGAATGATTGGCAGCTAAGGGGTGGAAAGAGAATGAAGTAGTATACAGCATGGGTCCTCAAACTACGGCCCTCCAGCTGTTCAGGAACTACAATTCCCATCATGCCCTAGTCATGTCTGTGAATGTCAGAGTTTTACAATGCCTCATGGGACTTGTAGTTCCGCAACAGCTGGAGGGCCGTAGTTTGAGGATCCCTGGTATACAGCATATGTTTTAACACTGTCTGCAAAACTTTAGCCCGCATACAGGGCCAATAGAAACAGTCTTGTACCAGTTTGAATGTTCGTTCAGGCCCTAAGTGACCATGGTTGTTGTGTAAGGCAGTCGGTACAATCTCGCTAGGCTTTCTCGGCAGGAACAACTGCCACTTGGATCATCGGAGGGGCCCTTTCGGTAGACCACCCCTTGCGTAACCAAAGTTGATTCCATTCCTTGTGTACTGGTCATGCTTCTTTTGGAGAGTCTGTTAGCAGTAGATCTGGGCGTTGGCCGTCCAAGGCCTTCAGTGTTAAGCTCCAGAGGGGATCTTCCATCTGGTCCTTTAAGTTCCTGTCTGAAAGCTTAGGCAGACCGTCATCCCTGGCTTGGGAAAGATATTAGTATTTGGGGAACACCTGCCACTGAGACTCCAATGGCTTTGGCCCCTGTTGTTCCTCTACCTGATGTTCCACTTCCTGACACATGGCTTGTATTCGTTAGATGTGTCAGTTGATTCCACTCTTTATAGGAAGCCCCTGCATCATAGGCTTGATGCATGAGCATCCCAGTTCCCAACACCTGGGTGGTACTTTAAGCTGAAACGGAATCCCGATAGGGCGGCCAATCACCTGTGCCAGTGGCGTCCAGCTTTACGGTGGTAAGAACATATGTGAGGGGGGTGGTTATCAGTCTTGACTATGAAGTCTGCACCATACAAGTAGCCTTTCAACTTGTCCACCACTGCCCATTTCAGAGCCAAGAATTCCAATTTGGGAGTAGGGTAGTTCTTCTAAGCAGGTGCAAGACTTCGGCTCACATAAACAGTCCACAGGTGTGCATTGTGTTCCTGATAGAGTACCCTGCCTAGCACATCTGGGCTGGCATCAACACCCAGTTCATATGGTTTGGCTGGATCAGCATAGGCTAGGACAGTAGCAGTTGTTAAACTTGACTTCAATTGACTGAAAGCTTGCTTACATAAATCAGTCCACTGATCTTGGATCGACTCTCGAGGCTTCCTGGGTTCTCCGATTTGCTTGGTGGGTTTTATTGAATCGGGCTTATCATCATTCTTCAACAACTCATTAAGGGGCCAAACTATTTTAGCAAATCCTTTGACAAACCTTCAATAGTATGAGCAAAATCCCAGGAACGACCCAAGCTCAGTCACATTGGTAGGCCTTAGCCAAGAGGCGACAGCTTCCAGCTTCTGGGGGTCAGTAGCTATTCCTTCTGCGGAGACAATATGGCCGAGGTAATTAACTGTAGAAGCTGGTAAAACTGAAATGTTTCCAGGGAAAGCTTCAATCCCTCATCATGGAGTCTCTTAAGGACTTTCAGATGCTCTTCGAGGGTTTTGCAGAGGATGATTAAATCGTCTAGGTATACCAGCACTTCAATCAGGTTCATGTCTCCTACTGTCTTTTCCATCGGTCTCTGAAATGTTGCTTCAGCGCCAGTCAGACCCTGAGGCATCCTGTCGAACTCGAAGACCCCGACTGGCGTGTTAAACGATTTATTTTCTCTATTTTCAGGGTGCATGGGGATTTGATAGTACCCACTCATCAGATCCAGCACACTGAACCACTTCACCCTGTGATAGGCTTTGCAGTACATATTCTACCTTTGGAGTGGTGTACTGATCAGGGATGGTCCTCCTGTTGAGCATCTGATAATTGATGCACAGCCTCAGGGACCCATTCTTCTTCCGCACTACCACTATCTGGAGGCATAAGGGATCCTAGACTCCCTGAAACCCGAATTCCTCCAACTGCTCATGTAAATCTTCTAGGTCACCCCAAAGGGATAGTCTGACTCTTTCCCCGAATGGATCGTCTTCCTGAAGGCAAATCCGGTGCTGGGCACTTTTCACACACCCCACATCAAACAAATTTTTTGAAAACATATACTGCTATCTCAAGAGCTGGGCTTTGATCTTTTCTTTCCATTCAGGTGATGGAACCGTTTTACCCACAAAACACCCTACTGTGAAGAGTCTGTCCTCCTCTCCCTTCTCCAAATCAGATGGTGACACTTGAGTGGCTGGATTCACTTGTCCCAACAGCATTGAGAACTGCAGTTTCAATGGCGAGACCGTAACATTCCGGACGCTGATAGGGATCTGTTGCAGAGCCCCAATTGATATCACTTCTGAGATTACCTATACTCCTGTGTCCTCTCCCTGGCAGTCAGCTTCAAGGACAACAAAGGGGCCCAGTTGTTCCCAACCAAGTTTAACTGAAGCTTTAGACCCGCCACCTCTCCAGACTGTGGTATCTTCTCACTTCTGTCTAATAGCCAAATATTTCCTACTCCTTCATCTTGGGATCTCTGTTTTTGAACTAAGTGCCAATACACTTGTCTCAGCATAGGGTGTATGCTCTTGGTTGGGGTGTCGTGCTTTGAGACAAGAGGAGTGAGCAGCCTTCTGACAAGGTCAGTGTTAATTCCTATTATCAGAGAACTCATGTAGGCTCCTGATGGGCGAGGACATAAAACGGCTAGGGTATCAAATGTTTGTTTGTCCAGACACAGAGGGGTCAAAAGTCAATTTGACCAGTAAGTATCCATTGTATGGTAAATTCTGGATTCCAATACCCCATATCTCTAGCTCCTTAAATTTCTGTAGGGGTAAGCGTTTGGAGTGCCTGTCATAAAAGCCTTGATATATCAGGGTCACTTGTGCCCCGAGTCTAGAAGGGCCTTTGTATAGATGCCACAATCGCAGAAGATCTCACTAGTTTGTCAGGGAATTTACCAGGAGTAGTGAAGCTAGTCTGTCCTGTTGTCTGTATTTGTGACCCTTTCTTGATGCTCTTCCGGTTTTGTGTCTTAGTGGGTCGCCGAAGGGCTGGTGAGCACTGACCTTCTGAAGTTGGTCACCCAAGGTCGATAGAAGCACTTGTCTGGTCGCCCAGAAACAGCAATGGAAGCCCTCTGAAAAGGTTTGGGCTTCCACTGTGATTTATTTGCATCCAACTGCTGAGGATGGACTTGAACAAATATGGTGGTAATGTCCCATTCCTCCGCAGTTTAAACAAACACCGCGCTTCACTGGTTTTGTGGTGGAGGCAATGATAGGATTTGGAGATTGGCTGGACCCCACATTACTTTCACTGGACAATGTGGCGATTTTGGCTGCTAACAGATTCAACATTTCCATCATCTGTGATTTCAGAGTGGCCATCTCCCAATTTGGCTCTGCAATTTGGTTTAGAATTTTAATTGCCAGATATACTAAGATTTCTGATAGGAGCTGCTGCAGCTCCCATCAAGCTCTCACTGATGCACGGTTTCTTTTGGGCTTCTGGAATATCCCATTCTTCCAGGACCTGCATGGCTTGCTCCATGCAGGTTTCATACTCCTCTTGCTCCCTGAACTAACCAAACAAAATTCCCAGCTCAACTTGCCAACCAGCCTGCAACAAGGGTTTAGTTTTTGCAGATTTGCAGATAAATGCGTAAGCTGAAGAGCCACTTCACCGCACCCCAGTATTATCTCCTTGAGTTGGTTGCCAGCTGGTTGGCAAGTTGATCTGGGAATTTCCTTTGGTTTTGTTTGCTAAACAAGTAAAAAGGCTGCAAAGCACAGGTTCCTCAAGTAGTGGTACCCAATAGTCCAAGGGCAAAGGTAAGAAGGTGTGTATATACACATATATATGCACACATAGAACCATGACATTTAACATTGCAGGGTATATGCAGGGTATATGGGTTCCCCAAACCAGTTCACAAGGAATGTCAAAAAAACACACAACAGAGGAGCACAGGTGTAAATCTAATATTGAACAATGAGGAATTCCTGCACTTGGCAGGATTTCCTGCACACTTAAAATTATGGCCAGCGGGGGAAATTCCCTACAGTTCCAACATGAACCTAAAGCATCAGTGCTTTAGAGGGGACCCTTGTGTCTTTGGGGAAACACACCTCTCAAAAGCACCCAGTGCTGAAAATGCATGTGAACTAATTTCAATATAGCAGACAGGCTGGGCTACATACACATCGCTCCTGCCTTGACATGAGGATATCATCAGTGCATGACTGGCATACTGACTGGTCCTGAGAGGTGGGCCCTTTTTTTTTTAGAATTATAGGGCTGATTCACATGCGTTAGGGGAGGTGTTAACGTTTGCTGGGCTAGGGCACCTTCTCAATTAATAGGATGCAAGTGAATTAATTATCATCTTTTCAGCAATGCAGCACACCAAAATATACATTATAGGAGTTGTGGTGTGGTATGCAAGAATACATTTAACCCCTTTAACAATCAAACTGAATAAACTCAGTTTCAGGAGCATGGAAAGCATGTTGGGAAATGAATAACAAGAAGAAACAAAAAAAAGAAAAACAGGAGGACATTTCTGTTATTTAACAAGATTTGCCGAAACATTTCCTTCAGCATTTGGGCCTCATGCACACAAAGCATTAATAAACACCGCTTTTAGAGCCTTTTTTTTCCCCCATACACACAGGCGTTTAAAAAAGGCATAAAAAAAAAAAAAACAGGGCCACTGCCTTAAGGAAAGGAACATCTTGCCACAAAAAAAAGCATTAACATTCCTAAACACACTTAAAGCGGAAGTAAACCCATCAATTTAACAGTTTCAAAAAGCAGTTAAATTTCCGGCATGCCGGGATTGCCAACTGTCACATTGGTTGTGCTCTCAACCAAACTGTCAAACCATCCAATGGCTGGTGACATAACTGATCACATGTACAGCACCACGGCAGTTGAAGATTAAACATAGGCCAAGATGGCAGCTTCCTTGGCTGAAAATGATAGGTGGGTTTACTTACACTTTAAGCCCTGTACAAACGGGCTGAATGTCAGAGGACAACAGCCGGTTAAAAAAAAAAAAAATAGCTGAAATTCAGCCCGTGTGTATGACAGTGTCCGATAGAAACGGTCGGCTTCAGGGGAAGATCGCTGAACTAACCTTGCATGTTTAGTACAGCGGTTCTGACAGTTTTTTTTCCATTAAACCTGCAAGGTTGAAAGAATAAAAACAGTGTGTACCCGGTTTTAAGTGGTAGGCACATTTGGGCATTCATTCATTTCAATGGCCAGAGTAAATTATTATTCTGGCAAATCGAAAAAACACCCAAGCACTTGCTGAGCCTGAACACATTTTCAAAACATGGCTTTAGCGCATTTTTAACATTGCTTTTTCCTCCCCTAAAGCACAGGCGTTCAGGGGAGGAAAAAAAAGTTCTGTGCCCCATGGGGTCTTTAATAGAAATAAACGTATACCATTAAAATACATTTCAGTTTGCAAAATTTGATTATGCAAGATAAACATCAAATGCCTTTACAATAAGAAAGTGTGAATACCAGCACAAACTGAAGTGCGAATCCTGTCAAATCTTATAACATACAATGGGGTTATTTACTAAAGCTGGAGCATGTGAAATCTGGTGCAGCTCTGCAAAGAAACCAATCAGCTTCCAGGTTTGAGCCCTGGTTCACACTGGGCGTGCGGGAGTGAAGCAGTGCGAGTTCAGCTGAACTCGCACGATTTCACTCCCGCCCGGCAGTCCCGATTTCAGCCGCGATTGCAGAGACATCTGTGCAGGTTTCTGCACAGATGTCAATGTAAATCGCAGGCTGAAATCGCAAAAAGTAGTACAGAGACTACTTTTTGAAATCGGTGCAATGCCGCAGATGCAGCGTCGCACCGATTAGGACAGTGCCATTGCCGTCAATTTGAGGCAAAATCTGCCGTTTTGACATGCGATTTGACATGCCAAATCGCATCTCAAAACGCACCAGTGTGAACCAGGGCTTATTGCCAAAATTTAATTGAACAAGCTGAAGTTAGAAGCTGATTGGCTACCATGCACAGCTGCGCCAAATTCAGAGTGCACCAGTTTTAGTAAATCTCTCTCAATATGTTTATGTTGAATACTGACTGGGTAAATTTCCCAGTGATTCTTTGGTAACTAAACCCCTTATGTTTTCCAATGATTGTACTGTATACTGCAACAAAACCAGTTTTGCGTTAAGCATAATTCCTGTGTATAATGTAAGCTGTACCTAGGTAAGACGTAACACCAGTTATTTGGAATGAAGTGCCTTTGAATAACGAAGCCTGGATCATTTACAAAGCTCTGCAAAGTACCAGTTGAAACATTAAAATCGGACAGCTAGAAAATAAAAAGAAAAAATGAGGAATAAGCTTAGTGGCCTCCTAAGATATATAATATCTTTAATAGGAATCTATCTGTTCAGTTTGCATGTTCTCCCTGTGTTTGTGTGAACACTCCAAAGACATATTGGTAGGTTAATTGTCTCCTGTCTAAATTGTCCCTAGTATGTATACATGAGAGGTAGGTTGTAAGGAAGGGACTGATGTGAATGTATTAATGTACAATATATGCAAAGCACGGTGTAAATAGTCAACGCCATATATATGCCTGTAATAAATAATTGTCCCTGGAACACTTGCACAAATAATTCTGTCAGTTAACGATTTTTACAGTTCATGATTAAACAATTATGCTAAATAGCTGCTAAAGATTTACAAGATAACCTGTACGGTAGGTGGACTTGGTGAACAAGAGCTATGCTCTAATAACAAGCTATTGACAGTTGAGGGTAAAAAAAAAAAAAAAAACAGTGGCAAGACACAGGGTGGACATACTGCATCAAGAAGGTCTTTCACAGGCAGAAAATTCAAGAAACTAAATTTTCTGATATGCTGTCCACGCCATTCTGCAAAAGCGCAAGAAAATGAACTGCAGTAGCTGGCCAATATTTCCAGTACCTACAGGTAAGCGTTAACAGGGGAGGACTGGCAGCCTTAGGCCTGGGGGGCAAGTCCAGTCAAGTGGCCCATTGAACCACACAGAGAGAGAGAGAGAGAGAGAGAGAGAGAGAGAGAGGAGACTGCTCCATATTGCCCCAGAGAGAGAGACCATTTGACACTGTCTGCACACAGAGAGAGAGATAGACCGCTTGACACTGCCTGCACAGAGAGAGGCCACTTGGCACTGCCTGTACGGAGAGAGAGAGAGCGCTTGACACTGCCTGCACAGAGAGATAGACCGCTTGACACTGCCTGCACAGAGAGAGAGAGACCATTTGACACTGCCTGTACAGAGAGAAACCGCTTGACACTGCCTGCACAGAGAGAGAGACTGCTCCACATTGCCTGCAGTGCAAAGCAGTCACTCTCTGTGGGGGTGAAAGTTTTCCAGCCTATAGCTGCCTGCAGTGATTGCCAGAAAAAAAAGAAAGATGCTGGCTATACTGAAGTCAGTTGATAGATTGAATTCTATACAACCATATTCTGCACATAGATAGATCGGAATTCTGCTGGTTCAGCAGAAAATTAAATCTGTCTATGGTGGCTTAGACCCCTTTCACACTGAGGGCGTATTGCATGCGCTATAGTGTTAAAAATAGCGCCTGCAATCTGCTCTCAAACAGCTTCTCCATTGTCTCCAGTGTGAATGCCTGAGGGCTTTCACACTGCCATGTTGCGCTAGCAGGGCAGTAAAAAAAGTCCTGCTAGCCACATCTTTGGAGTGGTGAAGGAGGGGTGTGTTTACCGCTCCTGCCCATTGAAATCAATGGAACAGCAAGGCTATACCGCTGGCAATGCGCTGCTGCGGGCGGTTTTAACCCTTTCTCAACCGCTAGCGGGGGGGAAAACCCCCCCGCTATCATCTGAAATGCGCCGAAAATCCGGAAATAATGTCGGCAGTAAAAATAGCAGAGTTTTACCGCCGACGCTATGGGTGGCTCAGTGTGAAAGGGGTCTTAAGTTCACCAGTCTTTGGGTTTAATAATATCCTCAAATCTTCTGAAAGGTGTGCTCCACTAAGGTGTAGAAATTCACTTTGAACTCCACCTTATTTCCAGAACTCTTTAGGTATAAGATGTGCAAAGAATAAAATACCTACTGAGAATAATGGAAAAAAGGTGGAGTTCAAAGTGAATTGTGCCATTATTTGGAGGGATTGGTATTTAGGGGGTTAAAACAGACAGGGATGAAATGTGATATCACCTCCTCTGCCTGTAACTTTTTAGTAAAGTGAAGTGAAGTGAAGTGAATACAATGGTGTCTTTGGGCTCACAAGGGTTTACTGACAGTTTTCCATAATCATAGTCCCTCTGATTTCTTTTAGGTTGCAAATTTTTGCTGCATTTTCTGGATTTGCACCAAAGATGCAGCATGCAGGATGTTTTGTGCACTTTCAGAACATGCAGTAAAAATGTGCAACCTCTATGGGAATAGGGGCAACATGCAGGAATACTGTCAGTACATCACCAGCACTGCAGACAAAGCACAGCATGCCAGAGCAGTGTGAGCCCACATCATAACACCTAGGTACTGTCACAGGCTAGGGAGAAAAAAATCTTTAGCTGCAGAGAGGGGAGGTAGGAGGAGCTGCTCACTTACTTGTATGGTCCCAGCCTCCAGGAGACTCACTGTATTCGAGCCGACCGCTCAGATTGAACTTTCCTGCCCACACATCCTCGGGCTGCCCAGAGTGTGGGCGGGGAAAGAGAGCAGGTCCAGCCTCTGCCAGCCAATTTGTGTGAAGGAGGGAGGGGCTGTGCTGTGCTCTGTACACAGACTGCCAGCCCTGAGACATCGCTGGTTCACAGTACTGGATGGAGATGCCACACTTGGCCAGCTCACAAACTGCGCATGTGTGGTTCTGAGCTGGCGACACAGCGGCCTTTATAGAGCATATAAGAGCAGCCCAGGGGGAGAATGCATCTCTGCCCCCCGGCCCAGTCTGCCCCTGAGGGTTAATATAGGCTTACCTGTAGCTAAAAGTGGTTGTACGGGGTTTACAACCACTTTAGGAGGTAACCATACCTGAGTGAGAAATAGCTCTGCATTTATTTCGCCTAATGGAGATAATAGGTACACAGAAGTGTTTAAAAATATGGTAACAAGTGATTTGGAGAGATTCAAATTCCAAAAAGGTACATGATCCCAGTTTCATTAAAAAAGGTATTGAGGATATTGAGAAGAAGGTGATCATCTGCCCAGTGGATAAGAGTGGCGGACTAGTTGTCCTTTGTAAAGCCTATTATGAGGAAAATATGGCATCTATGTTATCAGATAGGAATACCTATCAATTACTAAATTAAAAAAAACCTTGTTAAGGAGTATAGGAATTTAAGAAATTGGTAAAAAAATAAAAAAATAAAGTGTGTAAAGAAACAACTTCTTACCACAAAAGGAAGTCCAACATCTAAATCCATCAGCATGTAGGACTCCTATTATATATAGCTTGCCAAAAATCCATAAGGATAAAGAAAACCCCCCAGGAAGACCTATCATTAATGGAATACGATCGGTATGTTCCAGTTTGGGACAATATATAGATTATTTTTTATTACTTGAGGCTGAAAAAACCAAAGCATTTTTTAAAGACACAAAACAAATCATACAATTGTTAGATAAAGTATAGGAGAATAATATATTTTTATTATGGCGGATGTGAATTCCTTATATACTATCATAGAAAAGACATATACCATCACATCGGAGGTTCAGACTTGCCCTATAGCCATGGTAAATTTCTCCTTAAAAGTTTATTTTTTTGTTTACAACATAATTATTTAGGTATGAACAGGATTTGTATTTACAGAATAAAGGTGTGGCTATGGGGGCTCAGTTTGCCCCCAGTGTAGCCAACATCTTTATGACCCATTGGAAGGAGGAGGAGGCAGTTTATAAACACCAACCTGAACAATTAAAGCTCTATAATACATTAATAGATGATTTGGTGATGGTATGGGATGGTGATATGGAAAGCCTGTCTCTATGAATAAACTTAATAACAATAATCAGAACATCACATTATCTTGAAATGTGAGTACTAGTCATAGTTTTTTGGGATTTGGAGATTTTTATTGAAGGAGAGGAAGACATTGACTCATAATTATTTCAAGTCCACCATTAGAAATACATACTTGCCTCTGGGTAGTTGTCATCGTATGTCATGGTTGATGAATATACCAAGTGGAAAATTTGTAAGGTTGAGGAGGAATTATTTTCAAGTCAATGATTACGATATACAATCAGAAGTTTTAGAAAAATTGATTTATTCAAAAGGGGTATGATGCAAATTTTATATTAGGAGAAAAGGATAGAGTGGGGGGTATTGATAGGAACATGTTACTGGGCACAAATAACAAAACTCTTAAGGCACATGATTAGGAGTTTAAAATAATACTACAGGAGGAAGAGGAGTTGGAGGAAATAGACGAAGAAGAAATAGAGAGGGAAGAGCTACCAAAAAAGAAGAAGAAATTGGGGAAAAATCCAGATGTGGACACCAGTTTCCTGCCAGATCGAGACCGAGAGGAGGAAGAAAACCGTCTTCGAGAAGAGCCGAGACAAGAGTGGGAGCGGAAGCAGGAGAAGATTAAAAGTGAAGAGATCGAGATTACCTTCAGTTACTGGGATGGTTCAGGACACCGCAGAACAGTAAAGATGAAGAAAGGAAATACCATGCAGCAATTCCTGCAGAAAGCCCTTGAGATCCTGCGGAAAGACTTCAGTGAACTCCGGTCAGCTGGAGTAGAGCAACTCATGTACATCAAGGAAGATCTCATCATCCCGCATCATCATAGTTTTTATGATTTCATTGTGACAAAGGCCAGAGGCAAAAGTGGTCCGTTGTTTACCTTTGATGTACATGAAGATGTCCGTCTGCTGAGTGATGCCACTGTGGAAAAAGATGAGTCTCACGCTGGAAAGGTGGTTCTGCGGAGTTGGTATGAGAAAAACAAACGCATATTTTCGGCTAGCCGGTGGGAGCCATACGACCCAGAGAAAAAGTGGGACAAATACACAATTCGGTGATCGGATACGGGATCGCTTATCCTCAGTCACATCCAGGGAGAGAAGAGCATTTGTGTATTATGGGATTATGTATATAACAACATTGTGCTTTCTTTTGTATGTCTGTTACACACGGAATAAATGTATTGTGTGTTCTAAAAAAAATAAAAAAATAAAATAATAATACTAAAATATAATGTACAATATAAAGAAGTTGAAAAAATAAATACTGAAGTATTGATGGATAAAATACTGGGACCCAAATTACCCAATATTTCCAAAATGTATAAATAAAAAAAGCTCCTGCCTTTCCAGATAAAATTGTACCAGAAGTGGTAGATCCCCAAAGAGAAAGGAAAACAAATTATTTTATTTTCTGTCGGGATTCAACGCATGTGGCAGATGTGTGGGATACCAATGTCAAAAACGTAAAGCGTTTATTGCTGCTAGCACTCACAGAAAATGTTTGATGAAAGATCTTATAATGTGTACTACAATTGGGGTTGTATACATGTGTGGATGTGGGCTCCAGTATGTGAGGTGCACCTCCAGACCCCTACATGTACAAATAGCAAGACATGTCAATAATATTGAGAGGCAACATCACCCATAATGTATTCAAATATTTTTAAATGGTTCATAAAAAGAATTGAGCATGTTTACAAACATTGAAAAGGAGGTAAATCACATTAGGCAATTAAGTAGGAGAGAATCATATTCAATATTTGAAAACACAAGTTTTATTCCCCAGAGGACTCATGCACATAAGTTGTGCACATAAGTTTACATACCCTGGCATGATTTATGGATGTCTTGGCAATTTTTCAGAGAATATCAATAACACAAAAACTTTTCTTTTACTCATGGTTAGTGTTTGGATGAAGCCATTTATTAATAAATCAACTGTGTTTACTCTTTTTAAATCAGAATGACAACAAACTACCCAACTGAGCCTGATCAAACGTTTACATACCCCAGTTATTAATACCATGTATGGCCCCTTTTAACAGCAACGACAGCTTGAAGTCTTTTGTGGTATTTGTGGATGAGGCTCTTTATCTTCTCAGATGGCAAAGCTGCCCATTCGTCTTGATAAAAAGCCTCCAGTTCCTGTAAATTCTTGGGCTGTATGGCATTAACTGCGCATCTGATCGCCCCAGAGTGGCTCAATGATATTGAGGTCAAAAGATTGAGATGGCAACTCCAGAACCTTCACTTTATTCTACTGTAGCCAAAGAAAGGTTGACTTTGCCTTGCGTTTTGGATCATTATCATGTTGGAATGTCCAAGTACGTCCCATGTGCGGCTTCCTGGCTGATGAATGCAAATGTTCCTCCAGTATTTTTTTTTTTTATAACATACTACATTCATCTTGCTATAAATTTTGACAACATTTTCTGTGCCTTTGTAGCTCACACATCCCTAAAACATCAGCAATCCACCTCTGTGTTTCACTATAGGAATGGTGTACCTTTCATCATAGGCCTTGTTGACACTTCTACAAATGTAGAGTTTATGGTTGTGGCCAAAAATACTACCTATCACTGTCAGGTCTGCCAGGAGACTACAACCGTCAGCTGGAGGGACGGCTGAGATCTCCTGCAGCCAGGAAATAGGGAACCACAAAAGGTAGGTGCAGGCAGCCTAACTACAACCTCCAGCAACACACGGTTCGAAGGCTGTAGACAAGAACCCAGGAGGGAAGAGGATGATCCAAAAACATAGTCAAACAAGCCAGGTAGGTTCGGCAGCAAGGTACACCAGGTCCAAGGGAAATTCCAGGAATCGTAGTCAAAATCAAGCCAGACGGGGTCGGCAACTAGACAAGCAAAAGGTACAAGGGATAATCCAGGAATCAAGGTCAAGAATGAGCCAAGTCTGCAACTGAAATGAAGAGCATCCACAGACAGCTTAAACGGAAACCTATCCTAAGGCATGGACAGGAAGGGGAAGTGGGAATATATAGGGACACTAATGGAGGAGATTGCCGACAGCTGGTCCCAGGGTGGAGCAAACATCCCCACTAGTGAAAAAGAACAAAACTAGGATGCTAACAAAAAGCCAGTTCGCTGGTTGTTCAGGACATAGGAAAACACCAGGCCCTGGGATCAAATCCCAAACAAGGCGTGACAATAACAAATCCAGAATCGAACTCTTGACGGTACAAGGCCAAACTGCTGATCCAGGCCATTTGCAAAAAGGCCATTATTCAATCCGCAAATATTTTTTCAGGTGAAAGTTCCTTCCCTCGTAAGTGAAGTATGCCTCTCTCCTTTTTGAACCTGGGTTTGATAAGCCATGCCATTCACGCCAGACTGTGAAGCAGGATGGTAAACCCATCACTGGGATGGAAGATCTGGGTGATCTGGAAGAGCCCATGTCTGCCAAAAATCTGATCAGGTCAGAGTTTTAAAGTACCAAATATTGCCTGGGCAAGTCGTCAGTTACAAGGGTCATTGGAATGTAGCCCATCGTAATCCTGTGGTGCAGACAAGAAAGGAGTTTCAGGGGAGGAAAGGCATAGATCAAGCTTTACCAATTCCACCAGAAAATCCACTGTTTCTGCCTGAGGAAAACCTGTCCTGTTTGCTGTTGAAGCTGGAAGACAGGAAGTATACATCTGGTGTCTCTTACCTATGAAATGGGTCCTGGAACACCTCTTGGTGCAGGAATCATTTCATTGAGTCTAGGTGCTGCTTGTTGACAAAGTCTGTCTGCCAATTGTCCATGCCTGGCATGTCAACAGTAGGTAAGACTGGAACATGAAGTTCTGCCCTGGATAAATTCAGTTTTATCTTGCCGAGGTGAGACTTTTGTTTCCTCCCTTAGGCCCCTTTCACACATGCAGGCTGTTCGTTTGATCGCATGCTAGAAAAAAATAAAATAAAGTTTACATGAATTTGTCATCCGTTTTTACATCAGTTGTTTCCATCTGCCAGCGAGAGCCCTTAATTATTTCATGCAAAAATGGACCAATAACATCCGTTATTCGGACAACTTGTTTTTTTCATTGAAATAAAAATAGGGCTTTGATCCATTCCAAAAAAAAAAAAAAAACGGATGTAAATAGATAATCATCCATGTACATCAGTTTTTCCATAGAGATGCATTGATATCTGTTTTTCATGTGTCAACGGATGGATGAAAAAACTGACAAATGGTCTGCATGTGTGAAAGAGTTCTTATTGCTGATGCATGCCACTGCCATGACATTGATTGAACCCTGATCTGATGGCTCTCTAGTTGGGATGTCCGGGATTTTGGGAAAACCAAATTTAGAGTGCTGATCAGGAGACAAGATTCCTGAGCCCTGGTTCACACTAGGCTGCGGGAGTGAAGCCGTGCGAGTTCGATTTCACTCCCGCTGGCAGTCCCGATTTCGGCCGCGATTTAAGAGACATCTGTGCAGGTTTCTGCACAGATGTCAATGTAAATCGCGGCCCGAAATCGCAAAAAGTAGTACAGGAACTACTTTTTTTAAATGGTGCAGCACCGCAGATGCGGCGTCGCACCGATTAGGACGGTGTCATTGCCGGCAAATGCCGCCAATTTGAGATGCGATTTCACATGTGAAATCGCATCTCAAATCGAACCAAATCGTACCCAGTGTGAACCTGAGCTCCCGTGAAAGTCCCCTGCACTGAAAGGTTGTCCAGGACGTCTCCCCAGTCTGACATTTATCATGAGAACCTTCCATGAAACCAGAAAGTAGAACTTCCCCAGCTCCAGAGACAAATTTCTGAGCCACCAGGACAGGGATAGCCTGGCTTTTAGTGTCAGGCAAGTCGGCCTATCCTTAGGCCTGGACCGACTTGTTCTCTGATGACAGAATGTGTTTCAAAGGTCTGGCGTGGAACTGGGCAAATAGGACTGACTCTCAAAGAAGGCTACCGACAGCCCCAGTGCTCTCATGCAGAAGCAAAGAGTTGAGCAACTTATGGAATCTAAGAAAGAAGAGTTTGAAGTTTCTCCTGGGGAAGAAAAACATTGGCTTGAGATTTGTCTAGGAAGAGAACAAGATATTCCAAGCAATTCATCAGTTCCTGTGCTGATGTCTATTTTTCAAAGGGCTCGACAGTTGTAGCCATGTTATTGGACAGAACCTGTGCTGACTGATCCATCATCGTGAGGTCAATGAGATATCCCATAATTAGAATGCCCTGGGAGCACAGCAAGGTTAACACAGTGGTCAGCACCTTTATGAACACTCGAGATGCAAAAGATAGGACGAATGGTGGGGACATAGATTGGAAACGCTGGAAGAATAGCTGATGCACTGGAAAAATGGGGACATTCTTTTATGGCCAGAAAGTCTCCTTGATGGAGAGGCTATAAACAGACCTGCTGGGTTCCATGCAGAAATTCCAGACCTGAATGACGGCATATAGGGCCTTGAGATCCGAGATGCAGCAGATGCCCCCTTGTCACTGTTACATGTACATTGATCCGGCGCCGGGTTTTACCCCTTGTCCGAGTTGCTCGGGTTCCTGCCAATCTGCCCTGAACCTAGGTATTATTAAGCCTTTGCACCTGTGTGTTGGTTTTCAAGCAACGTTTCTTCACATGGAATCCAGACACCTCTGTTTCTGTGGCATTCACCACCTAATTCACCTTGTTCTCATCAGAGAACTGAGGTTGTGCCACAGCTCGGAACTAGGAAATCGATCCGCGGTTAACACAGTACACTCAGGCCTGAGGGTCACATTTCAAGCTATTGTCCCGCTATTATCTAGAACAGCAGCTAATGCTGAGGAAATGCCAATCTGGAGAACTGATTAGAGACCAGCTGAAGCAGAATATGATGTTGACTGAAGAAAAAGTAGCTAGCAAAAAGGTTAGACTTCTCAGCAGAGAAAGTGACCCTCCTGGACACTAGCAAAGAAAATAGTATCCAAAGTCCAAATAATGCAATAGTTTCTAAATTGCTGTGTCCCTCAGTTTTCATTAGGTTTAACTTATTCACTAAGCAAAACTAAAGTTCACTTTGCAAAGTGAACACCCTTTATTACTTTTATTAACTCAAACACTTTATCTTTGGTAGCTTTTAGCCTTCAACCGAACACTGTATAGTAAAATGATCCTCAGTCAATACACCGGGAAAACAGATTAAATACACATGCACACTGGGTATACTTCCATCTATCAATACAAAAAGCAATACAATAATAAAATGTAGTCATACTATACCTCAGGAGGTGGAAGCCGAATTTTTTCAACATGTACACAAATGCAAATTTGGCCATCTGATACACTGATGCGCAAGCCTAAATAAAAGAGTGATATATTTTTACAAAATGGCTAAAGAGAGACAAAAAGGAATCTGAGTGGTCACTATGGGAATGTTCCCCACTTTTGTGAAGAAACTAATTTTTTCTTGTTTTTATAACTAGGTCCCAAAGGCCGGTTTGATATGATATTAGTATTATGGTAAAAACAGAAACTTGTCCACTGGAAGGTTTTACCCCCTTTTAGCCAGGGCATTTTTTTCTATTCAGCACTGTGCTCTTTAAACTGGCAATTGATTGGTAATGCAACACTGTACGCAAATTTCGAGCATTTTTCCACGCTTTCTTTTGGTGGTATTTAGTCACCACTGGGTTTTAAATGTTTTACTATATAAAACAAAGAAAAATTAAAATAAAAAAATATTATTTTTTTTCTGAAATTAACATGTTTCTGATTTAAATTTTAACAAATAAATATATTTTCTTCATAAAATTTAGGCCAAAATGTAGTCTGCTACATTTCTTTGGTAAAATAAATTCAGTTGAGTGACAGCTATAAAGTCTACAAACTATTGTATATATAGATTTTTGAGGCCCTAAAATTCCAGGAGCGTACAAATAACCTGCAAATAACCCCTTTTTAGAAAGTACACGGTCCAAGGTATTTTGTAAGAGGCATGGTGAGTTTTTTTTTAGAAATTACATTTTTTGGAAAATTAAGAAAATAAAATTATTTTTTGTTCACAATTGTTTTTTTACATACTGTTACCATTGCAGTGGTAGCGATCAGGGATACTGACTGGTGTATGTAAAAACAAAAATGATTTATAAAAAAAAAAGAAGTTTTTTAAAAAAAAATCTTACATTCATGATAGCTCACTTACTATAGTGATCTATGATTGGCTACAGCTAGTCCCATGGTGCATGGTGCTGTGATTGGACCAGATACCATGTGAAAGCTGTGGGCCAATAACAGCATCACAACCGTAAACAAAAAACAGTCATGAATGGAAGAAATGTATGACTGTTTTGTTGACATTGTAATTATTTGATCGGTTTGACAAATCATAGCTATCAAATAACTTGACTCATAGCGGCCGGTACCGATCACCATGAAAAACACAAAAGTGGCGCCTTCTAAGCGTAGCAGGAATGAAATTTAATATATGAATAGTGTGACAGTCTAAAAAAAACCTACTCACAAAGCAGGAGGGTAGTCAAGCATAAAGGGATTTTTTAATACAGCTTACCTGTAAAATCCTTTTCTTGGAGTACATCACGGGACACAGAGCGGCATATTCATTACTATATGGGTTATATGGAGTACCTTCAGGTGTGGACACTGGCAATCTCAAACAGGAAGTCCCCTCCCTATATAACCCTCTCCCCTAGAGGGAGTCCCTCAGTTTTGTAGCAAGCAGTAAGCCTCCCAAAAATGTTCCCCAAAAGAGGGGTGGGAGCTCTGTGTCCCGTGATGTACTCCAAGAAAAAGATTTTACAGGTAAGCTGTATTAAAAAAATCTCTTTTTCTTTCTCGTACATCACGGGACACAGAGCAGCATATTCATTACTATATGGGATGTCCGAAAGCAATGCTTTAATGAGGGGAGGGAGACATCTTCTCCAAAGGGATTTAATTTAGAGGTATACTCAAATAATAATAATAAATCCAACTTAGTCAAGAAATAATTTTGAAAATCTTTTTTTTTTTTTTTCTTTTTTTTTTCAAGCAAGGGTGCCCCCGATCCCGAGGATCTTAAACCGCAGCCTGTAGTACTGCCTGTCCAAAGGCTGAATCCGCATTCCTTCTCACGTCTAATTGATAAAATCTTGTAAACGTGTGGACTGACGACCACGTCGCCGCCTTGCATATCTGAGCCATAGAGATCTGATGATGTGCTGCCCAGGAGGCGCCCATGGCCCTGGTAGAATGGGCTTTTACTGACAAAGGAGGAGGTACCCTCTTCAAACCGTAAGCCTGAATGATTAATTGTCTAATCCATCTCGAGATGGTGGATTTTGCAGCTGCTTGCCCCTTCTTGGGGCCATCTGGTAAAACGAACAACACATCTGTTTTCCGGATCTTTTCTGTAGCTTTAAGATAGGCCCTCATGGCCCGGACAATATCTAAGGTATGCAGCAACCCCTCCTTTCTAGATGTGGGTTTCGGAAAGAAGGATGGAAGTACCAAATCCTGGTTCAAGTGAAAACTGGATATAACCTTTGGTAGAAAGGAAGGATGAGGCCGGAGAACTGCCCTGTCCTTATGCAAAATGAGATAGGGTTCCTTACAAGATAAGGCTGCCAACTCTGACACTCTCCTGGCCGAAACTATGGCGACCAAAAATACCAACTTTCTTGTCAGTAAAACTAAAGGAATCTCAGCCAACGGCTCAAAGGGTTGTCTCTGTAGAGTGGACAGGACAAGATTTAAGTCCCATGGACAAACCGGTGACTTGACAGGAGGATTAATACGCAAGACCCCCTGTATGAAGGTTTTTACCAGCGAGTGGGTGGCCAGCGGCCTCTGAAACCACACTGACAGAGCTGAAATCTGTCCCTTGATTGTGCTTAATGCCAAGCCTTTATCCACCCCTAGCTGGAGAAAACTTAACACCCTATCAATGGTATATTTGCGGGAATTCCATCTTTTGGATTCACACCAGCCTACGCAGGTCCTCCACACCCTGTAATAAATCACCCTGGAGGCCGGCTTTCTAGCCCTAATCAGGGTAGGAATTACCTGCCTAGACAGACCTCTACCCCTGAGAAGCAGGGATTCAGCCTCCAGGCCGTCAAATTTAGACGCTGTAATGTAGGGTGGAGGATCGGACCTTGTGAGAGTAGGTCTGGTCATAGAGGAAGAGTCCAAGGGTCTCCCACTGCCATCTTCAGGACTAGTGAGTACCATGTCCTGCGGGGCCAAGCTGGAGCTACTAGAATGACTGGCTTGTGCTCCACTCTGATCCTGCGCAACAGGCGAGGAAGTAACTGTAGCGGGGGGAATGCATATAGAAGTTTGAATTGATGCCAAGGGCAAACCAACGCATCGGTTCCGCAGGCCATAGGGTCCCTTGCTCGAGACACGAACCTGTCTAGTTTCTTGTTGAACCTGGATGCCATTACATCTATGTCTGGCATTCCCCACTTCTGGCAGATTGTCTGAAAGACCTGGGGATGAAGAGACCACTCCCCCGGCGACAGAATCCGGCGACTTAAGAAGTCTGCCTGCAGGTTGTCCACTCCGGGAATGAATATCGCCGAAATGCAGGGTACATAAACCTCTGCCCACTGAAAAATCAAGCTCACCTCCCTCTGAGCGGCCTGACTCCTGGTTCCCCCTTGGTGGTTTATGTATGCCACCGCTGTGGCATTGTCTGACTGGATTCTCACCGGGGACCCTTGTAATCTGGAAGTCCACGCCAGGAGGGCTAGGCGTGCAGCTCTGATCTCCAAGACATTGATGGGTAGCCGCCTCTCCGCTTCCGCCCAAGTTCCCTGGCGAGTGAACCCCTCCAAGACTGCCCCCCAGCCTGCCAGGCTGGCGTCTGTGGTAACTACCTTCCAGACAACGGGGCTGAAGGACCTTCCCTTCAGAAGATTCTGAGGGTTCAACCACCAGGCCAGGCTTTGTCGGACCTTTGATGATAGCGTCAAAGGGGACTCCAAGGCATGTGCTCTCTTGTTCCAGGCTGCTAGAATGGCTGCCTGTAGGACGCGAGTGTGGATCTGAGCGTATGGTACTGCCTCGAACGTGGCCACTAGCTTGCCTAGTAATCGCATACACAGGCGAATAGTTGGTTTTTTCTTGCTTAGAACCAACTGAACCAACCGCTTGATAGCTTCGACCTTTACAAGGGGCAGGAACACCCTTTGCTGTTCTGTGTCTAACCTCATGCCGAGGTATTCCAACTGCTTCGTAGGATGAAACGCTGATTTTTCCCGGTTTAGGACCCAGCCTAACCTCTCGAGGTACTGAACCGTGAGGTTTACTGCTTGTTCCAGACATGGCCGTGAGTGATCTATGATTAAAAGGTCGTCCAAGTATGCTAGGACTGTGACCCCTTGGATCCTTAGATTGGCCAGAACTGGGGCTAGGATCTTCGTGAATACCCGGGGGGCCGTGGCCAGCCCGAAGGGGAGCGCCATGAATTGGAAGTGTCGCTGCCCTACTGCGAAGCGTAAAAATCTTTGATGCGGCTGAAAGATGGTACATGAAGGTAAGCATCCTTTATGTCTACGGAAGCCAGAAAGTCGTCCCTCTGGAGCGTGGCGACTGCTGACCGGACGGATTCCATCCGGAAGGAACGAACTCTTAGGTAAACATTGCGTAAACTCTTTAGGTCCAAGATTGGCCTGACATCGCCGTTGGGCTTTGGTATGACAAAGAGATTGGAATAGAAACCTAGCCCCTGCTCTTGGGCTGGTACCTCTATTATCACGCCCTGGCAAAGCAGGTGGTCCAAAGCTGCCAGCATCGAGGCCTTCTTTGCTGGATCTTTTGGTAGCCTTGACTCTTGAAAACGAGGCGGAGGAAACTTTAGAAACTCCAGTCTGTATCCTGTGGTTACAGACGACCGGACCCATTCGTCTGGGATCTTGGCTTCCCAAACTTCTGAGAAGAAACAAAGCCTTCCCCCCACCCGCGAGAGTGGGGGCGCCCCTTCATAAGGCAGACTTAGGGGCTGGCTTTGTCGGCTTGCGATACCAGGGCCTCTTACCTCCAGGGGCCTGTCCCTGCGATTTATTGTTAAAGTTTGATCGCGCAGGTGGCCGTCGATACTGCCTGGAATTTGGGGGCCCTGAGACAGGAGAGAGCTGCCTTTTAAATGTAGGACCCCGGAATCTCCTTTTGACTGGTAAAAGGGTACTTTTGCCGCTTGAAATAGTCTGAATGTATTTATCCAGATCCTCTCCGAAGAGTCGTCCTCCATGGAAGGGAAACCCTGCCAGAAGCCTTTTGCATGGGGGCTCCGCCGCCCAGTTCTTCAACCATAAGAGCCTTCTCATGTGCACCAAAAATAGTGATAAACGAGAGGCCTGCTGGATGGAATCCTTTATAGCATCTACCGCAAAACACAGAGCTCTGGGAATGTCAGAAAACTCTTCTGCCTGTTGGGCAGGCATGTCTTTAAGCATTTGCTTTGTTTGGTCCTTTAACGCCTGACAAACTCCAATTGCAGCCACAGCTGGCTGTATCACTGCTCCTGCCGTAGCAAAGGATGCCTTCAAAAGTGTCTCTAACCGTTTATCAACCGGATCTTTAAACATTTGTATGTTTTCCACCGGGCAAGTTAATGATTTATTCACACATGAGATGGCTGCATCCACCACTGGGAGCTTCCACCTCTTCGAGAATTTTTCCTCCATAGGGTAAATGACCGAAAATCTCTTAGGCGGCAGAAAAATCCTGTCCGGTCGTACCCAATCCTGAAAGATCAATTCCTCCAACAGAGGATGGACCGGAAAAACCGCGTTGCTCAAAGGAGCTTTCAAAGAGCCCAGAGAGAATACCGCAGGAACCTGAGGTTCTGGCAATGGTAAATTAAATGCCGAGCGGACCATGTCCGTCAAAGACTGTACCCACAGTCTCTCTGTCTGGGAGTCTGAAAATGGTTCCTCCGAGGTAGATTCCTCAATCCCTGAACCCTCTTGGTTCCGGTCTAGTTGATCCTCCTAAGATTCCAATTCCTCCGGAGAGAGAATTTCAGCATCTGTGGATACACCTTTTGACGATGGGGATCTAGCCCGTTTCTTGCCAGGAATAGAGCTAGCGATCATCGCTGCCAATCTTTCTTCTAGCCCCCCTAGGGAGACGGCTAGCATTTCCTCTGTGATAAACACAGGGCTGGGCTGATCTGGGCCAGCCTCAGCACCAGACCCCCCCAATGGCTCATCCAAGGCGACCTTCATGGGAATAAGCTGCAGGGAAAGTATCGGCATATCATCAGAATCAGAGGGGGAACCCCTTTGTTTTTTGGTCTTTTTTGTACCCTTTGATCCCGAACCTTTGGAAGCCATAATACAAAATCGAGGGACTCCGCCTACAAAGTGGCCAGGAGTACAAAATTAGGGTTTAGTGGACAATAGATCACTAATGCCTAAAAACCGATGGGGCCCCGTATGTTCCTCTTTTTTTTTTCTTTTTATAATATATAACTTTCCTTTTTTTTTTTTTTTTTTCGTTATAATATATAACTTTTCTTTTCTCTTTTTTTTCAAAACATACAGCGTCCCCAAATTTTAGTTTGCCAGCCTCCAACCTGTTGCCAAAGGGGATTTTTGGCTTAACACAAGCATAGGAACCAACTCCAGCATGCACTACCCCTCTTCCGCCACCGGGAGTCACTGTTCTGCCGCTCTGCGTCCTCTCCCTGTTCAGATCAGCTTCAGACTGAGCAATGATCATGGCCTGCTGTTATAACAGCAAATAATGGCGCGCCCCTGATGACGCTGCAGGCACGCCCCCCCCGCCCTCCCTCTGAACGGCGCGAAAACGTCTATAAGACGTGCGCGCGCGCGCACGTATATCGGGGAAGGAAACACATGGAGGAGCCGCGCTGCTGGAGACCCAGGACTGCAGCTTCAGGCGGCAGAAACAAACCCCCGGCCAGGTAGGACTCTCCAAAAGGCCCCATAGGGATCCTTATTAGCCCTGGGAAGAAAGCAGCAGGTAGCTAGCAAACTCTAAAGTCTCTTTGACAGGGGGACCAAGTGATGGGGGAAATTAGATCATCCTGTCTTCTCAGACATAGTGAGCAAGGCTGCCAATGCAGAGCATACTTAGGCTACCCCCCTTTAAGGTCTCCCTGGAGAGCCTGCTGTCGAACCAAGTCCCACAGGCTCCCCTCTTACCTGCTCCATGCTGCAGGACGTTTGCTTAGCAAAAACGGTCCAATCTTCTCCCATCTCCGTGGGTAGCATAGTAGACCTTCAGGCCCTGGGGTACTGGAAGGTACCCACTGTCCTGGACCTATATAGCACCCTGGCAAACAGGAACTTATGGTCCTTTACGAACTCCAAGTCGTGGGCCCAGGGTCCAGCCCTCCAAAGAGGAGCATTATAGGCAAAACCCCACGGTTTGGGGCCCGGGTACTGTCCACTTTGGCACTGAGGCTCCTTGGACAGATCCGGTTAGCCCGCCCTTAATCCCAAGGATGTGGAGCAAAGCTATTCCGTGACCAACACCTAAGACACTGGCGAAAAAACTGAGGGACTCCCTCTAGGGGAGGGGGTTATATAGGGAGGGGACTTCCTGTTTGAGATTGCCAGTGTCCACACCTGAAGGTACTCCATATAACCCATATAGTAATGAATATGCCGCTCTGTGTCCCGTGATGTACGAGAAAGAAAAAGGAATTACGGTTTTCAACCGCGGGTTGTGATCGTCTATTGCGCTGGGTTGTCAGGGTCCTCCTGGCTGCTAGCGGCAAAGCCGACGTGGGACTAGGTCCCCCGGAACCAAAGGGCAAGGAACCTGTTTCCCGGTGTAGCCGCACGAGTGACCAACAACTCCAAACCAATAATGAGTACACTAAAAAAGAGTAATGAAGTTGTTGGTCTATTATTATCAATGGCCGATGCGCCCATGGTGGTCTCCGTGTGTACATTAGGCTGAGCATTATTGTATAACCGTATTTTTGTAAGTCTATATATCTTGTACTTCTGTATATGTATTTTATACTTCAGGGTTACTGTCAACTGTTCCGCCTGTAGTCTGCTCATATCTTTATCTCCGTACAAATGGTGGGCGTCTACACCAGGTCTATGTCTCAATATACCGTCCAATGGGAGTGACATGGGCCGCCCTACTAGTGGCTATATTGCCCTTTAGCAAAATAGATTCCCCATTGCCTGAGGAAGGGACACGAATGTCCCGAACGTGCGCACCCGCCCGCGCCTGGAAGCAACGTCACTCGTGCGGCTACACCGGGAAACAGGTTCCTTGCCCTTTGGTTCCGGGGGACCTAGTCCCACGTCGGCTTTGCCGCTAGCAGCCAGGAGGACCCTGACAACCCAGCGCGATAGACGATCACAACCCGCGGATGAAAACCATAATTCCTTTATGCTTGACTACCCGTCTGCTTTGTAAATAGTTTTTTTTTTTAGACTGTCACACTATTCATATATTAAATTTCATTCCTGCTACGCTTAGAAGGCGCCGCTTTTGTGTTTTTCTTGTCTTATCACAGATTGCTTCATCTGTCAGCTGGCCGCCATCAAGCAAAAGTGTGTATTTTTTGGTTACCATGCCCATGGACTACTTGTACAGACTTTAGTACATCTATTATTTTACTTGTTTTTTAACACTTGACTATCTGCCTCTTTGAAATATATTTGTTTATAGGTTTGATTTTGGTAGTGCGCTCAATTATCTGTTTTTCTCTTTGGTACCGATCACCATTAAGCACCCCAGAGAGTGTGGGCATGTGCTTAGTGATGTACTAGTACATCCCTGAACCTGCAGCTGCTAGCCACTTGCAGTATAATTACTGTGAGTGGTTCAGCAAGTGGTTCAAATGAGAATTTAAAAAATAAATCCTTGATAATATATGTAACTGTATATAGACCATTTTCTAGCAGGTGACTTACCAACCGCATCCTGCTTTCCTGATTCTGATAAGAAATCTGCCCCTAAAAATACCATAAAATACAAAATGATATATGTAACTCCAATAACAAACAGGTTGACTGTCTAATAAAATCTTTTTAGCTGGAACTAAAGCCGGTTCACTTTTCAGTTTTAATGGGGAAGAATCTTAGACGTTATTGCCTTCTGCATCCTATTAGAGATTTCTCCTAATTTTCTGTCCAAGTAACAAAGGGAAGTGAGGGTATTTTGGCTACTAAATTAATAAGGGGCATGAAGAACCTCAGTTGTATGGAAAATTCTATGGAACTGAATTAATTCATCCTTAAAGGAGTTGTAAATAAATAAAAAAAATGTATGCTGAAATGACTGTTTACAGGGTATAGAGACATAATAATTAACGGATTCCTTTTAAAAACGATTAAAAATAGATACAAATCAATCATATAATGTACCTCTAGTTTCTAGTTTCGTTGTTGCATGTTGTTTCCTGCCTTTCTGCTGTACAGAGCATACAGAGCAGTGATGGTTTGGAAAACTAAACTGATCCAAAGGGGAGTTGCTGTGGGGTTTTAGACACACAGTAATCACACCTCCTTGAAGTTAGTGACCACAGAGAGAAAGCTCCCAGCAGTGTGGTTATTAGGAAACAGACAACCAGGAAGTGTGGAGATCAGAGAAGAATTACAGCAACTTGAGAGCAAAAAAAGAACAATGAGGACATGAAAACAGCACTGCATTAAGGAAAAGGAAGCTATTAAGATAAGAAAAAACTCCTTTACAAACCCTTTAAGAGACTAATAAAAGATAAGACTGCTTTTTAGACATATACAATCAATCTATCAAATTCAGAGGAAAATTGTACCACACGAGGACAATCTTTAAGACATTAGCACAATGTTTGTGAGCAGTACAATCTTTTTAGTTAGCCAATAAATGGTGGTCACACAATATTCAATCTTCCATTTTGTTGATGGCTAACATGGTACATCACTCTGCTGCTTACACATACAGAAAATATTCTATGCTGTAATCTGTATTAAAATAATAATAAATATATGGCATAGTCTATGTAAGGAAAATTTTTTTTTTGGTATAGCCCTGAGGAGTTAGACCATCATTTACGTTTTTACCAGAAGGCGGCAGGATGGGTGGAGGGAGCCGTGCTGTGTATTATAGAAATGTGTTTATAGCTTCTGCTATTCTCGTGTCACTAGGCTCAGACATCAAGCTCTTTATTGCCATACCTGATATGTGAAAACGACCTGGGACTAGGTAGGAAGATCTTCTTTACAAGTAGGGGCTGTGAGGGAAAGGGAAGGGGGCGGTTTGTGTACAGGGGGGGGGGGGGCAGAGCCTTGTGTGTGTACATATTTGTGTATGCAGTGGTGTATTTTTGTGCACCTCTAAAATAGTTCCACCCTTTCTTCTCAAGTGGCTATTCAGGGCCCCTGGTGGCTATTTGGGGCTCCTGGTGTGTGGGTTTCCCTGATCCCTGTCAGTGTTGCCAACCTCCCGCAGCATTTTTTACCAACAAAACATGGAAAATTTACTGGTGGAACACATTTTTTACTGGCAACCTGAGAAATTACAGAACTTCTATTGAAAACTAACACCAAATATTTGAACAGTATAAACATTATATGGAAACACTAACAATAACTAAAAATAAAGTAATGTTGGGCGCTGCGGGGGTCCCTAGTGGCTGTGTGGGGATGCCTGGTGGCTGTGCGTGAAATATTTAGAAAGATTTGGCAATACACTGTTCCCAAGCCTTTACAAGGTTTGCCGAGAGGTCGGCCGAGCTGTCCTCTGGCCTTTCCGTGTGTTTGCGAGGCTCTCTGGCGCCCCCCACCTCTGGCTACATGCAGTATTGAAGTCAATGCGGAACAAAATTATTTTCATTTCCATTGACTTCAATGGGGAAACTCGCTTTGATATGTGAGTACTTTGGATTATGAGCATTCTCCTGGAACAAATTATGCTTGTAATCTGAGGTTCCACTGTATTTATATTTTTTGTTTTTTTGTCCAGAAAATCAAAACATAAAATTAGAATTGTATTTTGAGGATGTTGGTCTGATAGAAAAACAGTGAGACCTTGAATTAGAAGATGCCCAGCTTTATTCCATTGTGGAGAAAGCCGTAGTGTGATAGTGTAAGAGAGACAAGCTTGAAGTAAAGTTGGAGTTACTCTTTCAGGACTCTCCATCTAGGAAAAAACAATACATACTACTTTAGTACTCTCAATTTAAGGAGAAAAAATATAATTGTTGTACTCTTTTTATTGGAGTCTATTCGGGGACATGGAAAGTTATAGCTCGTACACACAATCCGAATATCCTACGAAAAATGTCGCCCAAGGAAGAATCGTACGATAATCGGATCGTAAGCACAGAGCTTTCGAGAGCCGATCATGACAGTTCATTCGATAATATTTTATTGGACATGCATGAAATTTTTCTTCGTACGTTGCCAAATCACACGATTTTTGTTTAGTCAGTACAGTTCTCATCCGAAAATACAATACAAATACAACACATAACATCACTTCCGATTTTTTCTTCTGTCGTACGAGAATTTTCATGACTATTTAAATTTCTACTTATGACTATTAAGCGAAAAAAGTTGTACGATCTGTTGTACGATATTCGGATTGTGTGTACGGGGCATTCATCACCTTCAGATTATACGGTAGCCTAAAAGAAGGATTGGACAAAAAATAAATAAATTGTAATCCATCTCAGGATAACCCCTCCTAGCTGCATGTCTGTTTTGTAGCAAAGCAGTACCAAGAGCATGATTGTAAATTTGCGTCTCTCAATGAACTCCAAGAAAAGGATTTTACAGCAAAGTATAAAAATCCTATTTTCGTTCTTATCCACTGAGGGACACTGGAAGTCATTCACCTTCTGAACGTCCAAAAGCAGTCTGAGGGGTGGACAACACAGCAAACAAGAAAAGGCCCAAGAACACACCTAAAAACTAAGAACTACTTGCAGCAGAGCTGCCTGAAGGACCTTATGCCAAAGCTGGCATAAGATGAAAAAAATCAACCTGGTAGAGCTTTCAAATAAAGGACCAGGTGGTAGGCTTGCGAATCTGGGGAACAGATGTAAAAAAGTCCAATAAGCACTCAAAGTGCAATCTTTGAGAATATGAACTTGGATAATTTCACCTACCTAGAGATGGTTGAACAAGAAGCAAGTGCACACTTAAAGTGGGTGTAAACTTTTACATATATCCAGTGAAGTAAACAGCCTCAGATGATACACAGGTATGAAACAGATCTCAGTAGATACGTTTTACACGTATATCTGCTGTCTTTTGCTTGATATACACTTTAGAAAGTGCAGATCATGTTAGAATTTTCACTTCCTCATTCTGCACTGTGAGAGAAGTCTTGGACTACACTGGGAGACAACTGACTGGTGGAAAAGCACACAACCCCCTCCAGATAGGCAGAGACTTTCAGAGCTGGCCTGTGTCCTGTAAAGCTGCTTTATGAAAATGTATAGCACGCACCCTGACACAAAATTCAGGCTGGTTTTATCCTGTGTTGGAGAACTTGTCAGAAGTTATCATGCTGATAACAGAAGAACAGAGCAGGAGAAGGCCACAGGACTTAGTGTTTTGAAGAGAGATAAGAAAACACTGCAGATATATGTGCCCAGCTCAAATTTCATAATTTGTGTTTACATCCACTTTAAGCGACCGTCTGATGAAAAAAGGAAAATCAGTTAATTGAAAGAAGCACATACAGACACTAGAGATGAACTTCCCTTGGGTGACTTTGAGCCAGAAGGATGGTAGAACAATGTCCTGGTTGAGACGAGAGGCAGAAACTTCCTTAGTGAAGGAGGAAGTCCTAGGCCTCATGCCGCCTATCGCTGTCTATCAGTGCCACATATCGGTGCCACATATCGGTGTAGCCTCATCAGTGCACATCAGTGAAGGAGAAAATAGTTGAAGGTGACCACTCTAGGCAGGTAGCAAGAACACAACGAAGATTAGCATTCCACATGACTCTTTGTGATGCAGGAGCAACAGTGGAAAAAAGCTTTTTCAACACTGAATAACGAAAAAGAGCACTGAGCTTGCACCTGTGACACTCTACCCAGGGAATGGCATCATTACTCAATACAGCAACTTTATCCCCTTTTTGCTGAATCCAGTGAAAAGCAAGAATTTTAAGTAAATGAGGTAGCTCCTGGTGCTCAGCTTGCCTCACCTACTTAGGATACAGTGCTGAGGCAATGCCAATGCCTCTGAATCAAGAAAGTCCTCCACACCTAACCTATTACTGGTATATCGCATGAAAAACACTTTACATTGAATCCAGTGCCTAAGGGTACTTTTCAGCTGGATAACTGCAATCAAAAAGACCAGCTCTAACAGTGGTGTAGAGAAGAGTCTAAACTGAAGATGAATTGTTGAAGAATAAAAAGTGCTGGCAAAAAATAGGTTGGCGCTTTACGAAGCAGAGCTATCACAAAAATGGAGGCATGTTAGAAATAGGAGGGATTATTCCTGGGCTGTCCAACTTTTTTTTTTTTTTTTTTTTTCTGCTTTCCAATCCTCTTGTAGGCTGCAATATAACTCAAAGGTGGATAACTTCCTGTGTTCCTTCAATAAACAAGAAATAAACATAAGTTATTAATTACCTACAGCAGAATGACAATTTGAACAAGAAAGCAACATTTCTACTCAAAAAGTCAAGCTTTTACATGAAACTTTACACACGATACACAATATCTAAAAGATTCTTACTAGCCAGTTTATAGCATGGATGTAATTGCGCTTCAGAATTGCACCCCATGTGTAATGAAATCATGGTTTTGTCCAGGAGAGGAGACTAAGATGTTGCTCTGGTCTAGACAATTTGCTGCATCCTGCTGTACTAGAATTATTCCTCTGATGCCCACCCTTGGTGAGATCATACAAAATGAGAGTGCATGGAATCCATGATGGATTAACAGCTGGCCAAGAAGCAGTTGCTATTTCTAATTTTGGTAGATGCTAGTCGGATATATATTAAAACAAACATTTAACGCAGTTATGTTTTTTATTACACAAATATTTAAAAGGCTAAATCTTTTTCTAAATTGTCTCCCCTGTGTACCAATATAGCATTACCAGCCTAGCGGTATTCCCGAGTGTGGCTCGGGGTGGAATTTCAGTCCCATTTGCGATAACCCCAAGCCACACTCGGGATTGCATCGCTGGATCCTGGAAGAGGTTACTTACCTTGTCCTCAGAATCCCGCCATGTATTTCCGCAATGTACAGCGGCCGGATCTTCCGCCCGATACACTGTGTGCCCTGGATTCCCTTCCCTGCGGGCGCCACGACGCAGGGGGTTGGAACGGGGGGAAAATTCAAATGTATAAAAGCACAAAAACACTGATACAATATAATCCTATTGGATTACAATACAAACCCCTTGGCATACCTCCAACTCTTTTTGACTGACGTTATTGCAAAAATTGTTATGGAGACAAATCGCTACCAGGATCAACAAGCTGCTACCCATCAGCGATTTTCAAAGAGCAGAAAGTGGGAATCGGTAACCAGAGAGGACATCTGGGAGTTTCTGGGCCTTATAATTCTTCAGGGAGTGGTGGGGAAACCGCTGCATAAATGGTACTGGACAACCAACAAATTACTGGGCACTCTTTTTTTGGCACAGTTATGTCAAAATACAAATTTTCGCTCATAATGAAATATTTGCACTTTGCAAATAATGAAGACTTTGATGAGAGTTCTCATCCAGCTCCAAAACTGAAAAACAAATTTGGGACATTTATCAACGAATACTGAAGAATTTCCAGCAGACCTATGTTCCAGACAGAGACATACATATTAATGATGGCCTACAAAGGAAGACTTGGCAGGATACAGTTTATCGCATCAAAGCAAGCTTGATTTGGCATAAAGTCACTTATGCTGTGTGAATCCAGCACTGCGTACATCTGGAATTTTGAGTGTTTTATGACACAGAGACAATATCTACTATTCACTTTATTGATCACCATAATGAATGTTTATTGATTTATCACTTTGTGGTATAGCAACCTCGATTTTTCCTTTTCAACCATTGCAATCAGTATTGTATATGAGGAGCAGCTTTTTGTAACTTAATATTTATATACATATTTCATTTTTGTTGGCGCTGATTTTCACTTTATCATAACGTCAATTATGCTGTGTGAATCCAGCACTGCATACATCTGGAATTCGGTCCTATACACCAGGAAAGGGACCAAATTCAGCAAACTATTCAGGAGTTTTGGAATGGCAACCGCTTCCATTCTTTCTCTGATTGAGGCATTGCTGAACCAGGGCTACTGTGTAAACACAGACAATTTTTACACATCCCCAGAACTCTATGAGTTCCTTCTTCTGAACAAGACGGATGCATATGAGACCGTTAGGGCTAACCGGCGTGACATGCCGCCAACCTTTGCCAATAAAAAGCTCAAGGCAAGAGAAATAGTTGCCAGGCAGAAAGGAAAAATGATGGCACTGAGATGGTGTGACAAAAAAGACGTGTGCCTTGTGAGTACCATTCACAACACCTCTACTGTTATGGTACACACAAATGGTGGAAAAGATGTAATGAAGCCACAGGTCCTGTTGGATTACAACAATACCATGGGAGGTGTGAACAGAGCTGACCAGGCCATGACCTTTTATCCAGCCATGAGGAAGAAATAAAAAAATATAATAAAAAAATCTTCAGGCATTTTCTTGAACAGTGCCTGTGGAATGCATTCATTCTGCCGAAAAAAAGTGTCAGGCCTATGGTTCATACGGACTTTGTTTGGAAGGTTGCCAAACTCATATTTCTGAAGGACCAGACACTAACGGCTGTAAACAGATCTGGACATCGGGCTGTTGGCACTGTGAACACGCAAAGACTAACTGGTCATCACGTTATGGACCACATTCCACTAACTGAAAAGAAGACAGCACCCACAAGAATGTGTGTGGTTTGCTGCTCTAAGCATGACGACACCGGAAGGAAAATCCGAAGAGAAAACTGTTTAGATTGTCCCGATTGTGATGTCGGACTTTGTGCTGTACCTTGTTTTAAAATGTTCCATACCCGAGACGTTTACTTAAGCAATATGACTACCAATATTGCACCCATGTTTGACCAAAAAAATTTCAGTGTTTTTGATTATATTATTTACTAAAATGTACTGAATAAAAATTATTATTATTAAATATATTATAAATTATGATTTTGTTTTTTCAACTTTATCATACCCGAGATGTCTACTAGACTCTAGTTTGGGCAGATTTAAGTGAGTTATTCCTAAGAATTACAGGCCTACAATTTAAAAACGCCAGATTTCCATGCAAAATAATGGTACCGCTTTCAACACCTAAAATCTGAAATCAATATCAAAGCTTTCCATTAAATCTATAGACATTTACTTCATTAATCCTCACCCAGGCTTCCAAACATATCCATTGCTTCTCCTAATATCCTGGTCAGGCTTTAGGTCACGACACAGGCAGGAGTTGACCAGCTGACCTTCTTAACACACACCCTGCATCATCCACCCTCCAGGATTGCCAACAATCCTGCAGCATTTTTTACTGACAAAACATGGGAAATTTAATGGCGGAGCACATTTTTTACTAACAACCTGAGAAATTACAGAAATCCTATTGAAAACGAACACAGTGAATATTTGAACAGTATAAACATCAAATGGAAACACTGACAATACCTATAATAAAAGTAATCTGCTTGATTTAAACATAAAAATCAACACAGTATGCATGAAATTATCAGCCCCTGATATTTACTGGCAGTTGTAAAAAAAAAAAAAAAAAATCACAGATTTTTACAAACTGTTAGTAAATTTAGTGGCGGTTGGCAACCCTGCCACCCTCCTACCTACCAACTAATTTCCAGCTGCATGCAGAGGGCCTGGACGTGGAGGCTGAACGACAAATAACTAGATGCCGTAGCAGTAGTGAAGGAGGTAGCTGACACTTTGACCCACTACTTTAGTGAAAACCCTGTCGTAGAGCTAAATGAGGGTGTGGTCTGGGAAGCTCATAAGGCTGTGATCAGGGAATAACTGATCTCCCAAGGATCCAGGCTTAAAGGAGTTGTGAAGGAAACATTTTTTTTGCTGAAATTACTGTTTACAGGGTATAGAGACATAATAGTTAACTGATTCCTTTTAAAAAACAATTAAAAATAGATAAAAATCAATCATATAATGTACCTGTAGTTTTTTAAGTTTCGTTTTTGCATCTATTTTCGTTTTTGCATGTTATCCTGTATCTGTGCTATACAGAGCCATAGAGCAGTGATGGTTTGGAAAACGAAACTAGAAGCTCCCAGTACTGTGGTCCTCAGGAAACAGACAACCAGGAAGTGTCCAGAACAGAGGAGAATTACAGCAACATCAGAGCAAAAATGAACAATGAGGACATGAAACCAGGATTGCAGTAAGGTAAAGGAAGCTATTTGGCTAAAAAAAAATTCCTTTAGTGACCTTTTAAGGCCGGATTCACACCTATGCAAATTGTTTGTGGCTTAAACCACATACAATTCACATAACATTATAAAATACATTGATTTCAATGAGGCTTGTTCACATACGTGCGATGAATTCTCACTGCGCATTGCCAAAAAAACGTGTGCGTTTTCTAGGCATTGTGCAAATTCAGGTCCATTATCTTCTATGGGCACGCATCTAATTTGGAGATGTGTTTATTTCTCTTCAGGATTTATTTCATTCACCTCAATACACTTCCCACTCCCACCTCCCCCTCCCCTCTCCCAGATCTCGTAATTCGCATCTAAAATGGAGCTGATCTGCTGAACAGTTCTCTCTTCTCTGCAGAGATAAGAGAGCTGAAATTCACACCGCAAAAGTGTGAATCCGGCCTTAAAGAGAACGTTGGGCGGTCTTCTGGAGGGTGTATACTGCCCTTCAGAAGGCCAAACTTAGGCCAGTGGGAGCTCAGAGGCTTCGAAAAACCTGCCTGAGCTACGGGAATTGTTCCTGCGCCTGCTTGACCGTCAAACCCAAAACAGTTGAATTTTATGGCCCACAAATACTATGGACATGGGACCAAATGCAGGCGTATGTTGGCACGAGCCCTCAGAAAACGACATGCACAGATGTACATACAAAAATTGCACACGACCTCAGGGGAACTGACCGTAAATTCCGCCAAAATTGCCTCCGGGTTCCGAGATTATTACGCCACACTATATAATTTAGATTCTGAACTTCCTCCCGCCTTAAGAGATACCAGATAATGCCGATCCAGGAGTACCTGTCCTCGGCTGGTGTCCAACCGCTCACGAACGATCAATCCTCGGCCCTGGAGCTCCCAATCACCACAACTGAGCTTGAGGCAACAGAGGAGTCCTTGCCCAATGGGAAGAGTCCAGGCCCCGACGGGTTTACTAAGGCATATTACAAGACTTTCCTTTCCCAATTGGCGACCCCCATGTGTAAATAGTTTAATTCTATAGCAGGCGACAAAGATATCCCCCCAGAGGCCCTTTTGGCCCACATCACTAATCTCAAAGGAAGGCAAGAATCCCACTGTCCCTCAGAGCTACCAACCCATCTCTCTCCTCAATTTGGATATATAAATTCTAGCAAAAATATTAGCAAATAGACTGAAACAGCTTATACCTGAGATTATCCATCCAGACCAAATGGCTTCATAATGGGTAGAGAGGCCAGGGATAACTCCCTCAGAGCGGTCCACCTCATTCATTGGGCTCGTACCCACCCAAAACCACAACCCTATATCATTTTATCAACAGATGCAGAAAAAGCCTTTGACTGTGTGGACTGATCCTACTTGAAAGAGGTAATTTGGTCATTAGGGTTAGGCCCGCAAATGATGGTGTCAATTATGGCATTATATTCCACACCCAGCACTCGGGTCAAAGTAAATGGGACCCTCTCAGCTCGATTCCCTATCAGAAATGGCATGAGGCAGGGATGTCCTCTCTCGTCCCTCTTGTTTGCCCTAGTGCTGGAGCCATTTATCGGCAGGTAGGAACTTGTCCTATGCGCCTTGGGAACATAGGAGGCTATCTAAGACGACATCCCCCCTGACGGCTCAGGTGCTGTCAGTCTAGGACAAGATTAATCCGCTGTTGAAATAGGCCCCCCTATGTCCCCATTGGCCCCACTGGGTGGTTTCCTATGGTTCCCCCCTGGCAAACAGATGGCCTTTTTTGGGCCATGGGTCGACGATGGAAAGGCCAGCTGTGGTAAACGTATGAAAGATGGCAGACTTCTGAGTTTTCAAGCTATACCCACAGGTAGACAGGGACCTCAGATGAACTTCTGGAAGTATAGGCAACTACACCACTTCTTTGAGGTGCATGGTCACACGATTAGGGACTCCTCATCCCTCACCCGTTTGAAAGCCTTTTTATTGAAGAGGATCCGGCCCCCCATCTGGTGTCAGCTGCCCCCCAGACCAAACCCGCCTACATTTGGCAGTGGGAGATTGACCTAGGGTTAACACTCAGATGCATTTATCTCAATTATACCACCTCACCCACTCATCCTCCATGAATGCCAAGACTCATGAGACAAACTATAAGTTACTATCCCGATTGTACCGGGTGCCAGCAGATTTGGCTCGTATATACCCCTCCACATCTGAGCTATGCTGGAGAAGCTGTCGACACCGAGATAAGTTAGTCCACATACGGTGGGAATGCCCCCCTGATCAAACCCTTTTGGGAAGACTTGCAGGATCAAATAAAAACAGCGACAGGGATAGATGTCCCCCTTTCTCAGAAGCACTTTCTTCTGCATGTCCCTTCGACTCCACCCAATGCAAAAAAAGTGTGCTGCCCAACTGTTGAACGCAGGGAAGTGCTTGCTTCCAACTTACTAGAAGAAGAAGAGAATTCCCACTCGTGAAGAGTGGATTTGCGGGGTAAATGCAGTTCGAGAGGCTGAGGACTGGGTAGCTACCTGTAGGGGCTCCCGAGATCAATTTCAGGGCACCTGGGTTCCCTGGACTGATAATGTTTCAGACCCTAACCATGTACCCTTTAGTTTGGATATTGCCTTACTAGATCTGGCAGACCCCACACTTAAAGCTCGTAGGTTGGTGGGAACTTAGGGGGGGCGACAGCACCTCCCCCGGTGGGTCGAAGAGGCTAGATGTCATTCACAGATGCCCAGGTCCTGGCGTGGTGTGCTTGGTGTGGACGTCGGTGAAGCTCCTTTCTAACTTACAAGTAAACCTGGCCTGCCCACCCCTACCCCCCTCTTCCCCTTTCTCTCTCCCGTTTCCCCCCTACTATCTTTTACTTACTCTGTAGTCTTCAAAAGTTGAAAGTTTTTTTTTTTTTTTTACTGTATTGTTGATATTTGGGAACTAATGGCGGGCTGTTGGTAGATGTTGATGCACATAGCCCAAGTGCTCGCGGGACAGACCCCAAATTTGCTGGGGGCACTGGTTGTCCTGCTTAGGTACGAATTGCCGCCCTTTGGTACCCCTGGCGCGTGGGAGGGTGGTTTCAAGGAGGCTTTTGGCCCGCCCCGTTATCTCCGGAGACGGGGTTGCCCCAGGGCAGGACTCAATGCTCTATATATGCCCCTCTCACACACACACAGCCTTCTTTTTATTATACCGTGGTTCACATTATTTTTCCCCCTACCCAGAAATGCTGGACCCTTTCACTTGATACTTGCTAACATTGTTTTTGTTGTTTATATGCGCTTCTTTGTTCAACTTGTTCACCAAAACGATTTTCGCGTATACGTCTCTGTGCAGTCATTGGTTTTATGTAAGTACTGACTGTTGGACATGTCTCGTTATATGTTAATTTTGTATTATAAAACACTGATTATAAAAAAAATACACAATATACAATCAAATTGTATAGTGTATGGCCACCTTTATATACCTAAAATTACTAGTTGCGCTTTCCGTGCCATTAAGTGTTGATGGCACGCCAAACACACATTTTGCCATGTGAAAAAACGGGTGGCAAATGCTGTAAAATGCACAAAAAAAAAACATGTAACCCACAAAACGCCAAAATGTCCCAAAAGCCACATGTAGTGCAATGAAATCAACAGGTTGCCCTATGCGTAAAAAGGATAAATGAGCCACAAAATGTGCGCTCCCACTATGCCAAATGTGAATGGGGCCTGAAAGTCATTTGGTGCGTTAACACAAGAACACTTAAGCTCTATTCACAACTGTGCGTTTGCTTGCAATTCAGAAGTAAATACCAGTAAAAAAACGCACCAAGCTCCGCTCTAAAAAAAAAAACAAAAAAAAGTTCTGAAGCTTTTTTGGGGTGATTGCTGTGTGCAGGGCAGCCCAAAACGCATGTGGGAATGCAAGTTCCTGCAAAAGCAGAGATATGAACGTGGCTTGACAGCCAAGTGTTTTTGTCCATTCCCTCCTATGTACTTGTATAGAGATAGTCACACACTATGCAATCTGATTGTATATTGTGTATTTAGTGAGAAGGGTGATCACTGATTAAAATAAAAAAAAATAAAACGTGCAGCAGCTGGGGCGTGGCTTGACGCATGGCAGGATTGGACATGAAGCTGATCAGCTCCCGGTCCGGTCCTTCTCTCACAACGCAGCACCACCGATGGATCCACTCCAACCTTACCCCATGAGTAAGCGAGGCGGCAGCACTACCCACAGAGCTCCAGGGACCCAAAAACCGGGAGAAATAGGCCAGTCCTTCACCAAAAACAGCCTGAATCCCAAGACCACACCAGCTTCCAAGATGGCGGTGACCAGCTCGGTGGCTGCACAAGCACACGCTGCCTCTCAGGTAGAGGCCACACAGCTTTCTCACGCTCCCCAGGCCCCTGACCAGATCCCAGCCATGCTAGAATCCATTCTCCTACCCCCCCCCCCTACAGCCCCAAAGACAACTGTGACATGGAGGCTGACATCAAAGCTCTCCCCACAAAGCAGGACATTGAGTCTTATATAGGCAGACTAGAGAGATAATATAAGAGGGAAATCACTGACCTCCGCAAGGATATACAGTAGAGCCTCGGCTTACGAGCATAATCAGTTCCAAAAGAATGCTCGTAATCCAAAGTACTCGCATATCAAAGCAAGTTTCCCCATTAAAGTCAATGGGAACGAAAATATGTTATTCCGCATTGACTTCAATAGCATGCAATATCGCATGTGGCCAAAGGTGGGGGGCGCCGGAGAGCCTCGGAAACAGCTGAAAAGGCAGAGGACAGCTCGGCTGAACTCGTCAAACCTCGGAAAGGCTCAGGAATGGAGTATTTCCGTGTCTTTCTGAGCATTTCCGAATCGGCTGATGGGCTCGGGCGCCCCACCGACCTCAGGCCAAACGCGGTGCTGCACACCGCTTTGGCCTGAATCCTGCTCGTTTTGCAAGACAACCCTCGCAAACCGAGTTAGGATTTTTACAAATACAGTGCTCGTATTACGAAACGTTTATTAACCGCATTACTCGCAATCCGAGGTTCCACTGTAGGTCACTGCATGGAGAATATTGAAAACTCTGTAGAAGAGACAGTCACTAGAATCTCTGAGCATGAGGAGATCCTACAGGAACACACTATACAAAATAATATTCGCATTTGCGGCTCTCAAGAGACTGGGTTAACCCAAAGAATTAGTGATATAAATAGATCGTATTAACAGACCTGTGGGACCCTGCAACCCAAACCCAGTCTTTCCTAGAGATGTCATCTGTAGGATAAATTTTTTCAACATTAAAGCTGACATCATGCAGGCAGCTCGCTCTCAAGTTTCTAAACAGACTTATAAAGGAAAGCCCTGAGACCAGTTAGAGACACCCTGCAAGCCAAACGGCTCAAGTACAGATGGGGATTGTTTTAGAGCCTGTAAAGCGAGTCTCCTGGAGGCAGATAATATGAGGGTGAAATTTTTTTTAAACGGAAAAGACCAGGGATCTCTTCTGGGGTGCATTCAGACCTATATAGTGTTCCATGAGACTATCCTTAGGGGCATTGCCATTGCAAAACATACAGTAATAAGTGCAGTAATAGGTAAGCATAGAATAACATGGAAACATACACATAAATGACCAGATAGGCCACACCTCCTGAAGCACATAAAGAAAAAAGTGTGTGGATCTGCCAGCAGAGAATAGGAGCCCGCAATAGAAACATTAACAATCTGTCTGAAGCAGCAACCTGAGAAGTAAATATCACAGTGAAAATACAAAACTGAGCTGCAAAAAAAGGAAATTAGAAAAAAATACAAATAAAAAATAAAAAAGGAAAAAACAAAAAAGTCCCAAAAAGAAAGAACCCCCTTGTCCCCCAGCCGCTCGGCTATCCCAAGCATAGCGAGCCTTGGATCCCAAACCAAAAGAGATCTCTTTTCCCTCTCCTATACCCCCCTCAACGGATTGTTCTTGTGTTTGTAACCCAAAGTGATATGGATATCAAATTATGTTATTGAGAACTGTCCTCAAGCACATATACAAAAGTTTGCAACATTTGCTAAACATTGTGGTATTCATTTACTACCCCCCCCCCCCTTTTCTTCATTCTGTACCCCCTGTTGCGTTATATGAAAATCAATGAAACATATTCAACCTTGAAAAACATGCAGCTGGGAATGGTTAGGTAGGAGGGTGGATAATGCAGGATGTGTGCTAATCAGCTGGTCAACTCCTTCCTGTGTCATAACCTCTAGTACAGGCATGTCCAAAGTCCGGCCCGTGGGCCAATCGCGGCCCGCGATGCGGTTTTGAACGGCCCGCCTGGTTTTCTGGACATATATATCTTTTGTGGCCCCAAACGATCTCCCAGCACTGGGGTCACAAAAGATATATATCAGACATCACTAAATTAGTGTTCTCTCCCCTCTGCCGGCTCTCGCCTGCCCGCCGCTAACATCATTGATTACTTGGGAGGCGGCAGGTCTCTTGTTTACATAATCGCATCACTCCTCCCTTCCTCCCCCTCCCCACACCTTATTCACAGCTTCACACAAGCCTGTCAGCGCTGTAGGTGCGGGCAAAGTTTGTGACTTTCCAAGTTACAAAGCAGGTGATTGGTTGCTAGAGACAATGGGGCAGTCCCAGCAACCAATTACCCGCCTTTAACTTGAAAAGTCCCGCCCTTTGTCTGGACCTGCCAAGCGTGCTTCCTGGCTGTGAATAAGGTAGGACAGTGTGGAGAGGGAGAGGGGGAGGAATGCTGCATTAATGAAAGGGACAGGCTGACTCCGCAAAGGACTGTGATGAAGGGAGTCTGTAATGGGGGGATGTCTGAGATGGAGTAGGATCTGTGGTGGAGTGGGGTCTGATAGGGTGATCTGTAATGGAGTGGGGTCTGATGGGGGGGAGATCTGTGGTAGAAGGAGAATCTGTGGCGGAGTGGGGTCTGATGGGGGGGATCTGTGGTGGAGTGGGGATCTGTAATGGAGTGGGGTCTGATGGGGAAGATCTGTGGTGAAGGGGGGTCTGATGGGAGGGATCTGTGGTGAAGGGGGGTCTGATGGGAGGGATCTGTGGTGAAGAGGGGTCTGATGGGAGGGATCTGTGGTGAAGGGGGGTCTGATGGGAGGGATCTGTGGTAAAGCGGGGTCTGTAATGGGGTGGATCTTTGATGGAGTGGGGTCTTATGGGGGGGATCTGTGGGAGTGGGGTCTGTAATGGGGTTGGATCTGTGATGGAGTGGGGTCTGATGTGGAGGGGGTCTGTGGTGGAGTGGGGTCTGTAATGGGGATGGATCTGTGATGGAGTGGGGTATGATAGGGGAGATCTGTGGTGGAGTGTGGTCTGTAATGGGGGGATCTGTGGTGGAGTGGGGTCTGTAATGGGGTGGATATGTGATGGAGTGGGGTCTGCTGGGGGAATCTGTGATGGTGGAGTGGGGATCTGTAATGGGGGGGGGGATCTGTGATGGAGTGGGGTCTTATGTGGGGGATCTGTGTTTGTGATGGTAGTGAAGGGGCCTGTAATGGAGGGATCTGGGGTGGGGGGGGTGTCTGTGATGGAGGGGGTCTTAAAGGGACACGCTGGGATGGTCGCCGTGCAAACAGGAGTTTCTCCTGTATGTAATATTTTGGCGCTCGTCCCGTCCCCTCCAAGGCTGCAGATGGATGGATCGATCAGGCTGCACTGATGGCAATGGTGGGTGCATTCCTGGCAATGTGGGGCTGCAGATGAGCACTGACCCTTATTTTGCTTCACAGACCTTGATTTAAAATGTATGTTTTTTTTTCTCCTGAAACTTCCCCCTTAACCACTTAAGACCCGGACCAATACGCTGGTAAATGACCCAAGGTGTTTTTGCGATTCGGCACTGCGTCGCTTTAACAGACAATTGCGCGGTCGTGCGACGTGGCTCCCAAACAAAATTTGCGTCCTTTTCTTCCCACAAATAGAGCTTTCTTTTGGTGGTATTTGATCACCTCTGCGATTTTTATTTTTTGCGCTATATACAAAAATAGAGCGACATTTTTGAAAAAAAAACACTATTTTTTACTTTTTGTTAAAAAAAAAATCAAATAAACTAAATTTTAGTCAAACATTTAGGCCAAAATTTATTTAGCCACATGTCTTTAGTAAAAAAAAAAACGCAAGAAAAAAAAATAGCTACCTAGCGGGAACAGCGACACTAATACAGCGATCAGAAAAATGATCGCTTAGTGACGCTGGCAATAGGGAGTGAAAGGGTTAACTAGGGCGGTGATCAGGGGGTTAAAACTTTATTAGGGGGAGTGGGGGGGCTATCCTGATCCTAACACTAACTGTTTTTTACACTGCCTGTCACACTGACACTAAATGCAGTGATTAGATCACTGCATTCAGTGACACTGTGACAGGGGGGTGGGGGGGGGCGATCACAAGGGGTTAATATGCCTATGTGAGTGTGTGTCAGTGTTGTGTTGGTGCACACTTACTTGTGATGTCTTCTCTCATCAGCAGCGCTGGGAAACAGCGCTGCGATGAGAGAATACATCATTTCCTCCTTCCTGTGTAAACACAGGAGGAGGAAGTGACCGGTTGGGAGCGCGCTCCCATTGGCTGGGAGCGATCGCGGGGGGGCGGGTATTCGCCGACATCCGCCCCCAGATCCCGGATCGCTCCCGGAGCCAGGGGGACCCCCGCACGCCGCGGAGGGGGTCCGATGGGACCCCCGAACCGCACTTAGGCGGGGACGTAAATTTACGCCCTTGTGCCTGTACGTGCCATTCTGTGGCCGTATATGTGCGTGCGGGGGTCCTTAAGTGGTTAAAGTGAAGGAGCGTGTTATACGTCAATATATATCCAAATAACACGCCCAAACTCATCTCTTTACTCACACAGAGCCACAAAGGCAGGAGAATTCTTGTTGGGTAGTGTATTTGTGATCAAACTAACACACTTAGCCCGAATTTTAATGGTTCAAAGAATGTCAGGTAAAACGGTTGGCCCTCGAGCATGTTCACTTCATCAAATCTGGCCCTCTTTGAAAAAAGTTTGGACACCCCTGCTCTAGTATGTCCAGGAAGTAAGGCTTCCCAATTACTAATGGATATGTTTGGAAACATGGATGGAGGACAAGTGAAGTAAGTGTCCGTATACAGTATTTATTGGAAAGCTTTGATTTTTTTTTTTTAAATAAGTACATTAATGCTATATTGGTACATATGGAGCTGGAATTTAGGAAAAGAAAAAGGAGATGAACAAATGTGAACTTGTCCTTTCAAGCTGGCCTATCATCATATTTTATCTCAAGTCAGTGGCATTCATCCTACGCAATGTGTATATCTAACACCTACAGGTATTTATTACCTCCTACAAATATCACAGTACCTCCCTCCCTTTTAACCACTTGCTACCCGCCCGCTGTCAAATGACGGCTGGCGGGTAACTCTCTGTTCCTGACTGCACGTCATATGACGTCATGTCATTTAAATCGGCTAAGGGCGAGCGCCGACGCCGGCGCGCACCTGTCGCGTCACTGAGAAGCCAGTGCGTGTGCCCGGCGGCCGCGATGGCTGCCGGGCACACGCGATTGCCGACAATTGAGCTGGGACGTGCAGCTCTGTGTGTAAACACAGAGCTGCACATCCCTGTCAGGGAGAGAGGAGACCGATTGTGTCCCTTGTACATAGGGACACAATCGGTCACCTCCGCCAGTCACCCCCCCCTCCCCCTACAGTTAGAACACACCTAGGATATACATTTAACCCCTTCCCCGCCCCTAGTGGTTAACCCCTTCTCTGCCAGTTAAATTTATACAGTTATCAATGCATATTTATAGCATTGTTCACTGTATAAATGTAAATGGTCCCAAAAATGTGTCAAAAGTGTCCGATGTGTCCGCTATAATGTCCCAGTCCCGAAAAAAAAAAAATCACAGATCGCCGCCATTCCTAGTAAAAAATAAATAAAAAATAAATCATAATTATGTCCCCTATTTTGTAGGCAATATAACGTTTGCGCAAACCAGTCACTATACGGTTATTGCGATTTTTTTTTTTTTTACCAAAAATATGTAGAAGAATACGTATCTGCCTAAACAGAGATAAAAAAAATGTTTTTTTTTTTAAATGGGATATTTATTATAGCAAAAAGCAAAAAATATTGTGTCTTTTTTCAAAATTGTCGCTCTTTTTTTGTTTATAGCGCAAAAAGAAAAAAAAAACGCATGGGTGATTAAATACCACCAAAAGAAAGCTCTATTTGTGGGGAAAAAAGGGACGTAAATTTTGTTTGGGAGCCACATCGCACGACCGCGCAATTGTCAGTTAAAGCGACGCAGTGCCGGAAGCTAAAGGGGTGTAGGTGGACAGTAGGCAAGTGGTTAATTGGCAATGGCCATTATCTGCTTTCTCTTCAGAAGCATGGCATCATTTTTGTTCAGACATTATCCAGGGTTAGCATCTGTGTCCTGGACTAATGCTGGGCATACACTATATGAAAATTCGGCCGAAATTCGGTCGTTCAGACAGTTCTTTCGTTTTTCGGCCAGGTAATGGGCACAGAGTCGATAATCGTTGGGACGTTTTTAAGCCGAAAAAACGAAGGACACATTTGGAAATTTTCTGCCGAACGAACGATAAATTCCTAGTGAAAACTTTCTTTCTTTCACTAGGAATATGTAAAAAAAAAAAAAACCGAACGTTTGTTTTTCGAAAGTTTGTACGGACGATTTTTCGTGGAGTGTATGGCCTGCATAAGATGTTGGCTCACAGAGGACACAATCGTGTAAATCCTAGTGCCTGTGCAGAACCTGAATCTGCCTTAATATCAACATCTTGTAATCGGTAGCACAGCAGATCTTATTCTAGCTGAGGAAAACTCAGCACTTTGCACCAATTAGGGCTTGCTTTGCAAAATGTTGTGAATCTAAATTACTTTTGTTTCACAGAAAGGGCAAAAACAGGGATGAACTCATTAACGTGCTGCGGCTCTATTTTCTTTACATAGTTACATAGTTAGCTAGGTTGAAAAAAGACACAAGTCCATCCAGTTCAACCATAAAAAAATAAAAAATAAAACAAAATTAAACACAGTACAATCCCATACACCCAACTCCATACCCACAGTTGATCCAGCGGAAGGCAAAAAACCCCAGCAGAGCGATGATCCAATTTGCTATAGGAGGGGAAAAAATTCCTTCCTGATCCCAATCGGATTTACCCTCGATCAACTTTACCTACAAATCTTAGTACTCAGTTATATTACGTGCATTTAGAAAAGAATCCAGGCCTCTCTTAAAGCAATCTACTGAGCTGGCCAGAACCACCTCTGGAGGGAGTCTGTTCCACATTTTCACAGCTCTTACTGTGAAGTAACCTTTCTGCAGATACAATTACAGGCTGGAGTGAGTTCTGAGCCATCCACCATAGCAATAACAAAGTAAAGTTTTACTTTTGTGGCATTCATTTTCTGCAGATTCAAATACTGTAAATGAAAAAATGGCGAGAGTGAGATTTCAGTTAGTGGCTGCTAGAGGTGAGAAGAGGTGGGACCTAATGGTTTTGTTTTCAGTCTAGCCATCCATACACAGTATATATAGTTACAAAATTAAAAATACTTACTTTAATGGTATATTTTTCAGCAACTGACTGAACTTTTCCTGTTCTATAGAAAGAGATCTAAAAGCAGAATAAAAACAAATTGAAACTTGAATACTTTAACCAGTTGAGTCAACAGCCATTTGTCCTAGTTTGTTTTAAAAGAGCAATGGGACTCGGAGGTTCTCTCTGGTTAAATTCAACTCCAGGACCAAGCCCAGGAGCTGAAATGTCACTGTTAGGCCGCATACACACGATCGAACAAGTCTGCTGAAACTGGTCCGCGGACCAGTTTCAGCAGACAGATTCGATCGTGTGTACGGCCTAGCGGACAGGTTTCCAGCATGCTTTAAAACTTGTCCGCTGGAAACCTGTCCGTCGGACATGTCCGCTGGTTAGTATGACTAACCAGCGGACAGAAATCCCCTGCATGCGCCGAATGGATTTGACGCATGCGCGGAAGCATTTTATTTCCTGGTTTGGTGACGTGGCAGGGTCAACGTCACCGCATTCTCTGTCCAAGGGGATTTTCGTCCGATGGTGTGTACACACCGCCGGACCAAAATCCTGCAGGAGACATGTCCGATGAAAACGGTCCGTGGACCGTTTTCATCGGACATGTCTCCTTGTGTGTACGGGGCCTACAGAACACTCCATAAGAGGCATTTTAAACATAAAGCGGAAATATGAAGGCAATGGATGTAGCAGTACCCCTGTAAGGGCTGCTGAAAGTTATGGACCATCTGCCACCCTGCCCAGCCCAGCACTCACTTCACAATTACCTTGGAGGCAATGAACAGATGTTTGTTTTGTTATTTTATTGAGGGATTTAAACTTGGATGGGGATAGGAGTATATGGGATGCCCAATAAAACGAACAATTGATTGATTAAATCTTCAGTTGAGACACTATATACACTTTACAGCTCCAGTCTCCTTCAACACAACACTTGCTTGCAGACTGTTTCTCTCTCTCCTGCACAACACGTCACTTCCAGGTACAGCTAGCAGATTGTTAGGCCCAAGACTGACTCAGTCAGGTCCTAGAAATTGCCATTCGCAGGCAGGGACCGAGGGTCCCTTTAGTGTAGCAAGATAGGAGTTCTGTAGTGTGAGCTGACCTATGGTGGACTACTGCTCCCAGCAGTCCCTCTTCAGGCCCTGACAGCCCTCCTGGCTGCAGCTGCCCAACTCCACTGCCTGTAACATTGCAATCCATACTGGCTCCACACAGCTCTGTTTCCTCCCAGTCCTCCTGGCTGCACACACCGCTGGTTCCCTCCTGAAGACTTGCCCAGCAGTACTAGCTCCCGCTGTCCTCTGAGCCTCCTGTTCAGATCCTTTCTGCGTTCTGGAAGGGATCCGTAGGGCACCAGAGTCCCAGGCCCAAAGTCACCCCCCCCCCCCTCAGAATGGACGACACCCCTTTAAAGGCCCTGACTGCCTAGCACTCCATTCTCAGTTATTCCACCCAACAACCCCCCAGCTGGGCTGACTCTGGGCCACTCCCAGCACACACATTAAAAACAGGCCTAGTTCTCAGCTAGGCCTGCTTAAATTTACCTGCACTCACCAAAACTCTCCCCTCTAGCATCTAGAGGGTGCTACATGGATATCATAGCCATTGCATCGCCTGTAAATATGAAGGTCACAAGATGTCTGATACAGCTCTGTTGATCCTCTCCATTGGTAAAAGATTACTGCTGCAGTGCTCTATTACTGCAGAGTAAGGATATGCTCCGGCGTGTTTGCACAGTACACGTGCAGAGCCCGCCAGGAAGTCGGCATTGTGCTGCGCTAATCACAGGCAGGGAGACATTTCCCGATCTCTACAGCCGAGCATCGGGACAAATTTTTGCTTTTTTTTTCCTGTGTGTCACAGCATACTGTCAAAAGGCTTTTAAAATTACACTTATTCCACTAGAGTTCCTAAATTGCCCTATACATAGATGACCCTGTACTGAGAGTACCCGCTACTATACTTGGGTCAGTGTACACTGGCACAAGGGTAACCCCCTATCCCCTTCTGCTCTTGCTACCTCTCCCTTTCCAACACCCAAACCTTTTTTTTCCCTATCCAAGTCTACCCTTTTGCCCCCTTCTTCCCTTCTCACTTTTAACCCACTCACTATCTTATATTTGCTTCTTCACCTCCACTCTTCATCTCCCTTGATCCTGGCCAAAACTAAAACTACTGCAGTTTAAACTTACGCTATAATATACCTGTACATTCTGTGGTATAACTAGGACCTGCTGCACGTAGGGTACATTCAAACCCAGGCCTTATTTAGGGTTTGAGATAAAAGCCTTTGGATGACCTTTTCATTTATATAAGGATTCCTCACCAGACACCCCTTATAGCACACTCATTCACACCCTCTTAACAACATTCTGTAAGCATCTGGGAACTGAGACAAGTTGCTGGAGTTTTGGGAGAAGAATGTTGACCTATTCTTGCTTGAGCCTATACTGCTCTAAAACCTTGATATATGTAAGCATTAATGGTGCCTCTCAGATGTGCATGCTGTCTTTTCCATACGCACCAATGCACATCTATACTATCACAGATGCAGGCTTTTGAACGGAGCGCTGATAACAACCCAGTAGGTCCCCCTCCTCTTTAGTCTTTTAGGACATGGCAATAAAACAGTGCAGCGCAAAGGAAATAAACTAAAAAACAAATAACAAGAAAGTCCATATATGTAGGTGAAAAAAATGGGCATCCAATCAACTTTCCATCACGCAGTGCAGATAAATATAAGTGACCAGATAGATATCCTCCACCATGCCTAAGGATGGCCTCGCACCTCATATATTCGAACTTAATAGGTCACTGAGTATTAACACCAAAGGATCCTGGTAAGATATAGCAAGGGATTGCTGGGCGGCTCTGTCTGAATCACAAGTGACCAAGATTCAGCAGTAAAATATCCACTTTTTTCCCTTTTTTTTATAAGTGATCTCATATCCTCTGTTCTCAGCTGCATAAAAGCTGGGAGGAGGAGCATCATACTGAGCTTCCCAGTTATTGGTCATGCAAAGGGGGCATCTAAGGACTAGTCTATCATTGGAGGAGAGTATGTTATTTGTTTTTTAGTTTATTTCCTTTGCGCTGCACTGTTTTATTGCATTTTGGGACTTTTATATGAATTATCCTTGCATGGCTTGCATTTTTTTATTTTGTTAAATTGTTATTTTTCCCAGCGCTGAATACTTTTTATTGCTTTTAGAACATGGCGCCCATGGTTGTTAAAAAAAAAAAAAAAAAAAAGGAAGAAGTCTGACCACAGAACAATTTTCTATTTTGCAACAGACCATTTTAAATAAGCTTTGGCCCAGTGAAGACAGTGGCGTTTCTGGATCATTTTCAGATATGGCTTCTTATTGGCATGATAGACATTTAAAGGAAGAAATCATGAATCCGCGCGACGGAATAAATGTCAAAAAATATATACTGCAGGATAAGGGGTCCTACGGAATGTATCCAGTAAACTAAATTAGTGACCGCTGTGAAATATAGGTGGCAGCCCCTACATATGTACCCTACAGAGATAGGGTATGAATGTGAAAAAGAAAGAATAGTAGGTGTTGGCGCCTCCTAGTGTTGAAACTGTCTACTTCTACAAGTGACAGTGCAATGTAATAAAAAATGTATATAAATATAGAAGTGCAAAATGCAAAGTAAAATATGGTACAACCAGTGGCGTAATTATAGGGGTGCTGAGATCGCCATGGCGACCGGGCCCCCTCTCTACTCTTTGATAGGAGGAACGGCAGGGATGGCTGAGATGACATACCGATCGTCAGCCGAACTGTGCAGGGAAGGAACTTGTCACAAGTGAAAGTAGTGTGTGCTCTTTGTCTCCCCCTAGAGTGCAGTACCCGGCAGGAAGTGCCAAGGTAAATGTCTGCCGTTTTTTTTATGACTATCTGCTGTATGTGTTTATATACTGTGTGTGTATGTATGTACTGTATGTGTGTGTGTGTGTGTGCATGTATGGATGCATGTGTATGTGTTTATATGTATGTACTGTATGTGTGTGTGTGTGCATATGTATGTATGCATGTATGTATGTATGTGTGTGTGTGTATATGTATGTAATGTATGTGTGTGTATGTATGTATGTGTGTGTGTGTGTGTGTGTGTGTGCATATGTATGTATGCATGTATGTATGTATGTGTGTGTGTGTATATGTATGTAATGTATGTGTGTGTATGTATGTATGTGTGTGTGTGTGTGTGTGTGTGTATATGTATGTAATGTATGTGTGTGTATGTATGTATGTATGTATGTATGTACTGTATGTGTGTGTGTGTATATGTATGTACTGTATGTGTGTATATGTATGTACTGTATGTGTGCGTGTGCATATGTATGTACTGTATGCGAGTATGTATGTGAGTGTGCATGTATGTACATGTGTTTATCAGTGGCAGTGCGTCCATAAGTGCGCATGTGTGCCGATCCCTATCCCCAGTCACTCCCTCTATGACCAATGGATAGATTCATGCATAGCATGAATCTATCCATGGCCACCGCTGCCACCCCCATATTTAGGTGTCCGGCTCCTTTTCAGGCGCCTGAATCACAGCAGGGGGTAGTTGAAGCACCTGATTAGAGCCATAGTCTCTAATAGGCTTCAAAATAGGTGAACCGCGAGCGCCATGCTGTGCGCTCAAAGTCCACCCAGGTGTGTTAGAAAGGCGAATTAATATTCACTTTCCTAACACTGAACCACCTCTCCACCAATTAGGTGTGCAGGTCTGTTACCCGTCACCTGATTTTCTGAAACAATAGGAGCGGCTATTGGACACTTATCAGGAGGAGAGGACGGGAGATGAGGACGGCAGGAGATGCATCGAGGATCCTGCTCGTAGGAGTCACCCGCAACCCCACGAGACAAGGTAAGAGTCGGGTAGGTGGGGGGATTCACAGTGGTGGCATTCGATGGCACAGTTGCAGCATTTAATGGGCACACCAGTATTTGCTGGGCACACTGGCGGCATTTAATGGACACAGTGGCGGCGTTTAATGGGCACAGTGGGGGCATTTGATGGGCACAGTGGCGGCATTTGATGGGCACAGTGGCGGCATTTAATGGGCACAGTGGCGGCATTTTGGCACAGTGGCAGCATTTAATGGGCACACCAGTATTTGCTGGGCACACTGGCGGCATTTAATGGACACAGTGGCGGCGTTTGATGGGCACAGTGGTGGCATTTGATGGGCACAGTGGCGGCATTTTTGCACAGTAGCAGTGTTTGGGCACAGTGGCAGCATTTGATGGAAACAGTGGCAGCATTTGATGGAAACAGTGGCAGCGTTTGGCACCATGGCAGAGTTTGGGCACAGTGGCGACATTTGATGGGAACAGTTGTGGCGTTTGGCACAGTGGCTGCATTTGATGGGAACAGTGGCTGCTTTTGATGGGCACAGTGGTTGCAAATTATGTTTTTTTTAAGAATTTTTCAGTTTGCTTGCGCCCCCCTAAAAATGTTGAGTACCAGCTGCCACTGGTGTATATGTGTGTGCAATATATAAATATATATATATATATATATATATATATATGTGTGTGTGTGTGTTTTTATATGTGTGTTTACATGTATGTATGCACATTTTATGTATGCACTTTTAATCCCGATCTCCTATTTGTGTACAATCAGAACCTATTTGTTTATTTATTTTTTTTGCTTGTTCATAGTATCGTCAAAAAATGCTATTCCTCCGAAAAGCGATCCATGCTTAGATCACTTTTCAGAGACATTTGACAGCCGGTAAAGAGCCAACATGTTGCCAACTGAGCGCCTGTTTTAACCCCTTAAATATATCATCACTATGCTGCAACTACATGCAATGCACACAGTTGCAAGGGGGTTGCAGTGTAGCCCCATTCACCTAGGGGTATACTTCAAGGGTGCCCTGACTGGAAAAAGATTGCGAAACACCGACATAGAGGAACCAATCTCTCCATTTTCCTCCTGCAGCCGCTGAATGCCTGCGGGAGGGAGAGGAAAAAAGCAAGGGAAACTGGAGAAATCGGTTCATTTATATGCAGCCACCTACTTGCGACCGTGTCCTGTAACGCCACCGGGCTCGGAGAAAAAAGCCCTATCTGGGGGTCAGGGGGGGCCCTTCATGGTTTCTTGCATCGGGGCCCTGAAGGTTCTAGTTACGCCACTGGGTACAACTATCTACTTCTACATGTGACAGTGCAATGTAATAAAAATGTATATAAATATAGAAGTGCAAAATGCAAAGTAAAATATGGTACCACAAAGTATATATCACATGCTACAAACAATAGTCCATATAAAGTCCTGAACTGTAATTCAAATTAAGTGCTGAACAATGGAGATTAGTCCATATGCTTTATAAAGTGCTGATAGGTTGACTGTAAACTGCATGCAATAAGGTGCTGGTAATATGTGCCAAAAGTGCTGCGTGCCAAATTAAGAATGATTAACTGGTGATTCACTGGTGCCCTCTTCCTCCGTGCTCTGGTGTGTCCCACACTCACCAGATCAGAGACCCCCTTCTGGGGTGCAAAGCTTTCATAGTGTGCGCCCTGTGTTGCGCTCTGGCAGAGATCTCCCTTCCAATATATGGCTCAGTCCAGGATCCACAACTCAGAGCCCCTTCCTGGGATATCAAATCTCCACAGCTGCCACAGGATGTGGCTAATCAAATATATCCTCTAGATGGCTCTCTTCAATATAGGCTCGGAAGAAAAAGGAAGTCCCAATAGCGTGATACCGTTTTAAAAGTATTGAGTTTAATACAAAAACAGGGTACTCGCATTTGAAACCAAAGAAGCAAGCATGGTATTGCAGGAGTGTTGAGAGACAGTGTGCGCTCGACCGGTTTCGTCATGTGACATCGTCTGGAGCGTGCAGACCGTCTCAGAACATCTCCCTTTTATGTTATGAATTCACATTGCATCAGGGCGGCCGCCATTTTTCTGGGTACAGAAGTCCAAGCACATGGAGACCTATCGTCACACGCCATGATGTTGTGGGTTTTACAGATTTACAAATTCTCCTCTAGTGTTAGCCGACCCAACGCAAATTGAAATCAAATAATGAGCCACAATATATCACAATATAAGATACAGTATAAAAAAGACATGTACATTCTACCTAGTTAAAGACATAAGAATCTATGTATGTACATATGAGGGAGAGATTCTAATACACGCATATCTATCACAGACATGTGTGATCAGACTCTTATGCTATGACTCCTAAATAGTGTAAACACAATAAATAAAATAAAATCTATTCTAATACTAAATGTATAGAATATAAAAATATATGTATATATAGAAATGTATTTAAAATTAGATGTGGAAAGAAAGGCATTGGATGCTGAGTATATACAGTGTTGGTTAAATGGACATAGGGTCCCTCTAATGTGGAATGAGTGTAATACATCCTAATGAAAGCCAGATTAGAAAAACCCATTGGGAAAGCATAATAATAGCTCCAAAAATACGAGAAAAAAGAGCTACAGATTAAGTTGGTGATTTTGGAGGAGTATTAAAATTGATAAATTAAATAAAATATATAAAAGTGAGATATGAAATAGTAAAAAAAAAAATTAAAATGAGGATTAGAAATTGGTCAAAAAACAATTCAAATCTAGGTCTATATTCATACCCGCAGGTTCAAAAATCCATGGGGTCTCATTTTGTGAGATTTTAATTACTTTATTTTCTCCTCTCCAGTGTTCCTTTATTTTATCAATGCCATAAAAGGTCATACAAATTGGAACCTTATTATGGTAGACCCTAAAATGTTTCGAAACGCTGTGTTTATTGAATCCCTTTTTGATGTTAGCAATGTGCTCTCTAATCCTTACATGTAGTTCGCTCGTTGTTCTCCCCACGTATGCGGGACACACCAGAGCACGGAGGAAGAGGGCACCAGTGAATCACCAGTTAATCATTCTTAACCACTTCCCGCCCGGCCAATAGCCGATTTACGGCCGGGAAGTGGTTATGAAATCGTGACTAGACGTTCTCAAACGTCTAGCACGAATTCATCCCGCGCGCGCCCGGTGTCAGTCTGACACCCTGCACCTCCGATCTCGGTAACGAGTCTCCGGCGGAGCCTCGTTACCACGTGATCAGCCATGTCCAATCACGGCTGATCACGATGTAAACAGGAAGAGCCGCCGACGGCTCTTCCTCACTCGCGTCTGACAGACGCGAGTACAGGAGAGCCGATCAGCGGCTCTCCTGACAGGGGGGGTTCGCGCTGATTGTTTATCAGCGCAGCCCCCCCTCGGATCGCCACACAGACCACCAGGGAGTGCCCACACTAGACCACCAGGGAACTTAGAAAAAAAAAAAAGGACAAAAAAAAAAGGGGCAGTAAAAAAAAATGATGCCAATCAGTGCCCACACATGGGCACTGATTGGCAACATTGATCCATCAGTGCCACCCCTCAGTGATCATCAGTGCCACCCCAGTGTCTGTCAGTGCCACCCCACAGTGCCAATCCATGCCCAGTGCCCACCTAGCAGTGCCACCTATCAGTGCCCACCTGTGCCACCTATCAGTGCCCACCTGTGCCACCTATCAGTGCCCACCTGTGCCGCCTATGAGTGCCCACCTGTGCCGCCTATAAGTGCCCATCAGTGCCGCCCATGAGTGCCCATCAGTGCCGCCCATGAGTGCCCATCAGTGCCCCATACCAGCGCCGCCTATCAGTGCCCATCAGTGCTACCTAATCGGTGCCCATCAGAACTACCTCATCGGTGCCCATCAGTGCCACCTCATCGGTGCCCATCAGTGCCACCATATCAGTGCCCGTAATTGAAAGAGAAAACATACTCATTTACAAAAAAATTAACAGAAAAAAATAAAACTTTATTTTTTTTTCAAAATCTTCGCTCTATTTTTAGTTGTTGCGCAAAAAAAAAAAAAATCGCAGAGGTGATCAAATACCACCAAAAGAAAGCTCTATTTGTGGGGAAAAAAGGACGAAAATTTTGTTTGGGTGCAGTGTAGCATGACCGCGCAATTGTCATTCAAATTGCGACAGTGCTAAAAGCTGAAAATTGGTTTGGGCGGGAAGGTGCGTAAGTGCCTGGTATGGAAGTGGTTAATTTGGCACGCAGCACTTTTGGCATATATTACCAGCACCTTATTGCATGCAGTTTACAGTCAACCTATCAGCACTTTATAAAGCATATGGACTAATCTCCATTGTTCAGCACTTTATTTGAATTACCCTACAGCACTTTATATGGACTATTGTTTGTAGTATGTGATATATACTTTGTGGTACCATATTTTACTTTGCATTTTGCACTTCTATATTTATATACATTTTTTATTACATTGCACTGTCACTTGTAGAAGTAGACAGTTTCAACACTAGGAGGCGCCAACACCTACTATTCTTACTTTTTCATGATAGACATTTAAAGCGGTGGTTCACCCTAAATCTACTATGTCCCATCCGATCCAGCATACTGGCGTCAGCGCCAGTATGCTGTTTTTTTTTTTTTTTTTTAATTGATCTACTTATGTGTAATGATTAATTTTCATTTCTCTCCCCCGCGGTGAATGGCGCGTCACGGCTTCCGAAAATAGCCGATTTAGGCCTCGGCTATTTCCGGTGCTATACGGCGCCTGCGCACAGACCTAGGAGCTGACTGCGCAGGCGCCGTATATCTTCGAGTCCTATTTCGGCTTTTTTCAGAGGGCGTGACGTGCCATAGCCATAGGACTCGGAGATATACGGCGCCTGCGCAGTCAGCTCCTAGGTCTGTGCACAGGCGCCGTATAGCACTGGAAATACCCGAGTCCTAAATCGGCTATTTTCGGAAGCCGTGACACGCTATAGCGGCGCCATTCACCGCGGGGGGAGAGAAATGAAAATAATCATTACACAATAAGTAGGGCAATTAAAAAAAAAAAAAAGCATACTGGCGCTGACGCCAGTATGCTGGATCGGATGGGACATAGTAGATTTAGGGTGAACAACTGCTTTAACTTGCATTTTTGAATGGCACAGCGAACTGTGTTCACAGACAGTGATTTGTGGAAGTATTCCTGAGCCCATGCAGTGATGTTCATCACAGAATCATGCCATTTTTAATACATTACTGTCTGACGTTCACGGGCATCCATTATTGCTTTTCGGTCTTGTCTCTTGAGCACAGAGATTTCTTCAGATTCCCAGAATAGTTTAATATTATGTATTGTGGATGATGATATATTTAAAGTCTTGGCAATTTTACATTGAAGAACATAATTCTGAAACCGACAGCTTTTCTTTCACTTTGTTTTTATTGAAGTTTTGAACAAAATAAATAGTACACAGTTAGGGTCCTTTCACACGTCCGTTCCGTCCGTACGTTTTTTTGACGTCCGTTTACGGACGGCAATGCCTTCCTATGGGTTAGCGTCCGTTAGCGGATGAGCATCCGCTAACGTCCGTTAACATCCGTCTCCTTTAAGCTCCGTTTTTTTGGACGGAAGAAAACCCTATTTTTCTTCCGTCAAAAAAACGGAACGGACGAAAAACGGATGTTAGCAGACGATCCGTTTATAATCCGATCCGTTAACATCCGTTTTTCATCAAAATATGTAAAAAGCTCAAATTCAATAAACTTTAATATGCATGCAATATGCATACATTACAATACCCTTTGACCCAGGTAGTGTATTGTCCAAAGTCACATGGTTCTAGCACATGCTTCCCAGTGCCTGGACATAAGTGAAGACAGTGCTTGTAAAACAGTAAAAAATGTCAAAGGATGTCAGCCATGAGGAGCTTATTCAGCTTATTCAAGATAGGCCTGCTATATGGGACAAGGGGTGTGCAGAATACAGCGACCGAAAAAAAGCAAATAAAAAATGGGAGGAAGTTTTTGAGGCGGTGACACCGAACTGGCAGTCACTTTCCAACAAACAACGAATCAAACGTGGTAAGTAGTTTGTGGGTTAAGGGGGGTGGTGGTGGGTTGGCATAGTAAATCTTGTAGTAAATCCACAAAATGTGGATTGTCCACTGACCACGTCACCTGCCACAAAATGTGGATTGTCCACTGACCACATCACCTGCCACAAAATGTGGATTGTCCACTGACCACGTCACCTGCCACAAAATGTGGATTGTCCACTGACCACATCACCTGCCACGTCACCTGCCACAAAATGTGGATTGTCCACTGACCACATCACCTGCCACGTCACCTGCCACAAAATGTGGATTGTCCACTGACCACATCACCTGCCACGTCACCTGCCACAAAATGTGGATTGTCCACCGACCACGTCACCTGCCACAAAATGTGGATTGTCCACTGACCACGTCACCTGCCACAAAATGTGGATTGTCCACTGACCACGTCACCTGCCACAAGACCTAGGGCAGCACAAAACCTAAATACACCCCTGCTCTCATGTCACAAATGTTATACAAATATGGGTTTTTAAATAGTTTATGAACATTTTGTAGTTCTAGAAGTTTATTGTATTTACTGTTTCTTTATAGGAGAGAAAATCGTCACAAGATGGCGCTCACTGAGAGACAGATTCCGGCGGGATCTCATAGAGGAGTCAAAGAGCCGTAGTGGAGCTGCACCCTCCAAATAGGGGGCTTTCTTTGAGATGCTGGATTTCCTCCGAAATGTGATGAGTTTAAGAAAGTACTTAACCCCTTTATTAAATTATTTTACCTACTAAGCTCCAAATATTAAACTTTTTTCACACATAAAAATACCTGTATAAAAACAAAGCCATAATGACCTAGTATGCATATCATAGTAGCTCATTATTTATGAATTGCTTACCTGAGATAGAAGTCCCCGTATAGGTCTTCTTTCCCCTCATTTATCGCCGCCATCACTCCTTGAGTGACTTGTAGGTATTGTGTCTCCGGGGGTGTTGATAGGCCATATCCGCAATGACGTCATGCGTGTGTGAGCCACTAGTCACAGCAAGATCACCTTCGTAAAAGGCACGCTTAGTCAGGCACCGTTGTCTATTTGTTTTCTGCAAATATGTCCAAACCAAGTAGTCCGAAAGTGGTATATAGGGTTTAACACAACAGTAATCACACACATGGATCTATGTATTGTAATTACTCTTGTGTATTGACCTTTAACCCATCTATCAACTAATATTTTACAGTAGTGCCAGTAACAGGAGGAGGAGACGGATTTGGAGGCTTCACAGCAAGATCCAGAGGGAGAAAAGGGAAACGATGAAAGCCAAGCAACGCAAGTTGAAAATCCGCCAGTGGCTGCAACGGACATGCAACAAACACAACGCGTGCCAGTAAGTATCCAATATAAAATGACTCCTGTTGAAATCGTGACAAAATAAAATGTGCTAATATATATATGTTCTACCCCTCTCAGATTCGTTCTGTTGCTACCACCTCCAGAACACGTCAAAAAAAGAAGGATCTAGATGGCGCTACGATTAATTTCATGGAGGAAATGAGAGGGATGCGTAGATCAGAGACCAATGATCCCTTTACAGATCCTAAAAATGAGGACGCGTGTTTCTTAAGAAGCCAATACCACCAGCTTCAAAAAATTCCAAACGCCCGAAAATTGCACATGCATTTGTCGATTGCCAATTACATTGGAATGTGTGTAAGGGCATCTATGTCCGTAGACCCTATGCCCCCAGTTATCCCCCCTCCCCAACGCCAATTCTATGCCGAGCACGCACCACCAGCTCCCTTCAGCCACCAGCCAACCATCCCAGCCTTAACCCCCTTCATCACCGTGCCCCAGCCACCACTACCCAAAATTTTGTAGCCCCACCCCAAGCACCCACCTATAAATCCTCTCCTTCCCAGGCCACTTCACAAAATCCCTATTCAAGGTCCCCCAGCCCTTATTACCAAGACCTTTAAGTTTCATTAAATTTTCTTTTCTACGTTTTCATACAAGTTTTCCCTTTACTTTTTGCTGTGTATCCTCTGGCCATTTTTTGTTGTTAATTTCTTATTTTTATGGATTTACATTATGTTACATTGTACATGTTGCGGTCATGACGTTAAATTAAAGATACTTGACTGCATGAAAATGTTTGTTTTTTGGTACTTTATGTGAAACGAAAGGAACTGATACAAAAAATTGACGATCATAGGGGCACCGATAATGACACTTGAAGCATGTAAGCATACACTGATAGAAATCACGAGGGTGCTGTACTAACAAGATAAAACAGTATTTTTGTAAACTTTTGAATTGCCATTTTCACTGGGACAAAAAAGATCATGCAAGTTAACAAAAAAGGGGTCAAACATGGTACTAGCAAGGTGCACATAATAAAGTGCCTTGTGACTGTTTTTACACATGCTGATACTGCCACGGAACCTTTCCTTCTGGGGACATGAAAAAAATTAGCAAAATGATCACGCATGAGAAGAGCAGAATTGTTGCGTCGCAGTCCGGAAAAGCGTACAGACGGTAAGCCAATCTCGTCCTCTTCCTCAACACTAATTCCTTCTTTCTCACGGATTATATTATGGAGGACACAGCATGCTTGGATTGCTAGTTGGGCATTCTCCACGCTCAGCTGTATTGTAGTGTGAAATATGCGCCACTTGCTGCTCAAAATGCCAAAGGTGCATTCAATAAGGCGCCTTGCCCGACTCAAGTGATAATTGAATTTTTTTTTGGGGGTTGTTAAATTGTGCCTGGCATAAGGCCTTAGAAGATGCTGGGAAAGTCCAAATGCCTCATCAGCTACAAGCACATGTGGCATATCTGGCCCTACAGTTCCTGGCAGAGGTTTTTCTGATGGCAAATTAAAGTGGCCCTAATGTAGTCTTCTCCCCATTTGGGATGCTGAAAAGACACTTGCGTCTGCATTTGAGCCATACGCCCCAATATCGACAGCTACAAACTTGTAATTACTGTCACAGATTGCCATTAGCACAAGGGAGAAGTATTTTTTGTAATTGTAAAATTGAGAGCCAGAGAACCAGGTGGCATCTGAATTCGGATGTGTTTCCCATCCAGGGCTCCAACACAATTTGGAAATTGAGTTTTCTTCCAGAAAGCTTTGGCAATTTCCTGCCACATGCATGGATCAGGAACAGGCATTGCAGTGGACCGAAGCTCCTCCCATATAGCTTCACAGGTGTCATGTACAATTCCAGAAATTGTTGAGGTTCCCAACAAAAAAAAATGGCTTAGGGACGTATAAGATACTCCAGATGCAAGAAACCGAGGAAGAGTAGAAGAAATTATGAAAGGAATCCAACATTACACTGGACATAATCAAGCAGAAAGGCTGGCTGGCTGGCTTACCTGAGGGTAAGGAGAAGTCGCTCCTCTGGAGCCACAGAACGTACCATATCTGTGTTCGTCCTGTCTAAACGGGGATGCAACTTTTCCAGCAAAAATTGAAAGGTTGGAACAGTCATTCTTGTAAAAAAATTCTTTTTTTGAGGGAACCGTCGCAAACCTGTGTATTGCAGAGCAAAAAAAACCTCAGTTGGCCTCTTGAGCAGCATGGGATGTGTCCAGTACCTGCGTCTCCTCGCAGACATCTTCCAGGTCCTGCTTTTTTGTCTCCTCAAATAGTAGAGCATGAAAAATGATGTTGCATGTTCATAATATCTCCCCAAATTCATTGTGATAAGCACTACAGTACAGCAATGTATCAGGAAGCACAAAGCCTGCTGTTAACACAAAGCAAGATAGAAAGCACAATGCACACTGGGGGAAACAAAGAATCATGGGAAAATTCTTTAAAAGCTGATTAAATAAAGTTCTGAAAACCAAAGAAAAAAAACAGATGAAAAACGGACGAAAAACGGATGTAAACGGACGAACAACGGATGAAAAACGGACGAAAAACGGATAAAAAACAAACAGACGAAAAAACGGATCAACTGATGAAAAAAAAAGGACCTAAAAAACGGTCGGCACGTGTGAAAGGACCCTTAGTGTAAAAAGAAAAAAAAGGTATGCGACAGTAAACGAATATATAAGACCTTCACCCTTAGCAACAAAACAGTATCATATAATTACAACACTGCCAGGATGAAATATTGTCAACATAAAACTGTATAGAAACTGAGGAATGGTCTCCATCCAAAGAAAGTGCAAAACATAATCAAACAGTGATCAAAGCAGTATCTCATAAAGATCAATGGCCAAACTGGCACTTAAAAAGAGGAGCTACAGCCAAAAGGGGAAGCTCTGCTTGTTTGCACCATCCCCACCTCCACTGCCACATTAATTTGGCACTTTTGTACCTGGTTGTGACACATACCTTCTCCAACTTCCGGCTTAGATAACAGCGGCGATCTAAGCCTAAAGAAGAGAGAAGGAACCAGGAGTAAGAAAAGTATGGTGGGGGGGGGGGGGGGTCAATGGGAGTTACCCCAGGGGCTCTTGTCAGTACAGTAAAACAGATGCAGCTAATTCCAAGAAGTGAAATGGCTTTAAAAACATGGTAAGAATCAACTTCTCATTAATGAACGTTCCGTTGCTAATTAAACCAATTTTCTGCTAAATGATCTTCCAGCTCTTCCTTGTTAGTACCACGTTGCCAGCTTTTTGTTGCACTGTCCCAACTTTTTGACATTTTTTCAGATTTATTAAAAAAGAAAAACTAAAATATCACATGGTCCTAAGTATTCAGACCCTTTGCTGTGACACTCACATATTTAACTTAGGTGCTGTCTATTTCTTTCGATCATCCTTAAGATGGTTCTACACCATCATTTGAGTCTAGCTGTGTTTGATTATACTGATTGGACTTGATTAGAAAAGCCACACACCTGTCTATAAGACCTTACAGCTCACAGTGCATGTCAGAAAAAATGAGAATCATGAGGTCAAAGGAACTGCCTGAAAAGCTTAGAGACAGAATTGTGGCAAGGCACAGATCTGGCCAAAGTTACAAAAAAAAAAAAAAAAAAAAAAGAATCGGCTGAACTTAAGGTTCTTAAGAGTACAGTGACCCCCATAATCCTTGAATGGAAGACATTTGGGACGACCAGAACCCTTCCTAGAGCTGGCCGTCCGGCCAAACTGAGCTATTGGGGGAGAAGAGCCTTGGTGAGAGAGGTAAATAACAACCCAAATATCACTGTGGCTGAGCTCCAGAGATGCAATCAGGAGATGGGAGAAAGTCAACCATCACTGCAGCCCTCCACCAGTCGGGGCTTTATGGCAGAGTGGCCCAACAGAAGCCTCTGCTCAGTGCAAGACACATGAATGCCTGCATGGCATTTGCTAAAAAAAACACCCGAAGGACTCCAAGATGGTGAGAAATAAGATTCACTGGTCTGATGAGACCAAGATAGAACTTTTTGGCCTTATTCTAAGCGGTATGTGTGAAGAAAAACAGGCACTGCTCACCACCTGTCCAATACAGTCCCAACAGTGAAGCATTGTGGTGGCAGCATCATGCTGTGGGGGTGTTTTTCAGCTGCAGGGACAGGATGACTGGTTGCAATTGAGGGAAAGATTAATGCGACCAAGTACAGGGATATCCTGGACAAAAACCTTCTCCAGAGTGCTCAGGACCTCAGACTGGGCCGAAGGTTTACATTCCAACAAGACAATGACCCAAAGCACACAGCTAAAATAACAAAGGAGTGGTTTCACAACAACTCAATGACTGTTCTTGAATGGCCCAGCCAGAGTCTTGACTTAAACCCAATTGAGCATCTCTGGAAAGACCTAAAAATGTCTGTCCACCAACGTTTACCATCCAACCTGACAGAACTGGAGAGGATCTGCAAGGAGGAATGGCAGAGGATCCCCAAATCCAGGTGTGAAAAACTTGCATCTTTCCCAAAAAGGCTCATGGCTGTATTAGATAAAAAGGGTTCTTCTACTAAACACTGAGCTAAAGGTCTGAATACTTAGGACCATGTGATATTTCAGTTTTTCTTTTTTAATAAATCTGCAAAAATTTCAACAATTCTGTGTTTTTCTGTCAATATCCACTGTGTGTACATTAATGAGCAAAAAAATTAACTTAAATGATTTTAGAAAATAGCTGCAATATAACAGAGTGAAAAATTTAAAGGGGTCTGAATACTTTCTGTACTCACTGTATATAAAGAGAGAGAATATATATATATATATATATATATATATATATATATATATATATATATATATATACACACACACATACACAAAAAATAAAAATAAGTGTATATTAATGGGTTTGTGCAAAAGTGCGAGTTTGCAAACAAACTATGGTATTTATACTAGAATTTCCACAGCTATAGATGCTATACTGTAATAGCGGTGATCAGCAACTTATAGTGGGATTGTGTTCAGACAATCTGACACTGGCTGGTAAGGACACTGATGTTGCTAGTGACACCAATACAGTGATCAGTGATAATACTGTACATGGACACTTTACTGACACTGGCTAGGAAGGGGTTAACATCAAGGGGCAATCAAGGACTTAACTGTGTGCCTAACAATGTGTATTGTGTGTAACTGAAATCATTGGCCAAAATCCGCTGCCAAACTCATGCGGTGTCCAACCATGGCAGGGATCGACAGGGAAAGCACACATGTGCACCCCAAACCTGGAAGAAGGCTAGTTAGGTACATGTCTGTGACAGTGCCTGTACCTGCCACCAGCTCGCAGTATATTTACTATGAGCGGTAAACAGGTGGTTAAACATTTGGTAGGTTTTATTTTTTTTATTGTGAACATATGGATTTACTGTATGATATTTGCAAATCACTGCATTGTCGCATGTCAATGCAATGCTAAACAGGAGCCTAGTGACAGATTACAAGGTTGATGCATCAGAGTCATCATAATCCCCTCCCTAGACTGCAAATGTGACTGAAAGAAACCCTGGCTACTTCAAAACACATTTAACCATTTAACCCTTTCACTGCCAGGTCCATATGGAATACAGTCCAACAGTACTGCTTCCAGCTGTGAGAGGTCTGTACACCTTACAGACCTCATTTCTCCTTCTGCTATAAAAATGTAGAGAACAATCTCCCCATTGTGCCCCCCTCCCCCTTAATCGTTCCCCCGCACCTTGTTCATGCAGCACTGCTGGCCACCTCTCCCACCTCCTCCCGCTGGCTGCAGCTGCTGCCTAGGAGATCGTGACAGTCAGGATCAAGGGGGTTGCCGATAATGTGTTTGCCAGCCCTCTTTATTTGAAAAATAGCCCCCCACTGTGACCCCCCCTTCTCCCTATCGATCCCCGGTATATGCAGTGCTGCAGACTGGCTCTCCCTCCACTCCCTCCTGCTGGCTGCAGCCTGGGAGATTGGCGAGTGTTAAGGTGGAGAGTGGGGGGCCGGTAGAAACAGAGCGATCGGTATTGATCACTTCTGTTTATTACTGAAGTATAGTATATATAAAAGGCCTAGGGTCTCATTCACGTTGGGCATATTACAACAAGGCTGTTTAGCTGCAATCGCATCAATGTCAATTGGGATACAGTGGCTGCAGGTGAATACACAGGTGTTCCTTGCATTCTTATGTAGGCAGCCCAATTCATGTCAATTGGGACACAGCAGATGCAAGGACACAACCACTGCTCCCAACTTGGCATCCGTGTGGGTGCATGTCCCCGAAATCACATTGTCTGCGTTTGGGGCCATTTATCTACACCCAAACAAATGTCAGATGTGTCCTCATAGCCACTGCATCCCAACTGACATGAATGGGATTACCTGCGCAGAGCACCTGTGCATCCCTGTGCGGGTAAACACGGCTCTCCATATGGCCCTTCATGGTTGTACACTGTAGTACACCCCATGTGAAAAATGATTTAGTAGGAATTTAGCAGGGATTTTGCAAGTTATGTTGTGTTTTGTATGCCAATAAGGATTTTAGTGTTTGGGTTAAACAGCAATTTGATAAACATTTGCGTTGCGCAACTATTGTGCCCCTACAGCACCACCTTTGTATTCTACTGGTCATGTGCTTTCAGAAAATATATGATTTGAGAGGTCTTTTACAAAACTCTGAAAGTTATAAGTGGAAAATTAAAGCTGTGAGACCCCTTTCACACTGAGGAGTTTTTCAGGCGTTTTATCGCTAAAAATAGCGCCTAAATACCGCCTGCCCTGCAGTCTCAGTGTGACAGCCCGTGGGCTTTCAAACTGGAGCAGTGCGCTAGCAGCACCGCTGCAAAAGTCCTGCTACCAGCACCTTTGGAGCGGTGAAGGAGCAGCAATGCTGACGGTATAACGTCAGCGCACCTCCTGCCCCAGTGTGAAAGGGGCCTAAGTGAAAAATTACCATTTCGCAAAAAGGCGCATTTAAAATTTACAAATATTTGTTATTTATTAACTCAATACAGGTTAAACTTATGTTTAGTAGGAATTTGGTAGGAAGTTTTAACATTTGCCATGCGTGTATCTGCCAATAATGATTTTAGTTTATTTTTTGTGAAAAATAGGATTTTTTGTTCTTACGGTAAAATCCTTTTGTCTGTCGTCCATGGACGGACACAACCTTCTCAAGTCTTGACAAGTGGGTTATGTTCCTGTTCATAGGAGAGGACTAGGCAGAACATGTTAGATATTTAAATACACTATAATACACATTTAAATTACTTTATCAGAGTTGAACAGCCCCACCCAGGGGACAGTCCCTCCGGACATAACCCTCCTCCCTGCAGCATGCAGCCTCAGTTTGTAACAAGCAGTACAAACCTAAAAAAGGAGGGGTGGGTGCTGTGTCCATCCATGGACGACAGAGAAAAGGATTTTACGGTGAGTACAAAAAAAATCCTATTTTCTCTTATCATCCATGGACGGACACAGCCTTCTCAAGTCTTGACAAGTGGGACGTCCCCAAGCAGTCTCAAAAAACGAGGGGTGGAAACCGTATCAGTAAAAACAAACAACTTCATCTCAAACAAGCAGAGCTCCTTAACAGAGGAGGTGCAACTTTAAACAGCCGCCTGCAAAACCTTGCGGCCGAAGGAAGCATCAGAAGATGCACTCACATCAACCTTATAAAATTTGCAAAAGGTGTGAACCGACGACCAGGTCGCCGCCTTACACACCTGTGAGACAGACACTTGATGTCGGAAAGAATGGTCCTGGTAGAATGTGCCGTGACCAGAAAGGGGTCGCCGGCCCCCTAAGAGCATAGACCTGTAAGACTTCCGTGCCCTCAACATAGTTAAGATGACCGAGTCGGAAATACCTCGGTCCCTCAAAACCTGGCTTTCAATAGCCATGCTGTTAAAGACAGCGACTGTAAAGCAGGATGAAGTATGGGACCTTGAGACAGAAGGTCCTCCCGCATTGGCAGCCACCAGGGCGCATCCACCATCAGGCGTACCAAGGACGCCGGGGCCAATCCGGAGCCATTAGATTTATTGGTATCTCTTGGCCTCCATTCTGCGGAGCAGCCGAGGAAGCAACTTCAAAGGGGGAAATGAATAAATTAGCCGAAACTGACCTCACTGGGCCATCAATGCGTCTGCCCAGGGAGCTCTGGACCTGGCCACGAACCTCGACACTTTGCAGTTGAGACTATAGGCCAGGAGATCCACGTCTGGTGTGCCTCACCTTCTGCAAAGGAGTTGAAACACCTCCGGATGCAATGACCATTCTCCCTGGTCCAACATCTGGCAACTCAGGTAGTCTGCCTGCCAGTTTTCTACACCTGGAATGTAGACGGCCGACAGAGCCGGCACGCTTTTTTCCACCCACCGCAGGATGTGAGCGACCTCGGATGCTGCAGCCAAGCCCCGTGTTCCCTCCTGATGGTTGACATAAGCCACCACCATGGCGTTGTCCGACTGGATCCTGAATGAGTCGACCACGAGGAGAGGCATAGCCTGATCGCCCGAAGTTCCAGGACATTGATCGGCAGATGCGATTCTTCTAGAGTCCATCGATCCTGGGCAGACTGGACCCACCCCCCAGACACCCTCAACCCTTGAGGCTGGCATCCATAATAATCACCGCCCACTGGAAGGGAAAAAACGACTTCCCGGACCAAAGAGCCAGGGATCTCAGCCACCAACTCAGAGAAATTGACTAGGTGGCTTACCTGAATGATCCAGAGACAATGAAGATTTGTTCCATTTGGACAGGATCTCCTTCTGCAACACTTGAGTGTGGAACTGGGCATATGGTACTGCCTGGAAGGAGGCTACCATCAGACTCGGGACTCGCATGCAAAAACGGAGAGACGACCATTTGCGGGATGCCAACAGCTTCACTGCAGACTGAAGAGAGTCTGCAATTTTTCCAGAGAAAGAAAGACTCTCGCCTCGGAGGAGTCCAGAATCAATCCTAGGTACTCCAAGCGCTGAGTCGGTACCAGGACCGACTTCTGAATGTTTAATATCCACCCGAATTCTTGGAGGGTCTGGCTGGCTATAGACACATCCACCTCTAATGCGAGCACTTTGGTAAAAACTCTTCGTGCTGACGCCAGTCCAAAAGGAAGGGCCACAAACTGATAGTGGTCTTCCCCTATCGCAAAGTGCAGAAACCTCTGGTGACTTGCGCAAATTTGGACATGCAAGTATGCCTCCAAGGACACCAGGAAGTCCCTCGGATGGAGCGCTGCTACCACCAAGCGAATGGATTCCATGCGGAACTTCCTTACTCTCACAAAGGCATTCAAAGGCCTTGAGGTCCAAGATTGGATAGACGGACTCCATCCTTCTTCGGGACCACAAACAGATTCAAGTAAAATCCCTGAAACCTCTCGTCCTGCGGAACGGGTGAAATTACCCTGCAACTTAGTCTTGCACTGCCCCCAATAGGGCAGACCAACGAGCCGGAAGGAGAGGGAGACTTGGGGGGGAAAGAATTTGTTTGGTGGATAGGAAAGAAAACCAGAGTTAGTCTTACCGGAAACTGTTTCCAGGTGTCTTCCAGGACAGCCCTTGAGAGATGGAGCTCCTCCCTGGACAAAAAACACATCACCTCCAGCTCTTTAAAAGGCGGTCCCTCGAGCATCTGGTCAGTTTTAATCCAAGAACCGAAGGACAGAGCTGAAATACAGTTAATAACATACATACAATTTATATTATCCATGTAATTACATATATATATATATATATATATATATATATAAATATATATATATATATATATATATATACACACACACACACACACACACACACACACACACCTACCTCAAAGAATAGGGTGGGAATGTGCTGTCCTGGAAGACTCCTGGAAACAGAGTTTCTGGTAAGACTAACTCTGATTTTCCCAAGGCGTCTTCCAGGACATCCCTTGAGAGGATAAGCAAGCACCTCACCAGTTTAGGGTGGGACCACTGCTTGCAGGACTTTCCTCCCAAAGGCCTGATCTTGACCACTTAAGACATTCAGTCGATAATGTCGAATGAACGTGGACATGCTTGACCACGTGGCGGCCTTGCATATCTGCCCTGGGGTAGCGCCGGCTCTTTCTGCCCAGGAAATAGCTAACGCCCTTGTAGAGTGTGCTTTCAAGCCTTGTGGAGGGTCCAAGTGCAGAGTTTTGTACCCTTCCAAGATGGCCATCTTAATCCACCTGGCTATTGTCCCGTTTGAAGCCTGTTTCCCCTTTTCGATTTCCGGAAAAAAGCATTCGATGTTCTAAAACTTTTAGTTGCTTCTAGATAAGCTAGGAGGCATCTTCTGACATCTAGCTGGTGTAACTGTTCCTCTTTGCTATTTGCAGGTTTATTGCAGAAGGAAGGTAGTATGATGTCCTGACTCTTGTGAAAAGAAGAAGCGACTTTTGGAACAAAGGACTGGTCAGTCTTTAAAATAACTCTATCCTCCAATATTTGCATATAAGGTTCTCTGATTGACAGAGCTTGGAGATCGCTGATTCTGCGAGCAGAAGTCATAGCGAATAAGAAGACTCTTTTTAAAGTAATCAGTCTTAAAGATGCCTCCGATAATGGCTCAAAAGGATCTCTAATGACTGCCTTCAACATAAGAGATAGGTCCCACGTCGGAACTTTACGGCATGGGGCCGGGCATTGTTTAGCAACTGCTTTGCAGAATCTATTGATAAGCGGGTCCTCCTGTAAGGAGCGCTGAACATAAACCGATAGGGCAGCAATTTGTACCTTAATCGTGCTGAAGACCAACTTCTTGTCAATGCCCTCTTGTAGAAACTCCAATATTGTTGGAGAATCGTATTCTCTTTTTCCATTCTCTTTTAGCCAGAGATTACATTTCTTCCAGTGTTTCAGATAAATTGCTCTGGTATTTGGTTTGCGACTCTGTAACAGAGTTTTAATCACTCTATCTGATAGACCTTTGGACTTCAGGATGTCTATTTTAGATACCAGGCCGCTAGATTCAGCATGGTTGGATTGGGGTGCTGCACTGGACCTTGGGACAGCAGATCCTGACTGCACGGCAACATCCACGGTGGTCAAACTGCTAAAGATAGTAGATAGTAGAAGCGAAAACCACGCCCTTTTTGGCCAAAAAGGGCTATCAGGATAAGGGAAATCTTCTCCATCCTGAATTTGGAAAGGACTCTCGGTAAGAGATGCATAGGTGGGAAGGCATATGTCAAGGTGAATGTCCATGCGCTCTGAAGGGCATCGACTGCCACTGGTTGATCCCTGGGGTTCAGTGAGAAAAATTCTGGTAGCTTGGCATTTTTTCTGTTGGTGAATAGGTCGATCTCCGGAAGACCGCACTTGGCCACTATTTCTGCAAATACTGTCGGATCTAGAGACCACTCTTCTTGTGACACTAATTGTCTGCTCAAAAATTCGCTAGATTATTCTACGTACCCTTGAGATGGACTGCTGACAGCGACTCCAGATTTTCTTCTGCCCATACAAACACTTCTTTTGTTATGCCCATCAGGGTGGGATTCCTGGTCCCCCCCCCATTTGTTTAGATACGCTACTGAGGTTATGTTGTCCGACCTGACCAGTAGATGTTGATGTTGGAGCTGACCCTGGAATGCTGCGATCCCTTTGGCTATGGCTTTTAACTCTCTATAATTTGAAGAGCATTTCTTCTCTAGACGACTCCAAGTGCCTTGTGCCCACTGTCCCTCTAGATGGGCTCCGCAACCTTGGTTGCTGGCGTCCGTAGTCAGGATGCGCATAGTAGGGGTGTTCCACATCAGACCCTTTTTCAGGTTGTTTTGTTTTTTTCTGGTAGGTACACCTTTTCTTCCAAGTTCTTTCTTGACAGATTTTGTAGGAGAAATGACTGGAGTGGTCTTTGGTGGAAGCTGGCCCATTTGACTGCTGGGATGGAGGCTGACATGAGGCCTATGACTGACATTATCTCCCTTATTGTGACAGGGAGATTTGTCTGTAATTGCATTACTCGCTGACTTAGATGATCGATTTTGTCTTGTGGGAGAAAAGTCTTTTGTTCTGTTGAACTTATTATGTAGCCCAAGAACAGAATCTCCTGTGAGGGAATGAGGTTTGATTTCTCCCTGTTGACGATCCAACCTAACTGAGTCAACCACTGCTGGACGATCACTAGATCTTTCAGTAGTTTTTGTTTTGTTGGTGCCAGGAACAGCAAGTCGTCTAAGTAGGGGACAACTGTTATGGCTTGGAGACTTAGTGGGGCCCACGTCTCTGCTAGGATCTTGGTAAAGATCCTCAGGGAAGAAGAGAGGCCAAAGGGGAGGGCTTGGTTCTGAAAGTGGTAAACCTTTTCCCCTATCCGAACAGCTATGCGAAGGAACCTTTGGGAGCTTTTCCTGATAGGAATGTGGAGGTAGGCATCCTTCAGATCTATTTTTGCCATGAAACAGTCTTTCTGAAGTACATTTTTGACAAAATAAATTGACTCCATCCGGAACTTTTTGTGCCGAATGACTGTATTCAATGGTTTTAGGTTGAAGATCAGGCGAAATTTGCCCGATGGCTTCCGCACCAGAAAGACGTGCGGGTAAAAATCTTGGCCTTCCTCCTGTTTTGGAACTGGTATTAGGACCTTTTGATCTACAAGTTCCCCTATGAGATGTTGTAATGCCTGTGCTTTTACCGGATCTCTTTCCAGTTGTGTAACCAAGAATCTTGTTGGTGGTAACTGGTTGAACTCCAGGGCATAGCCCTTTTCTATGACTCCCCTGACAAAACTGTTGGAGGTCAGTTTTATTCATTGTGGAAGGAAATCCCCCAGTCTTCCTCCCACCTGGACCCTGGCATCACTGTGACTTGGCATTTTTGTCAGGAGGGTTAAAGAGCACCTTCGCTTTTTGTTTTCCTCCTTGTGCCGTCCAGGGTCTGTTTGGTTTCCCTTTCTCCTGCGTTTTCTTTTGCTCCTTAAAGGAACGAAAAATCTTCCTGTTAAATGGCTTTTTCTTTTCAGGAAAAGTCTTCTTTTTATCCGCAGTGCGTTCTAACGCTTCATCTAGCGGAGTGCCAAACAAAAGATTACCCAAAAATGGAACGCTAAAAGGCGTAATTCAGAGGTGGTGTCTCCCACCAGGATTTGAGCCAAAGAGTTCTCCTCGCTGCCACTGACAGTGAAGCTGCTGGCTGAAAGTTTCACCGATTCTGCCGAGACATCTGCGATAAAACCTACCGCCTTAAACAGCATTGGAAAAGATTTTAGCAACTCTTCTCTAGGGGTACCTGCCGTCAGGTGTTCTTGTAATTGTTTGAGCCAAGATTCTAAATTACGCGCTACACACGTGGTTGCCAGGGCTGGCTTAAGTTTAGCCATGGCCGTGTCCCAGGATCTCTTGAGGATAACATCCCCCCTTTTATCCATGGGATCCGCTAAATGTCCCATGTCCTCAAACACTAGGTCCGGATGCTTTGATTCCTTTGATGGGGGGCATCCAGTTTAGGGGACTGGTTCCAGACCGCATTGGGGTCTTCATCAAAAGGAAACCTTTTCAAGCCACTTGAAAATAAGAGCCTTTTGTCAGGTTCCTCCCATTCCCTAAGCACTAAGTCTGATACCAGCTTGTGTACTGGGATAACTTTCTGTTTCTTCCTGCTTAAAGCGGAATTTCACCCTAAATATAAGTCCTTCCCATGTGATCCAGCATACTGGTGTCAGCGCCAGTATGCTGTTTTTTTTTTTTAAATCCATGTACTTACTGTCTTATTCAGAATTTTATTTTTTTTACCCCGCGGTGGACGGCGCCAGTATAGCGCGTCACATCTTACGAAAGTACCCGAAAAGGACTCGGGTAATCGCGGTGAAAATGCGGCGCCTGCGCACAGACCTAGGAGCTGACTGCGCAGGCGCCGTATTTCTCCGAGTCCTATTTCGGCGTTTTTCGGAGGGCGTGACGCGCCATAGCCGTAGGACTCGGAGAAATACGGCGCCTGCGCAGTCAGCTCCTAGGTCTGTGCGCAGGCGCCGCATTTTCACCGCGATTACCCAAGTCCTTTTCGGGTACTTTCGTAAGATGTGACGCGCTATACTGGCGCCGTCCACCGCGGGGTAAAAAAAATAAAATTCTAAATAAGACAGTAAGTACATGGATTTAAAAAAAAAAAACAGCATACTGGCGCTGACGCCAGTATGCTGGATCACATGGGAGGGCTTATATTTAGGGTGAAATTCCGCTTTAACCCCGATACATCTTATGTCGTGAGACAGAAGTCTTTTCCTCCTAACGCTCTAACGTTTCATAATTGGCCCCAATTAATTAATCTACCTCCTCTTGGGAGAGATTGAATCTAGTGGGGTGCGGGAGTCATTCTGATCATCTTCTTGCCCAGAATCTGTCTGGGAGGAATCCGAATCAGAATTTTTAAGGGAAACCTCTATTCTCCACAGGATCACATGTCCCTGATGCTACTGGAGTGGGAGAGGTGGGAACCTCTTGCTGCCTCACAGTTGGACCTGAGATTTGTGTGTCAGCAATGAGCTTCCTGAAAGACTGGAAAGTTGCTTTAATTTCGTCTTTGAAAGAACCCAGAAATGTGTTAAGTGGGGAATCCTCCTCACTGCTTATCACAGTTGTAATACAGGGTCCACACAAGCTTTTGGTATAACCTGATTCAAGTCTTGTATTACATGTGGCACACTTCTTTTTGCTGGAAGGGACTTTTACACTGTGGCCTTTTGGATCTTTTTGATAGGGAACAAAAGAGGGAGAGAGGGGCCTTTTTAGAAAATATACAGTGCCTTGCGAAAGTATTCAGCCCCCTTGAACTTTGCGACCTTTTGCCACATTTCAGGCTTTAAACATAAAGATATAAAACTGTAATTTTTTGTGAAGAATCAACAACAAGTGGGACACAATCATGAAGTGGAACGAAATTTATTGGATATTTCAAACTTTTTTAACAAATAAAAAAACTGATAAATTGGGCGTGCAAAATTATTCGGCCCCCTTAAGTTAATACTTTGAAGCGCCACCTTTTGCTGCGATTACAGCTGTAAGTTGCTTGGGGTAGGTCTATCAGTTTTGCACGTCGAGAGACTGAAATTTTTGCCCATTCCTCCATGCAAAACAGCTCGAGCTCAGTGAGGTTGGATGGAGAGCGTTTGTGAACAGCAGTTTTCAGTTCTTTCCACAGATTCTCGATTGGATTTAGGTCTGGACTTTGACTTAGCCATTCTAACACCTGGATATGTTTATTTGTGAACCATTCCATTGTAGATTTTGCTTTATGTTTTGGATCATTGTCTTGTTGGAAGACAAATCTCCATCCCAGTCTCAGGTCTTTTGCAGACTCCATCAGGTTTTCTTCCAGAAATTATTTGGCTCCATCCATCTTCTGATCAATTTTAATTATCTTCCCTGTCCCTGCTGAAGAAAAGCAGGCCCAAACCATGATGCTGCCACCACCATGTTTGACAGTGGGGATGGTGTGTTCAGGGTGATGAGCTGTGTTGCTTTCACGCCAAACATAACGTTTTGCATTGTTGCCAAAAAGTTCGATTTTGGCTTCATCTGACCAGAGCACCTTCTTCCACATGTTTGGTGTGTCTCCCAGGTGGCTTGTGGCAAACTTTTAACAACACTTTTTATGGATATCTTTAAGAAATGTCTTTCTTCTTGCCACTCTTCCATAAAGGCCAGATTTGTGCAGTATACCACTGATTGTTGTCCTATGGACAGAGTCTCCCACCTCAGCTGTAGATCTCTGCAGTTAATCCAGAGTGATCATGGGCCTCTTGGCTGCATCTCTGATCAGTCTTCTTGTATGAGCTGAAAGTTTAGAGGGACGGCCAGGTCTTTGCAGATTTGCAGTGACCTCTGAGACTCTCACAGTGCAGGTGCATTTATACGGAGACTTGATTACACACAGGTGGATTCTATTTATCATTATTAGTCATTTAGGTCAACATTGGATCATTCAGAGCTCATCACTGAACTTCTGGAGAGAGTTTGCTGCACTGAAAGTAAAGGGGCTGATTAATTTTGAACGCCCAATTTTTCATTTGTTAAAAAAGTTTGAAAAATCCAATAAATTTCGTTCCACTTCATGATTGTGTCCCACTTGTTGTTGATTCTTCACAAAAAATTACAGTTTAATATCTTTATGTTTGAAGCCTGAAATGTGGCAAAAGGTCGCAAAGTTCAAGGGGGCCGAATACTTTCACAAGGCACTGTACATATAACAATGCCCTCCTCCCTGTCCTAAGGTGCCCACTGAGCTCTACATAGGCACACAGTCCTATCTAGCTCCCCTTCTACGCAGGTGAAAAAAAAACACAGGAAAAAGGGCTCTGGCACAGCCAGCCTACCTGTGAAGAGCCGGCACTAGACTCCCCTGGAGCGTGTGCCGCGTCCATATTGTTCCAGGAATGCAGGCAGTGTTCAGCCTATGCTTGCTGCCTTTATATGCGCCGACTCGGCCTTCCATCCATTCCCACGCCAGAAACCGGAACCAGAGCTTCCGGCGCACAGTGATGATGCGCATCCTGGCCTGGAGGTTACGCCCAGCGACTTCCGGGTCACGCGTCTACCGCAAGGAGAGCGTTCTCCCGCCGCCTATGCAGGCCATCACTGCCCATTCCCTCGCTGAGCACCGGAGGGGAAGGAGGAACGGGAAACTCCATACCCAGGCGGAGGGAACCCGTGGCCACAAGCGGAGAGATTTTACCAGGTGAGAGAGAATCCAGCCCAGCTGTCTTCCCTCAGCCCTTGAAGATGGATACTCTGCCGGATCCATCCCCCTGAAAAAAGACGGTTCCTCAGGTGATATGTCTCCTCCGACTGAGGAAACCCATAAAAACTGACCAGATGCCTGAGGAACCGCCTTTTAAAGAGCTGGGAGGTGATGTGTTTCCTGTCCAGGGAGGAGCTCCATCTCTCAAGGGCTGTCCTGGAAGACGCCTTGGGAAATTATCTTTTACCCCGAAGAGACCACCTTTACAGACCCACTGGTCGGAGAGCATGGAAGTCCACCGAGCTGTGAACCTGCAAAGTCGGCTAGGGACAAAACTTCATGCAGTGGCAGGTTTGGATACCACTGTTCGGCTTAGGCACCCAGGGACGTTTCTGTCCCCCTGCTGAGCCTTTGGCAGCTTGGCAGGGTTTAACTGTGGACCCCAACTGACGAAAATACCTCTTCTGAGTGGTGGACTGAGAAAGGAGAGTGCTCTTACTCCCAGTGACATCAATAATGTCGTCCAGCGAGGTACCAAAAAGCCTCCCACCCTTGAAGGGTAAATCTGCCAGGGCTTTTTTGGAAGCTTGGTCAGCAGACCAACATTTCAGCCAAATCAGGCGGCTTAAAACCACCGCCGAAACAGAGGCTCTGGATATCAAGGGGGCTGCATCCAATGTAGCATCACAGATATATACAAGGCCCTGGACCAACTGGTTGGCCAGTCTAATAAATTCGGGAGGGAGCTGGTGCTCCTCCACAGTCTGGTGCAAAACCGTTGCCCATTCAGTGAGTGTCTGAGACACCAAGATTGCAGGCACAATAGGCCGCAATGCAGACCCCAGCATGGTAAACATGGAGCAGGTCAGCGCCTCGGACCACCTATCAGTATGGTCCTTGAATACAAATATCCCACAATCTGAAAATTTCTCACTGATGCCAATTATCGTCGACATCACCAAAAACATCTTCAGAAGCCTCCGAGACGATATTACCTAGTGATGTAGTGATGTCCACGAAACTACTGAAAGAATGTACCAATATTTTGGCACCCACCATAACACATTTAGTAAATCAATCTTTTAAAGAAGGTATTGTTCCGATCTCCCTTAAACAAGGGATAATCAAACCGCTCTAAAGACCCAAACCACCGTAGACCAAAAGCAAGCCTGAACACCTTCTTCAAAATTATGGAGAAAGCAGTAGTACACCAGCTACAACTCCATTTGGACACCCACAATCTCCTCGATCCACTACAATCAGGCTTCTGCCCAGGCCATGGCACAGAAATGGTACTGCTCAAAATATGGGATGACGCCCTCGAAGCAGCAGATGACGGAGAATCTTGCCTACTAGTGCTACTAGACCTAAGTGCAGTATTTGACACAGTAGATCACAAAACTCTACTCATTTGTCTCAAAGAAGTAGCTGGAGTTAGAGACACAGATCTACCCTGGTTCGCTTCCTTCCTAGGAAATCGGTCCCAAACCGTGAAACTAGGAGTTTTCACCTCTGAAACGTGCACCGTTTCTTGCGGAGTCCCTCAAGGATCGCCCCTGTCACCCGTGCTCTTCAACATCTACCTCTCCGCCCACTCCTCAAAATCATCAGTGAGCAAGATTTGTGCTACCACTCCTATGCGGACGACACTCAACTTTACTTTCGGATCACCAAAAAAAACGACTGATATCATGGATTAGAAAAATGCCTGGCATTGATCGACGAATGGATGACCGAGAGCTCCCTCAAACTCAACGGATCAAAAACAGAATTACTTCTCCTCCCCGCAAACCGAAAGTCCAAAGCTAGGACATCATGGACACTACCCACCATCCTTGGGCAGATCCTCACCCGAGTACCAAGGTCAAAAGCCTTGGGGGTAACCTTTGATGCAGAGATGTCGATGGATGCGCAAATAGGATCAGTAGTCAGCGGATCCCACTACCTTCTCCGCCTACTGTGCAGACTCATCCTCTTCATCCCGGAAGAGGACACAGCGGTAGTAGTCGGAACAATCATCAATTCTCGACTCGACTACGCAAACTCCCTCTACTTAGGACTACCAAAATACCAGATCTCACGCCTACAAGTTGTTCAGAACACAGCAGCTAGGTTGGTAACAGGAAAGAAACCCTGGGAATCCATCACCCCATACCTGAGGGCCCTTCATTGGCTAACAGTAAAGGATCGGAGAACATTCAAGACCTTCTGCCTCAACCACAAATGCACACAAGGAAAGGCTCCTCAATATATATGCGAGAAAATAAAACCCTACACCACCCATCGCACTCTCCGATCATCTAAGCAAAACCTCCTCCACATCCCCAAATACAACTACAAATCAAAGGGAGAACTTTGTACCCCCTTACACCGCTTCAATCTTGGCAAAAAAAAATTCCAGGACTGCCGACAAAGTGTCCATGGGAACCGCAGGTGCAGGGGCACCAGCTGCCACCTCAGGCATGTTTGGGGAAGAAGGGCCAGATACTGACTCCATAACCACAGACAGCTCTCAGGGACCTATTCAGACCTAAAAAAGCCAACCCTCCTTGCTGCGCTGACCGTGGGATTATCCAGGGGACTCACCAACCCAGCAAGAGACTGCTCAGCGCCGCTGCCCACCTTCTGTACACAGCCTGTGCTGTGAGGAACAAAATATGAGGTTTAAAGTCTATGAGGAGATGTGTGTTGCGCCGTTCAGAGCCAGCACTAGAGGCCAAAACCCCACACAAAATGGTCGCCGGTCATTAATGACAGGAATAGTACCACTGGATTGGCGTAGAGCCAATGTGGTGCCTATATTTAAAAAGGGAACAAAGTGTTTACCAGGTAATTATAGACCTGTTAGCTTAAAGTGGAGGTTCACCCAAAAATCAACTTTCTGCAATTAGATCCAGCATACTGCTAACATCTTTTTTTTGCACTTATCGTTTTAGCTGGGTTTCTTATCTGGATATCGGAGAACTGGAGAAAGTGCAGAGAAGGCCAACCAAACTGATAAGAGGCATGGAGGAGCTCAGCTATGAGGAAAGATTAGAAGAACTGAATGTATTCACTTTTGAGAAGAGGAGAATAAGGGGGGGATATGATCAACATGTACAAATATATAAGAGGTCCATATAGTGAACTTGGTGTTGAGTTATTCACTTTAAGGTCAACACTAAGGACAAGGGGGCACTCTTTACGTCTGGAGGAAAAGAGATTTCACCTCCAAATACGGAAAGGTTTCTTCACAGTAAGAGCTGTGAAAATGTGGAACAGACTCCCTCCAGAGGTGGTTCTGGCCAGCTCAGTAGATTGCTTTAAGAAGGGCCTGGATTCTTTCCTAAATGTACATAATATAACTGAGTACTAAGATGTGTAGGTAAAGTTGATCCAGGGTAAATCCGATTGCCTCTCGGGGAATCAGGAAGGAATTTTTTCCCCTCCTGTAGCAAATTGAATCATGCTCTGCTGGTTTTTTTTGCCTTCCTCTGGATCAACTGTGGGTATGGAGTTGGGTGTATGGGATTGTACTGTGTTTTATTTTGTTTGTTTATTTTTATTTTTTTATGGTTGAACTGGAAGGACTTGTGACTATCTATGTAACTATGTAATATCAAATAAAGAAAATTGAAAATAAAATAAAACAAAACATTTCTTCAGGGTGCTGGGCCCAAAAGGGAGCCACATCCTTCTTTGCTAGGCACAAAAAAAAAAAACTGAGGATGAATGCTGCAGGGAGGAGGGTTATGTCAGGAGGGACCGCCCCCTGGGCAGGGCTGTTCAACTCTGTTAAAGTAACATGTATTTAAATATCTAACAAGTTCTGCGTAGTCCTCTCCTATGAACAGGAACATAACCCACTTGTCAAGACTTGACAACTGTGACCGTCCATGGACGCTAAGAGAAATATTGATTTGATAAACATTTACACAAATATCACGAGACAATAAAAATCAGTAGCACCATCTTTTCATTCTACTGGTCATGTGCTTTCAGAAAATATATGGTTTGGGGGGTCTTTTACAATCTCTGAAAGCTGCAAGTGAAAACCTCCAGATTTTCTGAAAAATGTTGATATTTAAATTTTTGAACATTTGCAATTTTGAGCATTTTGCAAAAAAGTGCAATTTAAAATTTACAAAATATTTGTTATTTATTACTCAATACAGGTTAACCACCACCGCACGCCTATTTACGTCCACAGAAGGGCATGTACAGGCAGATGGGCGTATATATATACGTCCCTGCCTACTAGCGGGTCGGGGGTCCGATCGGGCGGCGGTTCGTTTCTGTCTGCCCCCTCGTGATCGCTCCCAGCCAATACCATGCGCCGCCGCCGTGTCACTTCCTCTGCCTGTAAAATGTAAACATAGGCAGAGGCAGCTCTCATCTCGGCGGTATTTTCAAACCGCCGAGATGAGAGAAGAGTCACAGTAAGTCCGCAAATACACTACACTACACCACACACATAGGCACATTTAACCCCTTGCGATCACCCCCCTGTCACACTGTCACTGATCATGCATTTAGTGTCAGTGTGACAGTTAGTGTGACAGGCAGTTAGTGTTAGGTTCAGGGTAGCCCCGTACACCCCCCCTAATAAAGTTTTAACTCCTTGATCACCGCCCTAGTTAACCCTTTCACCCCCTATTGCCAGTGTCACTAAGCGATCATTTTTTCTGATCGCTGTGTCACTGTTGCTGCTAGGTAGCTATTTTTTTTTTATTGCAATTTTTTTTTACTAAAGACATGTGGCTGAATAAATTTTGGCCTAAATGTTTGACTAAAATTTAGTTTATTCAACTTTTCTTATAACAAAGTAAAAAATATTGTTTTTTTTTTTTCAAAAATGACGCTCTGATTTTGTTTATAGCAAAAAAAATAAAAATCGCAGAGGCGATCAAATACCATAAAAAGAAAGCTCTATTTGTGAAAAGAAAAGGACGCAAATTTTGTTTGGGAGCCACGTTGCACGACCGCACAATTGTCTGTTAAAATGACGCAGTGCCGAATTGTAAAAACGCCTCTGGGCATTTAGCAGCATATTGGTCCGGGGCTTAAGTGGTTAAAGGGTCACTAAAGGAAAAAAATGTTGTTGAAATGACTGTTTACAGGGTATAGAGACATAATCGCTAACTGGTTCATTTTAAAAATGATTAAAAATAGATAAAAAATCAATCATATAATGTGCCTGCAGTTTAGTTTCACTTTTAAACTGGTTTCATGTTTCTGTGATGTAAAGACACAGAACAAAAACAAACAAATACAGGGTAGTGTTTTGTTTTTAAAATTAATCTGATTGGTTCTGAGGAGTTTTAGACACACAGTAATGACAGCTTGGACCACAGTGAAAAGCTGCCATTAGATTTTTCATAAGGAGCCAGACAAGCAGGAAGTGTGGAGATCAGAGCAGAATTACAGCAACTTCAAAGCAAAAACGAACAATGAGGACACGAAACCAGGACTGCAGTAAGGTAAAGGAAGCTATTTAGCTAAAAAAAAAAAAAAAATAGTGATCCTTTAAGCTTTTACGTATAGCAGGAAATTTGTATTAATTGCCGTGTTTTTATTCTACTGGTCGTGTGCTTTCAGAAAATAAAGGGATTTTTAAATACAGCTTACCTGTAAAATCCTTTTCTTGGAGTACATCACGGGACACAGAGCGGCATATTCATTACTATGTGGGTTATATGGAGTACCTTCAGGTGTGGACACTGGCAATCTTCAAACAGGAAGTCCCCTCCCTATATAACCCCCTCCCCTAGAGGGAGTCCCTCAGTTTTGTAGCAAGCAGTATGCCTCCCAAAATGGTCACCCAAAAGAGGGGTGGGAGCTCTGTGTCCCGTGATGTACTCCAAGAAAAGGATTTTACAGGTAAGCTGTATTTAAAAATCCCTTTTTCTTTCTCGTACATCACGGGACACAGAGCGGCATATTCATTACTATGTGGGATGTCCGAAAGCAATGCTTTAATGAGGGGAGGGAGACATCTTCCAAAGAAGGATTCAATTTAGAGATAAACTCAAATCATAATAATAATTCCAACTTAGTCAAGAAAAAACTTTTTTTTTTTTTTTTTTTATAACCAAGGGTGTTTCTGATCCCGAGGATTTCAAACTGCAGCCTGTAGTACTGCCTGTCCAAAGGCAGAATCCGCATTCCTTCTCACGTCTAGTTGATAAAACCTTGTAAACGTGTGGACTGATGACCACGTTGCCGCCTTGCATATCTGAGCCATAGAGATCTGATGGTGTGCTGCCCAAGAGGCGCCCATGGCCCTGGTAGAATGGGCCTTTACCGACAACGGAGGAGGCAACCTCTTCAACCCGTAGGCTTGAATGATTAATTGTCTAATCCATCTTGAGATGGTGGATTTTGCAGCTGCCTGCCCCTTCTTGGGGCCATCTGGTAGAACGAATAACACATCTGTTTTCCGGATCTTTTCTGTAGCTTTAAGATAGGCCTTCATGGCCCGGACAATATCCAAGGTATGCAGCAACCCCTCCTTTCTAGACGTAGGTTTTGGAAAGAAGGATGGAAGTACCAAATCCTGGTTTAAGTGAAATTTGGATATAACCTTTGGTAGAAAGGAAGGATGGGGCCGGAGAACTGCCCTGTCCTTATGCAGAACAAGATATGGTTCCTTACATGATAAGGCTGCTAATTCTGACACTCTCCTGGCCGAAACTATGGCGACCAAGAAAACCAATTTTCTTGTCAGTAAGAGTAAAGGAATCTCAGCCAAAGGCTCAAAAGGCTGTTTCTGTAGAGTGGACAGGACAAGATTTAGGTCCCAAGGACAAACTGGTGCCTTGACAGGAGGATTAATACGCAAGACCCCCTGTAAGAAGGTCTTTACCAGCGAGTGGGTGGCCAGCGGCCTCTGAAACCACACTGACAGAGCCGAGATCTGTCCTTTGATTGTGCTTAGTGCCAGGCCTTTATCCACTCCTAGCTGGAGAAAACTTAACACCCTATCAATAGTATATTTGCGGCAATTCCATCTTTTGGATTCACACCAGCCTATATAGTTCCTCCACACCCTGTAATAAATTACCCTGGAGACCGGCTTTCTAGCCTTAATCAGGGTAGGGATTACCTGCCTAGACAGACCCCTACCCCTGAGAATCAGGGATTCAGCCTCCAGGCCGTCAAATTTAGACGCTGTAATGTAGGGTGGAGGATCGGACCTTGTGAGAGTAGGTCTGGTTGTAGCGGAAGAGTCCAAGGGTCTCCCACTGCCATATTCAGGACTAGCGAGTACCAAGCCCTCCGGAGCCAAGCTGGAGCTATTAGAATGACTGGCTTGTGCTCCACTCTGATCTTGCGCAACAGGCGGGGGAGTAACTGTAGTGGAGGAAATGCATATAGAAGTTTGAATTGATGCCAAGGGCAAACCAACGCATCGGTTCCGCAGGCCATAGGATCCCTCGCTCGCGACACGAACCTGTCTAGTTTCTTGTTGAACCTGGATGCCATTATATCTACGTCTGGCGTTCCCCACCTCTGGCAGATTGTCTGAAAGACCTGGGGATGCAGAGACCACTCCCCTGGCAACAGACTCTGGCGACTTAAGAAGTCTGCCTGCAGGTTGTCCACTCCGGGAATGAATATCGCTGAAATGCAGGGTACATGAACCTCTGCCCATTGAAAAATCAAGTTCACTTCCCTTTGAGCGGCCTGGCTCCTGGTTCCCCCTTGGTGGTTTATGTATGCCACCGCCGTGGCATTGTCTGACTGGATTCTCACCGGGAACCCCTTTAATCTGGAGGTCCATGCCAACAGGGCTAGGCGAGCAGCTCTGATTTCCAAGATATTGATGGGGAGCTGCCTCTCTGCTTTCACCCAAGTTCCCTGGCGGGAGAACCCCTCGAAGACCGCCCCCCAGCCTGCCAGGCTGGCGTCTGTGGTAACTACCTTCCAGACAACAGGGCTGAAGGATCTTCCCTTTAGAAGGTTCTGAGGGTTCAACCACCAGGCCAGGCTTTGTCGGACCCTTGATGATAGCGTCAAAGGGGACTCTAAGGCATGTGCCCTCTTGCCCCAGGCTGCTAGAATGGCTGCCTGTAGGACGCGAGTGTGGATCTGAGCGTATGGTACTGCCTCGAATGTGGCCACTAGCTTGCCTAGTAATCGCATACACAGGCGAATAGTTGGTCTTTCTAACCTCATGCCGAGGTATTCCAACTGCTTTGTAGGCTGGAATGCTGACTTTCCCTGGTTTAGGACCCAGCCGAATTCTTCGAGGTACCGAACCGTGAGGTTTACTGCCTTCTGCAGACCCGTCCGTGAATGATCTATAATTAAAAGGTCGTCCAAGTATGCTAGGACTGTGACTCCTTGGATTCTTAAATTGGCCAGAACTGGGGCTAGGATCTTCGTGAATACCCGGGGGGCCGTGGCCAGCCCGAAAGGGAGCGCCCTGAATTGGAAGTGTCGCTGCCCGACCGCGAAGCGTAAAAACCTTTGATGCGACTGAAAGATTGGTACATGAAGGTAAGCATCTTTTATGTCTATGGAGGCCAGAAAATCGTCCTTCTGAAGCGCGGCGGCTGCTGACCGGATGGATTCCATCCGGAAGGATCGCACCCTTAGATAACCGTTTAACCTCTTTAGGTCCAAAATTGGCCTGACATCGCCGTTGGGCTTTGGTATGACAAAGAGATTGGAATAGAAACCTAGGCCTTGCTCTTGGGCTGGCACTTCTATAATTACGTCCTGGCAAAGCAGGTGATCCAAAGCTGCCAGCATTGAGGCCTTCCTTGCTGGATCCCTTGGTAGCCTTGATTCTTGAAAATGAGGCGGAGGATACCTTAGAAACTCCAGTCTGTAACCTGTGGTTACAGATGCCCGGACCCACTTGTCGGGGATCTTGGCTTCCCAAACTTCTGAGAAGAGACGAAGCCTTCCCCCCACCCGTGAGAGTGGGGGCGCCCCTTCATAAGGCAGACTTAGGGGCTGTCTTTGACGGTTTGCGATACCACGGCTTCTTACCCCCAGGGGTTTGTCCCTGCGATCTACTGTTACCGTTGGATCGCGCAGGCGGCCGTCGATACTGCCTGGAATTAGAGGGCCCCGAGACAGGAAAAAGCTGCCTTCTAAATGTAGGAGCCCGGAATGTCTTTTTGACCGGTAAAAGGGTACTCTTGCCATTTGAAATAGTCTGAATATATTTATCCAGATCCTCTCCGAAGAGTCGTCCTCCATGGAAGGGAAATCCTGCCAGAAGCTTTTTGCATGGGGGTTCTGCCGCCCAGTTCTTCAACCATAAGAGCCTTCTCATGTGTACCAAACATAGTGATAAACGAGAAGCCTGCTGGATGGAATCTTTTATAGCATCTACCGCAAAACACAGAGCTCTGGGAATGTCAGCAAACTCTTCTGCTTGTTGGGTAGGCATGTCTTTTAACATCTCTTTTGTCTGGTCTTTTAATGCCTGACAAACTCCAATTGCAGCTACCGCTGGCTGCACCACTGCTCCTGCCGTAGCAAAGGATGCTTTTAAAAGTGTTTCTAATCTTTTATCAACCGGATCTTTAAACATATGTATGTTTTCCACCGGGCAAGTTAGTGATTTATTCACACATGAGATGGCTGCATCCACTACTGGGAGCCTCCATCTCTTGGAGAATTTTTCCTCCATGGGATAAATGACCGCAAATCTTTTCGGTGGCAGAAAAACCCTGTCCGGCCGTACCCAATCCCGAAAGATCAATTCCTCCAAGAGAGGATGGACCGGAAACACTGCGTTGCTTAACGGGGCTCTCAAAGAGCCCAGAGAGGATACCGGAGGAACCTGAGGTTCTGGCAATGGCAAACTAAATGCCGATCGGACCATGTCCGTCAAAGACTGTACCCACAGTCTCTCTGTCTGGGAGTCTGAAAATGGTTCCTCAGAGGTAGACCCCTCCATCCCTGAACCCTCTTGGTTCAGGTCCAGTTGATCCTCCTGTGATTCTAATTCCTCCGGAGAGAGAATCTCAGCATCTGAGGATACACCCCCTGGTGATAGGGATCTAACCCGTTTCTTACCAGGAATAGCTCTAGCGATCAATGCTGCTATTCTCTCTTCTAGCCCCCCTAGGGATACGGCTAGCATCTCCTCTGTGATAAACACAGGGCTGGGCTGATCTGGGCCAGCCTCCGCACCAGATCCCCCTAATGGCTCATCCAAGGCGCTTCTTAAATTAATAAGCTGCGGGGAAAGAATCGGCATATCAGAATCAGAAAGGGAACCCTTTTGTTTTTTGGTCTTTTTTGTACCCTTTGACCCCGAACCCTTGGAAGCCATAATACAAAATCGAGGGACTCCGCCCACACAACAGACTGTAGTGGCCAGGAGTACAATTCCAGAGTTTAGGGGAGAATAGATCACTAGTGTCCCCACAAACTGATGGGCCCGTATGTTGGTCTTTTTTCTTTTTTTTTTTTTTTTTTTTAAATAATTATATATTATATATTTTCTTTGACCATATACAATGACCCTAATTTAAGTTTGCCAGCCTCCAACCTGCTGTCAAATAAGGGGGATTTTTTGGCTTAACAATAAAGACATTGGGACAAAGTCCATATGTACTACCCCTCTTCCGCCACCGGGAGTCACTGTTCTGCCGCCCTGCGTCCTCTCCTTGAAAAAATCAGCCACAGACTGAGCCCTGACAAGGCCTGCTGTCTATAACAGCAGAAGGGCGCGCCCCTGTATGACGCCGCAGGCCCGCCCCCCCCCGCCCTCCTGTCTGGATGGCGCGAAACCGTCAATAAGACGCGCGCGTGCACGCGCGCGCGCGCGCGTACCCGGAAACAGGAAGAACATGGAGGAGCCGCGCTGCTGGAGATCCATGGCGCAGAAACGGCGGCAGATTCAAAACTCCCGGCCAGGTAGGACTCTCTCAAGGCCCCTAAGGATCCTTTACTAGCCTCTAGGAAGAAACAGCAGGTTAGCTAGCAACACCTTTAGACAGGGGGGCCTAGTGATGGGGGGAGAAAGGGTGTCATCCTGTCTCTTAGACATAGTGATCACGGTTGCCCATGCAGAGCATACTCAGGCTATCCCCCCTTTTAGGTTACCCCGGGGAGCCTGCTGTCGAACCAAGTCCCGCAGGCTCCCCCTTACCTGCTCCATGCTGCAGGATGTTTGACCAGCAAACTGATCCAGTCTTCTCCCATCTCCGTGGGTAGCGTAGTAGACCTTCAGGCCCTGGGGTCCTATGAAGGTACCCACTGTCCTGGACCTATATAGCACCCTGGCAAAACAGGAACCTTATGGTTTTTTGCAAACTCCAAGTCCTGGGCCCAGGGTCCAGCCCTCCAAAGAGGAGCATTATAGGCAAAACCCCACGGTTTGGGGCCCGGGTACTGTCCACTTTGGCACTGAGGCTCCTTGGACAGATCCGGTTAGCCCGCCCTTAATCCCAAAGGATGTGGAGCAAAGCTATTCCGTGACCAACACCTAAGACACTGGCGAAAAAACTGAGGGACTCCCTCTAGGGGAGGGGGTTATATAGGGAGGGGACTTCCTGTTTGAAGATTGCCAGTGTCCACACCTGAAGGTACTCCATATAACCCACATAGTAATGAATATGCCGCTCTGTGTCCCGTGATGTACGAGAAAGAAATATGGTTTGGTGGGTCTTGCACAAACTCTGAAAGCTGTAAGGGAAAAAATAAAGCAATGGAAAAATTGCAAAAAATGGTCTGGCCAGCCGAGTTTAACTGTTGAGAATAAACACTAAAAGACTTAGTTAGACTTACCGGTGACGGACCTTGGAGAGAGCGCAGCTCCGCCTCTTCATTAGGAAACACATGTAGATCCTTTAAAACCCCTCCTCTTCCACCATGGCCTCAGTTATTGTGGTCCGACTCTCTGGAAGACAAAGCACAGAAAACCACAACACCATGATAGATTTATAACTATTACTTTAACATACATTTAGGGTGGGAAATAGCGGTTGTCCTAAAGGGTCTTAGAAATACCGTCACCGGTAAGTCTAACTAAGTCTTTCTCAACTCGCCTTTCAGGACAACCTTGGAGAGGATAAACAAGTAACTTACCCTAGGGTGGGACTACTGCCTGCAACACCTTTTCTGCCAAAGGCCTGATCGGCAGCAGACAATAGGTCCAACCTGTAGTGTCTTAAGAAAGTTGAATAGTTGGACCAGGTGGCGGCCTTGCAAATCTGCTCGGGTGTCGCACCTGCTCTTTCAGACCAGGATACAGCAGTTGATCTTGTTGAATGTGCCAGAATGCCTGAGGGAGGCGTAATTCCTTTGGCTTTGTAAGCTTCCATAATTGAGAGTTGAAGCCACGTTCCGAGTGTACTTTTGGACGCTTTTTCCCCCTTACGAGGGCCTGAGGAAAGTATAAACAGGGCATTTGTTTTCCTGAAATTTTTGGTGACTAAAAGATATTGTACGAGGCACCTTCTCACGTCTAAGGTATGAAACGCTTCTTCGCCAGCGTTGGAAGTATTCAAAGAAAAAGTGGGTAAAATAATTTCCTGCGAACAGTGAAAACTTGATGCCACTTTTGGAAGGAAAGCAGGATCCGTCTGAAGAATTACACGATCTGGAAAAATTCTTAAGAAGGGTTCGGTAATGGCCAGAGCTTGGAGCTCACTAACTCGTCTTGCTGAGGTTATTGCCACCAAAAAAACAGTTTTGAAAATTAAATTTCTTAATGAACTATTCTCTAATGGCTCGAATGGTGCTCCCGTTAAGCCCTGCAAGACAACTGATAAGTCCCAACTTGGAAAATTTTTAAGGGTCACTGGTCTGTTTCTTGAGAGTGCCCTGAAAAACCTGGAAATCAAAGGTTCTCTGGATAGAGTCTTTTCAAAATACACAGAAAGTGCCGCTACTTGCGTTTTTAATGTACTGGATGCGAGACCCTTCTCCATTCCCTCATGAAGAAATTCTAGCACCGAGACTACATCTTTGGTCTGGAAATTTTTAGAAGAACACCAGGAATTACATTTCTTCCAAACTTTCCTGTAAATAGACCTGGTTATTTCTTTCCTGCTTGACAATAAGGTTCTCACTACTTTGTCGGATAAACCTTTGTTTTTTTAAGATGTCCTCTTCAGTAACCAGGCGCACAGGTGCAACCTGTCTGTTTCTGGGTGGCACACTGAGTCCTGCACTAGAAGGTCCTTCCTGGCTGGAAGCTCCCATTGGGGTTCTACGGCCAGATTTAGTACTGATGCAAACCAAGGCCTTTTCGGCCAGAAGGGAGCAATTAGAATCAGGTTGGTCCTTTCTTCCCTGAATTTCCTTAAAACTAGAGGAATTAGGGGCGGGGGGGAAGGCATAGCACAAACGGTAATCCCAAGGATGGGCTAGGGCATCTATGCCTATCGCTCTGTCTCCCCTGTGTAGGGAAAATAATTCTTGGACCTTGGCATTTTGTTGGTTGGCAAAAAGATCCACTTGAGGACGGCCCCATTTCGTTGTGATCATGTTGAATATTTCCTGATTTAGGCTCCACTCCGACTCCAATACCTTTCTTCTGCTTAGCAGGTCTGCTAGTAAGTTCTGGGACCCCTTTAGGTGAATTGCTGACAACGAGGCTAGATTCCTTTCTGCCCATGCTAACAGTTGGTTGGCCAGTTCCATCAGCCCTTGGCTTCTGGTCCCGCCTTGTTTGGTCACATAGGCCACTGCTGTTGTGTTGTCCGACAACACTTGAACATGATGACCTTTTAACAGCTGTTGGAAAGCCAGGAGACCCATGAAAATGGCCTTTAATTCTCGCCAGTTTGATGACCTCCTTGCTTCCACCTTGGACCAAGACCCTTGTGCTGTCTGTCCGTCCAGGTGAGCTCCCCACCCCCAAGAACTTGCGTCCGTTGTCAGACGCTTGTCCGAAGGGAGGACCCACGAAAGACCTTTTGATAGATTGGCCTGGTCTCTCCACCACCATAGGGACCTTTTTACTTTTGAGGTTGGCCTGAAAAGTTTCTCCAGAGACTCCTGATGAGACCAAACTTGTAGGATGTTTCTTTGTAGCGATCTTGAGTGCGACCTTGCCCATTGTACAGCCGGAATCGAGGCAGTCAACTGGCCTAGTACTGCCATTGCTGTCCTTACAGACACTGCTAGATTTTTCTATCTGGCGTATTGAGGTATTGATTTTCTCTATTTTTTTCTTGAGGGAGAAACACCTTCTGGAGGACTGAGTTGATGTTGTAACCCAGGAACCTCGTCTCCTGTGAGGGGTCTAGGTTTGATTTCTCCAGATTCAACAACCAGCCAAGGCTCTTGAGGTGTGATTGAGCCAACTGGAGATCTATCACCAACTGATCTTTTGAATCTGCGAAAAACAGGAGATCGTCCAGGTATGGAACAACCGAGACCCCCCTCAGCTTCAGAAGCTCTAAGGCTTCCGCCATCACTTTTGTAAAGATTCTGGGGGAGGAAGACAGGCCGAACGGCAGAGCCCTGAATTGTAGATGCCAAATTGATGTCCCTAGGTTGACTGCCAATTGCAGAAATCTCTGGGAAGCCTGCGCTATTGGTATGTGGAGGTATGCATCTCTTAAGTCTAGAGATGCCATGAAGCACTTTGGTGTTAGTAACTTTGTTATCGTATGGATAGTGTCCATGCGAAAGTGCTTGTATCATATTGCCTTGTTCAGGATCTTCAGATTTAAAATTAAACAAAATTTGCCCGAGGGTTTTTTCACTAGGAATATGTGGGAGTAGAAACCCTTCCCCTCCTGGTGTTTTGGAACCTGGATAATAACTTCCTGTTGTATCAAATCCTTCAGAAGAATGATCATCGCGGAAGCTTTCTCCCGATCCTTTGGAAGGGCTGTGACATAAAACCTGGATGGCGGACAGTCTGCCCATTCCAGATTGTACCCCTGTGCAATGATGTTTTTTTACAAAGGGACTTTTGACCCACAGATTCCACTGAGGAAAGAAAGCGGACAATCTTCCTACCATTGGAGTCAGATTGTCATTTGTCTTTAGAGGTCTGTTGTTGGGGGGGGGTCTGAAAAGAATTCCTCCTCTTCCTCTAGCCCTTTGAGGAACCCAGCGTTTTTTATTTTCTTCCTTTCTGTAGGTTTGTTGAAAATGACGAAAATTTTTCTTTATGGGAGGTTTCTTTTTAGGTGGAAAGGCTTTCTTTTTGTCCGCTGTCCGAACAATAAATCACTTGAAAAGGGTAGTCCAGAAAGCTTAACTTTTGAGGCTGTGTCCCCTGTCCATGTTTTGAGCCAAACTGCCCGCCTGGCCGAGTTTACCAAGGCGGAAGATCTGGCTGCCATTTTGATTGACTCCGCTGATGCGTCTGCCATATACCTGATTGATCTTAGAATCAGGGGAAAAGACTCCAATAAATCTTTCCTTGGTGTGCCTGCTTTAACATGGCCCATAAGTTTTTCCACCCAGAATTCTACATTTCTTGCTACCACTGTAGAAGCCATAGCTGGTTTGAGGCTAAGTGAGGTAGAGTCCCAGGCCTTTTTTAGCAAAGAATCCGCCCTTTTATCCATGGCGTCCTTCAGAACCCCCATGTCTTCGAACGCCAGGTCTGTGCGTCGAGATACTTGGGAGAAGGCCGCATCTACTCGAGGTTTTTTATTCCACACCTCAGTATCCTCATCATTAAAGGGGAATCTCTTCCTCAGTTTTTTAGGAAAGAAAGGACCCCTTTCTGGGTCTTTCCACTCTTTTTTAATCGTATCCGACACCACCTTGTGGACTGGAAACACTTTATACCTGGATTCATCCAAACCTTGATACATTTTGTCGTGAAGTGACAACTGAATTTTTTCCTCCTGAATTTCAAGAGTAGTATAAATTGCAGAAAGCAGATCGTCCACTTCGTCTAGAGGGAGCTTATATCTAGAACTTCTGCTATCTTCTTCCTCTTCCTCTTCATCTAAATCCATTACTGAGCGAAGAGTACTTGTCCCTTCATCCCCTGAACCCCCCGTCTCTGACTTAGAGGTGTAGGCTCTAGGGCTAGGTGGTGGTTGTTGAGATTCAGTTTGAGCCACTGGATTCTGTACCAGCATAGTCTTCACCGAACTCAGGGAACTTTTAAGTTCCTGCACAGAAGAAAACAACTCTTTGTATTGCTGGGATGTCTCTTCTTCCACTAAGTCCCTGATACAGGCTTTGCACATTGCTTTTTGCCAGGTATCTCTTAGAGGGTTCTTGCAAGAGGGACACTTCCTTTTAGGTGGTGGTTTCTTTGATTTTGCTTTTTCCTATAACAAAAAGAGACACAAAGAGAATGTCTCACTAAATTTTTTTTTTTTTTTTTTTTTTTTAAACCGCCACCAATAAGGAAACCAAGCACCAAAATTTCAAACAGTGCAAACCAATCACCACCCAGAGTGAAACGCTGAACAGGGACCGAGAAAATTTAACTCTGACCCTGCAGCACAGGCTCCCAAAGGAGGAACAAACAAACCAACAATAGTCCATATGGTACAGAATAAAAGGCCCCACTGTGCCCCTCTTACCTGGACATGAGCGGTGTCTAAGGCGCCTGTCTCCGCCATCGCTGCGGATCCCTCTTCCATCCTGTACAGGGAAGCAGCTGGGACTGTGAGCTTTTTAAATTTTCTCGGTTCCTGACGTCAACGATGGCCGGAAACCGGAAGACGCCGCTCTCTAGGCCCACCCCCTTGGCTTCTGCGTTCCAGGCAGCGTGGACCACGCACCGCCCCGCCCCTACAGGATGCCGCGCTGCTGAACATGACGTCACCCGCCCGACAGGACCCGGGACCGACATGCGGGAAATACAAAAAAAACGCAACCGCGGCAATAGCCCGCCCGGTTACCAGAACCAAGACCTGTGGATCCCGGGCACCCAGCGCAGCCTTCCTGCAGGTCCTTAACTCCACTGAGCAGGGAGAAGCTGGAGAACTCCGGAGCATCTTTCCCTCACTAGGAAGAGCTGGGATGGCCACTGCACACCAAGCAGCAGGAACAAAGACTGCAAGCCGGTAAGCCTACCCTCCCCTTGGAGAGAGTGCAGCTCCTCAGGACCACACATGCACTTCCACCATGGCGGAGGAAACACAATAACTGAGGCCTTGGTGGAAGAGGAGGGGTTTTAAAGGATCTACATGTGTTTCCTAATGAAGAGGCAGAGCTGCGCTCTCTCCAAGGTTGTCCTGAAAGGCGAGTTGAGAAAAACGCTATTGCAAAAACTTTGAAAAAAGTTGAAAAAAACCTCACTGCAAAGCTACTGCTGTTTTTATCATGTTATTTTAACATTCAGTGTGCATGAGGCCTAAAAGTGGAGCACAGGGCTTGGCAGCAAAAGGGGTAAAGTGAAAAACACATATTCAACAACCGATTCACTAGAGAAATTCACAAAATTTCCAGCTCAGACCTGCTGAATAAAGGAAGGCCTCTAGTACACACAATGGGCCAGATTCAGGTAGAGTTACTCTGGCGTATCAGTGATACTCCAGCCTAACTCTCACTTTGAGCCGGCGTTTCTGTTTTCAGTAAGCAGAAAAACAAGAAACGCCGGGTTGGAGTTCCTATACGAGCGGCGTAATTGTATTTCTCCGTCGTATCGGAACTGCAAGTGAATACAGTACTTGCTCCTAAAGTTTTGGCGGAGTAACGTAAATGAGAAAAGTTAATCCAAAATAAAGATTCGCCCATCTACCTGAATCTGGCCCAATATGTATACAACGAAGTAGAGGACCTTCGCTTGAAGGAGTACACACTCCTCCTTAAAGGATTTGTAAGTAAAAAAAAAAAATGTTGCTGAAATTACTGTTTACAGGGTATAGAGACATAATAGTTAACTGATTCCTTTAAAAAATGATTAAACAAATCAATCATATAATATACCTGCAGTTTCTAGTTTCGTTTGTGCCTGTTTCCTGTCTCTGATGTACAGAGCCAATACAGGGCAGTGATGTTTTGGAAAACAAAACTGATTGGTGCCGAGAGGTTTTAGACACACAGTAATCACACTTTCTTCTTCTTCCAGACAACCAGGAAGTGTGGAGATCAGAGAATAAACGAACAATGAGGACATGAAAACAGCACTGCATTAAAGTAAAGGAAGCTATTAAGATAAAAAAAATCCTTTACAAACCCTTTAACTCCCAGGCACAGAAGCCTGACTTTGTAGATTTTACTTAGTCCTTTCAAACCCGGCGAGGGAAACCACATAGGGTAGAGCTCCAAAAAGGAAAAAAAAGTGGTAGTCACTCTGCCCCTGAGAGTAGCTGGTAGGGCTAGTGCTGGCTAAGCAGTGCTGTTACCCAACCACCAGGACCCCCACAGCAGTCTTGAATGACCACATGGTTATCCCCCTCACCATGCACAATGTGTTGGCCTTCTTTCTGTACACATACATGCCTGTCCAGCATGCATTGCAATAGATGAAAAATAGGATGTGCGTATATCTCATGTTATAATCCTGGAGGATGACTTGGGAATATGTCCCTGTGTCAGTGGTGTCATTGGAAGAAACACTACAAAGCTCCTCCCACAGTAAAGAGCTCTTCCCTCAATTCCCTCTTCGTCACTACAAAGCTCACCCCTCATCCTTCCTACAGTACAGAGCTCCCCCCTGCCCCCAAAATACCGAGCTCCCATTGCAGAACTCCATCAAGTCTCCTGGCAGCTGCTGAACTGAGGAAGCACTGTTACTTGAGGTGTGTAGTCATTTGTAAACACAATAAGTAAAAATAGCAGGTAATGGCGCCTACTAGAAATAAAGAATGTGCAAATATAAATATAGATGGTGTCTGTCCAAATCAAAAGTGCTGGTCCTAGTCAAAATATAACATATATATAACACAAAATAAATTGAATATTAATTGATAATTAGTGATTGAAAAAATAGTGATTGAAAAAATTGAAAAAATAAATAATTCATAAATCCTAAAAAGTCCAATTCCTAGTGATAAAAATTCCCAAAATAAGTGTTGCAATATTAAATGATGATGATAATAATAATCCAAAAAAGTCCAGTTTTTTAAAAATATAAAAATATATTTTCAGGATTGCTTCCAAAGAATATAAAGTGATATGTGCTTCATGCAGGTATAGCCGTCAGTGGTTCATTCAGTGCTCTCCCCCAATGGTCCCGCACTCACCGGATCCAACTACCCTGCAGGGGTAATAGGCTTTCTCAGTAAAACTCCACACTTCAGTAGGATCTGCCTGGTTTCCTCACATGGGATCTAATCCAACCATTCAGCCGCTCATAGGGAAGATAGGATAAAACGAAAGTGCCCAATAGCGTGATACCGTTTTGTGCCAAGTAAAATAATTTATTGATAAACAATGGGTACTCACAATTTACATGCAGTTTAAAAAGCCTTTAGAAAATATATGCTGTAGCTCTAAGGAACGTTCGCTCGACCGGTTTCGTCGTTCTGACGTCATCTGGAGCGTGCCTCTGAGTCTACAGCATTAGCTATTTATAATTGACGTTCAGTCGGAAAATGCGGACGTTGTGTCGAAAAATGCGGACGTTGTGTCGACAAAATGTCGAAAAACGGGTCCGACGTTCCGTCGTAAGAACTCCGTTGTTCCGGTATCCTCCATGTTGGAGATTACTACAGACCATAGTCCTAACACTAGAGCCTCAGTGTTGCGGTCGACGATGGACGTTCTGTCGGGAAAACGAACTCCCGATCTTACGTCGAAAAAGTTCCGATCGTTCTCCATGTTGGAGATTCTTGCAGACCGAAGTCCGGTCTCAAGAGGCTCTACAGAAAAAACGTTCGTTCTCATATCGGGAAACCCGGAGAATAGATCAAAATATAATAAAGACTTGATTAATTTGGCTGATCTCATTATTGCAGTGAGATGATGTTAATAACATATTCAGATATATATATAAGATTGCAAATGGGTGAAAAACACATATATAAAAAATTATAAAAATATATAAATAGTCATTATGGAAAAAACATTAGTTTAAAATGCAGTTATAATTAAATGAGGGGTAATTGATAGGTAAACTAGGAGAGGTGAATGTGTATTGTCGATGAGGTATTCCGATGTATTATTATAATTGGATATATGGTAAAAATTCCCGTAATAAAATTAATATAAAATTAAAATAAAATAAAATAAAATTGGAATATGGAATTATTAAAATTGTTAAAAATTTGTTAAAAAACAATTTAGATCCACATCAATATTCATACCAGACGGTTGGAGGGTATCTAACGTGTAGATCCACCGGGTTTCATTTTGGGACACTTTTATAGTTTTATTTTCCCCCCTCCAATGTTCTTTTATTCTGTCTATTCCATAAAAAGTCATGCATCCCGGATCTTTATGATGGTAATCTCTAAAATGTCGAGACACACTATGTTTATTAAACCCTTTTTTGATGTTGGCTATGTGTTCTCTAATCCTGATATGTAGTTCTCTTGTTGTTCTGCCTACATATTGTTTTTGGCATGGGCATTCCAGAACATACGTAACATGTGTACTACTACATGTTATCAGCTCTCTTATTTTATGTGTGGTACCATTAGTTGTAGATGTGAACTCAGTTTTTTTCTTATTTGTCTTTTTGCTAACTCGGCAGGGTAGGCATTTACCACATTTGTGGAAGCCTTTGAGGTTTTTACAAATTTGGATCTGTTTTGGGGGGTCAATTGCATTGTGGACTAATCGATTTCTTAGATTGGGGGCTTTACGATATATAAAACTCGGTCTGTTCGGTAATAGATTTTTCAGGTTTTTATCAGATTGCAGAATGGGCCAGTATTTTTTAAATATTTTTTCCACGTCTCTGTGTTGTATATTGTATCCAGTCAGGAAGGCTACATCTATGGTTTTCCTGTTTGTTTTCTTCTTTTGTGTTCCTGCTATGATGTTGTCTCTGTTCATTTCTTTAACTCGATTTTTCAGAGTATCTAGATCTCTGCGTTGGTAACCTTTCTCCACAAATTTGTTAATGATTTGTGTAGCTTGTAATTCAAAATCCTCCTCATTGCTACAATTTCTGAATATCCTCATAAGTTGTCCTTTAGGGATATTCTGGATCCATTTTTTGTGGTGACAACTGGTTACTGGAATGTAGCTATTCCTATCTGTTTTTTTAAAAAACGTTCTGGTGTGTATTCTGTTTTCTGCTTTAAATAATTGTAAATCCAGGTAATCAATGGATGCTGCATTCCAAATGCCTGTAAAAGTAATCCCATATATATTATGGTTGATTTCATCAAAAAACTTCTGTAGTTCCGTTTCAGTGCCTCCCCATACTATTAGTATGTCATCTATATACCTTCTATAGAATTTCAAAGATGGTCTTTCTGTTCCTTGAATCTGTTCTGCCTCCCAATGGTTCAAAAAGATATTGGCTACACTGGGGGCATACTTGGCCCCCATGGCTACTCCTTTAGTCTGGACAAAGAAGTTTCCTTTATTCCAAAAATAGTTGTGGCTCATAGCTAATGTTAGCCCCTCCAAAATATAGTTTATTTGTTCCTGTTTTAATTTTGAGTCTTTGTGTAAAGCCCATTTTGCCCCTTTGATGCCATCTTCTTGTACTATATTCGTGTACAATGAGTTGACATCTATGGTGACGAGAAGATCCGTGGGTTCTACTTCCAGGTCCACAAGTTCCATTAAAAGTTGTTTACTGTCCTTAAGATATGATGGTCCTTCCTTCACCAATGGTTGTAGGAATCCATCAATATAGGCTCCAAGCCTTGAGAAGAGGGAGTCTATGCCACTTATAATTGGTCTTTCTGGTGGATGTGATTGGTTCTTGTGTATTTTTGGGACATAGTAGATAATAGGTGTTTTTGCCGTTTCAGGGTTTAGATATTTGGCTTCTTTTTTTTTTTTTTTTTATATATATATGTTATATTTTGACTAGGACCAGCACTTTTGATTTGGACAGACACCATCTATATTTATATTTGCACATTCTTTATTTCTAGTAGGCGCCATTACCTGCTATTTTTACTTATTCTTCACTCCCACCTAGGTGGGTTTTTATGTAGGGGCAGCCACTTCAAACCTAATCACTTTGTATTTTTATCACATCACTACTTTATTTGAATTGTCTGTGGCGCAGATTCATCTCTTTTTACCTTATTTGTAAACACAAAATTGGCACAGGAACAAGTGCAATAGGTGGCACTGGGCTAGTGCCAGAGGGAGATAAAAGCCCTACTGACACCACTGACAATGCAGTCACTCCTGTAAGCAAAGGGCAGGAAGAAAGAAGCTACTGGACCTCCTAGTGCTCCACCTTTCCCTGCACGTAGAGGCGGCGCCCGGGGAATGTGCCTCTTCACCTCGACCCGTCCTGGGTGACAGACTGATGCTCTTTGCAGTTTTTCAATTATTATAATGTAGAGACAGATGAAATGATTACAGCAGAGACTGATGCTCTTTGCAGTTTTTCAATTATTATAATGTAGAGACAGATGAAATGATTACAGCAGAGCAGACCCTACCATTCTGCACACATGAAGTAGCAGGTGAGGGGAATCCATGCATCCATATAAAAATAAAGACTACCTAGGAAAAGTGCCAATGTAAAATGTGTAGAATTTTTGCAGTTTTATAAAAAAAATTATGTCATTATCCTGAATTGAAAAGAGAATTGTTTTAATGTTTAACAAAATTGGACTTATACTTTAAAAACAAGCATATTAGTTAATTCCCAATAACAAATGAAATATGTTAAACTCACTGCCATGATGATTGTTATTTGATCAAACTGTTCTGGATCTGGCGAAGCGACAATTTGTTCATAAAGAAATAACAAATGTCTGAAATACAGCAATTAAAAAAATTATTATGGGTAAAAGATAAAAATAATAATCATCATCACTTGAGTCCAGTGTGCCCATGAGGTTAGGTGGAATAAGTGCATACCTGCACAGTTGAATCTGTGCATCTCTAATACAAGGATTTAAAGTTCCAGGATTCAAATAGATCTTTACAGCACAGAGTTCCCTTAGATCCGGCAAATCCATAAAAAACAGAGATTCAGGCGTTTTTACATCCATAGCTCTACATATGAGAAACTGAAAGAAAGTGAATCTCTCTTAAATTATATTTATCATTGGTAGCTCTAAATTTGTTCACAATCCAATCCTACAATTACACCCATTAGCCAAGCATAATAGACCAACAATCATATCAGTGGTGCCAATTCAACAGTATTGGTACATGTTCTATTGCAGCCTTTGCTTAACCATGGTTCCATTGGAACACTAGGTTCCCATAGAGGTTGCTAGAGATTCCTTGCGCAATTAAAGTGGATGTAAACCCACCACTCGCCCAGTATAAACGAATGGCACAGTATTAAAGTGGATGTAAACCCCAAAAAAATGTATTTATTTTTTTTGATGTCACAATGTAGAGTATACGATTTCCTATCATCTGTCCCCAGTCTTGCCACACAGAGTTAATTCAGATCTGAGTAATCCTCTTTCAATGTTCAGTAAAATGAACAGCCTTCCAGCTAAAAACCTGCCTAAATAAAAAGTCAGTTTTTCTCTCTTATTGCTTTGAGTGACAGGTTATTTACATATCTAGCTTGGACATGCTTATCATATGTTATATGTTATGTTAATCATAACACGAGGTATAAAAAGTGAGAAATACACCCCTCCCCCACATAACACTTTTTTTCCAAGTACTCGCCGATACCAATTACCAAAACCCCAAATAGATACCTAGAAAAAGCAGGTAGAGGGGTAGTTTGGGCGGGGGTGGGGTAAAATAGGGATTGTGGGGGATAAGGATGGGGATGGGAGGGTCATTGGGAGACATGGGGCAGAGGTAACAGCTAGTGGAGGGAAGGAGGAGGCAACAGGCAGAAGCGACAGCAGTGACTGCAGACATGGTACAGGAGACAGTCAGAGATTCCGCATACAATATAGGATATGGTCAGAGACTGGACATTATCAGAGGCTGCGGACTTGGTACGGGAGACAGTCAGAGACTGTAGACATGAGTCCCCATATTCATCATAAGGAATAGAAAAGTATCCAGCCATTCATTCACTGTAATCACAGTGGGGAACAGCTTAAGTTCAAAAACATGAAAACTTCTGTAACTTCTGGTCTGTACTTTCCTGCAACATGATATTCCTCTTTCTTCTAATACATTTGCAGTGCATTTCAGGTTACCAGCCAATTCCCATCCGCCCAAACCCCCCCTCCCTCCCCCGAGAAAAGCAAAGCCTGTCCCCTCTGAGCACATCCGAGCCAAGACTGCCCCCTGCCTGAGCATGTTCAAACCCGACCCCCTCCCCCACAGCCAAACCGAGACGCCCCCTCCACCTGAGCACAGCCAAGGTGAGTTGAGTCCCCCTTATTTCCCCAGGAACAAAGACACAGCGCTGGGAGGAGGAGGCGTCTACTTCCAAGCTGCCACTTCTTGTATTGGCACATTTTTGCGAGTACCGATACGAACAAAAATGCTTAGTATCAGCACCGATACTGGTATTGGTGCAACTCTAGTATTAATGTATATATAGACACATGCAAGCCTCCTGCATATATCCCTATCTTACAAATGCCATTCCCTTCAGCAATAGGAGCTCTGCAAAAATATGGAATCAGTGGTTGGGTCTCTTTGCCTTCTTCTCAGTCACACTGATCACACCCCATGATGAGTAACATCCAGTCAAAACTCAGGAAAGGCACCACATGACTTCAGCATGCCCAATCATGCTGAGGTGTGGAGCAGCCAATCCTGGGAGAGCTGGAGAAGAAAGGAGGAGGGATGTGAAGCTGGAATCGTAACACAAACTCATCTGTGTCCTTTTTATCTTACTGCAAAAAGAGGGTTGCTCAAAGCTGGATTAACTTTTCATGGCAAAACTGGGCACAAATGACTTGACATCCTTTACTGTACCAGGTAGAAATCTTTTTTTTAACCACTTCCATACCAGGCACTTACGCACCTTCCCGCCCAAGCCAATTTTCAGCTTTCAGCACTGTCGCACTTTGAATGACAATTGCGCGGTCATGCTACACTGTACCCAAACAAAATTGGCGTCCTTTTTTCCCCACAAACAGAGCTTTCTTTTGGTGGTATCTGATCACCTCTGCGGTTTTTATTTTTTGCGCAACTAATAAAAGACTGAAAATTTAGAAAAAAAATACATTTTTATTTTTTTCTGTTAACTTTTTTGTAAATAAGTATGTTTTCTCTTTCAATTACGGGCACATATATGGCGGCACTAATGGGCACTGATAGGTGGCGCTGGTATGCGGCACTAATGGGCACTCATAGGTGGCACTGATGGGCACTCATAGGCGGCACTGATGGGCACTCATAGGCGGCACTGATGGGCACTCATAGGCGGCACTGAGGGGCACTCATAGGCGGCACTGAGGGGCACTCATGGGTGGCACTTATGGGTGGCACAGATGGGCACTGATAGGTGGGCACTGGGCATGGATTGGCACTGAAGGACACTGTGGGGTGGCACTGATGGACTTTGAGGGGTGGCACTGATGTATATGTTGCCAGTCAGTGCCCATGTGTGGGCACTGACTGGCATCTTTCTTTTTTACCTGTATTATTTTATTTTTTAAATCCTGTTTTTTTTTTTTACGTTTTTTTTGCCCTGCCAGTGTGGGCATCCCTGGTGGTCTAGTGTGGGCATACAAGGGGGGGGGATGCGCTGATAAACAATCAGCGCGAACCCCCCATCAGGAGAGCCGCCGATCGGCTCTCCTGTACTCGCGTCTGTCAGGCGCGAGTGAGCAAGAGCCATCTACGGCTCTTCCTGTTTACATCGTGATCAGCCGTGATTGGACACGGCTGATCACGTGGTAGCGAGCCTCCGCCGGAGACTCGTTACTGAGATCGGTGATGCAGGGTGTCAGACTGACACCCCGCATCAGCGATCGGCGCGCGCGGCATGAAATTGTGCAGGACGTTTGAGAACGTCCAGTCACGATTTCATAACCACTTCCCTGCCGTAAATCTCCTATTGACCGGGCGGGAAGTGGTTAAGGTTTACATACACTTTAACAATTTGACTTGCAGATAAGTAACCACTGACACCAATGATCTTTTTAGCCATCTGTAAGGGGGCATTCTTGTCACTGACCATCAGTATAAAGGGCCCTTCAGAGTCCACAGTTTGAGGTGGGACTTCTTTACTGGCCAACAATGTGAGGGAACCTGGTGTCTTTTCTTGCTATAACCATTATAATTCTTTTCATTTGTATTACTAAAAATAATTGTTGCTGTATTGAACAGCCCTGGGTGTCAAATATGCCAAGTACACCACAGTCCTTACTTTCATTTAGGCCACTTGCACACTGGGGCGGGCATCGGCGGTAGAGCGCCGCAATTTTTAGCATTACTTTTCGGCCGCTAGCGGTATGCTTTTAACAGCGCTGCCCAGGTCTTCAGCTTTGGCTGCGCTGCCTATTTCAATGGGCAGGGGTGCTTTAGTAGCTGTGTATACACTGCTCCTACAGCGCTTCAAAGATGCTGCTTGCAGAACTTTTTTTAGCGTCCTGCGAGTGCACCGCTCCAGTGTGAAAGCAGGTGAGGCGCAATTTTTAGAGTCAAATATATTTTTATTCAGTTTGACAAAAAAATAGTACAAACGTTCAAATGTCCGCGAGACAAGAAAATACAATGCAAATCCCACTATCTACCCTCAGCATGTAACATTATCAACAAACTCAGAGGCTCCACCACTTACGAGGAGCGTGCAGTGCCATTCCATACAAAGGGCAGTGAGGGCTTAGATAATTTACATAGTACGGCACTTGACGCACTTGAAATTTTTATCAGAGAGAAAGAAAAGCAAAGAAGGGGAAAAGAGAGAAAGAGAGCAAACATGAGGATAGTGGAAGAAAGAAAAGAAGGCAGAGAATACATAGAGAGGAGGGACCAAGCAGAAAGGCGCAATTTTTTGCACTATAGCGCGTCAGTGTGAAAGTAGCCTTAGCCTTTTATATCAACTATTCAGGCAAATAACATATCAACAGTGAGCAGTAGATTTTGTAATTATTAGCAGGGTTTACTGAAACCTGAAAATCCATGTGTTATAAAGGTTGAGAAGGGCTGAGCTATTGTATTGGTTTCCACGTGAGTAGCGAATATGAGCAATAATCTTTGGTGCTCAGCAGTTAGTAAAATAAGAAATCTTTAATTTCCCATTAAAATCTAAATGAGTTTAGTCAGATTCTGTCAGATTCAACCAAGAGAGTTATATCAGCTGTACGCATTATAATTTATGCACTTGTTTAAAACGATTAAATCTGCAAACAATTGAATAGCCATAACCTCCCTCCCAATAGATTTGGATTCAAACTGAGTTGATCGTTCAGGGCATAATAATATTGTTGGTTTTGCATCGAACGACAACACAGAGATACGGTTTATGAATATGACTATTTCCAACAATCACATTATGGGAAAGATGCGATTAGTGGAAATGCTCTATAGCATCCCCAGTATTGTTATTAGTTTTTTTTATTATTAGTGGGAATGCTCAATAGCATTCCCAGTATTGATATTCATTTTTTATTATTCTTAATTTTATTCTGTATGATTTTTGGCTCTGCGTAACTTCTGCATACTTTCAGCTATTAAGACCATTCAACTTTTAAAATGTTCAGCTCTTTCAGCTAATGATAGGACTTCAACTTTTTTTCTACTATTTATACTTTTTAAAATATTAAGCTTTTAGACACTTTTTTTAACATTGAAGTCAATGAGAGCATGCTTCAAATCCTTAAAACATTCTACCGCTACAAAAAGTTTCAGCTCCTTCATACTTTCACCTACAGACACCAAACAAACTTTACAATATATTCAGCTATCCGGCTATGACTTTTTAATTCAATATCTTTTGTTTAGCGATTTTTTCAGAATATCGATTTTTTATCAATTATACAGTGTTTCTATGGAGCTGGGTTAGAGTGGATGAGGTCATCAATAGAGCAGAGAGCTTTAAAATAAATTATCTTTATAGAGAGGGAACAAATTGCTCTCACGACCACAAGATCTACTTGTCATACACAATTTATACATCAAAACGTAGGTATTACTGTCTGGTTTCAGGCAATGTGCCAGTTTTGTGATACGCAAATGTGATTCGTGAATTTTACTTTTGACTGGATGAGCTTCCAAATGACAAGTGTTCCACATTTTCTTCCATTAACTGTCATGTAAAAAATTGTTCAGATTTCCCAGTGAAATGCACAGAAAACCTCTTATTTCAATCGCAGGCATGCTCACATTTTTAACTTTATCAACATAAATTTCATATCGATGCGTTCACAAAGGCTGTGTGTTTCTAACAGTGAAGTCGCTGTTTCGATAGCATGTACTGTTGTGGATTTATTAAGATTTGTCTGAAAAGTTCTCAAAATCATTAGGTGTGGGGATTAACCACTTAAGACCCGGACCAATACGCTGGTAAATGACCCAAGGTGTTTTTGCGATTCGGCACTGCGTCGCTTTAACAGACAATTGCGCGGTCGTGCGACGTGGCTCCCAAACAAAATCTGCGTCCTTTTCTTCCCACAAATAGAGCTTTCTTTTGGTGGTATTTGATCACCTCTGCGATTTTTATTTTTTGCGCTATATACAAAAATAGAGCGACATTTTTGAAAAAAAAACACTATTTTTTACTTTTTGTTAAAAAAAAAATCAAATAAACTAAATTTTAGTCAAACATTTAGGCCAAAATTTATTTAGCCACATGTCTTTAGTAAAAAAAAAAATCGCAATAAAAAAAAATAGCTACCTAGCGGGAACAGCGACACTAATACAGCGATCAGAAAAATGATCGCTTAGTGACGCTGGCAATAGGGAGTGAAAGGGTTAACTAGGGCGGTGATCAGGGGGTTAAAACTTTATTAGGGGGGGTGGGGGGGCTATCCTGAACCTAACACTAACTGTTTTTTTACACTGCCTGTCACACTGACACTAAATGCAGTGATTAGAACACTGCATTCAGTGACACTGTGACAGGGGGGTGGGGGGGGCGATCACAAGGGGTTAATATGCCTATGTGAGTGTGTGTCAGTGTTGTGTTGGTGCACACTTACTTGTGATGTCTTCTCTCATCAGCAGCGCTGGGAAACAGCGCTGCGAAGAGAGAATACATCATTTCCTCCTTCCTGTGTAAACACAGGAGGAGGAAGTGACAGGTTGGGAGCGCGCTCCCATTGGCTGGGAGCGATCGCGGGGGGGGCGGGTATTCGCCGACATCCGCCCCCAGATCCCGGATCGCTCCCGGAGCCAGGGGGACCCCCGCACGCCGCGGAGGGGGTCCCGATGGGACCCCCGAACCGCACTTAGGCGGGGACGTAAATTTACGCCCTTGTGCCTGTACGTGCCATTCTGTGGCCGTATATGTGCGTGCGGGGGTCCTTAAGTGGTTAAAGGGGCTGTAAAGGAAAAAAAAAATCCTTTAAATAGCTTCCTTTACCTCAGTGCAGTCCTCCTTCGCTTACCTGGTGTGAAGAAAGCCTCTTGAGGGGGGAGGGGGCGAGCAGGCAAGTCAGGACACTCTCTACTTTGCAGATAGAGAATGAAGCTGTGTGTTAGTTAGATTCATTAAATTTGTTTTCGGAATTCGATCGTTTGACCGAATTCGAAATGACCCGGTCTAATTCGAAAAATTTCTACCGGATTCGATAATATTGCTACGGGATTCTAATTCGATCATATTTTGAAAAAAAAATATTTCAACAGAATTCAATAATATTTCAACCAAATTCGATGATAATTCAACCGGATTGGAAATTATTTCAAACTAATTTGATTGTATGTATTTGTATTATTGTAATTGATTACATTCTATTCTGTTCTTTACTATTCTTTAAATTTCATTCTATTGTTTTAATATTTTATATTCTATTGTATTCTTTTTTAGAAAATCGATTTATATTTTTTAGATTTTGATTCAAATTTGTTTTCGATTCGAATTGTTTTTGAATTCGATTCGAATTTGTTTCAAATTTCGTTCGCGTTTTTTTTTAATTTGCTTTAATTAGTTAATTTTATAATTCGGAAATTCGGATGCATCGAATAATGAAAAATGTGTCCGAATTCCTAACGAAACTAAATGCACATGTCTATTAGTGGGCATCCTGACACTCCTGCTCGCCCCCTCCACCCCCAAGAGGCTTTTGCCACACCAGGGGGAAAGCCTTGCATTACTGTGTGTAGTTACAGACAGAAGAACAGGAAATTAGGATTTCTCAGAAGAAATCAGGACATTTAAAAGAAAAATCGAAGGATGAGGTAAGTGAAAGGAGGACTGCACTAAGGTAAAGGAAGCTATTTAGGGAAACATTTTTTACTTTTACAACCCCTTTAATGATCAAAGAGAGGCTTTATAAGTACTGAAGGAACACTGCTTGTATGTCCTAAAAATAGTGTAGTGGTTATGGTGAATGTCTTTGGTGTGGGGTTAGCAATTTAGCTATTCAGCATTCCCATGCATTTTCTGCAGGAAATGCATTTTCTAGTTGATAATCATATCTTAAAATGGAGCTCCACCAAAAAGTGGAATTTTTGTTTTCAAGGGGTTGTAAAGGTACAATTTTTTCCCCTAAATAGCTCCCTTTACCTTAGTGCAGTCCTCCTTCACTTACCTCATCCTTCCATTTTGTTTTTAAATGTCCTTATTTCTTCTGAGAAATCCTCACTTCCTGTTCTTCTGTCTGTAATTCCACACAGTAATGCAAGGCTTTCTTCCTGGTGTGGAGTGTCATGCTCGCCCCCTCCCTTGGACTACAGGAGAGTCAGGACACCCACTAACACATAGCTACTTTATCTATCTGCAACATAGAGAGCATCCTGACTCTCCTGTAGTCCAAGGGAGGGGGCGAGCATGACACCACACCAGGGAGAAAGCCTTGCATTACTGTGTGGAGTTAGACAGAAGAACAGGAAGTGAGGATTTCTCAGAAGAAATAAGGACATTTAAAAGCAAAATTGAAGGATGAGGTAAGTGAAGGAGGACTGCACTAAAATAAAGGAAGCCATTTAGGGAAAAAAAATTGTACCTTTACAACCCATTTAACCACTTAAGGACCCGCTCATGTACATATACGTCGGTACTTTAAAGATGGATATCTCGGTAACGGCATCAGCTGCTGCCAAAACCGAGATATCCATCTTTTCTTTGAGCGGTCCTGTAAACGATAACGGTGGTCTCCGCGGCGGATTCACCGTGAGATCACCATTATCGGGGGTGGCAAAGGGGGCCCCCCCGCCGCGTACCGGAGCCGTCGGTAGCGATCGGGTCCTCTCTCCTGCTGTGTGGGGATGAGAGTGAGGTCAAGATGACCCCTACCCGTCCCCATAGCATAGCAGGGTGGAAGGGATGTCAAAACGTCACTTCCGACCATGCTTCTTAACCACTTAAGACCCGGACCTTTAGGCAGCTAAAGGACCCGGCCAAGTTTTGCGATTCGGCACTGCTTTGCTTTAACAGACAATTGCGCGGTTGTGCGACGTGGCTCCCAAACAAAATTGTGCTTTTTTGCCACAAATAGAGATTTCTTTTGGTGGTATTTGATCACCTCTGTGGTTTTTATTTTTTGCGCTATAAACAAAAATAGAGTGACAATTTTGAAAAAAAAATATATATATATTTTTTACTTTTTGCTATAATAAATATCCCCCAAAAATATATAAAAAAAATATTTTTTTCCCTCAGTTTAGGCCGATACGTATTCTTCTACCTATTTTTGGTAAAAAAAAATTGCAATAAGTGTTTATCGGTTGGTTTGCGCAAAATGTATAGCGTTTACAAAATAGGGGATAGTTTTATTGCATTTTTATTAATTTTTTTTTCTACTAATGGCGGCGATCTGCGATTTTTTTTGTGACTGCGACATTATGGGCGGACACTTCGGACAATTTTGACACATTTTTGGGACCATTGTCATTTTCACAGCAAAAAATGCATTTAAAATGCTTTGTTTATTGTAAAAAAGGCAATTACAGTTTGGGAGTTAACCACAAGGGGCGCTGAAGGGGTTATGTGTGACCTAATGTGTGTTTACAACTGTAGGGGGTGTGGCTGTAGGTGTGACGTCATCGATTGTCTATCCCTATAAAAGGGATCACACGATCGATGACGCCACCACAGTGAAGAACGGTGAACAGTGAAGAACGGGGAAGCCGTGTTTACAGCTCCGGGGACCGATCGCAGGACTCCAGCGCGCGCCCGCGACCCACGGCTGGGCACTAGCACAGGACCTACCTGTACCCAGCCGTGCCATTCTGCCGAAGTAAATGTGCAGGAGGCGGTCCTTAAGTGGTTAAAGCAACATTTTCTTTATTTTTTTTGCATTTAAGTCTAAATATGAGATCTGAGGTCTTTTTGACCCCAGATCTCATATTTAAGAGGACCTGTCATGCTTTTTTTTTTATTACAAGGGATGTTTACATTCCTTGTCATAGGAATAAAAGTGATCCATTTTGTTTTTAAAGCGGCCCGCAGAGCTCGCGCGCAGAAGGAACGCATACGTGAGTAGCGCCAGCATATGAAAACAGTGTTCAAACCACATAAGTGACATATCATCGCAATCGGTAGAGCAATAATTCTAGCCCTAGACCTCCTCTGTAGCTCAAAAGATGCAACCTATACAAATTTTTAAACGTCACCTATTGAGATTTTTAAGGGTAAAAGTTTGACGCCATTTCACGAGTAGGCGCAATTTTTAAGCGTGACATGTTGGGTATCATTTTACTCGGCGTAACATTATCTTTCACAATATATAAAAAAATTGGGCTGACTTTACTGTTCTCTTATTTTTTAATTAAAGAAAGACCGCTGTAAGACCGCTGCACAAATACGGTGTGACAAAAAGTATTGAAATTACCGCCATGTTATTCTCTAGGGTGTTAGAAAAAACATATATATAATGTTTGGGGGCTTTAAGTAATTTTCTAGCAAAAAAAATGTTTTAGTCTTGTAAACGCCAAATCTGAAAAACATCCAAGGTCCTTAAGTGGTTAAGAACCCCCACCCCCCCCCCGAAAATGCCACATTTGGCACATTATTTCATATGGGGTGGGGGAGGGGGAGCAGGTACCTATTTTTGACAGGCGACTCGAGCAGAAGTTCTCCTCTCCCCCTCCTTCCATGCAATCTTCTCAGACATGTCACAGGTCCCAGAAGATTGCTTGACCAATAGGGAGGCGCTGTGAAACTTGCACATGCGCACCCGGCTGTGAAGCCACAAGCTGTCACAGCCGTGTGACCACCGTTGAGAGGCAAGGGAGAGAAGCGAGGGTTTGGGCAGCAGCATCGCTGGTCGTGCTACAGTTGTCTCCCCCGCTTACTTGAACCACCGGTAGTGGCAGAGACAATCGATGCTATCCCCTCAGCAGCATGGAGCCGAGTGAGAGAAAGATGGCCCCCACTCGGCTCCATAACATTGGATGAAGGAAGCAATGTCAAACATCACTTACACCCAATGGTCTTAAAAGGGGAAATTATTATGTATTTATTATAAAAAATAAAAAATGTTATTGCATTTTAGTGTAAATATGAGTTCTGGGGTCTTTTTGACCCCAGATCTCACATTAAAGAGGAGCCGTCATGCTTTTTTTCTATTACAAGGGATGTTTACATTCCTTGTATAAGGAATAAAAGTGACCCAATTTTTTTTTTTTAAAGGACAGTGTAAAAATAAAAAGAAAGATCAATAAAAATAAAAAATTAACAGTGCCCCATCCCGCCAAGCTGACGCACAGAAGTGAACACATACGTAAGTTGTGCCCGCATATGAAAACAGTGTTCAAACCACACCTGTGAGGTATCGTTGTGTTTTTCTTCTGCTGCACAAATACTGTGTGACATATTAAATTGCTTGCAAAACCCACCAAACTATCCTTTAGGGCTGCTTTTAAAATGATATGTTTGGGGTTTCCAAGTAATTGTTCAGCAAAAAATATACACGTGCCAAGAAATGTCTGTTTTTCAAATGATTAAATTCCACATCTAGTAGTATGGCCTCCATATATGTAGTTTATAGGGACAATGTGGTGACTGGTGGCAGTCTATGACAGACATACAATACAAACACATGAGTAACTCCACCAGGGAGACATTCTTACAAACGAATCTCCTCAGACATGGCACTTCTATATTATCATGACAGGAAAGGTGCAGTCTAGGAATGTGGCACCCTGCAGAAGAACATTTACTGTAAGTAGTCCAAAGGCAGCAGCATGTAGTGCCACCTCGGTGAGTGACCTTTGGCCCTGAGCTCAGAACACGGACATGTCAGCGTGAACTCACATGGCTCCCTCAGCCCTTCACTCCGTCTTCCCTCCTCCCTCACACTCGTCCTCAGTCACGCACGCACTCACTTTCCCGCCCCTACCATCAGGGACGGAGTTCCTACCGCACCCATTGGACTGAAAGCAAGTCTGACGGGCCAATGGGAAAGCAGCCCAGAGAGAGGGAAGCAAAGTTCATGAGGATATAGGACATAGGGCATCCTCAGAATCCCTATAGACGTGCATGTCGCTTACCACCAGGGCGATCCCTATTCAATCACACTGAGCTACAGAACAGTTTATGACCAGAGAAGTACTCTACAAACAAGTGTCCCCATGCTGTTTAAACCCACATTCCATATTTCATTAAAGCATAACTAAAGGCAATCCTTTTTCTTAGCCTTATACCGCGTACACACGGTCGTTTTTTGCGATGAAAAAAAACGACGTTTTTTAAAACGTCATTTAAATTGATCGTGTGTGGGCAAAACGTCGTTTTTTGTCTTCAAAAAAACGACCAAAAAAAAATTCCAACATGCTTGAATTTTTTGTGTCGTTTTTCAAAACGTCGTTTTTTGTTTCACAAAAAGTCACCGTGTGTAGCAAAAACGTCTTTCAAAACGACGTTTTTCAACCCGCGCATGCCCAGAAGCTAGTTATGAAGCGAGCTTCAATGGAAAAGAGTGGTGAACGTAACCTCGCTTTATGTGAAAAAACGATGGTGTGTATGCAAAATTGTCTTTGAAAAGTGACGTTTCAAAAACGTCGTTTTTTACTTCACAGAAAATGTCGTTTTTTTTTATCGCAAAAAACGACCGTGTGTACGCGGCATAAGATCCAGTGGATTAGAACTCCTGTTAGGGCCCTTTCACACGTCCGTTCAGTTCGTCCGTTTTTTTGGACGTCCGTTAACGGACCTCAATGCTTCCCTATGGGTTAGCGTTCGTTAGCGGATGAGAATCCGCTAAACGTCCGTTAACATCCGTCTGCGGTAAGCTCCGTTTTTTTGGACGGAAGAAAACCCTATTTTTCTTCCATCAAAAAAAAACGGAACGGACGAAAAACAAATGAAAAACGGATCAACTGAAGGGGAAAAAAATGAAGGGGAAAACTGAACGGACGTGTGAAAGAGCCCTTAGGTTTTTATTGCTGTCTGTGCCCCCCTGTGAGGAGAATTTACCCTCTCTATTTGTCCTGATTACTAAAAGTGAAAGAAAATTCCAAATACTTGGCTGTCCGCAGAACAGCAATAGAGGGGAACCTTCCAATGGAGACACTAGTTCTAGTGACCACGGAAACCCCGGGATAACCTCATTTTCTTCTTACTTCCTGTTTTAGATATGGGACAGGAAGTGATAGGAAAATCTCCTGCTGATACAGGTGGCAAAAATAAACCTGACAGGGGTTATAACCCTCCCCTAGGGCTGTTCACACCAGAACACTGTGTGGTAAACTGATTTTCCGTACACGGTTCCCGCGCAACGTTCAAAACACACTCGCCTGGTGATCTGCAGTGGGTGTCAATGCAGTGGGTTTTCCAGAACCAAATCACATGGTACACAGTCGCTTGCAATCAAACCGCTTGTTAGTCCTGGTGGTCTGCTTTCTCATGGGTATACAAAGACAATTTGTCTGGATACATCGGCCAGTTCAAGGAAAGCCGGCTGACATCCGGCCCGTGTGTAAGGTAGCCAGTCAGCCAGCTTCTGTCGGAAGAGCATGCTGGGAAAACCAGCAGCTGACCAAGTCCCGATCAGCACTCTCAGACAATGGTGAAGAGTGCTGATCAAGGTGTTCTGGGGGGGACACAATAGGACAGAAGGGAAGATCGCTGTACTAATGCTGGATCGTTAATACAGCAGCTGTTATTAGTGTGTACCAGGCTTAAAGCGGAGTTCAACCCAGAAATGGAACTTCCACGGATCGATTACCCCCCCCCCCCCTCCAGTTCACCATTTGGCACCTTTCAGAGGGGAGCGGGTACCTGTCAAATGCAGGTATCTGCTCCCACTTCTATAGAATAGGGAAGACACATGGTGTGAGTGATAATAGTGCTGCCACCCCAGATAAGTTACAATATGAAAAAGTCTCCCCCAATGGGGTTTTTCCACAGCAAAATTACACAGATTAGAAAAAATTATTAAAAATAATTTCTTTATTGAAAAATAACAATGTAAACTGGACACATAGGCATTTAAAATATGAGCTCTGGTTGGGGGATATGACACCATTCAAAATTCTACAAGAATATGCAAACATGCAATGGTGCACAGCATGATATTAAAGCGGAGCTCCACCCGCATTTTTTTTTTTCTTTTTTTTTTCAAAGTCGGCAGCTACTAACAGTGTAGCTGCTGACTTTGAATAAGGACACTTACCTGTCCTAGGTGCCCGCGCTGACGGCCCCCGCCGATGCCGATCCTCGATCCCGGCACCGCCATCCACAGTCAGGGAAACAGGCAGTGAAGCCGTGCGGTTTCACTGCCCGTTTCCTACTGCGCATGTGCGAGCGACGCGGCGCTTTGTGAATGGTCCGGCTGCTTTCTGGAATACACACAGTTCCCAGAATGCAGCGCGGCCCATTCACAAGAAGACACTGAGAAGAGGAGGAGAAAGAAAACAGCACCGCGGATCATGAGGGCAGATTCGGGACTTCCGCATAGCAACAGCCTATTTAGGGTGAGTATTTTTTTTTTTTTTTTCCATTTCATTTTTTTTATTTTTTTTTCAGATTTTTAAAAAAATATATATATATCAGGGTGGAGCTCCGCTTTAAAATGTCTGGTGTGCAAATTCCCCTCTGCTCCCACTTCTGGGGAAAGATCGCCGCAAATATTGTGCGGCGAACTACGCTATGTTCGGCCCTACTCCTGCTCCTGGCTGCCTAATGGGAGACACAGAGATCCCAGAAGACAGCAGGGACAATTCAGAAAGTGCAGCGCGACTCGCGCATGCACAGTAGGAAACAGGCAGTGAAGCTGTACGGCTTCACTGCCTGTTTCCCTTAGTAAGGATGCCGGCGCCTGCACCCGGAGCCAATAGACAGGTCGGCTTTGGGTGCCGACATTGCGGGCTCCCTGGACAGGTAAGTGTTCTTATATTAAAAGTTAGCAGCTATAGTATTTGTAGCTGCTGACTTTTAATTGTTTTCTCCCCCAGGCTGGAACTCTGCTTTAAACCTGTGCACCTGTGGCTTAGTGTTTGGAGATGGTGTCTCCACTAGGGTGACCACATTCCCAAACTACCATTCAGGGACACCCTCCCTTCCCAAAAATCAGCTTGTGCTGTAACGAATCACAGCACAGTGATTGGACACAAGAGGCGGTATTTATGATTTCTCCAATCACAAGCAGGGGGCGGGGATTGTGCTCCTCCAGGCATTCCCGGCCAGGACAAGTACTGTCAGTGAGTAAAGCGGTGATGTGACGGCCGCCTTTTTTGGAGGCATCAGATTGGCCGGTGGGGGGGGGGGCTGTGTCAGTATCCTGGAATGAAGGTGCCCCGGGAAGACCTGCAAATAGCAGGACTGCCCCGGGCAATCCGGGACACGTGGTCTCCCTAGTCTCCACGCTGAAGCCGGTCTCGCCTGTTCCTCTGGTGCTTCCTATACTGAGTATTCCCTGATTCTGTGTGTTGTTCGATCCGGTTTTTGTTCTCTGTATTTCCCTTTGGCTGTGCAGTTATATCCCCTTTGGTTTCTGTTAGTGGATTTCTTTCTTTCCTCTTGCTCGCTGTGTCTCCCTCCATGTAGTCTCTATGTGTATAGTACAATATTTGTAGCTGCTGAATTACATTTTTTTGTTTTTGCTTTAAGCTAGGTGGAACATGATCTAACACTATCTTTTACTTTTATAAGTCTTTCACAATCATAGAATAAAAGTATTGGGACACCTGCCTTTACACGCACATGAACTTTAATAGCATCCCAGTCTTAGTCCGTAGGGTTCAATATTTAGTTTGCCAACTCTTTGCAGCTATAACAGCTTCAAAGATTTTAAAATGTGTGTCTCCTGTCTTTATGTTTGACACTTTTGTTTGGTGAATGAGCACAGGGCAGCCATCAGAAATTTTGGGACCCCTTACACAGCTTCAGGCCTGGGCCCCCCGAGACCTCACCACCAACATTCCCCAGGGCTTGCCGACTGTCTATCCCACTGAGTACTTTGGTGCACCCATTTTTATTTTAACACTATCCCCACCTCCGCCCAACACTATCAATCCCTCTCCATAATATATCCCCACCTCCTTCCAGCATCATCCATCCTTCTCCATAATATATCCCCACTTCCGCCCAGCACTATCCATCCATCTCCATAATATATCCCTACCTCCGCCCAGCATCATCTTTCCCTCTCCATTATATATCCCCACCTCCGCCCAGCATCATCCATCCCTTTCCATAATATATCCCCACTTCCGCCCAGCATCATCCATCCCTTTCCATAATATATCCTCACCTCCGCCCAGCACTATCCATCCCTCTCCATAATATATCCTCACCTCAGCCCAGCACTATCCATCCCTCTCCATAATATATCCCCACCTCTGGCCAGCATCATCCATCCCTCTCCATAATATATCCCCACTTCCGCCCAGCATATCCATCCCTCTCCATAATATATCCCCACCTCCGCCCAGCATCATGCATCCCTCTCCATAATATATCCCCACTTCCGCCCAGCATCATCCATCCCTTTCCATAATATATCCCCACTTCCACCCAGCATCATCCATCCCTTTCCATAATATATCCTTACCTCCGCCCAGCACTATCCATCCCTCTCCATAATATATCCTCACCTCAGCCCAGCACTATCCATCCCTCTCCATAATATATCCCCACCTCTGGCCAGCATCATCCATCCCTCTCCATAATATATCCCCACTTCCGCCCAGCATATCCATCCCTCTCCATAATATATCCCCACCTCCGCCCAGCATCATGCATCCCTCTCCATAATATATCCCCACTTCCGCCCAGCACTATCCATCCCTCTCCATTATATATCCCCACCTCTGCCCAGCATCATGCATCCCTCTCCATAATATATCCCCACTTCCGCCCAGCACTATCTATCCCTCTCCATTATATATCCTCACCTCCGCCCAGCATCATCCATCCCTTTCCATAATATATCCCCACTTCCGCCCAGCACTATCAATCCCTCTCCATAATATATCCCCACCTCCACCCAGCACCATCCATCCCTCTCCAGGATTCTGGGTGGGGATATACTGTGGAGAGGGATGGATGATGCTGGGCAGGGGTGGGGATATATTGTGGAGAGGGATGGATGGTGTTGGGTGGGGATGAAGATGATTGAGTTGCAGTATGAAAATGGATGAGGATGACTCTCCACAATGTTACTCTCATCTCCACCTAGAGTCATCATCCATTTTCACACTGCAACTCAATCATATCCACTTGTCAGTCAAGTAGAATGAAATGAAATAAAGTCCAGATCGACTACAGCACAGGGGGCACAGCAGCACACACTAACTTCACTTTTTTGACTTACCCTCCATGCTGCTTTGTGCATGCACTGTGACCTGATAGGGCTGGGTCCACGTTCACCGCTGACCATACCCCCTGCCTGTGTCCCGGCAGCAGGAAGAGGAGCGAGTGTTGGCCGCCAGAGTGTTGGGGAGTCAGAAGGGCGGCGCAGGCTCGCTCGGCAGGAACAAAAATTGTCTCTGGACAGCCGCACTCTAAACAAATTGTAGCCTTTATTAAAAGGACAGCACTTCAAGTCACAAGCAAAATAAAACCCGACTGCTGACGCGTTTTGCACTGAAACTAGTGCTTAGCTATGACTAAGCACTAGTTTCAGTGCGAAACGTGTCAGTGTCGGGTTTTATTTTGCTTGTGACTTGAAGTGCTGTCCTTCTTTTAATAAAGGCTACAATTTGTTTAGAGTGCGGCTGTCCAGAGAACATTTTTGTTCCTGCTTTGCTAAGTGCATTGCCTGCACCTGAGTCGTCTGCAGCGGAGGATATTCACTTGGAGCGGCTACTCCCTTTTGCCTTGCATCATTATATGATAATCCTTTTTTTGCTATTCTCTATAGCGAGCGAACGAACAAGGGGGGGGGGCTAGTGAAAGTGACAGGTGGCAGAGGATTCTCCTTCTCTATAGCGGGCGCAGGCTAGCGGCAGCACAGGCAATTTTTATACTTCATGTGTTGCTGTGGGGGGAGCGGGCAATGCCAGGCGGGCCCCTTGGGACGTTCGGGCCACTTACATGAGTACTGCCTGTACACCCCTGATAGAGGCCCTGAATGAGCATACCCCATACTCATATTCACATGGGGGGGGGATGTGGATGCACTCTTGTTAAATGGGGCTACCAAATTCTGATAAGCCCCCTGCCCGCAGACCCCCACAAACTTGTTGCAATGTCGCAGTGCTGCTAAAAATTGCAGATCGCCGCCATTACTAGTAAAAAAATTATAATAAAAATGCCATAAATCTTTCCCATAGTTTGTAGACGTTATAACCTTTGTGCAAACCAATCAATATACGCTTATTGTGATTTATTTATTTTTTAATAGGAATATGTAGAAGAATATATATTGGCCTAAACTGATGAATAATTTTTATTTTTATTTTTTTAAATATTTTTGGGGGATATTTAATATAGCAAAAAGTTAAAAATATATTTTTTCTCAAAATTGTCGCTCTCAAAAAATAAAAACCACAGAGGTGACCAAATACCACCAAAAGAAAGCTCTATTTTGTGCGAAAAAAAGGCCGTCAATTTTCTTTGGGTACCACGCGCAATTGTCAGTTAAAGCGACGCAGTTCCGTATCACAAAAAATGACCTTATCATTAAGCAGGAAAATCTGAAGTGGTTAAATACTTTTGGGTCGGATTGGGGTTTTACATATAAAATGGTCTTGCGGTCTCATATAAGATGATCGAGGGGTTCTCTACTCCTGAACAATGACAACTGCTCAGCTTAGCAGCCTGCAATGACTAAAAGGGCGGAGCGAGCAGCCTGCACGTCTGTAGGGATGCGGGGATGCCGCTGTCATATACCTCCAGTGCTGGCAGACAGGAGAGGCAGAGCAGGGCAGAGTGCTGGAGGAATCAGTAGCAGTGTCTTAGATACATCATGGCTGACAAGGAGCAGAAAGTCCAGTACTACACCCTGGAAGAGATACAGAAACACAATCATAGTAAGAGCACCTGGATCATCCTCCACTTCAAAGTGTACGATGTCACCAAGTTCCTGGAGGAGGTGAGTGGGCCTGCCTGGGCTCTGTTTGTTTATAGGGTGGAGGGATTCCATTAGATCCAGTGATGTGTCACTCTCCCTCCACCATGTATGTGGGGGGAGATCTTGTCTAGATGACCCTGGAGAGAGCTGTGATCACACAGGAGAGCATGCCTCTTATTACCTGTGTATTGTTTACACCTGTCATGTCTATGTGTCCTGTCTGTCAGGATCTGACAACAGAGCCTGCAGATCTTCCCACAATAACACACCGCTCACAATCTATGCTGCATACAGTATTATATATTTGTTTCTGTAGTAGAGCGATGACTAAAGCCGTGCGCTAATACGCTTTTACCTGGATTGTCACTATAACGACCCAACTACCTTATAAACTTGTTTGGCAAGTGAGTTATTGTAGAAGTAAATGAGGTGTGTTGCAGAATGAGCTTGGATTATGTACAGCCTGTAACCGCTTGTAGCCTCCTTTTAACCACTTAAGGGCCGAGCCTCTATCTGAGATTTGGTTTTTACAAGTTTAAAGCGGAGTTCCACCCAAAATTGGAACTTCCGCTAATCCCACTCCTCACCCCCTTACATGCCACATTTTGGCATGTAATTTTTTTTTTGGGGGGGGGGGGGGGAGTGGGGGCTTCAGGAGGAGTGGGACTTCCTGTCCCACTACCTTCTTCCGCCGAGGGGCTGGTTAGGCGATTAAGCTTGATCGCCTACAGCAGCCCCTCCCTGTAGGCGATCGCATGGGACACATGACAGGTCCCATGCGATCGCCTATCCAATAGGAGAGCGCAACGCCACTTGCGCATGCGCAGTGGGTGCCTGGCCGTGAAGCCGAAGGCTGTCACGGTTGGGTGCCCACACTTAGGATGAAGACGCCGGCTGGGGAGGGGGGGGAGAGGAGCGGACCCCGGCCGGCGCGACACTGGATCGTGGAGCAGGTGAGTGTGTGTTTATTAAAAGCCTTTTAAAGACTTTTACTAAACACTAAATTTGGCTGGAACACCCCTTTAAAAACAGCTTTTTTTTTTTTTCGCTAGGAAATTACTTAGAACCCCAAACATTATATATATATATTTTTTAACACCCTAGAGAATAAAATGGCAGTCGTTGCATTACTTTTTGTCACACCGTATTTGCACAGCGGTCTTACAAGCACACTTATTTTGGGGGAAAGAAATCACTTTTTTTAATTAAAAAAAGAAGACATACCGTAAAGTTAGCCCAATTTTTTTTCATATATATTGTGAAAGATAATGTTACGCCGAGTAAATTGATACCCAATGTGTCACGCTTCAAAGTTTCGCCTGCTCGTGGATAGGCAACAAACGTATTCCCTTACAGGCGACGTTTAAAAAATTCTACAGGTTGCATGTTTTGCGTTACAGAGGAGCTCTAGGGCTAGAATTATTGCCCTCGCTCTAACGATCGCAGCGATGCCTCGCATGTGTGGTTTGAATACTGTTTTCATATGCGGGCGGTGCTCAAGTATGTGTTCGCTTCTGCGCACAAGCTCATTGGAATTTTCATTGTTTTAACTTTTTTTATTTTGACAGTTTATTTATTTATTTATTTGGGTCTCTTTTATTCCTATTACAAGGAATGTAAACATCCCTTGTAATAGGAAAAAAAAGCATGACCGGTCCTCTTAAATATAAGATCTGGGGTCAAAAAGACCCCAGATCTCACATTTAGACTAAAATTCAATAAAAAACAAAACATTTTTATTTTTTTTGTCATTCTAAAAAAAAAAAAAATTGCCTTTTTAAGAGCTATCGGCAGAAGTGACGTTTTGACATCGCTTCCGCCCCGCAGTGATATGGAGATGGGTGGGGGCCATCTTCCCCTCACTCGTCTCCATACTCAGGCAGGGTACAGACGCGTTTGCCTCCGCTGCTGCCAACGGCTCCGATAAGCGTCGGAGGGCACGGCCGCCAATAGAAATTATTTTGCAGCTTATCAACCGCAGAGAGCACTTTTATCCGAAAGCGGCCCGTCCGCTGAAGAAGAGGATACTGGGATTATGGTAGCTAGCTGCTACCATAACAACGGTATGCCTCTTTAAACAGCCAACGTATTCCTGCGGTGGACGTTCCGTAAGTGGTTAAAGCAACCCCCCTTTATTAACCTGACTATATGAATGCCACCTGTTTAATACAACTAATAAAGTTAGTCGTATTTGAACTGGCCAAACAGTGCAAGAAGGAGGTAAGTAAAGCTGGCCATACATTAGTAAGTCTAAAGCCTCGTACACACCATCAGATTTTCGGATGACCGTTCGTCCATTTTTTGTTGCATGCTAGTCTCATGTGGAAAGTAAAAAGGTTACTTACTATACGGAAATTCTCGTATGACAGAATACAATTTCACAAGTGACGTCCTGTGTTAAATGGGTTTTGTTTGTATTCTTTTGTTTCTGAGCATGCGTAGTCTTGCTCTTACGAATTTCTTCGGACGAAAACTGTACTAAATAAACAAAAATCGGACGTAAGTTCACGTACGACATAAAATGTTATGTTCTGCACCTCCAGCTTTTGTCGGACCAATATTCGGAATCCGCTGTCAAAAGCATCATACTAACTAAGGATGAGCTCGGGCGTGTTCGCGACTAGCACATGCAGAGCCCGCCAGGAAGTCGGCACTGCACAGTGCTAATCGCAGGCAATGAGACGTTTCTCGATCTGTGCAGCCACGCATCGGGAAAATGTCTCGCTGACTGCGATTAGCACTGTGCAGTGCCAACTTCCTGGTGGGCTCTGCACCTGCTAGTTGTGAACACGCTTGAGCTCATCCCTAATACTAACAGTCCGAAAATCGGCGCTGTCCTCTACTGAGCCGCTTCCCTACCAGTGTTCGGATTCCCAGCACTGGCATGTGTACTGTGGGCAGATAGCTGTGATCCCTTGTGACTTCACAGCCGGCTGCCCACTGCACATGCTGCACTTTGTGAATAGATTTATAGGCTTCTGGGATCTGTAGCATGTCCCAGACAGTTGCTGGGAAAAACCTCTGGTTGGACCAAAAGTGGGTGCAGGTACCCACTTCCTCCTCCCTTCTAAAAAAAAGTGCCAAAAATAGAAAGGGGGGGGGGGGGCATATAAAGCAGAACTTTACATTTTAGGGTGAAATTCTGCTTTAACCTCCCTAGCGGTATGATTCTGTCTGGAATTTTGTTCCAAAAGCGGTACCATTTTTTTGTATGGAAATTTGGTGTTATTTATTGTAGGCCTGCAATTCTTAGTAAATACTTACTTAAACCTGACCAAAGAAGACTCTAGTAGACCTCTCAGATGTAATAACGTTCGAAAAAATAAAATCATGAGTTATAATCTAATAAATAATATCATTTTATTCAGTAATGTAATAAATAATGCAATTTGTCAAACAGAAGAAAATTCAGTAATAAATAATGCAATTTGTCAAACAGAAGAAAATTCAGTAAACATCCTGGGTGTGGTAAATTTTGAAACATGGGACTGCACATAGACCAACGTCACAATCAGAGCAATAGAACCTTGTTTCCTTTCGGACTTTTTTTCCATTCCCATCTCGCTTTGAGCAGCAAACTACACACATTCTTGTAGGTGCTGCCTTTTTTGCGCTTGGCGGGATGTAATCCGTAAAGTGACGACCAGTCAGCCTCTCTGGGTTTACAATGTCAACAGCGCGACGTCCAGATCTGTTCACGGCCACTGATGGCGTTTGGTAGTTCAAAAAAATTTGCTCCACCACCTTCCAGATGAAGTCGGAGTGAACAAGAGGCTTGTCACTCCTTCCCTTGTGCAGTATATAGGCATTCCACATACATTGTTCCAGGAGATGCCTGAATATTTTTTTATAGTATTTTTTTTGTTGCTTCCGCATAGCTGGATAGAAGGTCATCGCCTGATCGGCTCTATCGACTCCTCCCATGGTGTTGTTGTAATCGATCACAAGTTGTGGCTTTTTGACATCTTTCCCACCTCTTGTGTGGACCATGGCAGTGGAGGTGGTATGTACTGTACTCATTAGGCACACGTCTTTTTTGTCACGCCAACGCATTGCCATCATCTTTCCTTTCTGCCAGGCCACCATTTCTCCTGTTTTCAGTTTTTTCTTGGAAAACATACATGGCAGGTCACGTCGGTTGGCTCTAGCGGTTCCATATGCGTCAGTCTTGTTTTTTAGTAGAAACTCGTACAGCTCAGGCGACGTGTAAAAGTTGTCGGTTGTTACACAATACCCCTGATTGAGCAATGGTTCAAGCAATGAAAGGACTGATGACGTTGCCATCCCATAGTCGCTGTACCTGGGGTTGAATTGTGTTCCTTTGCCGGTGTATATGATGGAATTCCATATATAGCCAGTTGTAGACTCGCAGAGCATATAGGATTTTATTCCAAACCGCGCTCTCTTGGATGCGATGTATTGAATCCAGCTGAGGCGTCCTTTGTAAGCCATCAGACTTTCATCAATGCTGATGTCACGGTCTGGGACATAGGCCTGCTGGAAATTTGTTATAATCATTTGGAATACTTCCCAGATTTTCTTCAGTTTGGGCGCTGGATGTGTGGCTTCGTCAAAGTCCTCATTGTTGGTGAAGTGTAGATTCTTCATTATGAGGGAAAATCGGTACTCGGACATGATGGTGCCAAAAAATGGGGTTGCCAGCAATTTATTTTTAGTCCAGTACCATCTCTGCAGGGGTTTACCCACCACCCCTTGGAGAAGTATTAGCCCCAGAAATTTCCATATGTCCTCCTTACTCACAGGTTCCCATTTTCTGGATCTGGAAAACTTGCTGTGCAGAGTAGTGGATTGCTGCTCTTTGTAGCGGTTTGTCTCCGTGACAATCTTTTCAATGACGTCATCTGTCAGAAATAATTTTAGGTACGCCAAAGGATCATTGTGATCAACTTCTACCTTCATCCCAGGCGATCCTGTAAACGGGAATCTTGGCGGTGGTACTGCATCCATACCGCAATCAATAGGGCACCAAGTGCGCACCTCACTGAGCTCAAGTGGAGATTCGTCGCTGTCGCTACTTCTCTGGTCAGAGTCGGAGTCGTATGACGAATCTTGCCACGAATCGCTATCGCTGTCGCTCAATTCTGCGAGGAACTCTGTGTCGCTGTCGCTGTCACTTATCTGATCCAAAGCCGCTTTGGAGGTGCTAAAGTGACGCTTTGATGCCATTTTATTTTTTTTGGTTAGATAAAACAGCAAAAAGGGCAGCCAGGGCAGTGTAGAATAATCTGAGGTGATACAGTGAAATCCTGTCAGATTACACTGTATCATGTAACTTTATGTGTGTGTTTTACTTTTTTACATTGTAACATTGTAACTTTTTTGAATCTCCCGCCCACTTCCGCCACTGTGAGGCGCTGCGGTTCACAGAGACGGAAGAGAGAGGAGACATCAGAGAAGACATCAGCGGGGCTCTCACCGGGATTAGATAAGAACACCGCTGCGCTCACTCTGCAATACATTCTGCCGGGGCTCTCACCGGCGATCACAGCGGGAAACCCCGCTGGATCGCCGGGATGTCACCACACCACCGCTGCGCTCACTCTGCATTTCCCCTGACTCATCTGACCGGCGATCCAGCGGGACTAGTCTGACCGGCGATCCAGCGGGAAACCCCCGCCGGATCGCCAGGAATTTTTGGGGGAAAAAAAAATGCACCCCGAGCGTGACTCGGGGTTACCGCTTCTGGCACTGAATGTTAACCCCGAGTCACGCTCGGGAATACCGCCAGGGAGGTTAACCACATGCCGACCAGGGCAGGACAATATACGTCGACACAATGGCTCGGCTGGGCATATGGGTGTACAGGTGTGTCCCCTTTAAGATGCGGCATTGTGGGTGCGCGCGCCCACCGTGAGTCCGACCGTGGGTCCTGCGGACTCAATGTCCACGGGGATACCAGCGATCGTCTCACAGAGAGGAAGAACAGAAAAATGCTGATGTAAACAAGCATTTTGCCATTCTTCCTAGTGACAGGACACTGATCACAGCTCCCTGTAATTGGGAGTGGTGATCAGTGTCGTGTCACACGTAGCCAGACCCCCCACCGTTAGAACACATCCCTAGGACACACTTAACCCCTTCAGCGCCCCTTACTGGTTAACCCCTTCACTGCTAGTGTCATATTTACAGTAATCGGTTCATTTTTATAGTACTGATTGCTGTATCAATGACAATGGTCCCAAAATGGCATCAAATGTGTCTGCCATAATGTCGCAGTCACAATAAAAATCGCAGATCGCCGCCATTACTGGTAAAAAATGTATTAATAATAAAAATGCCATAAAACGATCCCCTATTTTGTAGACGCTATAACTTTTGCGCAAACCAATCAATACAAGCTTACTGCGTTTTTCCCCAAAAATATGTAGAAGAATACGTATCGGCCTAAACTGAGGAAAACAAATATATATATATATATATATATATATATATATATATATATATATATATATATACCACCAAAATTGGCGCTCTATTTTTGTTTATAGCGCAAAAAATAAAAACCACAGAGGTGATACCACTAAAAGAAAGCTCTATTTGTGGGAAAAAATTACATACATTTTGTTTGGGAGCCACGTCACACAACCCCGCAATTGTCGGTTAAAGAGACGTAGTGCCTAATCGCATAAAGTGCTCTGGTCTTTGGGCAGCCAAATAGTCCGGGGCTAAAGTGGTTACAGTGGTAGTAAACTCTTCAGAAGGAAGACCGGGTTAAGATGGAACCCCTGTCAGCGGTGACGGTACACTGCAGGAGGGCTTTGTTCTAAGGCATAGGTGGCAAACACAATGCCCGCGGGCCGAATGCGGCCCTCCAGGCCATTTCATGTGGCCCTCGCACCTCTCCTGCAGCTGCAGCCCCCCTCTGGTCCTCCTCCAGACCCTTACTTTCTGCTTTTTAGCAATGCATCCAGCTTCTTCCCAGCAGCAGCATAAGTAAAGGGGGGTGCACTGTGATGTAAGGGAGAGTGGGGGAACTTAACTTTTGATGGTAGGTTAGCTCTTGGCATCTAATGTAAGGGGAGGGGATGCGCTGAACATCTAATCTTAAAGATACAACCGGCCCTTTTGAGGGCAATCATAATGCCGATGTGGCCCACGATGAAATAGAGTTTGACACCTCTGTTATAAGGTAAGAATTTCATATGGTAGTATGCAGTGCATATCAGCCTATTATGCCATTGTCTTGCAGAAAAAAGGTTTGGTTTAATAAAAAAATAACAATATATATATAATATATATATATATATATATATATATATATATATATATATATATATATATATATATATATATATATATATATATATATATATATATATATATATATATATATATATACATACACACATACATACATACATACATACATAGCTAGTAGTGTCAAGTTTTGCTTTTGTTCATTTTCAATGGCAGTGATGAGAAAATTCAGAACAGGATGGACATTTTTTACTAAACAGATTTCTAAGGCTTCATACATAGTTTGCATCAAAAATGCCGCTTTTGAGGGCGTTTTTTTTGCCTCTACGCACCCCTTCATATTAAGCCTTGTACACAAGAAGAGCCTTGCATTACTGTGTGGAGTTACAGACAGAAGAACAGGAAGTGAGGATTTCTCAGAAGAAATAAGGACATTTTAAAAGCAAAATCAAAGGATGAGGTAAGTGAAGGACTTCACTAGGGTAAAGGAAGCTATTGTACCTTTGCAACCCCTTTAACACAGCCAGCCTAAAAAAAATGTAAAAGTGCATTGCGGCATATGCACACTATAGCGCACTGCCTGCATCCAGGGTTGCTCATCCATCCCTAACCACAGGTGACTGCAGAGAATGCTGACACATGCGAAAAGTGACTGCTTTACTCGGCCTTTAATTTCTTTGTACAGAGTGGGCGTGCACAACTTTCCGTATACGCATGATCCCAGCCCTAGGGTTCCGCTGATTCTTGCTGCTGGAATCCGCTGTTTACATATACCTGTTTAAAGGAGGCCTTAAAGCACCACTTAAGCTCATTTTTAGCGCTGCATATGATTACTCTTTACCACCTCATTTGACACATATTTTTGGAAATACCTTTTTTTTTTTTTTTTTTTTTTTAAAAGCCCTGTTTTTTATGTTCTTATTCCTTGCATAGACGAAAATTAAATATACTTCCTCTGTTTGGGCCTCATGGGATACACATTATGCAACACAGAAAGCTGAGGGGCCAAAAACTTGCATTATCTCCCAACACTATAGCAACATGTAATGTAAAAGTCAGATCTCTGTCTACGGGTACGTGAGATCTGGCACGATGTCTTTCACAATATATGTTGTCATAGTGTCAGAGATCTTGCCAGAGTTTGGCACCAATGGGCTTGCAGTCTTCTGGGTTGTGTGACTCTTATCACAGAAGTTTAAATGAAACTTGCAGTGCCGCTCTAGGCTGAGACAGCTCCCTGCCAGTTGCAAAGGGAGCTGGCATCAGTGCACCGTTCAGAGGTTTAATAGCATAATTGAACAGAAGAAAAGGCGCTGCTCACCAACCCATTGCATTAGTATGTAGATGAATGTGGTCTCTGCCAGTGCTGCTCCAGCCATGCTCCCCTGATATGTTTCGCCCCTATGACCAAGCCCTGGTGAGCGGGGCGAAACATGTCAGGGGAGGGGGGGGCACATTCTGGAACGGCGCTGGTAGAAGCCACATTCGTCTATATAGCAGCACCTTTTCTTCTTTTATTACAGAAGGCCATACGGACTGCTGACCAGTCAGTCACCTGAGAACGGTGATTTTTCCTGTTTATCTATTATTATGTCTGTTACATCTATAGTGACTCTTTTTCTGAGACCAGACTCCCTGACTGTATGGTTGCTGCTTATTCCTGTGTGTGTGAAGTCTATATCACAAGTTCTTCTTTATTGTATTGTAACCATTGAAAACTTTCTAATAATAAAAAATGACCTAAAAGTTTGAAATGCAGCTTTAAAAGTTGTTAAAAAAGCTTTATTATTTTATAATTATTTTTTTGTTTACGTAGAATAAACAAACATGTTCTGCTTACCTGCTCTATGTAATGGTATTGCACAGAGTGACCCCGAAACCCCTCTTCTAGAGCCCCCCACTGGCACTCTCAGCTCCTTCTCATTTTTATCTGCTACCAAAGCAAGCTGCTTGCTATGGGGGGCAGATGTATCCAACCTTTAGCGAGGGCCACTTAAGCGACTTGGTAATTGGTTGCGCGCCACAATAAGTGGAGTGGGCAGATGACAGGTCCGTGTATGCATAGCGGACATGGACACAGCCCCCTCTACTCTATGGGCCCTCCGATTTCCCCAGACAGAAAGGGATGGATTCCCGTTGGTGTTTTTTTTTTTTTTTTGCAGATCAAATTAGAGGTTGTCACTCCAAAGAGGTTAATGGAGGGTCCGATTGGGTCAGACTGATCATGTGAAAGAGGTCTAAGGCTGCTTTCACACTGATGCGCTCCGCTTTACCCACACCAAGGGTGCAGCACCTGTGGCTTTCCTGTGAGTTGGCTGCACTTTACCATAGACTCCTATTTTATCATGCAGGTGTGGTGCAGGTAATAACAGGAGTCTATGGCTCAGTGAAGGTAACCCACAGATGCACTGGGGTGCACCTGCAGATTAATTTGTAAGCAGCCCAGTAACTACTGCAAAACAGATCTGCCAAAATATACACTTCATGCTCAAATATAACATTTTAGTAATAAACTTACCTTTACTAACAGTCTACTATTCAGGTAATGCTGGTTGTTGTTGTCCCAGGCAAGAGTGCATTTGGTATCACTTTGTCCATGACAGGAGCTGGCGCTATACAGGAAGCAACCTGCTTGCTTCCTCTACTGCCAGCTTCATGCACAACACTGATGCTCTGGTATAGAGGGCCGGCAACCCACAATTTGAGGTTGCCTACCCACCATCCCAGAGCAAGAGGTCACGGGCCGCATCAGAGGGCTTTGTGGGGCACATGTTGGACACCCCCTGGTCTAGAGCTAGGCTATGTGCATCCATAGGCATACACAGCATGGCCCTGCCCCCTGCTCTCTTCTCACAGGAATTGATTGAAAGCAGCAGAAGTCACTGGTTCCCACTGCTGCCTCCCTGTCCTGTGAATGGAGGGTAAGAGGAGAGCCGCTACAGCCGGGCACAGCATGGGATCGAGTGAGGACTTGAGGTAAATGGGGGGGGGGGGCGCTTTTATAGTTAAAAAAAAATTGTTATGGCTTTAGAACCACTGTAAATATATAGGATATTTCCAGTATATTGCTATATAATCCTGCAGTCGCTTACAATTGAAGATAATCCATGCACATTTGTTGGCCACTACGAAATGTAAATCTGTCGTTTTATGCTGTATTTACTGCCCTAATTGCTCATCTCAGTAAAGCCTAAAATAATTCCTTGGATCAGTTAACAGCAGAATAGGCTTTACCATTAGTTTGGTGCCACGAGCAGGGCACCCAGTTTGCTCTGAATTGGCATCATGACTTGCCATGGTGCGGGTGGGCGAGCCTCTTCTACTATAACAACCAATGACACACTATGGCCACAATGCGTCTTTTGTTGCCATGGGTCGGGGTGCGCTGGTCTCCAACATTATAGCAACGCATGATGCTTATCCAGGGCAGACGGTATTCACCTCCCACCTCCTGCCTCACCGCTGGATCTAAAAGGTGGGGTTCTGATGGGGACTGTGTTTGGGGGAAATCTGTGAATGGATGTGATTAGGGGACTCAAAGATGGGGGGGGGGGGGGGGGGGGGTCTTTGATAAGATGGGGGAACTCTGATGTTGATTTCATCAAGTGGTTGTATGCATTGTCCCAGGCTCAGGTTTCTGATTAAGGTTTTTATATTTTTTTACATTTTAGACTGGACTGTCACGAGCTGTACCACGTTACCTAGAACAGTGTTCAGAAACGCTGTTCTAGGTATTGCGGTTTGCGGTTATGAGAGATTGCTGCTTGAACGTGTCTACAAGGGGGGACAGCCTATCTCCAAGCTTCACTCAAGAACCTAAGCCCTCATACATACCTGAGCAGAGTGATCTTTTGGGTGCTTTTGCGTGCATATATGAGTGTTTTACATGTGTATTCAAGCTTCGGGCACTTTTGTTTTAGCCAGTAAAAAGCGCTAGGAGGAGGAGACCAATTCTTACAGGCTCAAAAATGCCTGAAATACACCTGAAAAATGCTTGATTCAAATAGTTTCTGGCATTCCTATTGAAGTCTATGGGGCCAAAAAAACACCCAAATTTGCTGAAGGTATCTCATGTAGCTTTTGGAACTTCAGGCATCTGAGCGCTCATCTGTGAACAGCCACCACTGAAATGCATGGGATTTTGAATGTTGAGCATTTTGGAGCTTCCAGCTTTGAGCCACAAAATGTTTATGTGTAAATGGTGCCTGATTGGAGTTTTAAGCTACAAAACAATTTCCACAATCCTTAACAAGCCAAATCTCATGCTTTTACATTGTCTCTATTCACATTGAGCATTCAAGTGCCTCTAGATCCACACTTGAAGCTCAAAAATGTACACAAGCCCCATAAATGAGAATGGGGCATTTTTTTTTTTTTTTTTTTTTACTTCAATAGGTACAAAGAAGGTCCTCTATGGCACGTCACTCCTAAAAGCACATGGGGGGGGGGGGGGGGGGTGAGCACAAAAACAGATGTTCAGTATTGGACACGCGCAACAACATTTTTTATAAAATTTGTGGGAATTGGAAAGCATGTAGGGAAATTGGGCATATTTAGGGTAAAATTCAGGAGTAAAACTCTGCTTTTGTTTTTGCTATTTCGTGTTTCACACTTTTGACAGTTGTAATAAATAGTTTTCTATAGATCTCCCTGAACTGCGTTGTTAGTGTATCATATAATAGCTGCGTGGCAGAGATCTTGAATTCTTTGGATTTGATTTTAAATTTTTTTTATTTTTTTTGGTTTGGAAGCAGTTTACTTGCATTGCGACATGGTTTGCTTTAGAGATCCAAACTCTTTGCAGAAGAACTACAAAGATTAAACCCTAATGTGGCCATGACTTGCATCAGTCCATGACCTGTAAACTGAGTATTCTGTACAAAGGTGAACTTGGCATGCTAATCAGGGTTAGTCATAGGTGAGACAAGTTCTTGGTGACAGGATTAAAGCAAGTTTCTACCATTGCCTACTATGACTTTTGTGCACAAAGCAGTGAGCAGATTATTATTTTACCTTCTTTATAAAAAAACTTTTTATATTGCTTTTGTAAGCTGCTGGTAACGATAGCAAATCTTTTCCTAGTTTTGTGCATAAAATATCTCCCTCCCCAAATTTTTTATTTTTTTTGTGTGTGTGTGTGTATATATATATACAGGCATACCCCGCTTTAAGTACACTCACTTTACATACACTCGCAAGTAAGGACATACCCACAAGTGTATGTAAAGTGCCTTACAAGTACTGTACAGACATTTTGCAGCCACAGTAGAAGGAGCTAAAGCTCCGAGAGCATAACCCGTTCTGTTCCAGCTCCTAACACCCCCACTACAGCCCCTGATTCCCCCACTACACCCTAGAAGTGAAAACAGGTATTGTTTCACTTTAAGTACATTTTCATTTTACATACATGCTCTGGTCCCATTGTGTACTTAAAAGTGGGGTATGCCTGTATAGCGGAACCTTGGTTTACGAGTAATGCGGTTAACTAGCAATTAAAAAAAAAAATTCTGGCTCTGTTTGCGAGTGTCTCGCAAAGCGAGCAGAATTCAAGCTCATGGGGTGTGCAGTACAGCATTTGGCCAGAGGTGTTGGGGGGTGCCCGAGCCGTTCAGAAATACTCAGTTTCCGAGTTTAGCCAAACTGTCCCCAAGCCTTTCTGAGTATTTCAGAGGCTCTCCGGCGCCCCCCACCTCTGGCCCACATGCGGTATTGCATGCCATATAAGTCAATGCGGCACAAATTATCTTAGTTTCCATTGACTTCTATAGGGAAACTCGCTTTGATATGCAAGTGCTCCAGTCTCAAGTCTTTTGCAGACTCCAACAGGTTTTCTTCTAAGGTTGTCCTGTATTTAGCTCCATCTATCATCCCATCAACTGACCAGCTTCCCTGTCCCTGCTGAAGAAAAGCATTCCCACAACATTATGCTGCCACCACCATGTTTCACAGTGGAATGTGTGTTCAGGGCGATGTTAGTTGTCTGCCACACACATAGCATTTTGCTTTTAGGTCAAAAAGTTAAATTTTTGTCCCATCTCACCAGAGCACCTTCTTCCACATGTTTACTGTGTCCCCCAACATGGCTTCTCGCAAACTGAAAATGGGATTTCTTATGACTTTCTTTCAACAATGGCTTTCTTCTTGCCACTCTTCCATAAAGGCCAGATTTGTGGAGTGCTCTACTAATAGTTTTCCTGTGGACAGATTCTCCCACCTGAGCTGTGGATCTCTGCAGCTCCTCCAGAGTTACCATGGACCTCTTTCTTGGCTGCTTCTCTGATTTAATGCTCTCCTGGACTGTCAGTTTAGGGGGGCAGCCATGTCTTGGTAGGTTTGCAGTTGTGCCATACTCTTCATTTTTGGATGATTGCTTGAGCAGTGCTCAGTGAGATATTCAAAGCTTGGGCTATTTTTATTTTTTTATAACCCAACCCTGCTTTAAACTTCTTCACAACTTTATCCCTGATCTGTCTGGTGTGTTCTGTGAAGGTTCTGTTTGTTCTCGAAGGTTCTCTAACAAACTACTGAGGGCTTCACAGAACAGCTGTATTTATATATAACTGAATTTAAAGTACACACAGGCGGACTCTATTTACTAATTAGGTCACTTTTGGGGGCATATGGTTCCACTAGAATTTTAGTTGGGGGTATCGGACTAAAAGGGGCTGAGCGCAAATGCACGCCACACTTTTCAGATTTATTTGTAAACTAATAACTTTTTAAAAACATTTATCTTTTTTTTCTTTTTTTTTTTTCCCACATCACAATTATGTGCCACTTTGTGTTGTCTATCACATAAAATTCCAATAAAATACACTTAAGTTTTTTGGTTGTAAAATGACAAAATGTGGAAAATTTCAAGGGATATGAATACTTTTTCAAGGCGCTGTACAACCTTGATTCTAAAACAGTTGAGACTCTGTTTAAATCGACATAAAAACTGAATGCAGTGCTTTGCAAACCTCATAAACCCATATTTTTTTCACAACTTAAAACATATCAAATGTTTAAAGAGAAAAAATAAGGTAATTTTGAAACTGATGGCAGCAACACATCTAAAAAAAAAAAAGCTGGGACAGGCCCATGTTTTCCATCGTCTAGCATCCCCTCTTCTTTTAAAAACACTCTAAACATCTGGAAACTGAGGAGACCCTTTGCTGGATTTTTGGAAGAAAAATGTTGTCCCATTCTTGTCTGAGCACATGCTGCTCTAATGCCGCGAACACGCGATAATTTTTCAGCTTGTAAAAAACAATGTTTTTTAAAAATGTAATTTAAAATGATCATGTGTGGGCTTCACAGCATTTTTCGGGGTTCTGAAAAACGACAAAAAAAAATAAAAAAATTCGAACATGCTCTATTTTTTAACAACGTTTTAAACAATGAAGTTTTTCGAGTTGTAAAAAATGAGCGTGTGTGGGCTTTAACGACGTGACAAACCTGCGCATGCTCAGAAGCAAGTTATGAGATGGGAACGCTTGTTCTGGTAAAACTACCATTCGTAATGGAGTAAGCGCATTCATCACGCTGTGACAGACAGAAAAGCACGAATCATCTTTTACAAACACAAAAGCTGCCCCAAGGGTGGCGTCACCCGCATGGAACTTCCCCTTTATAGTGCCAACGTACGCGTTGTACGTCACCGCGCTTTGCTAGAGCATTTTTTTTTCCCCCACTATCGTGTGTGTGTGGGCAACGTCGTTTTAGGTGTGTGTATATATATATTTGAGTTGTGTACCATTTTTGCTTTAGCTATGATTAAGCGCTGATACCCCAGTGCGAAACGTGTCAGCTATCCACCCCACTGTCTGCTGTGACTTGTAGTGCTGTTTCCATTTTTTACCAGGCAACTTTTTTAAGAATTTTGTGGAAGTGCGGCTGTCCAGTCTTTTCTCCAGTCTTCGCTTTGTGCATTGCCTGCACCCACGCTTCTGAGAGGACACTGATTGCTGAGTGCACTCACCTGGAGTGGCAGTTTCCCTTTTTTCTCTATGGGCCCTTTCACACTGGTGCCTTTTCGCGGTAAAAATAGCACTATTAAAACGCTCAATAAACGCTCCCCATGCCCCTCTCCATTGAAATGAATTAAAAATCGCGGTAAAATCGCGGTGTTTTGCCACGATTTTAATTGCTGAAAAAACACCAAGATTTTACTGCGCTTTTACCGCGTTTTTAATTCATTTCAATGGATGGGGGCGTTTTAATAGCGCTATTTTTACCGCAAAAACGCACCAGTGTGAAAGGGCCCTAACGTCGTTTTAATGATGAAGTTGAAAAAAACGTTGTTTTTCTAGAGGCTGAAAAACGTAGGTTTTTTTTTTTACAACCGAAAAATGATCGTGTGTATGCGGCATCAGACCTAGATATACTTACTGGATCTTGCAGCATTCATGGGGTTTGATTTACTAAAAGCCAATCGGCTTCCATTTTATTTAAATTTTTTGTCAAAGCTCAATTATTGAATAAGCTGAAGTTAGAAGCTGATTGGTTACCATGCACAACTTCCCCTGATATTGCTCTCTCGTTTTAGTAAATCAACCCCAGGGTGTCTTTCCAGATGTGCAAGCTGCTGATTCCATACACACTAATGAACCCCCACACCATCAGATGCAGGCTTTTGAAATGTGTGCTGTTAACGAGTCGTAAGGTCCCTCTCCTCTTTAGGCCTCTTTCACATGGAGCAGTCCGTTTTTCGGTCCGCTCCGTGTGTGTCCGTCGGCTCAGCGGGGGGTCCCGCTAGGCTGTCGGTGGACAGGGCGGACCCCGCACACTGTGCAGGGACCGCCCTGTCTCTCCTCCGCTATCCCCTATGGGGAATCGGATGGAAACGGACCATCTGTCCGTTTGCATCCGATCCGATCCACCGGACGGAAGAAAAATAGGGTTTTCTTCCGTCCGCAAAACGGATCCAGGCGGACGCGGATAGTAGGCGGACGTTAGCGGATGCATCATCCGCTAACGGATCCGCTCCCATAGGGACACATTACAAGTCCGTAAATGGACTTGTAATTAGCGGACCGTTCGTCCGCTCATGTGAAAGGGGCCTTAGTTCAGAGGATGCGGTGCCCATGGCTGCCAAAAAGTAAACATTTTGATTTATCTGATCACAGAATAGCTTTCCATTTTGCAACAGACCATTTTTTTAAATGAGCTTTTGCCTTTTGCTATTATGTACTGTAGATGATGATATATTTAAAGCCTTTTGCAATTTTTATGTTGACCATTATTCTGAAATAGTTTGACAACTTTTAGATGCAGTTTTTCAGATTGGTGAAACTCTGCCCAAACAGACCGTCCCAGCAAACAGATTCGACCGTGTGTACGGGCGAGCCGACGGATTTGGCCAGCCGACTAACCAGCAGACATGTCTTCTCGCACACGCGCCAAATGATTTCGACGCATGCGTGGAAGTGTTTTACTTCCTGGTGCGGTGACGTGGCGGCGTCAACGTCACCGCCACGTCACCGACACGTCAGCGCGCTGTCTGCTGGCGGGGATTTTGCTTTGCTCGTGTGTACATGCGAGCAAACCAAAATCCCAGCAGACAGATCTGTTCAAATCGGTCGGTCCGACTGATTTGAACAGATAGATTGCCTCGTGTGTACGAGGCCTTAGACACTCTATAGTTGATTTACTAAAACTGAAGGGTGCAAAATCTGGTGCAGCTGTGAATGATATCCAATCGGCTTCTAACTCCAGCTTCTTCAATTTAAGCTTTGACAAAAAAATACTGAAAGCTGATATGTTTTTATGAAGAGCTGCACCAGATTTTGCACTCTCCAGTTTTTGAAAATCAACCCATCTGACCCCCTAAGATTCCCCTTTTTTACTGACCTGTTGACAATTAAAGCAGAGCTCCAAAAAGTGTACCTGCTGACTAAGGCCCCTTTTACACTGGGGCGGGAGGTGCGCTGACGGTATAGCGGGGCTATACTCTCGGAATTGCGGCGGTATTCAGCCGCTAGCAGTGTGGTTTTAACCCTTGCTCTGCAGAGGTGCATTGCCGGCGGTATTACTGCGGTGTCCCATTGCTTTTAATGGGAAGGAGCAGTAAACTCACCGCTTCAAAGATGCGGCTAACAGGACTTTTGGAGCGGTCCTGCTAACGCACCACCTCAGTGTGAAAGCACTCAGGCTTTCACACGGAGACTGCAGGGCAGGAGTTTTTCAGGCGTTTTTTAGGCACTATTTTTAGCGCTAAATCACCTAAAAAAAAAAAAAAAAAAAAAAAACTCCAGTGTGAAAGGGCCCTATATAATCACACTCACCTGTCCCACGGTCCAGCGATGCAGGCGCACAAAGCCTTGCTCCTCTTCCCCCTCCTCTCCGTGGTGCCGTCATTCTAACTGTGGGTGCCCAGCTGTGGCTTTAACTGCGGGAGCCACTTTGTGAATGACTGGGCAATCTTATGGGACTTGTGACGTGTCCTAGAAGATTGGGGGGGAGATGTGAACTTCCTTCTGGTACCACTGGAGGAAGTGGGAGCTGGTGCACACCCCCGAGCCCCCCCTACCTGGCAGTGCTGGATCACGTACTAGGTATGTGATCTGCCACAGGAGAACCACTGTGCTGCCATACTCATGCGTGAGGCAGTCGGCAAGTGGTTAAAACAAAGCATGCTTGTTCCCCTTGACCCTGACCTGACCTAACCCACCCTGTCCCACCACAGGCTTATACTTGTCTCAATCCAATGTTTGTATCCTTCTGTGTTTATCTCTTGGCCATGACTGCACATTGAGGCCCCATAGACTTTTTTTTATAAGACCATGTCCCATTATCTCCAGACAAAAAACCCTACAGCAGGAGTCTCCAAACTACGGCCCTCTAGGTGTTCAGGAACTAAAATTCCCATCATGCCTAGTCATGTCTACGAATGTCAGAGTTTTACAATGCCTCATGGGAAGTGTAGTTCCACAGCAGCTGAAGGGCCGTAGTTTGGAGATCCCTGCCCTACAGAAGTCCATGGGTCTGTAATGTGACAGCGAGACATGTAGCACTTGATGCAAACAAATATTGGAGGCTGTGGCTGTCAGATAAAGGTAAGTATGCATTTCTAGGGTGGGTTAGGCTGCTATTTGCTCTTGTATAATTTTAATCTAATCAAATGAGCAATCAAGTAAAACTGTGAAGCTACAGATGAGACCTTGTCTTCTGTTTGGTACAAAAGAAAATTCAGTAGAGTACAAGGTTATATCAATATTTATCTATGCTAGATTGTAGCGTGGGCCTTGTACAACACAGCCTTAAATGCCTCGTGTGTGTGTGTGTGTGTGTGTGTGTGTGTTTTAGTTTAGGGATGGGGTATGGGCGTCTGTTTGTTTTAAAAAAAAAAAAATTGGGGTACTTTGCAATTATCTGGGAGCCACAGCTTCAACTTTCTGTGAGGAGAAATGCCAATATAAAATAACTAAAAAAAATTCTTATCTGAACTTATTTACAGTATGTATGTCAGAATAAAAGTTATTTATTTCAGTAGGCCAATATTTTGAGTACACACGATCACAAAACGTTTTGCTTGAATAATGGAAAACTCCAGAGACAGCATCAGTCTCATGACTACATTATTTGGCCATCAGATTGTAGTTATGTGAGAGTGGTGAGCAGGTTACTTAAACACCAAGGATGTCTACTCGAAAGGCTGAGGTTAATTCAGAAATCGCAACAACGCACCTAAGCTCCCCCCCACCTATTGGTTTTAGAGGCATGGGCTTACTATTGGTCAATGGGCAGAACCCGTTTGCCAATGAAAATTGTCCCTTTTTAGTCAGATAACAATAATAGAAAAGTAAGTACCATGTTTGCTGTGTTATGTAGTGAAGATCTGCTTTCACTTCCTGTCATGGACATGCAACTTTACAAAGTGTTTATAAATCTTTACAAAGTGAAGTTTTTTTCCGTCAAGACACTTGTCATCTGAGCAGGTGTACTTATTGGAAGATTGAGGCCTTAGGCCCCTTTCACACCTTTTACGGATGAAAAAGGGACAGACATTAATCCATATAAGATCGTGGGTGTCAGCGGATGAACATCCACTGACACCCGATCTCATCAGTGTTCCGCAATCCTCCGATTCTGCAGACAGAGGAAAAACCTATTTTTTCCATCCGTCTGCGGAGAGGATCAGGTGAACACGGACAGACAGTCTATGTTCATCCGATCCCCCCCCATAGGGGAGAGCGGAGATCTGACAGGGCGGTTCCTGCACAGTTGCAGGGACCGCCCTGTCATCTGCCGGCTCAGCGGGGGTCAACGGAGTGATCCCCGCTGAGCAAGCGGATACACATGTACAGATCCTCACGGGATCCATACATGTGAAAGGGGCCTAATGCATATAGGCAGTTTGGCCTGTTGGCCTCAAATCTTGACGTTACAGGTGTCCGAGAGGCATAAGTGCAGCATTCAGCCCCACTGCCTGTCAAAATCTACAACAGGTTGAAATATGTTGTAGCTGTAGCATATGTCCCATACGTCAGAATTCTACGGTCGCAGCATGCGGCCTAAATACGTACCGTATATACTAGAGTATAAGCCGAGTTTTTTTTTTTTGTGTGCTGAAAACGCCCCTCAGCTTATATTTGAGTCACCTTTTTGCGCTTGATCTCACGGACTTTGGGGACCCACTGCTGGCCGTAGGTCCCCTGGACTCCAAACTTGGCACACATGCAGCCCCATTTATTCTTCTACAAGTGTGCAAAGTTTGCTGCTGGGGAGCACCGATTTTTCAAAGCCGGGCGCCCCTTCCATAGACTCCCATGTTAAATGTCAGTCTAGTCATTGCCACAGTGAGGCATGCAGATGGACACCCTAGGCTTATACTCGAGTCAATAAGATTTCCTATTTTTTTGTGGTAAAATTAGGTGCCTCGGCTTATATTCAAGTATATACGGTATACTGTTCTATGTAGCTATTCCTAGAAAACAATATTGTTCCTTATTTTCTTTACAAGCTATTTATTGTAATTGGCGGCTGCCATTTTTGTAAATCATTCAAACTGCATTCACGTCTGGTCTGTGTTGAACAAACAGTAACTTTAACCAGGACGACTCCGAGCATGGACTTTGAACCCACTGACGTACTGTATATGCAGTCTTCTAAGAATATAAGTGTGGGTGTTCATGTATAAATTAGTTTAGTAACGTGATTGTCACAGACCTATAGTGAAGTCATCCAGCAAAGAAATGGCTCAAAACGAAATTTGGCCACATGCTAGTAGAATTTTTTTTTTTTTAATGTTTTGTTTTAGAATTTTCTAATTATTAGGTTCCATGCACCCCTTGGCTCAAAAAATCATTTGAGCTTTTTTCTTCTCTCTGCCTTGTGTGTCCATCCACACTATTGGGGTTTACAGGAGTTTAGATGCAGGGAAGTTTGAAGGATAAGTTCACCTTTATAAAAAAAAATGCACCTCTTTTTGCAGGTAAAACATTTTTTTGTTTTTTGTTAGGAACCTGTAAATCATTGCACCCACATTCAGCAGATCATGGGTGTAATGCCACAGTCCTGCAGACTGTCTGTATAGCTCGTAATTCCAATATGGGCAGGTAGTTACACTGTGACAAGAAGACTCGATGAACTACCTGAGTGCTTAACAGCGCCCTGGTAGTTCATGGAGAACTACAAGCTGACAGCCACAAAGGCTGTTGGTACTTGTAGTTTTTATATTCACAAAACACTCATTAATGGTGTGGGCGGAGCCCCACATGGCAGCATTTTCTTTAGATTGTGACAGCGAGCAAGGGTAGAAGATCCCCTGCTCGCTGTCAAAACAGGGGATCGGAGGGATGTGGGGGCTGGTGCATCTGCAAAATGTTACATCCTGAATATGGGTGTAACATGTTAAAAAAAGTGACCCCGGTCCCCGTGTCATTAGATTTGATTGACAGCTGTGGGAGCGAATGGCTGGGCTGCTATCAATCTATCCAATCAAAAGCAGGGACCCTGTGGAGAGAGGGAGAGAGGCAGAGTGCGTTACCGCCGACTGAATTCCACGGCTCAGGTAAGTAAAACAGGGGGGCTGGGGGGCCGGTGACTGCCGGAAGTTTTTTCACCTTAACCCCTTAACGCCCGCTGCACGCCTATGTACGTCCACAGAATGGCACGTACAGGCAGATGGGTGTATATTTACGTCCCTGCCTTCTAGTGGGTCAGGGGTCCGATCGGGCCTTACCTTACAGGTGAGCGGCTTACCTTGGGGAGCGATCCGACTCGAGGGGGCGGCTGTTCGTTTCTGTCCGCCCCCTCGTGATCGCTCCCAGCCAATCCCGTGCGCCGCCGCCGTGTCACTTCCTCTGCCTGTAAAATGTAAACATAGGCAGAGGAAGTGATGCAGCTCTCATCTCGGCGGTATTTTCAAACCACTGAGATGAGAAAAGAGTCACAGTAAGTCTGCACCAACACTACAATGACACCACACACACATTTAACCCCTTGCGATCACCCCCCCTGTCACACTGTCACTGAATGCAGTGATCATATATGTACTGATCACTGCATTTAGTGTCAGTGTGACACTTTGTGTGACAGGCAGTTAGTGTTCGGTCCAGGGTAGCCCTGTACACCCCCCTAATAAAGTTTTAACCCCTTGATCACCTCCCTAGTTAAACCTTTCACTCCCTATTGCCAGTGTCACTAAGCGATCATTTTTCTGATCGCTGTATTAGTGTCACAGTTGCCATTAGGTAGCAATTTTTTTTTTTTTTTTTTACTTAAGACATGTGGCTGAACAAATTTTGGCCTAAATATTTGACTAAAATTTAGTTTGTTCAATTTTTCTTATAACAAAAAGTAAAAAATTATTTTTTTTTTCAAAAATTTCGCTCTATTTTTGTTTATAGCGCAAAAAATAAAAATCGCAGAGGCAATCAAATACCATTTGATTTGTGGGAAGAAAAGAAGGCACATTTTTGTTTGGGAGCCACGTCGCACGACCGCGCAATTGTCTGTTAAAGCGACGCAGTGCCGAATTGTAAAAACGCCCCTGGGCATTTAGCAGCATATTGGTCCGGGGCTTAAGTGGTTAAATGTCAGTTTGTACTGCTTCACTAGATTTGATCCATTTTATTGAAATGGCTTCATATATCATTTTATATATTGTTACATTGGCATTGACCAGGCCCTTCCGGGCGACTAACATGAAATGGTCCCTCCTTAATCCAGTTGAAAATAATCTGCTTTCTAACATAGAATAGTAATCGTAATAATTTTCTTGTATTGTTACTCATAACTTCATCCTCAATAATACCTAGAAGTCCCTGTAGTGGGCTACAAATATTCGGAATATCGAATGTATCAGCAATAAACTGGGTCACCTGCGACCATAAAGTGTATCTTTCAGTTGAATTTTTTTTCATATACTTTTAAACCTTTTGTTCTTTGGCACACTGGTTATCTCTACAGTTCAAGGGTGATTAATACCATGTGACATCTCAGGTTTAGATGTTGCTTAATCTTTGCTCTGTGTGTTTTTAATTTTGATGGTTTGAGTTTTGCTGAGTCACGTAGCTTGGCCTTGGCGTGTAAATCATTCATACTACTGTCAGGGATCTTTTTCTTTAGCCTCGGACAACTCTTTTATTTGACCATGTCAGTGGTTGCTGACTACTAATCCTTAACTCTATAAAGGAAGAATTGAAGAATTAAAGTATCTAGAGTAGCTAAATTAAAATTGAGTTTTATTTCTGCTCTTGGCTTCAAGTTGAAAAAGCGATGTACGAGTCAAAAATTGTACAGTAGCTAATTTTTTTTGTGTACATATGAGTGTAACATTTGACATTAAAATAAGAATAAAGTAAGTTTAATTTAGGGTTGTCCCATGACCAGTATCGGGACCGATACCGAGTATTTGCGGGAGTACTTGTACTCTCGCAAATACCCCCAATGCCTAAATAGAATACAAACCCCCCCTCCGCCGCCGCTGCCGTATATCGCAAAGCCGCTGCCGCGTTAATCACCGTGCGGGCAACATTAGAGTCAGCTTTCGTTTGAATAGCTGTTTTCCCCACCGTGCATAGACACTCCCCCTTGCTCGGGATTGGACGGATCTGTCCAATCCCGAGCAAGGGGGAGTGTCTCTATACACAGCACGGCAGGGAAAACGGCTTATTTAAACGAAAGCTGACTGTAATGTTCCCCGCGTGGTGATTAACGCGGCGGCGGCGGCATCATTTAGGTACGGGGAACATGGCTGCAATATGTTTGGGGACATGGCTGTAATGATGACAGTGTGGTCAGCAGCAAAGTGCAGTCATCGGTTCAGCGCTGATAAACTATGCATGCATGTTCTTTGCTTAATTTCAAACAGAGGTTCAGTGCTACTACCCATACAACACCATATCGGCAGAGCTTGGAGGTGCTCGAGTCACAGTGGTTTGTCTTGGGCCCCTTTCACACTGGGGCAGTTTGCATGCGCTATTGCACTAAAAACAGCACCTGCAAACTGACCCTAAACAGCGGATGCTGTTTCTTCAGTGTGAAAGCCAGAGGGCTTTCACACTGGAGCTGTGCGCTAGCAGGACCACTCCAAAAGTCCTGCTAGCAGCATCTTTGGAGTGGTGTGTTTACAGCTCTTCAATGGGAAACCACGGCTGTACCGCCGGCAATGTGCCTCTGCAGAGGCGCATTGCTGGCGGTATTATCCCTTTTTTGGCCGCTAGTGGGGGTTAAAACCGCACCGCTAGCGGGAATTCCGACGGTATAGTGCCGCTAAAAATAGCAGTTCTATACTGTCACCGCACCTCCGCCCCAGTGTAAAAGGGACCTTAGTCAGAATTCGTTATGACTATGGCCTTGTAGGCTGAAACGCGTCAATGAATTTTTTTGCGTTTGTACACTGTGGCTTTTCTAATAAATATGAAGATTAAGAGCAACAACTGGTTGTGCATGTCATCTCAATGGATGTTCTTTGCTTATATCATTTTAGGCAATGGCGTATAATAGTGGTGTTTACTTTCACACCCACCGGAACGTGCTTTTGTCCCCACCTCCTACCTACCCGTGCACGGTAGTTTGTCTCAAATACTGAGTGCAGCTTTGTGCATAATGCAAGAAGACCCATGCACGGTAGAGAAGCAGACTTTCTGGTTCTTCAGCTGCACACATGTGGATTTGTCAAAGACAACAGCAGATATTTCAGTAATGATGCATGCATGGTAAAGCAGTGGTTTGTGAAGTTGCTGCTGCACATGCACGGGTCATCGTTGCCATATTTACTATGATTGATAACAAGTTCACATATGCTCAGTTGGGAAAACCAGGATACAGTCCAGTGGAGGTTGTGGTAGTGACTTCCATTTTGCCATGGCAGTCGCTGCCACTACTGCTGAAGGACGAGACGACTACCTTACAGGTTTTACCCAGCTGTTATCGAGATGTACCGGACCATTGGGTTGGTCAGAGTAGGTGTACAGGTGCACTGTACCTCATCATTTGGTCTCTGCCAAATGCCCCTAAGCTTTCGCAAACTCTGCCAAACCCACCACACTACCCGTCCTTGTCACTCTGCCAGCATCCCTCCGCGCTCAACGCTATGTAGAACACCCAACCCCTCTATTCTCACCATTTTGCAAGATGAACTGGAGACGCGCAGTGAGAGTGGAAACGCAAAAGATGAAAAATCATATGAAGGAGGATTTGAGTAATGCATAAAAACGTTGAACACACCACAAGAGCTAATACTTTTTAGAGACCATGTCCTCTATAAAATGTTTGGGTTTACTGACACTTATAAGCCCATTTCAGACGGGCGTTCCAATTGGGTACACCTGACAGACCTAATCAGAAGGTCCATTCATCCCTATGGGAAGGCTGATGTAAACTGACTTATGTCCATTTACACCCGCCTACATCTGGGTTCAATCAGACCAGCTAAAATAAAAATGGAAGAGGACTCTGTCTTCTTCCTTTTCGGCAGAGTGGATAAGATATGGCAGAGTCAATCTACTCCCAGTCACCCATAGAGCAGAATGGGCTCCGTCTGTGTGTGCTCTGCAGATACTGAGCACACACGCTCTGCTCCGATCAAAGGGAGGGGATTTATCTTGGTAGGTTGTGCACTTTCTATTGAAGCCTTTAGGCCCATACACACTATCTGATTTTTCGACTGTAAAAGTGTGATGACTGGCTGGTGTCGGAAAATATGACCGTTTGTATGCACCATCAGATTTTCCGCCAACAAATGTTGGATAGCATGCTTTAAAATTTTCCGACGACAAATGTGTGATGTCGGATTTTCCGATCGTGTGCTCCAAAGTACAAAAACGCATGCTCACCATAACACAAAGTTGTCCAAAGGGTGGCGCTAAAGAGCTGAAAAAAACGCGTAATTTCGCGCTTTGTCTGTGGAAAATCAGATCCTGGAAGTTGATCCAGGAATATATCTGATTTGCCAATGTGGGGTCGCTGGGGAGAGTGAGAGGGTAAAGGGAAAACTGGCCTATATTTATAGAGGTTGTTCACAAAATGAATGCATATGGCTTTTAGTATGTATCCACTGCTGAGAGACCATGTTGGGGTAACATACTGTACTCTTTTAATAATCTCGCCAAAAAACGCAAGCAAAACGCGGCTTTAAGTACAAAATAACCGGTATGGCTACACATTTCTGCATTCCCATGCTAAACTAATATGGTCAGCTGCAAGTTGGGTGTGGTATGTGTGTGCGTGTGTTGTGTGTGTTGTGTGTTTTTTTTTTTTTTTACTAAATTATGGCACTCTTTGTTGAATGGTGTTTTAAACCAGTCTGTTTATATGACATATACACCATTAGATTTTATTACAGGATTATATATGTCCTTTGTTTCCCTTAACACTTGGCACAGACTATTTTATTCCTGCGTACGTGTCCTTTAGAATACAATGTGTGGAGTTCTAGATTTCACATTTAATTCAAGTATGTACGGCTGAAGTATTTGATTAGCACTGCATGTAATGTGCAATAGTCACAGGCAGGTCTGTACCTTTTCATGGGCAGGTCAACTAAGGCTATGAATTATGCCAAAGAGCAATGTCCAAAGAGCGCCAACCAGTCCTTTTATTATTTTGCTGCCTTTTGCAAGTTGATGCCTAGTTTAAGTGTTTATTCCTCTAACCTGTTTGGAAAAAAATAACTGAGGTTGTCCATTAGCCAATGCATAATATACAAGAGCAAAGATCATGGCTATAGCAGTAGTTCAAAAAACATGTTTCTTCCAATATTAAGTTATTGCATTTTTTTATTAATTTTATGTTTTACTAGTTTGCTCTTCATTGTAACCAATGATTGAATGCTTTCTTTTACTTGATTTTAGCATCCAGGTGGAGAAGAGGTGCTACGAGAACAAGCTGGAGGGGATGCAACAGAGACCTTTGAAGACATTGGTCATTCCACAGATGCCAGGAATATGTCAAAAGACTTTATTATAGGAGAACTTCATCCAGTGAGTTATTAATTGCAGCACTTTTAAAAATGTTCATTTCATATTCAAAGACTAAAGTATAAAATATATAATCTGTATCAGTCAAAGTCAATGGTCCTATTATTCCAACTGTTGGTTGAGTGGAACCTCCTTCAGGTGTGTGTGTGTGTGTGTGTGTGTGTGTATGTGTGTATATATATATATATATATATATATATATATATATATATATATATATAATAGGGCTGTTACTGATCAAAATTTTTTGTGTTCGATTAATCGTTTTAAATTTTAATCGATTAATCGACTAATTTCGATTAATTATAACACACATACAGATCCAACTACTTTTTAGCTGATCTCCTTGCAGGTCGATTCCCAGTGCAGCGACCAACAGCAGGATACAAAAAAACACACAAAGGCAGCGCTCGATGGGAATAGCATTAAAACTTTTATAGTCTTCAAGTAGGTAACAAAATAAATATTGCACTGGAGATAAAATCGATGTAGCTACATAAACTGTAAAAATGGTGAGTAATACCAAATGGTAGCAAAAGCAGCCATAAAAATATATAGCCATGTATGATACTGGTATAAAAATGTGTACAATGATACCACTGCTGAATCAAGATTAGTAGAGGTTAACATCAGTCCGTCGGCATGTAGATGTCCCGTGAAGGGAGCTATCACAACTCCCAGTGGATGGTTGTAGAATCCCTGGTTGATAAAAGGAAGAGATAGTGGGAAGTGTAACGGCCCTTGCGTGTGGCAGATAGTAAGGTCCGCCACCATGCAGATATGAAGGCACAGCTAAGGAGCCCTTCAGATGGACACGGCAAGCCCCGCCGGTGTCCGTGACGTTACCAGATCTCCGACGGAACTCCCTGGAGGCCCAGAAGCCGGCGAAGAGGTGAGTACCAATCCAAAAAAAATTAATCGATCAAAAATATTTTGATCGATCAAAAAAATTAAAGATTAATCGATTAATTAAAAGTTAATTTGCACAGCCCTAATATATAATGTATGTATGTATACACAAACACAGGTGTATTATACAGTCATGCCGAATATGTCAATCCAGTGATATGAATGTAAACGTCCATAGATATAAACAGATTAGGGTTGTCCAGATACCGAGTATTTGTACTCGCGCAAATGCTCCCGATACCTAAATAGAATACTTTTTTTTGTATTTATTAACATGTTCTGTGAAAATTCTTTGAGTTTTTAACTACTGCGTGACAAGAAAATAAAACATTTTTATTCATTTTTACTCATTTTTATTCTTTTATAATGTCTTGAGTTAGAGTTCTTCATAATTCTAAAGAAAATATCCTTATGCCGCCTACACACGGTCGTTTTTTGCGATGAAAAAAAACGTTGTTTTTTAAAAACGTCATTTAAATTGATCGTGTGTGGGTCTTAAAAAAAACGACCAAAAAAAAATTCCAACATGCTTGAATTTTTTGTGTCGTTTTTCAAAACGTCGTTTTTTGTTTCACAAAAAGTCACCGTGTGTACGACGTTTTTCAACCCGCGCATGCCCAGAAGCTAGTTATGAAGCGAGCTTCAATGGAAAAGAGTGGTGAACGTAACCTCACTTTTTGTGAAAAAAACGATGGTGTGTATGCAACATCGTCTTTGAAAAGTGACGTTTCAAAAACGTAGTTTTTTACTTCACAGAAAACGTCGTTTTTTTTTCATCACAAAAAATGATCGTGTGTACGGGGCATTAGTCTGTATTGTGGTTTGAAAACTGTCACATGACATTTAAAAAAAGTATCAGTATTCGGTATCGGCAAGTACATGAAAAAAAGTATCGGTACTTGTACTTGGTCCTAAAAAAAGTGGTATCGGGACAACCCTAAAACAAATAATGGTCCTAAACCAGTCCATATATAGCGATCGGTTATATTCGTATAAATCAGTTGGAATGTCCTCTTTTAAATAACATTCCACCACTTAGGGGTTGCATATATCCTGTTTCAATTAGAACAAAAGAAGACCCTTAGTTCTAATCAATGCTATACATTTCTTCTATACTCCACACTCCTATGAAGTAGGCGTAAGGTAAAGGTGAAATCAATACGCTTACCGACTGATGTAGACCCACAGCACACCATACGGTGGGGGGTCCCTTGAGCTTAAATGGGCTAAATGCCCGTCCCGATCTCTGTCACCGTGTGTATCCTTCTGTGGATGATCCAGAGGTATTCCCAAGGGACAGCCGGATTTTTCAATGTTGTTGTATCCTCATACAAGATTGAAGCAGGCAGGAGATGGGAGATAAGAAAAAAGAGAAGGTCGTCTCCTCATAGTGTAAAAAAAATTATTTAAAAAGTGTGTACACTTTAAAAACGAAAAACCTCCTTAGAATGAGGGAGGTAAAAAAACTTGCACAGGTAAATCCAAGTGAAAAAAACTTCTAATGTCTCATCACACCACAGCACTATTCCACATCTAGGAACAAAAAGCATGCGAAAAAAGAAAAGTCCAAGAGCGCAATGAAAATCAATTAAATCCAGTGAAAACCCGACCGGTTTCGTCTCACAAGACTTCAACTGGGGTATAGTCTATATATAGGGGTGTTACTGTCACTTTGATATATATATATATATATATATATATATATATATATACATTCTTTCTTTTGCACTATTCAAATAGCACTTTGTTGTGGTGTGGATTGACACCCTTACACAACTGGACCTAGAGTCCAAGTTTCTAATGGATTATCATCCTCTTACACGATTTGGGGTGTTCCCTAGGAGGGATACCTCGGTTTAATTTGGCGCTGCACTTTTTACATTATCCATTTACAATATTTTCCATTGTTGTGTTGGCTGCCTTTACCTTCTTTTTTCACATATTTGCATATATTTTTTTCACATTTTGGAGTAGCGCAATATATTTTTATACAGTATTATACAGTCATGGCTGAAATTGTTGGCACCCCAGAAATTTTTCCAGAAAAGTATTGCAGTAACACGTGTTTTGCTATACACATGTTTATTCCATTTTGTGTGTATTGGAACCAAACAAAAAAGGGAGGAAAAAAAGCAAATTGGACATAATGTCACACAAAACTCCAAAACTGGGCTGGTCAAAATTCTTGGCACCCTTTCAAAATTGTGGATAAATAAGAGTGTTTCAAGCATCTCACTCACCTGGGGCAAGTAACCGGTGTGGGCAATATAAAAATCACACCTAAAAGCAGATAAAAAGGAGAGAAGTTCACTTAGACCCCTTTCACACTGAGGAGTTTTTCAGGTGGTACAGCGCTAAAAATAGCGCTGCTATACCGCCTGAAAAACTCCTTCACTGCATACTCAATGTGAAAGCCCAAGGGGGTCTGAGGACCTGAGAACCAAAATTGTGGAAAAATATCAACAATCTCAAGGTTACAAGTCCATCTCCAGAGATCTAGATTTGCCTTTGTCCACAGTGCGCAAATTATCAAGAAGTTTGCAACCCATGGCACTGTAGCTAATCTCTCTGGGCGTGGACAGAAGACAAAAATTGATGAAAGGTTGCAACGCAGGATAGTCCGGATGGTCCAAAATTCCGGGTTAGAGGTGTAAGAAGCTTATTGAGGGTTATAAGAAGCGACTGACTTCAGTTAGTTTTTGCTAAGGGTGTGCAACCAAATATTAAGTTAAGGGTGTCAAGAATTTTGACCAGCCCATTTTTGGAGTTTTGTGTGACATTATGTCCAATTAGCTTTTTTTTTTTTCCTCACTTTTTCTTGTTTTGTTCCAATACACACAACGGGAATAAACATGTGTATAGCAAAACATGTGTTGCTGCAATACTTTATTTTCTGGGGAACAAAATGGGGTGCCAACAATTTCGGCCGTGTGTGTGTGTGTCTGTATAAATATGTATATATAATTACACTCGAGTATAAGCCAAGTTTTTTAGCCCATTTTTTTTAGGCGGGACAAACTTCCTCTCGGCTTATACTCGAGTGAGCCGTACCTTTTCTATACTAAAACAGCGTGTGTCTCCTGCTGTGTAATGCATACATTGTAAAAAAGCCCCCGCCTCCTCGTCTGTGATGGGCACCCCAGCTTCCTCCTCGTCTGTGATAGGCGGAACAGACTGCATTACACAGGAGATGCACGCTGTTTTAGTAATGAAAGGTACGGCTGCAACTGGGCACAGTGGGACTGTAACGGGGCATTGTTTACCCTTTAGCTGATGCATTTTCCCACAGTGAGGTATGGACACAGTGAGGCATGCAGATGGACACCCTAGGCTTATACTTGAGTCAATAAGTTTTACCAGTTTTCTTGGGGGTAAAATTAGGTGAGTCGGCTTATACATATATATATATTCTCCTTTTATTAGTGTGTGTGTGTTTTTTTTTTTTTTTTTTGTTCTTGCCTGGAGAATGTGGTCGCTGGGTCACAAGTGAAATGCACCTCTGTTAGCCTTTATGCACAGATAGGTGTTTACAGGCATATTCGAAGAGGAACATTTTACTGGCAGAAAAAATAAATCATTAGCACATTCAGGAGAGGAGCTTTTATACAACAAAAAAAAAAAGTTAGATGCACTTGTGCACATCTAATCGCACCCAGATGCGTTTAACATTTGAGTATTGATTTTATTTCAGTGGCCAGAATAATTGAATAACCTAGCCAATGGAATTAATTAATGCTTGATGCACCTAAACACCTCTAATTACGAGGCTTTTTTTTTTTAACCAGTTCAGGTCGACCCTATAGCAGTTTTACTGCTACAGGGTAGCACCTGTGCGCCAGATCATGTGATCTGACCCTTCCTGGTAGGGGGGTGCGCATGCACGCTGCCGACTGCTCGTTCCAGCTGTGATCACACACAGCCGGGGGCCCAGCGGCTGGAATCTGCAGACTCTATGTCTGCTGGCACTCGCCGATCATCCAGCAGAAAGGCAGAACGCCAGTCCTCCTATGTAAAACACGGCAGATCGCCGTTCTGACAAGGGGGAGGGCAAGGATCCTGTGTCTCTGCAAAGCAGGGACTATGATCCATGTCTTCCCCTAGTAAAGGCACTTCCCAAAGTTTAGTTAAACACATTGGGCACACAGTTAACCCTTTGATCGCCCCTGATGTTAACCCCCTTCCCAGCCAGTGTTATTAGTACAGTGACCATGCATATTTTTTAGCACTGGTGTCACTGATCCCCAGAAAGTGTCAGAATGTCTGCAGCAATATCGCAGTCCCACTTTAAGTCACTGATCACCACCATTACTAGTAAAAAATAAATATTCCATAGTTTGTAGACGCTATAACTTTTGTGCAAACCAATCAATAATATATGCTTATTGGGATTTATTTATTTATTTTAAATTGTCAGTCTTTTTTTGTTTTATAGTGTAAAAGATTTAAACTGCAAAGGTGATCAAGAGTGATATTTGTGGGGAAAAAAAACATACATTTTTATTTGAGTACAGCATCGCATTACTGTGCAATTGGCAGTTAAAGTAACGCAGTGTTGTATTGTAAAAAATGGCCTGGTCATGAAGGGGGGGGGGGGGTAAATCCTTTTAATGCTAAGCTTCCTTTTCCTGCCAGTAGTAAAAGGCATTTAGAGGAAAAATTCAAATGCCCATTGTGCATGAGCCCAACAGGGGTTCCAACACTTACTGGAGATATACAGGTGAAACTCAAAAAATTTGCATATTGTGCAAAAGTTAATTTATTTCACTAATGCAACTTAAAAGGGAACACTAATATGAGATAGACTCATTACATGCAAAGCAAGATAGTTCAAGCCGTGATTTGTCATAATTGTGATGAATATGGCTTACAGCTCATGAAAACCCTAAGTCCACAATCTCAGAAAATTTGAATATTACATGCAATCATTAAAACAAGGATTGTACATAGAATAATATCGGACCTCTGAAAAGAAGAAGCATGCATATGTACTCGGTACTTGGTTTGGGCCCCTTTTGCAGCAATTACTGTCTCAATGCGGCGTGGCATGGGAGCTATCGGCCAGTGGCACTGCTGAGGTGTTATGGAACACCAGATGCTTCAATAGCGGCCTTCAGCTCTTCTGCTGCATTTACATACTGTGCAGAATGAGAGTGCGAGAATACGTTTTCATGTGCAAATACATACAACAAAAAAGTCGGAAAAATGGGATGCTAAAACAGGAATATCATGTGCAAGAGGCTGTCTATTTATTTCTGACCCTCACTCTTCATTCTTGGTTTTAATCCTGAGCATGCGCAGACAAGACAATAAAGACACCAGTCCATCCTGTTCAACGTCTGGCGTGTGTTTTTATATGTCAATAAAAAATCCCATCCCATGCGATTGTTAAGATGCCCATCTAATCGACACTCCCTGCTGATACCACTGCTTGTGGAAGGGAGTTCCAACTCCTTACCGCTCTGACATTAAAGAGCCCTCTATGCAATTTAAGGTTAAACCGCTTCTCTTCCAGTTCTAATAAATTTGGCCGTGTGTCTTCATCTTTTCAAACTTCCACTGAAAAGTTCCTTTAGTTGCTTTTATTTGTTGCCCTTCTCTGGACTCTCTCCAGTTCCAGCCAAAGGTGTGCACAGCCTATTGCATTAGGGTGTGCACCCCAAATGTATTAAAACAAGGACAGTGTCAGTAGAGCAGTGGACTTGTCAGTAGAGCAGAGGTTGTTGTTAGTAGGGCCGTGGACAGTGTCGGTAGCTTTTTATTTTTTACCCTTTTTGGAGAGGGGGGGGGGGGGGCCTTGATGCATTATCAGCAGGAGGAATCACCCCCTGCAAACACCTGGCACACCCCCTGCAAACGCCACATCTCTCCTAAGGGCTGGTGACCAGAACTGCACAGTATACTCAAGATGCTGCTGGACCTCTTGTAAAGTGGTAGAATTATCGCTTTTGTAAATCCCTTTTTTTTTTATGCATGACAATATTCGGATGGCTTTGCTTTCTGCAGCTTGGTATTGCATGCCATTGCTTAGCCTTTAATCTAGTAGGACCCCCAGATCTTTTTCCATCCTGGATTCCCCCAGTGGTTCTCCCCCTAGCGAGTAACTTGCATTTTTTTTCTATTTTTAGCACCGAAATGTATTACTTCAGTGGTGGAACTACCAGGGCCACAGCAGTCGGGGTTGCAAATGGGTCCTGGAGTTCTGCCACTGTAGGGGGCCCCAAAAGCCCAGTGTATGGCTCCATGGTTGCTGTCTTATTACACTCTGTCATACTACACCTCCCAACCCCTCCCCCTGTGTGGCCCTGCCCACCTTCCAATCCCCGACAGCTCTGGGCCTCGCAAAGTCCACCAGCCTGCAGCTAAATAGTGAAGGAAAGGACAGCTTGCCCAATGGAAGCTGCAACCCTCCACAGGGGATCCACAGCTCTCTAGTACATCCTTCCTTCTCTCTGTGATTGAAAACAAAGCCACACACGGATGGGTCAGTCCTTGAGGGGACTGAATAGTGTTGTCACCTCCAGAGCCCCTCTACCAACACAGCAGCCCAATGGGATTTTCTTGGTGTGATACACTACAAGCCCCAGCATGCTCTGCCATGTGTATGTATAGCCCAGGCTAGTAAGCCTTGCTTGCTGACCACATTGGTGGAACTCCAGGGCCCAAGCCTCCATCTGTGGTCAGTGAAGTGTCCCTCCCTTCCTCTTATCTATTCCCCTTTTCAGAACACCAAGCACTACTAGGATGCGATCACATTATACAATTCTGTGAAGAGTCTTTTAATCAAATTGTTGCGTATTTGGTCACCTGAGAGAGGGAGAAACCAGCACAGTTGGCCTCAATGTCATCCTCAGTTATATCCAGTGGATGGATCCTTTTTATGATGTGTGAATCTGTCTGACTAGACTCCTATAATGTGGAGTCTAGATATCTGGTAAAGGCACATCCTTTATTTATCACGGTGAAAGGTGCACTTGGGTGTATAGCCGTCTACCATCCTTGGGATACAATTGCCAGGATTTCATCACATCATTCGTTTGGACACTTTCATGGACTGATCACTGATCTTTATTTTTCTTTTGTATTTTATTTTCATTCACATAGCGTGGCAATTTCTTATTTTTTTATGTATTTGCGCAAAGTGTTCTGTTGTGTGATTGCCAGCTGCTTTCTTGACCACATATTATTTTTACCTGCGCAATTACTACATCTTTTATACTACAAAAAAGAATTTGCTGTGCAAAGTCTTGGGTTTGGCTTGAAGAAAAGGTGGCAACCCTCCCCAAGATGTCAGGCAGGGACCCTGTTGCAGGATCATAATCAAGGGCCCCGCAATGGGTGTAAAAGGACCCCAGGATCAGTGCAAAGGGCCCTAGGACCAGAGGTCAGAGGGGCCCTTCATGGTTCCTTGCATCGGAGCCCTGAAGGTTCTAGTTACGACTCTCCATTACTTTCCAATTTTCAACATTAAATGAGTTGTAAAGTAAAAAATGTTTTCACCTTCATGCAATCTATGCATGAAGGTGAAAAAACATCTGATGCTGCCACCCTCCCCCCGAGCCCCCACTATACTTGCCTCTTCGCCGCTGATTGGCTAGAGTGGATGGATTGAGAGCAGCGCAGCCATTGGCTGGCGCCGCTGTCAATCACATCCAGTGACGTGGTGCGCAGAGGGGCGGGGCCGAGGGATACAGAGGGGCGGGGCTGAGTGATACAGTGAGCGGCTATGGTAAGTATAACATGTATAATCAAAAAAACGAGCCTTTACAATCACGTCAAACTTTAATTTGCCATGTTGTTCCCCATCTCATTATTTTATTGAGGGCCTCCTGTAAGTTTTCTATATCCTGCTGTGAAGTTATTGCCCTACTTGGTTTTGTATCATCAGCAAACACTGAGATTGAGCTATTTATGTTAACCTCTATATAATTTATGATTTTTTTTAAACCAAATTGGTCCCAATACCGATTTTGGGGCTCCCCTCTTACCACACCAGACCATTCCGAGTGCTCACTATTTATCACCAGCCTTTGGACTTGCCCCTGAAACCAGTTTTCTATCCTCAATTTATAAAGATACCTTATATGGGGAACTGTATCGAGTGCTTTTGCAAAATCCAGATATACGACATCCAGAGGCCCCCCCCCCCCCCCCCCATCTAGATTGCAGCTTGCTTCCTCATAGAATGTAAACAGATTGGTCTGGTAAGAACGATCTTATAAAACCATTCTGATTACTACTAATTATACTTTTTTCATCAGCAAATTCTTATATAGTCTCTTAATTACCCCTTCACATTTTACAAGCTATTGATGTTGGACTGATTGGCCCATAGTTCTCAGGTATATATCTCTGCCAGGTATTTGGGATACCCCATGCATACATTAAAATTGCGCAATTCTTTGTCCCACCCCCTCCTGGGATTTGTGATGTGGATATCCTGGGAGGCAGCATGTGGGTGATGTACTCCATCCTCGTCCACACAAGGAATCAGAAAGTGAAAGAAGCAGTGCTAAGGTCCCCTCCAATAATTTACAAAATATTGATATTGGACTGATTGGCCTGTAGTTCCCAGGTATTTATCTTTGCCATGTATTTGGGATAGCCTTTGCATGTGCAGACACCTCACATTAAAATTGCGCAATTCATAGCCTATGCTACATATTACTACTCTGTTCAGATTGAATGTTTTAAAATTTGTTTTTGGAGAGTAAGAAGGGAATACCACCGGTATGTAGAAATATATGTACGAGATTGCTGTTTTTTTTTTTTTTTCCCCTACTGTATCTGTATGTAAAATCCAATAAAAACGTATTGAAATACAAATTGCGCTTCTTTGTCCCACCACTTCCTGGGATGTGTGGTGTGGATATCCTGGGGGGGCAGCAGGTGGGTGATCTACATCATCCTTGTCTAATCAAGGAATCGAAAAGTGAGGGGGGGGAGGCTGTTCTCAGGAATAAGAGGTATTTTCACTATGAGAAAAAAGTCTGCAAATGTGAAAGGGAGTGAGGAGGAAGCCCAGGAGAGAAAATCTTTTTTATTATGAAGGGAAGAACAAGGTTACCTTTTTTTTTTTTTTTTTTTTTTTTTTTTCTGGACAAATCATAAGGCTACATCACATTTGTGTGTTGCAGGAATGTGTGAAAAGTTGCACGTGTTCGCACAATGTGCAACAAAATGTGCATCCCTTTTGCAAATGCACAGCTGTGCTGTTAATTCTTAATGGTACCCTAACACAGCTACCAAAATGCACACCAAAATACATGGTGACAAAGTATTATGTGTTTTGGTGCAACACAATATAAGAAAAAAAAGGATCATGCACTTCTTTTATGTGGTTTATGTTCACCTGGTAAACCGGCCAGTAATGCATTTCCTGTCCTAATGTGACAACGCTTATTCACTATACTATATCTATTGAGGAGCAGCCTTGTAGTCCTAGGCTGCTCTCCTGATTTAGACTGCAGAACACACACCCTCTCCTATCTCTATAACGAAGAATGTGTTTTGTAGCCTGAATAGGAGAACTAGGCAAGGTTTACAAAACTGCCAGGAGGATTCCAGTGCAGCAAGAGCACAGTCCACCAAACCAGTTCTTGTGTGCGTGTGCGTGTGTGTATAATGGATCAAAAGCAAATAAATACAATTTATTGTTGGGGGGTTAACACAAGACATATCTGCTAAGATCTACAGGCTGCAAAACCTTAATATTTTTTTTCCTTTTTTTTTTTTCTTTCTCCCTAGGCTGACCGATCCAAAATTCAAAAGCCTACAGTAAGTTGTCCACCTTTACCTGGAAGCTAACGGTTAGACAAGGAAATAAGATGGCCATACTGGACACTAAGAAGACATTCATCTCTGTATTTTCTATATAAAATATTTGAACTTTGAGAAGAAAAATTAGTTGAGCTTAAGGCCTCATGCCCACAAACGGTGTTTTGAACGTGATTTGAATTCAATGCACGTTTCGACTCGCTAGCTTTCAGCCGCGTTTTTCTTTCTCTATTTAAAATCCTTGGTTCCCTATGAGAGCGAGGCTTAACACAGCTTTAAGCCTTGTTAAATCGCGCTTTACACCTTTTGCCGGAGTCTGATGTGTTTACAGCTCTAACGCTGGAGCTTCAGAACGCATTGGTCCTGTGTTTTTTTTTTTTTTTTTTTGTTTGTTTTGCAGCCTAAAAACGGCTATGCTATTTATAGCTCAAAAACATCATGGTGGGCATGAGGCCATAGGCTAACATGTGGATGCGTTTTTAAGATGCAAAAAACGCTCATAAAAGCGTCTGTGGGCACGAGGCCTTATAACAATTTATTTGTACTTTTTACACTTAATTTTTTTTCTTGTTTTAGAAGAAACTTGCCCTGAAAGAAGTTGATATTGCCATTTTTCTGGTACTTCCAGTTTCCTGGCTGTCATGCAATAGTAATAGCTGCAATGTTTTCTGAGTCATTGACCCGTAACAAGTGTACAAATCCAAAAAATACTGCAACTACCTTTTCCAGGTCAATGACTAACTAACAAAATTCAAAGATCAGCCTGATCAGTAGCATTTTTAGATGAAGGTTGGCGGTGAACTGAGCATTTCCTTTCGCACAGGTTTTCTTTAGCAAATTTATTTCTAGACACGCGTATATATTTAATAGAGCTGAAACGATTAATTGATATTATCGATAATATTCGATAATGAAAATCGTTGTCAACGATTTTCATTATCGATTAATCGGTCCGCCCTTCCGCCCATTCAAAGCCGCGGCCTCAATTACCGTTTGCCGCGGGCCCGCCGCGATCGAGCAGCGGGGGAGGTGGGGGAGCACGGAGGCACAGGATCCTGTGTCTCCGTGCGCCCCCACCACCTCCGCCGCGCGATCGCCGCGGCAAACGCTAATTGAGGCCGCGGCCTTGTGAAGTCCCAAGCTCTTCCTTCTGTGAGCTGGCGCCATCTGGTGGTGGCCGTTTGACATTACAAGTTAAACAGCAACTGTAATGTTATTTTTTACTGCCATCTCCTTCCCTATAATTAGAACCCCCAAACATTATATATATTTTTTATTCTAACACCCTAGAGAATAAAATGGCGATCGTTGCAATACTTTGTGTCACGCCGTATTTGCGCAGCGGTCTTACAAGCGCACTTTTATTGGATTTTTTATTTTTTTTAATTAAAAAATAAAACAGTAAAGTTATCCCAATTTTTTTTTAGATTGTGAAAGATAATGTTACGCCGAGTAAATTGATACCCAACATGTCACGCTTCAAAATTGCGCCCGCTCGTGGAATGGCGTCAAACTTTTACCCTTTAAAATCTCCATAGGCGACGTTTAAAAAAAATACAAGTTGCATGTTTTGAGTTACAGAGAAGGTCTAGAGCTAGAATTATTGCTCTCGCTCCAACAATCGCGGTGATACATCACGCGTATGTGTTCGCTTCTGCGCGCAAGCTCGTCGGGACGGGGCGCATTTTCTGGCTCCTAACTTTTTTAGCTGGCTCCTAGATTCCAAGCAAATTTGTCAAGCCCTGCCGTGAGGGAAAGTGCCCCAGCATTGGTGTTCCCGGGAGGAATAGTGCCCCAGCATTGGTGTTCCCGGGAGGAATAGTGCCCCAGCATTGGTGTTCCCGGGAGGAATAGTGCCCCAGCATTGGTGTTCCCGGGAGGAATAGTACTGCTGCAAAGTTGTGTAATGTTAAACGTTTTTTAATCTGCCGTTTGAGTGTAACATGTTTTTTCATTATTACTGTTAAATAAACGAAAAAATTCCACATTACGTTTTTTTAATGATTTTATCCGATTAATCGATAAATCGAAAAAATAATCGGCCGATTAATCGATTATGAAAATAATCGTTAGTTGCAGCTCTAATATTTAAACTATTATATAGTGTAAGCTATCCCCCCCCCTTTTTTTTTCCCTTTTTTATCTTTTTTAATGAATACTGGAGAAGCACTGTGCATGCCAGATATTTGTAAAAACAAAAATTGTATTTGTTGTAATGGTATGCTTTTTATTTTTCTCCTAGGAAACCTTTATTACTACTACTGAATCAGAATCCAGGTATTTATATTGTTTTGTCTCTTACCCCAGATGTCTGCAATCTGTAGACTCTCAGGTGCTGTTGATCTGTGCCATGAACACATTACAGTGATCTACATTGCAGCTGGAAATGAGGGCACACGTGTGCATGCTCTTCCTAATAATAATACCTACTTAAAGTGGGTGTAATCCCTCACATATAACCCAGTGAAGTTAGTAGCCTCAGATTAAACGAATCCTCCTACATCGGTTTTACTTGTTTATCTGCGGTATTCTCTTCTCTACTCCCCTTCAAAAGTGCAGATTGTGTTTAAAAAGCTTTCTTCGTCTATCTCAGCATAGAGGAGGGGGGTGGAGAGACTGCAGTTGGTGTGTGAGAGCTGATTGGAGGAAAGGAACGCCCCCCACCCCTCCACACACTGCAGAAGAACTGTTTTGTTAATAGACAAGCTCAGTTCTGAGCTCTCTTCATCCCCTACCCCCCCGAACACAAGTTTATCTTTTGTTTCAGCCAAGTGACTCTGCTGATAACGGAGGAACAAAGCACCAGAGAGAAACGACACTTTGAAAGAGAAGAGTAAAAGAGATACAGATATGTGCCTTGCTCAGATGTCATGGCTGAGTTTTACAACCACTTTAACCACAGCGCAGGACGATATACGTCTGCACAATGGCTGGGCAAATAGGCGTACAGGTATGTCCCCTTTAAATTGCGGCATTGTGGGCGCGCCGCGTGTTCCGTGATCGTGCCTGCGGGACCCGTAGACATACTGTTCGCCGTTGTCCCACGATCGGGTCATGGAGAGGCAGAACGGGGAGATTTGTAAACAAGGCATTTCCCTGTTCTGCCTTGTGACAGGACACTGATCTACTGCTCCCTGTCATCGGGAGCAGTGATCACTGTCGTGTCACTGGTAGCCCATCCCCCCCACAGTTGGAATCACTCCCTAGGACACACACCCCTTTATCACCCCCTGGTGTTTAATCCCTTCCCTGTCATTGTCATTTACCCAGTAATCGGTGCATTTTTATAGCACTGATCGCTGTATAAATGACAATGGTCCCAAAATAGCGTAAAATGTGTCTGCCATAATGTCGCAGTCACGATAAAAAAAAAAACAAATTGCCGCCATTACTATTAAAAAAATAAATGAATAATAAAAATGCCATAAAACTATCCCCTATTTTGTAGATTCTATAACTTTTAACCAATCAATATACGCTCATTGCCATTTTTTTTTTCTTAAATATGTATAAGACTACATATTCGCCTTAACTGAGGGGAAAAAATTGGATATTTATTATAGCAAAAAGTAAAAGATATTGTGTTTTTTTTTTTTTTTTTTTTTTTAATTGTCGCTTTTTTTTTTATTTATAGCACAAAAAATAAAAACCGCAGAGGTGATCAAATAGCACCAAAAGAAATCTCAACTTGTAGGAAAAAAAGGACATCAATTTTGTTTGGGTGCAACATCGCACGTCTGCGCAATTGTCAGTTAAAGCGACGCAGTGCCGTATCACAAAAAGTGCTATAGTCAGGAAGGGGGTAAATTCTTCTGGGGCTGAAGTGGTTAAGCGGTGCTTTTCGGCAACTAGTGGGGTGCTTTTAACCCCAAAGAACGGGTTAAAAACTCCCATGTCGCGGCGCTTCCAAAGTGCTTTCCAGGCACACTTGAATGATTGTAAGGCGGTTTTAAGGCGCTTGGCAGAGGCTATTTCCAGCGCTAGAGCACCTGAAAACCGCCCCAGGTTTACAACCCCTTTAAGCTTTAACGATAACCCAGCGGTTACGGTATTCATGCCTCGCATAAACTATACATTTAAAAAGTCAATTTTCGGATGTATTTGACAAATGCAGATGGAAGTCCTGAATTTCCAGCAAGACAATGGGGTTGATTTACAAAAACTGGAGCATATAAATTCTGGTGCAGCTCTGCATGAAAACCAATCGGCTTCCAGGTCTTTTGTCAAAGCTTAAAGCGGAGGTTCACCCAAAAATCCACTTTCTCTCACTAGATCCAGCATACTGCTGACACCTGCAGTATGCTGGATTTATTTATTTTTTTCATACTTTTAGCCAGGTTTCTTCTCCGGCTCCGAGCGGGGAATCCTGCGGGGAGTATGCGTTCCTAAATCAAGCCCAGTTGATTGACGGGCTTGGATAGCGTGTCACGCCTTCTGAAAATAGCCGAAGTGACACTCGGCTGTTTACGGCGCCTGCGCCTGCCGTGTAGAGCTGACTGCGCAGGCCCTGTAAACACCCGAGCGTCACTTCGGGTATTTTCGGAAGCGTGACGCGCTATCCAAGCCTGTCAATCAACTGGGATTGATTTAGGAACGCCTACTACCCGGAAGGATACGCCGCTCGGATCCGGAGAAGAAACCCGGATAAAACGATAAGTACGAAAAAAAAAATCCAGCATACTGCAGGTGTCAGCAGTATGCTGGATCTAGTGAGAGAAAGTGGATTTTCGGTGAACCTCCTCTTTAATTGAACAAGCTGAAGTTAGAAGCTGATTGGCTACCATGCACAGCTGCACCACATTTTGCAAGCTCCAGCTTTAGTGAATCAACCCCAATTTCCTTAGACGAAAAGTTTAATTGGACTGTCTGACCACCATTTCATGCATATGCAGATAGTCCTACCATTAGGATGTGTGTCAGGGCCTGCTGTTATGTATTAATGGCACTGACACATTTTCCTGCCATAGCGCTGTCATGGACAAAAGTACACAGGCTTCCATTGTTGGCCTTCTTCTGAAAACACTACGTAGTCTTCTCTCTGTACTCGTTTCTGGTCAGTAACTCCAAAATCATTGAAACCAAAAGCATCAGCAAAAGAGACAAATGACTAGGAGAGGTCAGCAGAGACCACCTACATAATTCTCATGACAATCTCGTTTTAATCGGGCAGCTTTAGAATACATTTTTACAGTATTTTTTTTATTTATTTTTTATTGGATTGTTCTAAAAGGACAAGGATTATTAAAGGTGGGCTCTGTGGGGGAGATTTACTAAAACTGAAGAGTGCAAAATCTGGTGCAGCTGTGCATGATGGAAGCTGATTGGCTAACTTCAGCTTGTTCAATTAAAGGGACACTAAAGGTTCCGTTTAAAAAAAAAAAAATAACAAACATGTTATACTACCTGTGCAGCTCGTTTTGCACACAGTGGCCCCGATCCATGTCTTCTGGGGTCCCTTGGCAACTGTCTCTGCTCCTCCCCGCCAGAACAAACCCTCTTCATGGGAGCTTTCTCTCCTTGCGGGCATGCTCCTGTGATACAGCCGGCGGCTATAGCCGCCGACTGTATCACTCGGCCCTGCCCCCCGGCACGCCGTGTCATTGGATGTGATTGACAGCAGTGCGAGCCAATGGCTGTGCTGCTATCAATCCATCCAATCAACGGCCAGACTGAGTGGAGAAGAGGAAGTTGGGGGTGAGCGCAGCAGGTGACTGGGCTCAGGAAAGTAAAACGGGGGGGCTGGGGGGGCAGTCATTGCCAGTTTTTTTCCCCTTAATGCATAGGATGCATTAAAGGGGTTGTAAAGGTAAAAAATGTTTTCCCCTAAATAGCTTACTTTACCTTAGTGCAGTCCTCCTTCACTTGCCTCATGCTTCGATTTTGCTTTTAAATGTCCTTATTTCTTCTGAGAAATCCTCACTTCCTGTTCTTCTGGTTGTAACGCCACACAGTAATGCGAGGCTTTCTCCCTGACTTTCCTGCTCGCCCCCTGCCCCCTCAAGGGCGGGGGCGAGCACGACACTCCACACCAGGGAGAAAGCCTTGCATTACTGTGTGTAGTTACAGACAGAAAAACAGGAAGTGAGGATTTCTCAGAAAAAAATAAGGACATTTGGACATTTAAAAGCAAAATCAAAGAATGAGGAATGTGAAGGAGGACTGCACTAAGGTAAAGGAAGCTATTTAGGGAAAAAAACGAACCCTTTACAACCTCTTTAAAGCTTTAACAAAAAAAAAAACTGGAAGATGATTGGTTTCTATGCAGAGCTACACCAGATTTTGCATTCTCTAGTTTTAGTGAATACCCCCCCCCCCCTGTAAGTCCCAGTATGGTTAGAATTTGGGAAATTGGAGTTGAGGCCTATTGGGTTTCTTTTCTTTTCATAGTGAAAGCCTGGGATAGATGGGCTCAGTGCTTAAATCTGTATTAATTATCCCTGTATGTTCAACTAAATTCACACAAGTATAATAATGAAGACATTTTGTATTATACAGTATCCAATGTAGGATGTCTAATAGCAAACATACGAGCGGTTCTAAAACGGAGGCTTTATCTTGAAGATCATGAGAACTTGGCTCATTAGAATAAATGAAATCTGACTTTCTACTGGGTAACAAAACCAGCAGGTTCAGCATGTTTTGTGTTTGATTTGATAATTCTCTCCCCCCCCCCCCCCCCTTTTTTTTTTTCAGTTGGTGGAGTAACTGGATCATTCCCGGCATATCGGCTGCTATTGTTGCCTTAATGTATCGTTTTTACATGGCAGAAGAAGAAGATATTTGACAAAATTGTGGAAGAAATGCTATTTCCGACCTGAAAAATAAGATCATCATTTTACGATGGCAAAATCCGATGTAGTGTATGAACTGTGCCAACCAAGTCCATCTCCTGCTGTTTCTCATTGAATCCTTTACATTAAAGTTAACCTGTAACTCGTTTTAAACTTGGTAAAAAAATAAAAAATAAAGTATTTTCTAAAGCGGGTACCACAAGATACGTGCTATTGCGTTTATAAGTCAGAAGTGCGTTCTCTGTGCCTGCCTCTGATTTAGCTGTACTTTCTTACTGAGGCCTGGAGTTTCTGGATTTCATGGACAAGCTCCAGCAAATGGTAGTCCCATTGGCCAGTGAAATGGTAGTACAGTTTGCCAATGTCATGGATAGTCAGGCCCCAGTAACAAAGCAAATCTACATCAGAGGAGCTTCTGAACACTAAAAAGCAAGCATCATGTGATTTCTGCAGGACTTTTACCTTTAATTTGCATTAAAGAGAGTACAGATAATAAATTGCAGTTGAGACATCCAAGCCATTTATAACTTTTATATGTACGTATATGTGTCCTGACAACAAACTACAAAGCGTGACATGTTTTCACATATTTGAGTTTTTGTTTTGCTCTTTCTCAGCTCTCTATTTTCTACAGCTTTCCTTTAAAAGAAATTGCCATTGCTGACCTTTCTTTTTGAAATTGCTAGTTCCCCAACGTCCTACAAATACAGTTGCTTTACAACTTCTGAGTCCCTAACTTAGAACAGTCAGACACTCTGACTGCCATGATCTGCATACAAGTCGTGACTTTTAAATTTTATTAAAGCCAGGGAACTCCAAAGACATGCTGGTAGGTTAATTGGCTTCTGTCTAAATTGGCCCTAGTATATGAATGTGAGTTAGGGACCTTAGATTGTAAGCTCCTTGAGTGTAGGGACCAATGTGAATGTACAATGTATATGTAAAGCGCTGCCTAAATTGACAGTGCTATATAAGTACCTTTTAATAATAACTAGCATTATCAGATCAAAGCCAGCATTAGAGGCATCAATATTTGAATACCAAATACACTGTTATCCTTTATTGTATAATGGGTGAAAACACTTGCTGTTTTACAATCTAATCAGCTGACCTCTCCCGAATGTGGAACCCATGTGCTTGAGGGCAGATTTGAGAAATGCTGTCAGATCTATACTGTATATTGAGGGCTTTGGCTTTTAAAGGAAATGTAATGGTAGATGATGTACAATAACCCGTAACAGGTTTCGGTGTTTGTTTGTTTTATTTAAACAGAGTTTATTGAGAATAGACGTATATTCAGAATAAAGGGCATCACATTAAGCATAGGTTAAGACCGGTATTGGGCAACATAATAAATGATATGCACAATGTGATTTCAAAAATAAAACCTACAATCGGCTGATGGGCCCAAATGAACAGGTTTGTTTACTTTCATTGGATTTGTATGGATGATTTCTGAATGGATGCTGGGGTTAATGCACAATTTACTTTCTCCTTTACCCCTAAAGCCCCGTACACACGGCCGAGGTTCTCGGCAGAAACCAGCGAGAACCTTGCTGGGAGCCGCATTCTGCCGAGAAACCCATCGAGCAAATAGAGAACAGGTTCTCTTATTTGCTCGACAGCCCGTCGGGATGAATGGCTGGTTGCCTTTCCCGACGGGCGGGTCGCCGATTCTGACGCCCGTCGAGTTTCTCTGCCGTGTGTACGTGGCATTAGATTTTGTTCACGTTGCCCCGACTTGGGATCTGACTTGTGAGACCCCCAAGTTATGTGACATGTGAAAATCCCATGTTGGTCAATTAGAGCTGTCTTAATTGGCACTACTGAAATCGCTCCGACTTTAGAAAAGGTTTTTGTACTACTTCAAGGCGACTTCTTCTATTTGACTTGTGCCCATAGACTTTAATGGAAGTTGCCTCCAAGTTGGATTTTTATCTTAATTGATGCGATTTGGATCCGATATTACAGGAAGATTACCCAGGCATTCCCTAAAAATTTATTCAAAGTCACATCAAGTAGTACTCAAGTTGTCTGGCAAAGTTGCACTGTAAGTAGCATGACTTTCAGGTCATGGCAGTGTGGACCGAGCCTAAAGGTAGAATGAAAGATGTGGTACCTGTTTTTTGAAGGTGCAGGCTCCATGACTGTACCTGATTCTGGCATTAATACACAGTGAGTCCGGAACCTGGAACAAACGTTAGCCAGAAAGTTGGAAAAGATTGACCTTGCGTAGTGTGTTCTTGTTCTAGGTGAGGGGCTACAGTAAGTGGGTAGTGATGCCAAATCGGCAGGACAACCTGTTTAAAAATATAGTTACATAGTTACATAGTTAGTCAGGTTGAAAAAAGACACAAGTCCATCCAGTTCAACCATAAAAAAAAAAAAAAAAATAAAACAAAGTAAAACACAGTACATCCTCCCATACACCCAACTCCATACCCACAGTTGATCCAGAGGAAGGCAAAAAACCCCAGCAGAGCGATGATCCAATTTGCTACCGGAGGGGAAAAAATTCCTTCCTGATCCCCCGAAAGGCAATCGGATTTACCCCGGATCAACTTTACCTACAAAACTTAGTACTCAGTTATATTATGTGCATTTAGGAAAGAATCCAGGCCTCTCTTAAAGCAATCTACTGAGCTGGCCAGAACCACCTCTGGAGGGAGTCTGTTCCACATTTTCACAGCTCTTACTGTGAAGAAACCTTTCCGTATTTGGAGGTGAAATCTCTTTTCCTCCAGACGTAAAGAGTGCCCCCTTGTCCTCAGTGTTGACCTTAAAGTGAATAACTCAACACCAAGTTCACTATATGGACCTCTTATGTATTTGTACATGTTGATCATATCCCCCCTTATTCTCCTCTTCTCAAGAGTGAATAAATTCAGTTCCTCTAATCTTTCCTCATAGCTGAGCTCCTCAATGCCTCTTATCATTTTGGTTGCCCTTCTCTGCACTTTCTCCAGTTCTCCGATATCCTTTTTGAGAACTGGTGCCCAAAACTGGACTGCATATTCCAGATGAGGTCTTACTAATGATTTGTACAGGGGCAAAATGATATCTCTATCTCTGGAGTCCATACCTCTCTTAATACAAGAAAGGACTTTGCTCGCTTTGGAAACCGCAGCTTGGCATTGCATGCCATTATTGAGCTTATGATCAACTAAAACCCCCAGATCCTTCTCCACTACAGATCCCCCCAGTTGTACTCCCCCTAGCATGTATGATGCATGAATATTCTTAGCCCCCAAGTGCATAACTTTACATTTATCAACATTAAACCTCATCTGCCACTTAGTCGCCCAATTAGACAGAGCATTGAGGTCGGCTTGTAAATTGGAGACATCCTGCAAGGACATTATTCCACTGCATAGCTTGGTGTCATCTGCAAAAACAGAAATGTTACTTTTGATCTCAGACCCAATATCATTTATAAATATATTGAAAAGTAAGGGACCCAACACTGAACCTTGGGGTACACCGCTGATAACCTTGGACCATTCAGAGTAAGAATCATTAACCACAACTCTCTGAATTCTGTCTTTCAGCCAGTTTTCTATCCATTTGCAAACTGATATATCTAATCCTGTAGACCTTACCTTACACATGAGCCGTGTGTGGGGAACTGTATCGAACGCTTTTGCAAAATCCAAGTATACCACGTCCACTGCCACGCCTCTGTCCAGGGTTTTACTTACCTCTTCATAAAAGGAAATCAGGTTTGTCTGACAACTTCTGTCCTTCATGAATCCATGCTGTCTGCTGCTTAAATAGTTTGTTTCCAGCAAGAACTCATCCACGTGGTCTTTTATTAAACGTTCCAGTATCTTTCCAACTATAGAAGTTAAACTAACAGGTCTATAGTTACTAGGTAAAGACTTTGTTCCCTTTTTAAATATGGGCACCACATTGGCTTTATGCCAATCCAGTGGTACTATTCCTGTCATTAATGAGTCCCTAAATATTAGATACAGTGGCTTTGAAATTTCAGAGCTCAATTCTTTTAGGATCCGTGGGTGGATGCCATCTGGTCCAGGTGCTTTATCCACCTTTATTCTGTCTAAATATTTCTGGACCATATCACTTTTGAGCCATTGTGGATTTGGGGCTGTGTCACTCCCACCCCCTATATCGACATGAGCTCCCCCATTCTCCATTGTATACACAGAGCTGAAGAAAGCATTTAATAAATTTGCCTTCTCTATGTCCTCAGTCACCCACTCTAGATTATTTTGTAAAGGGCCTACATGCTCAGACTTGACCTTTTTACTATTAATATATTTAAAGAATTTTTTGGGGTTTGTCCTACTATCTTTTGCAATCTGTCGTTCATTTTGAATTTTATGTTGGCAGTAGCAGCTCTTATTCTTCTGTCCTTGCAAATTTTGGTTTCGTGTTCTGAAATAGAGGTTGACTGTTATCAATCGTATTAATGGTAAGACCATTTTAGTGAACCTTTACAACATTCCCCTACATAAAAAAAAACTACTATTTTTATTTTATTTAGCAGCTTGACGGGTGATCATAGACACCACATCCTTTTCAGAGACCTTTTTTCATTTTTTTGAATCACTGGGACTTTTCAGGTCCCACAAGTGGACTAATAAAGCTTATGTAAAACTCCTAGGTTGTTATTGTTACATCATATAAAAATTATAATCATCTAAAAAAAAAAAAAGTCTATCATATGGCATTAACACATAATGGCACAAAAGCTAAAAATATTATTGAAGTCGGAGGTGGGCTAGACGGGAATAAATGCAAGCTAAAATTTACATCCTTTTTAGTCTTTGTATATATGCTGTATGATATGGATTTTTATATCTCATAAATTCTTTTTTTTTTTTTTTTTTTTAATGAATTTAGTCCGACACTTAAAGTCCCAGTGATTTAAAAACAAAGGACCAGATTCACATACACTTAATATTGCGCTGCGTAATCGAAATACTCTACGCTGCCGTATTTTACCAGGCTCTACACCGAATCCTGGTAGATTTTTGCCCGTACGCTACGGCGGCATAGTCTATTTCTCGCCGCGTAATCGAAATATGCGATTAGGGGGCGTGAAGCATTTAAATTAAGCGCGTCCCCGCGGCGATCGAACTGCGCATGCTCCGTTCAGAAATTTCCCGCCGTGCATTGCGCGAAATCACGTCGTTACGTCATTCGTTGTTTGAGTAGTGTCGTTTACGAACATTCCTATTCCCGGACGACTTACGTAAAAAATAATAAAAGACGTCGGAAAACGTAGAAATTCGACGCGGGAACTTAACATGGGCTGTCTAATATTAGAGCAGCAAAAAGCTGGTATAGTGCTACGCAAATAAAAGATGACTAAAGGTGCCGTAAGAGATTGCGATTGAAGATCGTAATTTCGGGGATCGCCGGCAAAGGCTCATTTGCATACCCCGACGGGGAAAACGACAGTAAGTCCACCCGGTGGCCGCAATTTTATTGCAGCGTAGATCCGAAGGCGTATGAACACGTAATCCAGTCGAATTGAAGCCCGCAGCCGTCTATTCATGGTTTGAGGTTTTCGACTAGCTAGAAAACGCGCGTAATTTGAAATTACTCCAGTCTAACACCAGTTAGACAGGCGTAATGGCTCTCTGAATCTGGGCCAAAATGTATATGTCTTCTACATGAACTAGAGACTGAATATAGCAACACTAACTTTCACTGGAGCATTGCTTACTAATTATTATTTTAGTAACTCTTTGGACACCATTTTTGTGTCAAGTATCTTGCTTGGAATAAAGTTTGTGTACACACTCTCACTCATAGTTCAAAGCTGAACTCCATGTAAAGAAAAAATCCTCCCTTGTATTGGGGTTGCCATCTTACTGTAAAGCTTAAATGCTTATTTTTATATAGGGGACAGGGTAAAGCAGTTTACTTACCTGATCCTCTGTTCCCACTGGTATGTTCTCTCCTATGGCAGTTGGGTGCCCCATCATCAAGTCCAATGCAAGAAACTCTTCATTGGACATGATGCCAATGAACAGTTCCCTGTCAGAGTAAAGGGGGCATCGATTTGCCTGGGGAGTGATGGATCTGTTAAATCTGCTTTTCTTGTCCCCTAGACCCAAACAAGTATTTAATCATTGCAGTGCAGGGACAGACCCACTGCAAGGGAGGATTTTTACTTTACCTGGAGTTGGGCTTTAATGAACATTTGGCAGTTGGGAACAACAAGTGACCAAGTAGACAACATAGTTATTTGTAGGTGTTTTTTTTGTTTTTTTGTGTGTGTTGCATGAAGAAAAAAACGCAGGTCTAGATACTTGTTTTACAATGTAAAAATTCAATCCGATTAGGGGCCTGGAAATAAGACTGAAAACCACATTGTGTGCCTATACATATTTGACATAATTCTTCCATCTTTAAAGTGATTGTAAAGTCTCATGTATCTTATTTTTTTTAAATAACAAACCTGTTATACTTACCTGCTCTGTTGCACTGGTTTTGCACAGAGCAGCCTGGATCCTCCTCTTCTCAGGTCCCTCTTCACTGCTCCTGGCCCCTCCCTTCTGACAAATGCCCCCACGGCAAGCAGCCTGCTATGGGGGCACCTGAGCCGAGCTACAGCTCTGTGTGTCCATTCAGAAATGGAGCTGCCGTTCGGCCCCTGCCCCCTCTGTCCTGATTGGCTAATTGACTTTGATTGACGGCCTTTACAACTCCTTTTAATTGTAAACTTCTTCAATACATCTACATCAAATTACCCCAGTTTGTATTCAAGGTTACTTGTGTTGTAGTTTTTATGATCATAAATAAAAAGTAATGTTTTGTATTTATTTTTTCCTTGATCGCTGAGTTTTTGCTCTTCTATGCAGTGGCATATTGAAGTGCATTGTTAGTATGGATTTCATGCCTATCCAGCTAGGCAGTATACTTAGGTGAAATGTAAAGTTTAAAGCCAGTAAGTCAGAACCAAAAAAATTGTACTCGCTAATCTCTGTAATGCCTTGTACACACGGTCGGACTTTTGACCGTGCAAAAGTCCCCTGGAAGTCCGGCAGTAAAAAAAGAGAACAGGTTCTCTATCTAAGGTCCGTCGGACTTCTGGGAAAAATAGTCAGATGGAGGCTACACACGGCCGGACTTTCCTAGAAAAAAAGCCAGTCTGACTTTTTTTCTCTGAAAATCCGGTGTGTAAGAGGCATAAGAGTACTAGTTCTTACTACTTGCATAGTAAAGTACACTTGTATGTTTCCATTTTTCTTGGATATCAGCTATTCCTGGATAACTAACACCTATGTTGACAAGCTGTGGGCTTGTCAGTTGGTGAATGCAGCTTTCTTTAGACATCCTTTTGAGAAACTTGGAAGACCTACAGAATTCCATACCAGGTTCCATTAGCCTCTCTTTAATGTGCATTTGGCCTGCTGCAAGATGTGTTGACCTTTCCATTGAATTATATAGGAAGAAAATCTGTTTTGACGCAAACCAATGCCCTGCAGTGCCTTTCATAGTACCGCATTCACACCAAGAGTCTCGTTCTGTAGCCTTCTACCTAATAGTACCGATCCAATATAAATGGTGCACTGTGAAAGGACCATGCCCAGATGTAGCGGTTTTGGTGCGTCTGACATAGGACATAGAGTGCAGTGATTGGTGCTCTCTTATTGGCCCTTTACAATGCAAAAACTACAGGTCATTTTTTAACTGATTTTTTCAGTGGTAATATGTGAACAAAGCATTACCGATTTGCCCCTGTTTTGTTGTGTGTGTATATATATATATATATATATATATATATATATATATATAAAAGATTGTTGAAGAAATGCAGATTCCTGTTATACTCGTTTCCAACAAAGCTGTAATTTGAATACGCCTGTAAAAACTATTATAAGCTCTTTCACATACAAAATAACCTGTCTTTTGATGGCCTTGTCTTTCTAGTTTGCTGAATGTAAGTCTTCGTCCTATTAAAATTCATTTGTCTGTCTTTGTATCATTAAGAAGTAAAGTATCGGGCCGCGTACACACGATCAAATTTATCTGCTGAATCCGGTCCGACGGACCGTTTCAGCAGACATCTCCGATCGTGTGTACGGGCTAGCGTACAGGTTTGTCCATCGGACAAATTTCAAAGCATGCTTTGAAATTTGTCTGCTACAAACCTGTCCGTCCGGATCTGTCCGCTGGTTAGTTCACTAACCAGCGGACAGAACTGTCCGCGCATGCGTCTAATGGATTCGACGCATGCGTGGAAGCATTTTTTTTCCGGGTTTGGTGACGTGGCGGCGTCAATGTCACCGCCACATCACCGCGTCCTCAGATCGAGGGGATTTTCGTCCGATGGCGTGTACACGCCATCGGACCAAAATCTGATGAGATGTCCGCTGCAAACGGTCCGTCGGACATGTCTCATCGTGTGTACGCGGCCTTAGTCTGTCCAAAACAATTTTTTAGTTGTAGGTGGATCTGCCTGCCCATTGTGAAGATTTGACTGTTCTCACTTATTCTGTTGAATTCTTTCAAATCTAAAACAAAGTACAAATCCAATTCAAACAGGGAGAACTGGACTTCTCATAACTGCCGTAATAAGTTTGTTTTGTTGAAAACTGCTTAAGCCATATGTAAATACATCTATAAAAATCTAAAATCTGATAGTATGTTGTAGGTTATTAGGCAATGATGCTTTAACAAAAAATAGGAAAAGTATTGTTCTCATGGCATTTCTTTCTATTAAATATAATTTGGAATGCAGCAGCATGTCTTTTTATTATTATTTTATTTTTCTCTGTAATCCTTTTTTTATATACATAATTCTTCTTGACCAAAATTATATACACTATGTACAATAAATAGTAAAAAAATGTGAATTAGCCTGTTTTATGTGAAACGCACACAACCATTGCATATTAATGACATTGTCCTTTTTTTGGAATGCATTGATTTGTGGTCACTGTTTTTGCTAATTGTGTTTTAAACATTTTATACCTATGGGTACTTTAGAAGCAGACTTTCAAACCAGTCTAATAAATAAAAAACATGTTTAACCTTCCGAAACCTTTTCTTTTCACTAGTTTTGTTTTGATTGTGTGTTGAAAATAAATGGAAAATGAAAAACTGCGCTAAAAATACAGAAAAGATGGGAAAATAAACTGCAACTTGGTCACAGTCTAATCACTCCAAGTGCTGCGATTATCATATAAACAATAACTACAAGTAATAAACATAAGAAAAATATAAATCGCGCAACCTCAAACACCCTTCTCGCCGGACACAAGCGTATGCAAGTGGGTGATCTTAAATAATATAAGTGAAAGGCTGGCTGCAATGTCAGAAGCGACCTGTAGTGGCCACTAGAGTGCAGCATGCAGCAACCTCAAAATCCCACACCTGTGATGGTGATTTACAAGTGAAAACGAAAAACACTTGGATCAAAAGGCATTAGCCAAATATGAACTTTGGCTATGAATGAGTTAATAGTCCAAAATAATAACAGCAACAAGTCCATTGGATAGCAGGTAGTATGTCAAACATCTGTGCCACATTACAGATTGGTTGTAAACGTGTCCAAAGGAAAACGTGATATCTCCTCCACCAAGCTTATAAATTGGCCCCTTACCGAATTCCCACGATCCCTTATTATGTATGTAATAGGTCCCAATCTCACAGTTTCGGATATGCGGTCCTGTTGGATCTTGTTCTTCCCAAAAAAATCTGTCAGAAGTTATTTATTGAGTGTTAACATACACTTTAAAATGACAAGACAGAGGAAATACAGAGCAGCCAATAAATGACAAAGGTCACCTAATCATAAAATATGACCTAAACATAGTGGTGATAAAATAAAAATATTTCCTTTAATGTGGGTCTAAAGTCAAAACATATTTACCTTAATGTATTCCTTGTGTTAGGGTAAAAAATGTCCCACTACAGTACTTGTTCCATCAACTGCCCCCAACCCCATCCAACACTTACCTGAGTCCTCCATCGATCCAACACTGTGCCTGTCTGCAGCACCACTTCTCTCTCTTCCTCCTCTTACAGGGGACACAGAGCAGCAGGAGCCAAATTCTCCTGCTGCTGTCAGTCAAACCCTGTAAGTAGGGAGCGGGGGCCTGGCTGAGCTGTGCGGTTTGTGTCTATGGACTCGCACAGTCTGGCTTGGGAGCTCACTTGCATAGGTGCCCCTTCAGCACATGACTTGCTTCAGATGCACTTGGAGAAGTGGAGAGTAGATCTCCAGCAGGAGACCCCAGAAGAGAAGGTAAACAGCCGCTGTGTGCAATACAATTGCACAGAGCAGGTAAGTATCACCTCTCTTTTATTTTAGTTATTTACAACTTTATGGGCCTCGTTTTACACTGGCTTTGCCCTCTGAAGAGTAATCTGCAACAGAATGTCCATGACTGGGCTGTTATAATAATGTTGTTTTTAATGTTGTTTTTTTTGGATCGACTTCAGTAAAACTAGCCTGTCCATAGACAGCTCGAAATTCAGCTAGTTCCTGCTGAACCAGACAAAATTTGATCCTTCTATTGCTGGCTTATTGCATATAACTTTATCAACAACATAAACAAAACTAAAAAAAAACACACACTATTTTTCTATTTTGAAAAAATTATTGTAGATACCCTAAAACCTCCTACTACAAATATTGAGCGCTTCTGAAATTAGCCGAAATAAGCTAACAAGTGCAGTGCATATTAAATACACCAATTTAAGGTAAATCAAGCTGAGCTGCTACCATAGACACTTACTAAAAGCAAGCACACTCAATGTTATAAAAAAACACAAAACCTAGATTCTGTGTAGGCAGTGCTACATATACCAGCAATGTCCCATGGTATGCTCACAAATATCATTTTGAAATAAAGCTGATAATAATATAAAAAGGACTTGCTTATCAGTAGAGTTGAGCGGACACCTGGATGTTTGGGTTCGGCCGAACTTTGGAAAAAAAGTCTGGGTTTGTGACCAGGACGTGACCCCGAACCCCATTGAAATCAATGGGGACCTGGATTTTTCACTACTAAAATGTCTCTAAAAAACTAAGGGGAAGGGCTAGAGGGCAGCAAAATGTCAGTAGGAGCATGGAAAGTACTCTGAAAATAAATGTGGATAGGGAAATAACTTAAAATAACATAAAAAATAAATAAATCTTGACCTAGGACGAGGTCCATATGGAGTAGGAGGTTGAGGTGGTGGTGGATGTGGCGGTGTAGGTGGAAGCGGCGGTGGAGGAGGACGAGGTAGCCAACACAGCTTTTTGTTTTTAATTAATTTATTTTTTAAATGAGGGTACACGCCAAAAGAGTGAGAAAGATCTAGGGTTGCCACCTCATCCCTTTAAACCCGAACACATTAGTAATTACACAGGTTCTGGGGCTAATTTAATGTCGATAAGGGTGCTTTCACACGTGCGGACCGTTCGTCCGTTTTTAGACATCCGTTTTTTGAGCGCAATGCTTTCCTATGGGCCCTTTCACATGCATCCGCTAACGTTAAGCTCCGTTTTTTTTGAACAGAAGAAAACCCTATTTTTCTTCCGTCAAAAAAACGGAACGGACGAAAAACGGACTTTAGCGGACGATCCGTTTAACATCCGATCCGCTAACATCCGTTTTTCATCAAAATATGTAATAAAAAAAAAGTTCTAACCAAAAAAAAACGGATGAAAAAACTGATGAAAAACTGATCAACTGATGATAAAAAATGGACCTAAAAAACGGTCCGCACGTGTGAAAGGGCCCTTAGGCACCAAGTGAGTTTAATTAGCACCTTAATCAGTCAGAGAACCTGTGTAATTAATATGTTTTCGCTTTTAAAGTGATGAGGTACAGTAGCAACCTTAGAAAGATCAGAAATACAAGAATGGCTGGGTAAGGCTGGTATACATATCTATTCTGCGTAGGGCAGGCCCGGAGTGGCCAATCGGGAGAACCGGGAAGTATCCAGATGGGCTGGTCTGGTTGTGGGCCGGTTCGAAAAATCTGTCCACAAAATATCATAATATAGCTGTAAAACTTGTATGCCCCTGTTACCTGTCTACATCAAGGATTATTGCTCCTGCTCACTGCTCTGCAGCAGTAGTTGTACTCCTTTCCAGGCTCCCTTCTTGAGTTCCTATAAGTCTCCCCCCCCCCCCCCATTGGAGTTGGTACAGTCCCAGTGAAAGTGCATGTGGGCGGAACAGGAAGAGAAACTCACAACACTGCAGCATGGATCTTTGGTTCCCGCCCAGCAGCACACAGCAGAGCGCTCCTCCAGGGCAGAGTGAAGATTTGTAAATCATGTGTGACAGACTGGATCCTCTTCTACTGTGAGTCCCGACTGCTCTGAATTCCATAATGTGATTACAAATGTGCCCTGCACTTTTCACTGCAGGTTTATTGAAAGTGAAAGTAAAATTCTTGAACAGGTTAGGAATTAATGTGTATGTGGATTACATCTATGAAATGTAACAATAATTCCTAACCTGTTGAAGAATATAAGCATTACACAGCAAAGGATGTGATTTCTTATCCCAGCCACACTTCAAGAAAGTCCACTCTTACAGTGGGGGAGGGGGGAGAATGGAGGTACTGTATAGTGTTTTTTTACTTAATTCTATGCTTCAGCCAGCTCCAGTGCTCTTCTCCTCCTCCCTATCACATATAGAGGAAGATTAACCCTGTATGGTCCAAAGTGGAGGCTGGAGTGTGACCACTGTCACTCTTTACTGACACAGGAGCTACAGGGGACCAGTAACAGAACTGCAGAGAGCCCCCTGAAGAAAAGTACAAGGTAAAACTGAGTACACACATCAGAATTCGTTGGGTTCAGCAGGGGCTGAATTTTTGATCGGTGTGTAATCCTCTGTTAGACAAACCTATTGTTATATCCACTTCTGCTGGAATCCTTGTTCAATTAGCTGTTTGCAGCCAAACGGAAGCACTGCTGATCAGTGTATTTGATAGGGGGGAGTCCCTGTTGTCAGAAAACAATGTCCTATTGAGGGGGTTTCCCACATCCACACAAGAGCACTTGCTCTCTAGTGCAGGGGTCTCCAAACTCTCTAAAGAAAGGGACAGTGTCCCATCTGGTGTCGTTGGGAGGAATAGTGCCCCTTTTTTATGTCAGTGGAAGGAATTATGCCCCATCATTGGAAGGAATAGTGCTCCAATGTTGATGTCAGTGGCAGGAATTATGCCCCATTGTTGGTGTCATTGGCAGGAATTATTCCTCAAGGGCCGGATAAAGGCAAGCAAAGGACCACATCCGGCCCCAGGGCCGCAGTTTGGAGACCACTGCTCTAGTGGACTGTTTGTTTAAAGTGCACTTTAATAGTACATTGCACTGTGTGTTTGATTTGCAGCACTGGGAGTTTGGTAGTAACTCCAAAACCAAATTGTGTAAAAATGAACCATAAGAATTTGACTAGAGTTATTCACATTATATGTTATAGTATTTTACAGTACCAGGAGTGTGTTCTTATCTCCTTCACAAAATGTTTTTGCAGCACAGGGATTTTGGTCCCACATGTATGTGATATTGTATATTACTGTACATACTCTACCACTGTACGCACTGCTCCTGATCCTTGTAATTTATCCAATTCTGACCTCTGCACTATATATATATATATGTATATATATATATATATATATATATTTTGTGTGTGTAAGGTAAGTGCCATGCTACAGGCTGCCACGTCGGGGGCTAAATTTATAAGGGAGCCGGAAGGCGGCCGCAGGAGCCGATTAAAAAAAGGATGGATCGGGGGTCTTTTTTTTTTTCGTGTGGGGGGGCGGCGGCTTTGGTGCCTGTGCCGCACCCGCAAAGTCTCTGCAGGATACATGGCAGCGGCCAGGGCAGATTTTCACAGGTAGGGGAAAAACAGGCAGCACACTCAGTGCACCCAGTAACCAACCTGAATAAAAATAAAAATTTTTTTTTCTGCTGTCAGGTTTATATTGTAATTTACAATATGTACAGAGGGGAACAGAGGTGTGGGGGAGGAAGTTACAGAGGTGGGGGGTACAGATATGTAGGGGAGGGTACAGAGAGAACCGATATTGGGGGAGGGGTCCAGAGGGGGAACACAGAGGTGTGGGGAGGGTACAGAGGTGTGGGGAGGGTACAGAGGTGCGAGGAAGGTCCTGTTATTTATTGTTCTAATAAATCTTCACTGTGAAGCAAAACTTACTGTATTTGCACTGAATTGGAAATATTTTTTGAAAAATACTATGAATTACAGGCTGTAGAGAACAGTGCGCCATTGCAAACTTATATTTTGAGGTTTTAATTACATTATTTTAATAGTCGTGAACTAAAGTGGGCTGGTCTAAGGCATGAAACTCCAGGGCTGAAAATGAGTCCCACTCCGGCCCTGGCGCAGGGTATGGACACGTCCTCAAACAAAGAAAAGAAAGGTGCACCAGCCTGGTGTATTACCATTTGCCATCGTTTTTTGACAAGCCTGTCTATCATGTCTTTTGTGCGTAGTTTTTAATATTATTATTATCCAATAAATCGTCAATTGGTAATACACCAGGCTAGTTCACCTTTCTTTTCTTTCTTTGTTTTCTGCCAGGACTTTCCCCATCCACGAAGGGCAGCAAGGCCACTGTTATTACCATTTTTGACATTTGTGGAATCTTCTATGAAGATTTTTGTTGGACAATCCACCCGTGCGCAGGAGTTTGCTTGTTTTTTCCTGTATGGACAAATCCTCTGGGATCCATGCCTGGTTCATTTTAATGAACGTGAGCTTGTCAATTTTGGCTCTGGACAGGCGGCTGACGCTTGTCTGTGATAACGCCCCCTGCCGTGCCAAATACACATTCAGATAATACACTGGCTGCAGGGCAGGCCATCACCTCCAAGGCGTAAAGGGAAAGCTCAGGCCATGTGCCCAATTTTGAGACCCAGAAGTTTAAGGGGGCAGACCCGTCATTTAGTACGTGTAGGCGTGTGCACACATACTGCTCCACCATGTCGCTGAAATGCTGCCTCCTGCTAAAACGTTCCATATCAGCTGGTGCTGCTGTTTGTTGTGGCGTGCTGACAAAGCTTTTCCACATTTCGGCCATGCTAACCCTGCCTTCTGAGGTGCTGGCGGTGCCCCGGCTGCGTTGGCGACCTCTTCCTCCTCCTCTGCCTTCGCCTTGTGCTTCCACTGTGCCCCCGCAGTCAAGTGGGAATTCCACCAGCAGCGCGTCTACCAGCATGCGCTTGTACTTGCGCATCTTGCGATCACGCTCCAGTGAGGGAATTAAGGACGGTACATTGTCCTTGTAATAGGGATCCAGCAGCAGTGCGAAACACTGCAGTCGTTGCGGAAACACTGCAGCATGTAATTGCTCATTTGTGCCAGGCTGCCCAGAGGCAACGAAAAGCTGTCCTCTGTGGGAGGTGTATCATCTGTGTCCTCTGTATCCCCCCAGCCACGCACCAGTGATGGCCATGAACTGGTCTGGGTTACACCCTGCTGTGAACATGGTCCCTCTTCCATCTCCTCCTCATCCTCCACCTCGTCATCCTCCATAACTGTGCCCTTGCGGGACAATTGTGTACCTGGCCTTTGTTGGTGCAGGAACCCACCCTCGGAGCCACTTGTGAATGACTGCCCTGAAAGCCTTGGAAATTATCCCGATACTTCCTCCTCCTCCTCTTGTGCCACATCCTCTTCCATCATGACCCAAAGCGTTTTTTCAAGGAGGCATAGAACTGGGATGGTCACGCTGAGAACGGCATCATCGGCACTGGCCATGTTGTTGGAGTACTCGAAACAGCGCAACAAGGCACACAGGTCTCGCATGGAGGCCCAGTTATTGGTGGTGAAGTGGTTCTGTTCTGCAGAGCGACTCAAGCCTGCGTGTTGCAGCTGAAACTCTACTATCGCCTGCTGCTGCTCGTAAAGTCTGACCAGCATGTGCAAGGTGGAGTTACGCTGCAGCGCTGCCAGGCGAGCAGCAGCAGGGTGAGGACACCGAAAGTGCGCACAGACGGCCCGCACTTTCTGCAGCAGCTGTGGCATATCCGGTAACTTTTAACGAACCTCTGCACCACCAAATTCAGCACACGCGCCAGGCAAGTAATGTGCGTCAAACCGGCTAGGCCCAGAGCTGCTACGAGATTTCGCAGCCTGCCTACTGCCTGGTGGCGTTTACCCATGGCTGTGCTGAAGTTGGTGGTGAATGTGTTACGCTGACCGGATGAGGAGGCGATAGAGGATGAGGAAGCGGAGTAGGAGGAGTTAGCAACAGGAGGCAAACTGAAGCGCCCTGCAATCCTCGGTGGTGAAAGGACATGCGCCAAACTGCTATCCGCCTCAGGCCCAGCCGACACTGCGTTTACCCAGTGCACTGTTGGGGAGATATAACATCTCTGACCGTGCTTACTGGTCTACGTATCCATAGTTAGGTGGACCTTGGCACAGATGGCGTTGCGCAGTGCACACCTGATTTTGTCCCCCACTTGGTTGTGTAGGGAAGGGATGGCTCGCCTGGAAAAGTAGTGGCGGCTGGGCACGATGTACTGTGGGACAGCCAATGCCATCAGGCTTTTAAAACTCTGCGTCTCCACCAGACGGAATGACAGCATTTCAAAAGCCAGGAATTTTGAAATGCTGGCATTCAGGTCCACGGATCGCTGGTGGGTAGGGGGGTACTTCCTCTTCCACTCCAGTGTATCTGTCAAAAGTGTCCGATCTCTCTGCCGCAACATCGCAATACCACAAAAAAAATCGCAGAACACCACCATTACTAGTAAAAAAATTAAATTAAATAAAAACGCCATATAAATGCCATAAATCTTTCCCATTCAATGCATCCTCGGAATCATTGAACTTAATTTTTCTTGGCTCGTTGTAGTGTTGTATGTCACCATGGTTCTTGACGTTCGCAATTTCAGACAACATTTGTATGACGGTGTGTATGCAAGACAAGTTGAGCCAACATCCGTCGGAAAAAAATCTAAGTTTTTGTTGTCGGAATGTCCGATCTCGTGTTTACGCTGCATTAGAGTCAGTGGGGTAGATTCACATAGAGATACGACGGTGTATCTATTGATACACCGTCGTATCTGTGAGATCCGACGCTCGGATCTATGCGGCTGATTCCTCGAATCAGGTTCCGCATAGATCTCCCTTAGAGCCGACTTGTGTAAGTGAGTTACACTGTCGGATCTTAGGCTGCAATCTCCTGCCGTCCGCTAGGTGGCGCTTCTGTTATTATACGCGACGAATATGCAAATGAGGAGAACCGCCGATTCAGAAACGAACGCCCGGCTGTCGCTTTTTTTTTACGTCGTTTGCGTTCGGCTTTTTTCGGCGGATAGTTACCCCTGCTATATGCAGGGTAAGTGCGGCGTATCCTATGTTAAGTATGGCCGTCATTCCCGCGTCGAGTTTTGAATTTTTTACGTCGTTTACGTAAGTCGTTCAGGAATACGGCCATACGTTAATAGCGTTGACGTCGAAAACAATGACGTCCTTGCGACGTCATTTGAGGCAATGCACGCTGGGAAATTTAGCCGGCGGCGCATGCGCAGTACGATCGGCGCGGGGACGCGCGTGATTTAAATAGTAAACTCCCCCTAGCCGCGGAATTTGCATTCCGCCGGGGGAATTACGATCCGACAGGGCAACTTACGAGGCAAGTGCTTTCTAAATACAGCACTTGCCTCAAAAACTGGCGCAGGCGGATCGTAAAAAAGATAGATCACGCAGATCAAAAGATCCGCTGATCTATGTGAATCTACCCCAGTGTGTTTTAGGTGTTTTTTTTTTTTTACCATAGTAGATATCCATTAATATTTACTACCAAATGAAGGTCCAATATGTCCTGAAAAAAAAAAAAAAGTATAATTCACCTAGATACCATGAATAGTTGCTGAGATACTGGGTTCAGACATTAAGATTTGTTTTTTCCAATGAGAATACGGTCAACTAGCGAGACAGAAAAATATTGTACAGTTGATACAGTACACAGTAATTGACAACTCAGTGAATGGCAGTCTAATTAGGAACAATGCTGGATAATATACTGTCATTAGAAACATTAGAGGAAGATTGTTTGCACAATACCAGCTAGTACACGAGGCAACCTAAAACAGTATTAAACTCAGGGCCTGTGCAAGGATCTTTGTGTACTTAGACAAAAGTGCAACGTCACAGGAGCTGGGCAGCGGGACAGGAGGGGGGTATTATAACAGGAGGGTGGCAGTGTCACTCACAAACACCTTGTGAAGCACCAGATCTCACCTGTCCTCAGCGGCTCCTCCAGATGGTGTCAGTGTAGAGTATCTGGTGCCAGGAGAGGTAGCTGTGCCTAGGCAGGCAGAAGATCTCTGGCGTCAGCTGCAGCACAGAGCGGTGGGGGGCATCTTCATCCTGACGTCCTCCTCTTCTTTCTTCTCCTCCACAGGCCCTCCGCCAAAACCCCCACGCCTGTCCTGGCCCACACAGCTCGACATATCCTGCCATTCCTTATTAGGGCTCTTTCACACGTCCGTTCCGTTCATCCGTTTTTTGGACGTCCGTTAACGGACCTCAATGCTTCCCTATGGGAGCGGATCCGTTAGCGGATGATGCATCCGCTAACGTCCACCAGATCCGCATCCGTTTTTTCGGATGGAAGAATGTCCTATTTTTCTTCCGTCCGGCCGAACGGATCGGATGCAAACGGACAGACGGTCCGTTTCCATCCGATTCCCCATAGGGGAGAGCGGAGGAGAGACAGGGCGGTCCCTGCACAGTGTGCGGGGACCGCCCTGTCTGCCCGACAGCTCAGCGGAGACCTCCCACTAAGCCGACGGACACACGGAGCGGACCGAAAAACGGACCGCTCCGTGTGAAAGGGCCCTTAGAGCCTACATGAAAGGGGGCCCGACTACTCCCAGCACACCGGAATTTACCCTCCTCTGCATCCTTGCAGGCCAGCTCTGCCAGTGGGACATGCAGACTGCCTACTGGTCTCTCCTTATGCCGCGTACACACGATCACTTTATGTGATGAAAAAAAACGACGTTTTCTGTGAAGTAAAAAACTACGTTTTTGAAACTTCACTTTTCAAAGACAATTTTGCATACACACCATCGTTTTTTCAGAAAAAGCGAGGTTACATTCGCCACTCTTTTCCATTGAAGCTTGCTTCATAACTAGCTTCTGGGCATGCGCGGGTTGAAAAACGTTGTTTTAAACAACGTTTTTTGCTACACACGGTGACTTTTTGTGAAACAAAAAACAACGTTTTGAAAAACGACACATAAAATTGAAGCATGCTTCAATTTTTTTTTTGTCGTTTTTTAACAAGACATAAAACAACGTTTTCCCCTACACACGGTCAATGAAATTGATGTTTTTAAAAACGGCATTTTTTTTCATCACATAAAGTGATCGTGTGTATGCGGCATTACTCTGCCAGTAGCCTAGTAAACAGCAGGCAAACTAAAACTTCCATGCTGCACCCTCTTTCCTAAAACTTCCATGCTGCAGTGTGGAAGTTTTAGTTTGCCTGATGGGGGGCACAAAAGACATAAACATTTGGGGGCACAAAAGACATAAACATCCACCCCCCCCCCTTCCAGCCCTGCACCTTATCAATTCTTAGATGTGATGGTTGCATTTGTTTTGTTTTTTTAGGCTTTCTATATTCACCTGGTGATCTGCCCAGTAAGTCTGTTTTTTAAACAGGACAAGCTCTTCTGCAGATGTAGCAGTTACAGGAATGAGACAAATCATTTTCTACTGACAAGGGTGCTTACAATGATCAGCTTTTATTAGTTATGTAAAATGTTATTCCAAAAAAAACAAAAAAACAACTGTAAGTAATCTGCTAGTATACCTAACACTCCCCTCCCCCCAGACTGACAATGCTTCTGTCCAAAGGTGCCCCCTGTGCCCAGTGATGTTCTTATAAAGGGGCCCCCAGGTGCATGGGGCCCATGATCAGGTCTAGGAAAGGGAGACACTGTGTTAGGGGGTGCACTGGCGAATTTGTCTACTAGTGGTGCTCTTTTTTGACAGGAGAAACTGCAATGCCACTCCTGCCAGAAGGATCAGCGACTGGCTTCTGCAGGGGGAGGAAGAGAGTCTGCACCAAGACTGAGAACTCACCTAAGTCTCAGCATACGAGAGGAAAGAGGAACTGCCTTCATTAAACAGCATTTGTGATCTGTGAGTACAAGCAGGAAAGGTGGGGCACAACTCTGATGGATAGGGACACTGTGGTGGGGAAAACTGATGTACATTGGGGACACCTGATGTGTGGGGACACTGTAATGGGAAAACCTGATGTATGGGGACACTGTTTTAGTAAACACATGATGGATAGGGACACTGTGATGGGGATTCCTTATGTATAGGGACACTTTGATGGAGATGCCTGATGTATGGGGACAGATGGGGATGCCTGATGTATGGGTAATACCTGATGTATGGGGACACTGATGGGATACCTGATGTTGGGGGACATTGATGGGGATACCTGAGGAAAGGGGACACTGTTATGGGAGACACCCGATTGATAGGGACACCGCGATGGGGATACCTAATGTATATGGACACCATGATGGGGATACCTGATGTATGGGGTCACTTATGGAAATACCTGATGTATGCGGACACTGTAATGGGAGACACCCGATTGATAGGGACACCGCGATGGGGATACATAATGTATGGGGACACCATGATGGGGATACCTGATGTATGGGGACACTTATGGAAATACCCGATGTATGTGGACACTGTAATGGGAGACACCCGATTGATAGGGACACCGCGATGGGGATACCTGATGTATGGGGACACCATGATGGGGATACCTGATGTATGGGGTCACTTATGGAAATACCCGATGTATGTGGACACTGTAATGGGAGACACCCGATTGATAGGGACACCGCGATGGGGATACCTAATGTATGGGGACACCATGATGGGGATACCTGATGTATGGGGACACTTACTGTAATGGGAGACACCCGATGGATAGGGATACCGTGATGAAGATACCTGATGACACCGTGATGGGGATACCTGATGGAAATTCCTGATTTATGGGGACACTGTGATGGGAATACCTGATGTATGGGGACACCGTAATGGGGATACCTGATGTATGGGGACACCGTAATGGGGATACCTGATGTATGGGGACACTGTGATGGGGATACCTGATGTATGGGGACAGTTAAATGGTTTGGGACATTAAATGACGCATGTGACACATAGCTGGTAAAGTGGTCAAATGCATGATAACACATTTATTATTTCATATAAATACAGATATCATGATAACATATTATCATTATAATTCAAATATATATAAACAGATGTCATGAATAACACATTGCAGTATAAAATATAACTGTTGTGAGCTGGCGTTGTAATCCATATCATAAAATATATATTAAAATCATTAATGATTGCAAAAAGCTTGTAATTATCTAAATTGTAAATGCATGATTATAATGCATCTAAAAAAAGCTTGATGCGTGTGTTTCGTGGAATTCACTCCACTTCTTCAGAAGCGGATACAAGGTGTATATAAGTTGCAAATTGAGAGCTGCCAGGGACGTGTCTGTGGCAGTGGACTGTGAGAGTGGGGACCTGTGTTTATACCTACTATGACATGGAGACCCATATCCCTCTGGGGCATAAGCGTGTGCACAGAGTGTGCCAGGTGTGCCCAGGCACACCCTAATCACCCTGTGCAGCACACATTCCCCCTACTGCCCTGGGTCCCATCTTTCCCCCCGCATCGCTTGCAGCTTCCCTCCTCTCCTATCGGCTGTTGCTCCTGGGATGTTTTAGACAAGGGGAATAGGGTGACCACATTTTCAAACTACCATTCATGGACACCCTCCCTTCTCGAAAATCAGCTTGTGCTGTAGCGAATCACAGCACAGCGATTGGACACAAGAGGCGGGATTTATGATTTCTCCAATCACAAGCAGGGGGCAGGATTGTGCTCCTCCAGGCATTCCCGGCCATGACAAGTACTGTCAGTGAGTAAAGCGGTGATGTGGCAGCCCTTTTTTGGAGGCATCAGATTGGCCCGGGGGGTGGCTGTGTCAGTTTGATTCTGGGACACTGTATTGTCCTGGAATGAATGTACCCGGGGACAGACCTGCAAAATGCGGGACTGTACCGGGCAATCCGGGACACGTGGTCACCCTGGTGGGGAAGGGGCCAGTAATTATGTCATTTACAGGCCCCTTCCCTTTCTGAATGTACATAGTGAGTGATCGGTAGTGTGTGTTTGGACTTTGGGGTGCACACCCTAATGCAATAGGCTGCGCACACCTATGCTCTGGGGGTTTGCATGTGTGTGCCTTGTTTTCCCACAGACCGCTCTGGCAGACAGACACATCCCTGGCAGCCCTCAATTTGCAACACTGCATGCTGAATCTGGAGCTGTCTTATACACACCTAGCATCTGCTCCCGATGTGGAGTAAATTCCACTAAATGCACGTGTCAAGCTTTTTTAGATGTATTATAATTTTTTCCCAATAAATCACCTTTATTGATGCAGAAAATTCACAACAATCCACAATTTACAAATGAGGGTTATAGCATACAGCTAACGCATTTCACGATATTTTTGGCACTTATTCATAGCTCCTTATGGGTATTTCAGTATTGATATGGCAGTATCTTAGACAGATATTGGGACAGGGGTAACTTAAAGGGTAAATTAAGAACAAGCTAGGGACTGTAGGTTTGTTCTTAAGTCAGAACAGTACCTTTTTTAAGTGTAACTCCAGCCAGGGGCTTCTGGCTGTGCAATGTGGGGTGTTTGGGCGCTTCTGGGCATGCAGTCCTGTATGTTGGGCGTGCAGTACATGAAGTACTGCAGTGTGGGATGTGTCCCGTTCTGCAAGATGGCTACTCAGCGATTTCCGGGACCAGCGTGGAGCAAGCTGCCGGCAGTGACGTCACGCCGCCTCCATTTGCAACTCAGATGTTCGTAACTTGGGGACTGCCTGTATATAGCAGTCTTGTGACTTGTATAAGTGTCTGCTTTTGCTTGTAGGAGGAGTTTTCTTTCCCCCATGACCCTCTGTCTGGACAGTGCTGATTGGCCCTGTGCTGTTCACATGCACTCTCCCAAGAAAAAAACAACAACTCTCTAGCAATACACACCAAACTGAGCATGTGCACCCTGACTCCTAATGCTCTGTTCTATCACGAGATGGGTTGGACTCAGTTAAAGAAGAGGAGCATCAGAGGAGACAGGATCACACAGCCCTACAAAATGCAGAGGATTAACCCCTTAGATTCCATAGTGAGTATAACAAGCATGCTTTACTGCAGGGATATGCAATTAGCGGACCTCCAGCTGTTGCAGAACTACAATTCCCATGAGGCATAGCAAGACTGACAGCCACAAGCATGAACCCAGAGGCTGAGGCATGATGGGACTTGTAGTTTTGCAACAGCTGGAGGTCCGTTAATTGCATATCCCTGCTTTACTGCATATACAGACTGATTTTACTGTTGTGGGTTTAGTAACACATTAATAACTGGTATAATTTCACCCTCCCTTTTAGATTGTAAGCTCTAATGATTCCTCCTGTATTGAATTGTATTATAACTGTACTTTCTGTCCATATGTTGTTAAGCACTGCGCAAATTGTTGGCACTATATAAATCCTGTATAATAATAATAATAATAATGTATGTTATTGACTTATTGTTGCAATACATTTTCTAAAGTGCTTAACCACTTCCTGACGGCCGTATGACTTTGTACGGCCGCAGGGTGGTTCTAAATCTCTAAGCCGCCGTCGTTTGATGGCGGCTTGCGCTCCTCCATGCCACTGGGGGGCGCGCGAGCACCGCCGGTGGTGCACACGTGCCCGCTGCATCGCTGAGCTGCCGATGCACGTGCCTGTCGGCCACGATGTCCGCCAGGCACTCGTGATCGGCGGTTACAGAGACAAGGATGTGGATCTGTGTGTGTAAACACACAGATCCATGTCCTGTCAGGGGAGAGAGGAGACCGATCTGTGTCCCTTGTACATAGGGACATAGATCGGTCACCTCCCCCAGTCACCCCCCTCCCCCCACAGTTAGAACACAATACAGGGTACATTTTTAACCCCTCCCTCACCCCCTAGTGTTAACCCCTTCAATGCCAGTCACATTTATACAGTAATGAGTGCATATTTATAGCACTGATCACTGTATAAATGTGATTGGCGCCAAAAATGTGTCAAAATTGTCCAATGTGTCCGCTATAATGCCGCAGTCCCAATAAAAATCGCAGATCGGCGCCATTACTAGTAAAAAAATAAATAAAAAAATAATAATTCTGTCCCCTATTTTGTAAGCGCTAGAACTTTTGCACAAACCAGTGGCTTATTGCGATTTTTTTTTTTTTTAACAAAAATATGTAGGAGAATACGAATCGGCCTAGACTTAGAAAAAAAAATGTTTAAAAAATAAATGAAAAATTGGGCTATTTATTATAGCAACAAGTAAAAAATATTTTTTTTTTCAAAATTGACGCTCTTTTTTTGTTTATAGCGCAAAAAATAAAAACCGCAGAGGTGATCAAATACCACCAAAAGAAAGCTCTTTTTGTGGGGAAAAAAGGACATCAATTTTGTTTGGGAGCCACGTCACACGACCGCGCAATTGTCAGTTAAAGCGACGCAGTGCCGGAAGCTGAAGTTTCACCTGGTCAGGAAGGGGGTATACGTGTCCGGTAAGCAAGTGGTTAATAACATTTTATTTATTGATGTATTTATCTGGACCACAGTTTTTAAGCAAATTAGTGGTCAAAGTTTTTTTGTTTTTATTTGACAGTGAAAAATATTCCGCAAATATATATTTCCTAACGGAAATAAACGTTAATGTAAAGGTAACCTTTGTTTGTGTCCTTTGATGCATATGAACAGTAGTTGGATTTAACAACAACAATATCTCAGAAAGAAGTGAAGGTTTTATTTTTTTTCTTTAAATAAAATAAATATGTTACACCTCTAATAACATTGATTTCAATACTATCAAAACATAAGTAGATCTGAACATAAGCATACATACTGTATATAATACCAATGGCATCAGTAAAGCACATTTGTTATAATAGATTTAGTCATGATAAGTACTGACAAATGTCTGGGTATTGTAATTAATAAGAATATTGAAAATGAATAGTGCTATCTACAAAGCCCTTTGGGCTTATTTAAGAGAAACCTGGGCTCAGACTAAGGACATATTGGTTTTAAATCAATTTAAATGCATTAAAAGGGCATTAAAGCAACTCATCCTTGACCTCTATAGCTGCATGTACTGAAGTAATTCATTCTCAAAGATCACAGGAATTACTATAAAGTTTTTTAGCTGGTTTGTACCAGCTTAGAGGCATCCTCTGTGTGTTTAGATAGGAAGGCTGGCAAGCCACTATATTCTGCTTCCATAACAACTAAAGGGGGGAGGAGTTGTGATTGAAGTGCCTCTGTTGTAAACATGAATTCCTCCACAATGCCTAAAGCTACTGAGGTGAAGGAAGACTTGTTTTAATGTGCTTTTAATGCAAATACTTTAATGTATATGATCTGAGCAAAAGTTAATTTTAATACGTCAATGCAATGTACTGTACAGCCGTGTGAAGTAGGTAATCAGATTGCTGCTTGTCCTGGTTACTGGGTACTGGTACTTCACGCATCCCTCTTTCTCTTCTCAAAGGTCTATGTGGATTCTCATAGCTCATCTCTTTGCATATCCATGGGATTGACATGACCATTGGTTTGTGATGTATTTACATGGAATTCTTTGAAGAGGTCAACCTTGTTTTCTGAGATCAGGGGTCTCAACTTATCACAAGAGAAGAGCAAAGCAAACCGCAAGAGACAAAAAACAGAGCCTGCTGCAATGATCACAACTGCAAAAAAATAAAAATAAAAAATAAATATTATTAGCATTAGAAGCCATTGACAAAAATCAGATACTGTATATAAAACAATCATTGACATTTTAAGTAAAGCACTAGGTCCTTATATGTTTTGTTAACATGAATAAGTTATTAATACTTAAAAGTAGAAAAATAAAACTAGAGTATTGTGTCCTGTTTGGATCTTAAATACATGGATTCTACAATAACCAATACAAATACTGTATTTACATATATATATATATTTTCCTGCCAGACCTTAAAATATTGAATATATTAGAAATTGGAAATTAGGCTCACATTTTGTTATATTCATCAACATATTTGGGTTCATAATCCCTTTGGTATCATATAACTAATGCACTCTTTTTAAACAGTTTTATATTTTTTCACTTTGTTACCCACTATGTGATATGTGTCCTGACCTCTGCAGCTGCAGAGCAGAAACAATAAAGTCATTGAAATTTTCCCATAGCAGCTCAGCATATCTTTTACCAGCTGTATTTTAGAGGCCTTACAGTCCTCTATTCTTTAATTGTAAGGCTTTATTCAGATCTGTGTGAGTGCGTTCGCTTGTTGCAGGTTGGGCAAACCCTTCATTTTAATGGGCTGCCCTATCAGCCAGAAACATGGAGAAGGAAGTCCCAAATCCTTTTGTTTAAATCGTGCACCAAGCTGCATGGTGCATGCAAAAATGTGCTGCAGGTTATAATGCGTGGGGTGCCGTTAAGAAGTAAGAACACACAACAGGTCTGCAAAAGTGCAGTGCATTTGTCTTCAGGTTGTGAACGCATGCAATTTTGAATGTGTTCCCCAGCCAAATAAATGTGAACCTAGCCTAACACAGAGCAAGAGCTCTGGGAGGTAAGAGGGTTAGGTGAGCTGCCTAAGTAAACAGTGTTCGTACGTCTGCTGTCAATTTTAGGGATGATTTGCTCCAGAGTGCCTGCAGGTACAGAGGTCAGCAAGGGATCCAGAATTACTGTGTCTTAGGAATGTGCAAACACTCAATAGTCTGGTCACAGATTCACTTTAAAAGCTGATAGAGGATGATCAAGTTTCAATGTGTATGGCTAGTTTGGTAGTTATAAAGAATACTTCTCTGTAGCAGGGCCGGAGTGGGACTCATTTTCAGCCCTGGAGTTTCATGCCTTAGACCAGCCCACTTTAGTTCACGACTATTAAAATAATGTAATTAAAACCTCAAAATATAAGTTTGCAATGGCGCACTGTTCTCTACAGCCTGTAATTCATAGTATTTTTCAAAAAATATTTCCAATTCAGTGCAAATACAGTAAGTTTTGCTTCACAGTGAAGATTTATTAGAACAATAAATAACAGGACCTTCCTCGCACCTCTGTACCCTCCCCACACCTCTGTACCCTCCCCACACCTCTGTGTTCCCCCTCTGGACCCCTCCCCCAATATCGGTTCTCTCTGTACCCTCCCCTACATATCTGTACCCCCCACCTCTGTAACTTCCTCCCCCACACCTCTGTTCCCCTCTGTACATATTGTAAATTACAATATAAACCTGACAGCAGAAAAAAATTTTTTTATTTTTATTCAGGTTGGTTACTGGGTGCACTGAGTGTGCTGCCTGTTTTTCCCCTACCTGTGAAAATCTGCCCTGGCCGCTGCCATGTATCCTGCAGAGACTTTGCGGGTGCGGCACAGGCACCAAAGCCGCCGCCCCCCCACACGAAAAAAAAAAAGACCCCCGATCCATCCTTTTTTTAATCGGCTCCTGCGGCCGCCTTCCGGCTCCCTTATAAATTTAGCCCCCGACGTGGCAGCCTGTAGCATGGCACTTGCGCCAGTGCATGGACAACCAGCGCCCAGGGCAAACATGCCGAGCTGCGCCCCCCCATAACCAATTACCTTACACACACAAAATATATATATATATATATATATATATATATAGTGCAGAGGTCAGAATTGGATAAATTACAAGGATCAGGAGCAGTGCGTACAGTGGTAGAGTATGTACAGTAATATACAATATCACATACATGTGGGACCAAAATCCCTGTGCTGCAAAAACATTTTGTGAAGGAGATAAGAACACACTCCTGGTACTGTAAAATACTATAACATATAATGTGAATAACTCTAGTCAAATTCTTATGGTTCATTTTTACACAATTTGGTTTTGGAGTTACTACCAAACTCCCAGTGCTGCAAATCAAACACACAGTGCAATGTACTATTAAAGTGCACTTTAAACAAACAGTCCACTAGAGCAGTGGTCTCCAAACTGCGGCCCTGGGGCCGGATGTGGTCCTTTGCTTGCCTTTATCCGGCCCTTGAGGAATAATTCCTGCCAATGACACCAACAATGGGGCATAATTCCTGCCACTGACATCAACATTGGAGCACTATTCCTTCCAATGATGGGGCATAATTCCTTCCACTGACATAAAAAAGGGGCACTATTCCTCCCAACGACACCAGATGGGACACTGTCCCTTTCTTTAGAGAGTTTGGAGACCCCTGCACTAGAGAGCAAGTGCTCTTGTGTGGATGTGGGAAACCCCCTCAATAGGACATTGTTTTCTGACAACAGGGACTCCCCCCTATCAAATACACTGATCAGCAGTGCTTCCGTTTGGCTGCAAACAGCTAATTGAACAAGGATTCCAGCAGAAGTGGATATAACAATAGGTTTGTCTAACAGAGGATTACACACCGATCAAAAATTCAGCCCCTGCTGAACCCAACGAATTCTGATGTGTGTACTCAGTTTTACCTTGTACTTTTCTTCAGGGGGCTCTCTGCAGTTCTGTTACTGGTCCCCTGTAGCTCCTGTGTCAGTAAAGAGTGACAGTGGTCACACTCCAGCCTCCACTTTGGACCATACAGGGTTAATCTTCCTCTATATGTGATAGGGAGGAGGAGAAGAGCACTGGAGCTGGCTGAAGCATAGAATTAAGTAAAAAAACACTATACAGTACCTCCATTCTCCCCCCTCCCCCACTGTAAGAGTGGACTTTCTTGAAGTGTGGCTGGGATAAGAAATCACATCCTTTGCTGTGTAATGCTTATATTCTTCAACAGGTTAGGAATTATTGTTACATTTCATAGATGTAATCCACATACACATTAATTCCTAACCTGTTCAAGAATTTTACTTTCACTTTCAATAAACCTGCAGTGAAAAGTGCAGGGCACATTTGTAATCACATTATGGAATTCAGAGCAGTCGGGACTCACAGTAGAAGAGGATCCAGTCTGTCACACATGATTTACAAATCTTCACTCTGCCCTGGAGGAGCGCTCTGCTGTGTGCTGCTGGGCGGGAACCAAAGATCCATGCTGCAGTGTTGTGAGTTTCTCTTCCTGTTCCGCCCACATGCACTTTCACTGGGACTGTACCAACTCCAATGGGGGGGGGGGGGAGACTTATAGGAACTCAAGAAGGGAGCCTGGAAAGGAGTACAACTACTGCTGCAGAGCAGTGAGCAGGAGCAATAATCCTTGATGTAGACAGGTAACAGGGGCATACAAGTTTTACAGCTATATTATGATATTTTGTGGACAGATTTTTCGAACCGGCCCACAACCAAACCAGCCCATCTGGATACTTCCCGGTTCTCCCGATTGGCCACTCCGGGCCTGCTCTGTAGTGTCCAACCACAGAGCAGGGTCTAGAGGATTTATGAAGGCTGGTTGTTTTGTATAAAAGTGCCACAGGTTAAAGAAAAAGAGCCATACTTGGTAATTTCCCACTACTGAATACCTGGCAATGGCAGTATGGATGTACATTTCCACAGTATCTTAGCATACTCTTCAACCCTGTAGTGTGACAAATTTCCTTTGAACTTAGAGATGTAATGTAACACACTTCACATTAGCACCTAACGTGTGGAAAGTTTATAAACTTGACTATAGTACATGAAACATTTAAGTGTATGTGATAGGCAACTCACCATTTATTACATCATTATCTGTCAATTTCGAAGACTCATCTGCCCCAACAAAGACTCCAACTGAAGCAATAATTGCTACTGGGTAAATTGTAAATGTATAGCGCACATATTTTTCAAAAATAAATGTTTCCATTAAGAACCTGTGAAATAGAACATAAACATATTTGTACACTGTAACAGTATGATATGTAAGCCTATATACAAAGGTGAAAACAGTATGGACCTAAAGAAACAATAAAACTTCGCTGTGGCAGACTCTAATCATATACAGTGGGCCAGATTATCAGAGCCATTACGCCTGGAGTAACAGACTGGAGTAATTTCAAATTACGCGCGTTTTTTAGCTAGTCGAAAACCTCAAACCATGAATAGACGGCTGCGGGCTTCAATTCGACTGGATTACGTGTTCGTACGCCTTCGGATCTACGCTGCAATAAAATTGCGGCCACTGGGTGGACTTCCCGTCGTTTTTCGCGTCGGGGTATGCTAATGAGCTTTTGCCGGCGATCCCAGAAATTAAGATCTTCAATCGCAATCTCTTACGGCACCTTTAGTCATCTTTTTTTTACGTAACACTATACCAGCTTTTTGCTGGTCTAATATGAGACAGCCCATGTTAAGTATGGCCGTCGTTCCCGCGTCGAATTTATACGTTTTCCGACGTCTTTTATTATTTTTTACGTAAGTCGTCCGGGAATAGGAATGTTCGTAAACGACGCTACTCAAACAACGAATGACGTAACGACGTGATTTCGTGCAATGCACGGCGGGAAATTTCTGAACGGAGCATGCGCAATTCTATCGCCACGGGGACGCGCTTAATTTAAATGCTTCACGCCCCCCAATCGCGTATTGCGAGTAATAGACTACGCCGCTGTAGCGTACGGGCAAGAATCTACCAGGATTCGGTGTAGAGCCTGGTGAAATACGGCAGTATTTCGAGTATTTCGAATACGCAGCGCAATATTAAGTGTATATGAATCTGGCCCACTATGTTTAAGAGCTGCATCTAATAGCCAAAAGCATAAACAGACAGAGTTAACAGCCTACTCTGTCAGCTGCTAGATGCAGCACTTACTTATATCAGCAGAGTTTGCTTTTGGAATTAAAGTAATATAAACCCTCAGTTTTTTTAAGCACTTTTTGCAGCTGATTTCATAACTTCCTGGGGTTGAAGCTTCTTCTTCTTTAACTTTTAATCCCTGCCTATGTTCTTGCTTAGCCACTTGCCGACCGCACTATAGTCAAATGGCGACTACAGCACGGTCTTCCAGTTCTGGGAGGGTGTCTATTGAAATAGACAAATGTGATAAACCAAAAAACACAAAAGGTTTAATATTACTTAAAAAAAAAAATACAGTTTGTGAAGGTGCTAGAAAAAAAATGGAACAATGTTGCTATGCATATTATGCCAAAATGACTCTGAGCTGACTGCACAACTTGTGGTGCTTTGTAATAGATTCAAGGACAGACATCAAGCTGAGATCACTGCTCATTCAGCTCATTGCCACAAGAGGTCAGTCTAGTGCTTCCTTATTTCCTCCAACTAATACAAGTTTGCCTTGTAGACTATTTCTCTATACAATATAGAAGTATCGTTTTTCCAAATTTGCACAAGCACCATTGGATAAAGATGTGACCAAATACCAACAACTCTATAAATCACAGACTCTTACCAGAGTAAGACAGCAAAGAAAAGAAGGGAAAGAACAATGGTGCTGACATCAGGATCAGGTACGTGAACGTTATACTTGAGTACCAATCCGAAATTGATAATTGTTGCAATGGATGTCCATGTTGCATAGGTTGCCAATCCATTATGTACCTATAAAAATAAATACCTGTTACGATTCTATTCATCATAAGAATTTCATTAGACACCATAGTATAAGGTGACCAGATTTTTAAAAAGAAATCCGGGGACATATTATTTCTTTACTAGTAATGGCAATAATCAGCGACTCTCTGCCCGTCGCCGCCCGCCTCACAGCCTCTCAAGTCTTACTCTTCGGGCCCCGGCTACTACGGAGTGGAGGAAGATCACTCTGACAGGGAAGACAAGGAGACAGGCAGGCGGCTGGCTAGGATTTGAGCCAAGGCAGAAGAACATGCAAGCAGAGCTGAATGGGCATGTGCCTGAAACTGAAGAAATATTCCCTCTGCTCCGACCAGCACATGATCATCAGAAAGGGCCACAGATAATGGGAAAAATACAACCCCCCTATGCTAGTAGGCACGGCGGAGCGGGGGTGTATAATTCTATTTTTTTATTTTAATTCTGCACTGACTGTCTTTGAAATTGCCCCTGCCCCCTATTAAATCCAATCTGGGGACAAAACCAGGGACAGACTTGGTCCGGGGACAGTGTCCTCAATCAGGGGACTGTCCCCTGAAACTGGGGATGTCTGGTCACCCTACCATAGTAGTGTATGTATGCACATATGAGTTGGTTGTTTTTTGTTTAAGTTACTAATTACCGCTGTAGCATGAAAATCACTATCACGTGTGAGACACTATCCCCTGACGCTACTGCGCATGCGCCAGTTTCAGACACGGGTTAGTAATTTTCATGCTACACCGGTACTTCCTGATTTGGGTACTTAACCTTTACCTGGTCAAATTAGGTATACATTTAGAAAAAAAAATGCAGGATCTAGTTGACTTTTTCTTGTACAAAAAGGAACGTTACTGGTGCCACCAAGCAAGAGAGAAAAAGAGATGGCTTGATGTTTCCTGAGCTGTAAAGAATTTTCCGACTCTTCTAAACAACCTGGACCCCTAAGCCCTACAGTTCTCTTGCTGAGTTTAATCACAACTGTTTGCAGGTAGACAAATGAGTGATGCAAAATAAGGAAAACATTGACATACCGTATTTATCGCCCTATTACGCGCACCGGCGTATAGCGTGCACCCCTAATTTAGCCTGACATTCCTGGAAAAAAATGTTTTAATACTTACAGTTTTGGTGTCTTGCCCGGCGTCCATCGGCGGCCTTGTCCGGTCCGGCGTCCGTCGTGGTGTCCTCCCGCGCTGGTCTCTGTGCCGATCGCCGCTTCCTGCGCTGTGTTTGAACGCCGCCGCCATCGCGGTTATGCAAGGGAAGCCGAGCGTGGCCAAGCGTGCCGAGTGTACTGCGCTCGGTATATGTCGGCGAGCGTGTTCAAACACAATGCGGGAAGCGAGTATCGATCCCCGCTTCCCGCGCTATGTGTTTGAATCCGCCGCCGACATATACCGAGCGCAGTACACTCGGGCACGCTCGGCCACGCTCGGCTCCTCTCGGCTTCTCTTGCATAACAGCAATGGGAGCCGAGCCTGGCCGAGTATACCTGAGTGTACTGCGCTCGGTATATGTCAGCGGCGGATTCAAAGCGCGGGAAGGGAGTATCGGCGTATATCGCGCATCCACGATTTTGCCCTGATTTTAAGGGCAAAAAAGTGCGCGGTATACGCCGATAAATATGATAGTTTGTATATTCTGAGACTCGGGGGTTGATTAACTAAAGGCAAATAGGTAGTTCACTTTGAAAGTGAATTTTCCCCTAGCTTTATGAATGTGGTGAAGCTCAACTGATTTCCATTATTCATGTGCAACCAAAAATATTGTTTGTTTGGAAATTGTACCACATTTACTAAGCTAGGGGAAAATTCCCTTGAAAAGTGAACAGCCTATTTGTAAATTATTTTAAAAGTGTCTTCAAAGCATGCTGAAAGCTCTGCACATCCTTTGTCAAAGCTTGCTGTTCACACTGCTCTTATACAAGCTGAAGCCCCTGTAAAAACTGGCCTTAAAGCGAAGCTCCACCCAAAAGGGGAAGTTCCACTTTAAGCACTCCTCCCTACCTATGCCACATTTGCTGTGTCATTTTTTTTTTAGGGGGGGAGTGGGTACCTAGTTTTGACAAGTATGCTCTCCCATTTAAGCTTGGACTGCATAGGCGATCCGAGTGGAAATGTTCCTCTCCCTTTTCCTCCCTGCAACCTTCTGGGACACCTCACAGGTCCCAGAAGATTGCCCAACCATTCGGGAAGCACAGCACGACTTGCATATGCACAGTGCGCACCTGGCTGTGAAGCCGCAAGCTGTCACAGCCTGGTGCCCAGAGTTGTAATGCTGACACCGGCGAGAGGACAGGTAGAGAACCGAGGGTTCGGGCGGGCACATCACTGGACCGTGGGACAGGCGAGTGTGTGTTTTTTTAAAGTCAGCAGCTACACTTGTAACTGCTGACTTTTCATAAACACAAAAACGACTGGAGCTCCACTTTAAGGATTGGTAAGCTACAATATACAACATTTTAGTATATGGGTTTAATACTGCGTTAGGCCTGGAACCTATTTCTGTTGTATAAATCATAGTATGTTTCATATGTTATTTCAGTATTAGGGACCATTTTTTACTAAACAGAAAGCTGGCCACATACGTTACAACCTTAGATGGAACCATAACTAAGTAGAATGATGATTTACCTAATATTCCATTATATTTCTATCCTATCCAGTAGGTCTTCATACAAAACAGTTGTGTTGGCAAAATCTAAAGATAATACAATAATGTTTCTTATGCCAAAGAACTGTGCTGCCACAAAGAACCATGGGTACACAAAGTCAAAGGCACAGATCTTATTTTTTCATTTAAGGGGTTCATATATTATAAAAAAAAGTCTCTGCTCTTACCAAAATTCTTATACACCACAGATCAAAACGTTGGTGCTCTAACATCCAGGCCCTATACCGATAACATCTCCTGTAGGACATGTGAAGCATCAAGAAGCAAGTGATCGGGATTAAAGCCAGAAAGATATTGCTAAATATGAGAAGCCTAAAGGTAAGCAAGAAAACAAAGAAAAACAGGTTACATGGTTGTGGTATTTCATAAGGATACTTATTACACAAAGAAGCTTAAGAAATATTACTATCTGTTACTAAGTATGCTTGGTGAGTAACCGTATTTTCTAAAGTGTGGCCTCCAAACTATGACTTCCACTCCCACATAAGTAAAAAACGAGAGGCCGTACATAACTCAGGTCATAGCATCATTTCCTCTTTGCTGACATGTTCTGCCTGGTCATCAGTATTTACAACCTCTGTGGCAGCAGGTCATATTCACTACTGCACAGGCACAGTAAGGTCAGGGCTACCCTGCGAGTAATTCTCTTTGCTACTTAGAGTTTTATCTACGCACCAACAGCTGTCTTAGGATAAAATTGGTGTGTTGTTATGAAATAACTGCCAATGAGTAGTTTCTTAGTAGTAAAGAGATTTACAGTTCAGTGTAGCCTTAGCCATACACTGTAGTATGAATACATGGAATTCCCATCTCCTCTTGCCTCTTGGTTCACTTAACCACTTAAGACCCGGACCTTTAGGCAGGTAAAGGACCTGGCCAGTTTTTGCGATTCGGGACTGCTTCACTTTAACTGACAATTGCGCGGTCGTGCGACGTGGCTCCCAAACAAAATTTGCGTATTTTTTTCCCATAAATAGAGCTTTCTTTTGGTGGTATTTGATCAATTCTGCGTTTTTTATTTTTTGCGCTATAAACAAAAATATAATAAATAATAAATACCCCCCAAAAATATATATATACATTTGTTTTCCTTAGCTTAGGCCGATACTTATTCTTCTACCTATTTTTGGAGAAAAAAAATCGCAATAAGCGGTTATCGGTTGGTTTGCACAAAATTTATAGCGTTTACAATATAGCTGATAGTTTTATTGCATTTTTATAAAAAAATATTTTTTTACTACTAATAGCGGCGATCAGCGATTTTTTTCATGACTGCGACATTATTGCGGACATTTCGGACAATTTTGACACATTTTTGGGACCATTGTCATTTTCACAGCAAAAAATCCATTTAAAATGTATTATTTACTGTGAAAATTACAATTGCAGTTTGGTAGTTAACCACAAGGGGGCACAGCTCTCCCCATTCTTCAGCTCCGGGGACCGATCGCGAGACTCCAGCGGCGATCGGGTTCATGGGTCCCGCGGCTGAGGTCACGGAGCTTCGGACCGGCTGGGCACTTAAAGAGGTACCTGTACGTGCTTGTGCCCAGCCGTGCCATTCTGCCGATGTATATGTACAGGAGGCAGTCCTTAAGTGGTTAAACATGAGCTCAGTTATTGGCTCATCTACTGGCAGACTGGAGAAACTGAGTGTAATGGGAGTCACTTTTGGGCGCAGGGTGACCAAGAAAATAATGGACATTAAGAATATGTCTTGGATTACTTAAAATGAGACAGTAATATTTATTCACAATATCTCCCAGGATATATGCCATATTAAAAAGAGTGACTCATTCATACTGTTGGGACATATACTGTAAGGAGATGCTAATGTCATCACCTCTAGCCACCTGTCTGTCTGTTGTCTGTTATAATGTAAATTAGTCTAGGATAACTTCTAAGGATCTTTCATTGTGGCTTGTGCTAATTGACCCTGTAATTGTGTGAAGAAGTTCTGTGTTGATTGGTGATAATGTTGATTGTGTCTTCTGAGCTACAAGACGGCAAGTCTAGCCTAAAGGTCATGCCTGTGAGTCATCTTGGCTGCTTAAATGTATTAGTTAATTCGCTCATGTTAATTAGGTCTGATCACAGGTGTATTTTCAGAGTAATATGAGCAGGATATGTATGCACCTCCTCTTTTACTGTATATAAGTCTGTAGTCTTACAGTAAAGATTGTATTCCTGTTTGACCTTCAACACAGAGTTTCGTCTCGTATTTGGGGGAGAATTATTCGTATGGGTTTCTTCTTCGGCTGGTTGGAGTGTTGGTAGCTGCCTTTGTGTTCGGCAATGGAATATCCTAAATTACTTTAACCCCTTTCATACTCGGGGTGTCGTTAAACTGAGTATGATTGAATTGTGCTTGTATATTTGACCGTTCTCTGGTGTTACCTGGGTCTATGAATCACAAAATAACGCCCATCAACCCTGAGAAAGAGGGTGGATTTTTGTTTGCAGTTAAACATATAGCGAAATTACCAAAGAGTTGTAATGATTAACACACACACAGCAGGTTTCTGGAAATTCTAACTACTGTCAAGCAATTATCGCTCACAAAAGTAATTAAAGTAAGGTTATAATGGCTAAAATTAAGTTATTTTAATGAATGTGTTATCTTTTTCACAGATTAGATAAAATCTTTATTGAACACTTAATAAAGGGTGGACCTTTGTAACTGGTGTCACAGTACAAGAGCATACTAGAAACAGCTTACTTTCAGAATCTGTTTGTCTGATTGAATGTCTTATGAAGTCATACAGAGCAGACAGCAAAGAAGAAGAGTGATGATTCACTCTTCTGTATCATTCACATTTGTTTATAAATTGGAACTTGAGCTATTGATCTCTGTAAACAAGATTGTTTCACAAACGCACTTAAAGATTATCCACCTTTTGACTGGACATTTTATATATCAAATGTTATTATCAATATGTGTAACATATGTGGCGAGGTTAACAATTCCAATAAAGTTTCTTATGACAAAGAATTATGTTGCCACAAAGAGGTAGAACCATGGGTACACAAAGTCAAAGTGACAAATCTTGTTTTTTCATTCTGTATTATTCACATTTGTTTATAAATTGGAACTTGAGCTATTGAGCTCTGCAAACAAGATCTTTCCACAAATGCAGTTAAAGATTATCCACCATTTGACTGGACATTGTAATTATAAAAAGATATTATCCAATATGTTATATTTATCCTACTAAGACATAATATGGAAAAATAATCTTAATACATTTTCAAGTTCTAAAAATATATACAAGAACACTACACAATTATGCTGGTTTATATGCTTGTGGCATTATCTCCTTTATTTACTATTTACATTTTTACTGAGTACTGGGAGTACAGTATCACTGTACTCCCTGTGTTCTGACAGCAGAGATGTACTCTGTGACACAGCAGCCTTACTGCCAAGCCCCTTCCTTCCGCTGTCCAATCACAAAATTCTTTATTTGTATCCACATAAAACAAAGCCTTCTGTGATTGGGCAAGAGGAGAGGAAGGGCAGGCAATGTGGATGAAAATGACTCTGCAGCTGCTGTATCAAGGTCCGTAAGGTCAAGTACTATAGCAATAGCTGTACTCCTGGATCTCAGTAAAAAATAAAAATAGAAAAATCCACAAGGTGGTATACACTTTGTTGGACTTAACACCTTATAAGAAAGCAGATTTTTATAAGTGCTGGAGTTTTGCTTTAAGGGAAGTTTATATGTTTTTATTGGGGGGCATTTTAGGTTGCCTATCTCTGACCACCAGTGTTAAAGGGATGTAAATAGAAATGCATTACCTGCCACTGATGAGGACCCCCATTAATGTTTTACTATGTTGCCCTGTGATTTTTACCTACACCTGTAAGGGAAGACAAAATATACCCAGGCGCATAGTTATGTGCAGATGGCAAATACCTATTAGCCAAACCTATTGTCAGCAAAGAACCAATGTGCATAGGTGCATGAAAATGCGTGAACAGCAAATTCCTGTTAGCCAAAACCGCACTTGTGCAACTGCGCATGCACGTTGGCATGCATGTCCGCCACTGAATTGGCGCCAAGTGGGCTATTTAAACACCTCTGCCACACTAGGACCTTGCTTTATGGTCTACAACATTCTGCTACCTGTTACCTGTTCCTGTGCTTGATCTCCTGTTGCCGTTCTGCTATTTCATCTGACCACGCTTGATATCTGCCTGAATCGACCCCTGGCTTGCTCTTTGACCACGTCCTTTCTGATTCTTCTGCCTATCTGCTTACCATTGCCAACTCCAGCCTGAACCTGACTATTCTTCTGCCTGCTGCTCTGCACCTGACATGTCTGCTGGTTACTGACCCAGCTTGCCTGACTCTGCTCTGTGTCCAGCCCTTGTGGGCCATCCCTCCAGCCTGCTTAATACCTGCTGTCTGCCACCTACCCTAGTGGTTGCTGCCTGTGACCTGCTAGTCGCCGAGTGCCTGCTGCCCGTCATCCAGCCTACTGCACCAGATGCCCTGCGTCACATCAAAGTCTGCATCCAAGTGCACACAGACACAGACCTCTCATCTGCAACCACCAGGCTCATAGGCATGCGCACAGGGTGTGCCAGGTGTGCCCAGGCACACCCTAATCACCCTGTGCAGCACAGATTCCCCCTACTTCCCTGGTGTCCCCCCTCCTCCCCTCCACAGCACTTCCAGCTTCCCTACAGCTGTTGCTGCGGGTATGTTTTAGGATGAGTGTTGGAAGGGGTCCGTAAATATATACCTTATCGGCCCATTCCCTTTCATCGTGAGTGATCGCTACTATGTGTTTGATCTTTGGGGTGCACACCCTAATGCAATAGGCTGTGCACACCTATGACCAGGCTCTTGTACCTCCTGTTACCTTATCAGGGGTACTGAGCCGGAGATGTAAGGGATCGCCTTCCTCTCCACTTCAGACTCCATCAGCAGGTATGTGTTACAGTCACGTTATTTTGTTTCTAGATAACTTAATAGAGTTCCAGCTAGAGAGGTTTCTCAGATTAAACCACAACTGCACTCTCTTGTATAAACAGAAAGTTAAGGGTTTATCTCATCACAACCTCTGTTTGGAGACCAACCAAAAAGGAGCGTATTCAGTTCAATGATAAGCAGGCATAGATATGTCAAGTATAGATTAATTGATGAATCAAGCTAATGATAAGCAGACATAGATATGACCCTATAGGTTCGGATCATTAGTAGTTGGACATCAAGTATGGTATTCAATGGCAGATCATGTTCATAGTATGATTAATCAGTCAAAGTGCTCTAACAATGATATGACCCTATAGGTTCGGACCATGAGTAGTTGGACATCGAGTATGGTATTCAATGGTAGTTCCTGTTCATAGTATGATTAAACAGTCAAAGTGTTGTAATAAGGAGCAATATCATCAAGTCATAGCATTTATACAGAGCATCTTCTGAAAGCACTAGCCTGGTAGTAGTTACTGTCTAATACTCAAAATACTTGCGGTTCAGCAGGTTTTGGAGTGTCAGCTCCTATTTCAAGTAGACAGCTGCAGCAGGGTGGATCCAATCAAGAAAGCACTGGACCTGGGTAATTGCAGGTTTGATGGAGAGTAGTGCAGAGTTCCTGGAAGCAGGGTTCTGAGAGATGGTAGGTTCCTGGTTCCTATGGGAAGCGGGGTTCCACCCACTTGCTTGAGTACTGGACCTTGTTATTACAGGTGCGGAGTTCTGAGGGGTCCCAGGTGACGGCAGGTGCCCAACAAAATAGTGGAACAACCTGCCATCATTCCTAGGGCTTTAAATAGTGCGCGCGGCGCGGGAGAATGTGCATCACGCTGGGCGCACTTCCGCGTTCCAGCGTGGAACGCAAAACAGTGCGCACCGGAAGTGATGCGCCTGTTTCACAGCGGATGTCTGGGGAGGAGAGAAGCTCCGAGGAGAAAGGGAAAGGAACGCCAGTGGCGTTACATACTCCCCTCCTCAAGGGGGCACCTAGAGTGCACTTTGTCGGACATGGTCGGTTGGGGTACCTACGATGGAATAGTTTGATAAGGCGAGGAGCATGGAGGTGTGAAGAGTCTTCCCAGGAGTCTTCGAGTTGACTGTAACCCTTCCAACGTATCAAATACTGGAAAGTAGAACCCCTTTTTCTACAATCCAAAATTTTCTCAACTTCATATTCAGTTTCACCCAAAATTTCAACTGGAGGTGGGGGAACTGAATCCCTGTTGGGGAATGGGTTTGGTACAAATGGTTTAAGGAGTGAAACATGGAAGGAGGAGTGGATCTTCCAATCAGTTGGTAAAGTTAATTTGACTGCGTTAGGATTTATCACATGTGATATTGGGAAAGGGCCAGTGAATTGTCTGCCAAGTTTCTTGGAGAGTATTTTGAGACGTAGATTTTTGGTGGATAACCAAACAAGGTCTCCTACCTTGTAGACAGGTGGTTTTGATCTGTGAGCGTCATAATAGCGTTTTTGTCGTTTCTGAGCAGCTTCTAAGTTATTATGAAGAATTCGCAGAGTGTCCTTTAGGGTTGAAAGGTATTGTCTTACAGCAGGAACTTTGTTTGAGAGGACAGTGGACGGTATACTTTGTGGGTGATAACCATAATTTGCATAGAATGGTGAAAATCTGGATGAAGAACTGGTGGCATTATTGTAAGAGAATTCAGCATGGGGAAGCAGTTGGTACCAATCATCTTGCAAGTGTGTACAATAACAACGTAAATATTGTTCTAGGATCTGGTTAACCCTTTCTGTCTGTCCGTTTGTTTGGGGGTGATAAGCACTAGACATGCGGTGGTCAATTCCTAGTGCATGACATAGAGCCTTCCAGAACTTAGAGATGAACTGAGATCCTCGATCAGAAATGATTTGAGAAGGAAGGCCATGTAATCTGAGGACATTATTGATGAAAGCTGTTGCTGTTTCAGAAGAAGTTGGTAAATCTTTTAAAGGAATGAAGTGTGCCATCTTTGTGAGTAGATCAACTGTGACCATGATAGTATTTGAATCGTTTGACCGAGGAAGATCGACAATAAAGTCCATCGAGACAACCTCCCAGGGCCGGTTTGGTATGGGAATGGAGGATAAAAGACCAAAAGGAGGTTTTCTTGATAGTTTATTACTAGCGCAGATGAGACAGGAATTAACGTATTCATGGACCATTTTAGCCATATGGGGCCACCAATAATCTCTTCTAAGGAGATGTATTGTCTTATTGATACCCGGGTGGCCGGCTAGTGGGGAGTCATGTAACTGTTTAAGAAGAGTCAATTGTAGGCTGGGAGGAACATATAGCTTATTCTTAAAAGTGTATGTACCATCTGATTGCCTTGAGGTTCCTTTAGGTAAAGAGGAGACATCCTTGGGTGTGTTCTGGGATATTAATTCTCGAAAGGAAGAGGCTATTCCAATAAAGCGGTTAGAAGGGATGATAGAAGAAGGAGGACCTTCAATGATCTGTTCTTCATTGATCCGGGACAATGAATCAGCCTTTAAATTCTGGGTGCCTGGTCTATAAGATATAAGAAAATCAAATCTATCAAAGAACAAGCTCCACCTGACTTGACGGGCAGAGAGAGTCTTGCAGGCCTTTAAATGTTGTAAGTTACGGTGATCAGTGAGAATCAATACAGGGTGCGTAGAACCTTCTAGGAGATGCCTCCAGTTTGCTAAGGCATCTCTTATTGCCAGTAGTTCTTTCTCACCGATAGGATAATTCTTCTCTGCAGAATTTAAAGTTCTAGAGTAGAATGCGACTGGGTGTAGAGGTTCAGATAGGGTAGCTTGTTGTGAAAGGACGGCACCTAAAGCGAAGTGAGAAGCATCCACTTCTAAGGTGAAATGACACTGAGGGTCAGGTAGTTGGAGGATTGGAGCAGAGGTGTAAGAAAGTTTAAGTGCATCAAAAGACTTCTGCGCTTGTACAGTCCAGCTGAAAGGTGTTTTTTTACTAGTTAGGGCATTCAGAGGTTTTACAATTTCTGAGAAATTCTTAATGAATTTGCGGTAATAATTTGAAAACCCAAGAAATCGTTGCAAGGCCTTTCTGGACTGGGGAATAGGCCAAGAGAGGATGCATTCAACTTTAGAACGATCCATCTGGATCCCATCGGGAGTAATCTGATAGCCAAGAAATGAAATACTGGTTTGGTTGAAGACACACTTCTCCAGCTTAACGTATAAGCAGTGTGTTCTAAGCCTTGATAGTACCCATCGTACATGTTTAGTATGTTCCTTGAGGTTGTCTGAGAAAATCAAAATGTCATCAAGATAAATTACAACGCAAATGTCTAACAAGTCCCGAAAAATATCGTTAATGAACCTTTGGAAAGTTGCGGGGGCGTTGCACAACCCGAAAGGCATAACCATATACTCGAATAGTCCGTAGCGGGTCTTGAAGGCGGTTTTCCATTCGTCCCCAGAACGAATTCTGATCAAATTATAGGCGCCCCTAAGATCTAATTTTGTAAAGATTTTGGAGGTCTGGAGACGTTCTATGAGCTCCGGAATGAGAGGTAAAGGATACCGATTTTTTATTGTGATATTATTGAGGGACCTGTAGTCAATAATAGGTCGAAGTGAACCGTCCTTATTCTTTACAAAAAACATTGCGGCGCTTGTCGGGGAAGTGGACGGCCTAATGAAACCCTTCCTCAGGTTGTCATCGAGGTAGTCTTTGAGATGAACAAGCTCTGGTTGGGAGAGGGGATAAATTCGAGCGGTTGGCAGGGGGGAGTCTGGAATGAGGTCAATCGGGCAGTCATATATGCGATGAGGAGGAAGTATTTCCGCATTAGTTTTACTAAAAACATCGGAGAAATCATTTAAGTAGGAAGGGAGAGCATTGTTTTGTTCAGTGGTCAAAAGCAAGTTATATACAGGATAACAGGTATGTTCACAAAATGAGGAGTCAAGAATAATTGAGTTACTGAGCCACTGGAATGTTGGTTGGTGAAGAAGTAACCATGGTAAGCCTAAAATTATAGGAAAAGTGGGTGAACGAATGATATCAAACACAAGGGTTTCCGTATGGCCATTGCCACAGGAGACCAACAAAGGTGAAGTTTGAGTGTGTACAGGCCCATACGAGGAAGTAGAGCCATCAATAAAAGTGACAGACAACGGATGTTGCTTAAACACACTGGGGATTTTATTTAAATTAACAAATTCTGTATCGATGAAATTGCCACAGGCACCAGTATCAATCATCGCATCAATGGTACTTCTATCTTGGTCCCACTGTAAAGTAAGTGTAAGAAAAACATAATTACTAGTGGAAGTTCGGGGCACATCAATCTTATTAATGCAACGCAGGTTACCTTCAGACCTCCTCTTAAGGAGTGGGCAAGTAGAGACGATGTGGTCAGGCGCAGAGCAGTAAAGACAGAGATTTTGGGCTCTGCGTCTTTGTTTTTCCTCTGGGGATAGTGGGCCTTTGATTGCTGCGACCTCCATTGGAACCTCCTTAGGAGGGGACCTGGACCTTCTGGGAGGTGTAGGCTGATATGAATTAAGTCGCTCGGCCTTCCTCTCTCTAAGTCTACGGTCGATGGAGAGGGAGAGGTGCATGAGATCCTCCATAGTATTTGGAATTTCAACTCGAGCAAGTTCATCTTTCATTGGTTCTGAGAGTCCAAGACGAAATTGATTTCTGAGAGAAATGTCGGTCCACATAGTATCACGGCACCAGCACTTAAATTCAGAGATGTAATCCTCTACTGGTCTTTTACCTTGTTTAAGGTTTCTGATGGTGTTTTCAGCTGTAAGCTGTTTGTTAGGGTCCTCATAAAGGAGCGACATTTCATCTAGAAAAGTGTTAAAGGTTCCAAGTAGATCTCCATGTTCCTCAACATAGGTATCGGCCCAAACTCTTGGTTCCCCTTTGAGATAGGATATTAACGTAAGGATTCTGATTCTGTCAGAATGGTAGGTTCGGGGGCGCAACTCAAACATAAGACGGCAAGAACTAATAAATTGAGGGAAATATTTTCTGTCTCCTGAAAAGGGTTCGGGAACGCAGACCTTGGGTTCAGGTCTATCCCTTGGTTGAGCAACATTTTGATTTCGGAGTGCCTCGTTTTCTAAACGGAGGTCGTTAACAGTGTTGGTAAGAGTGTCCACACGCTGTGACAATCCTACCAGATGGTTGGCAAGTTCCGCTGGATCCATTAGGTTATATATGAGGTTCCACTATTATGTTACAGTCACGTTATTTTGTTTCTAGATAACTTAATAGAGTTCCAGCTAGAGAGGTTTCTCAGATTAAACCACAACTGCACTCTCTTGTATAAACAGAAAGTTAAGGGTTTATCTCATCACAACCTCTGTTTGGAGACCAACCAAAAAGGAGCGTATTCAGTTCAATGATAAGCAGGCATAGATATGTCAAGTATAGATTAATTGATGAATCAAGCTAATGATAAGCAGACATAGATATGACCCTATAGGTTCGGACCATTAGTAGTTGGACATCAAGTATGGTATTCAATGGCAGATCATGTTCATAGTATGATTAATCAGTCAAAGTGCTCTAACAATGATATGACCCTATAGGTTCGGACCATGAGTAGTTGGACATCGAGTATGGTATTCAATGGTAGTTCCTGTTCATAGTATGATTAAACAGTCAAAGTGTTGTAATAAGGAGCAATATCATCAAGTCATAGCATTTATACAGAGCATCTTCTGAAAGCACTAGCCTGGTAGTAGTTACTGTCTAATACTCAAAATACTTGCGGTTCAGCAGGTTTTGGAGTGTCAGCTCCTATTTCAAGTAGACAGCTGCAGCAGGGTGGATCCAATCAAGAAAGCACTGGACCTGGGTAATTGCAGGTTTGATGGAGAGTAGTGCAGAGTTCCTGGAAGCAGGGTTCTGAGAGATGGTAGGTTCCTGGTTCCTATGGGAAGCGGGGTTCCACCCACTTGCTTGAGTACTGGACCTTGTTATTACAGGTGCGGAGTTCTGAGGGGTCCCAGGTGACGGCAGGTGCCCAACAAAATAGTGGAACAACCTGCCATCATTCCTAGGGCTTTAAATAGTGCGCGCGGCGCGGGAGAATGTGCATCACGCTGGGCGCACTTCCGCGTTCCAGCGTGGAACGCAAAACAGTGCGCACCGGAAGTGATGCGCCTGTTTCACAGCGGATGTCTGGGGAGGAGAGAAGCTCCGAGGAGAAAGGGAAAGGAACGCCAGTGGCGTTACAGTATGTGACAACACCCTTCCATGTTGCAGATGGCAGCTTCTCAGTGTACATCTATGTATTGTGTTGATGAGTAGTCCATTTAAAGCAATTGTCATATGCAGTACATGTTTGCATCATAGTACATATTTGTGTTTTTCTTTCCAGATCAAATGGTTTCCCGTCTTTTAGAATACCTAAAACATATATCATGGTTTACCCTGTAAGTAAGGCCTAGATAACCACTTCCATACTGCTCCTCCAGTGAAATCACTGCTGCAAGAGAATATACAACTATTTTCAAGCAGCAGCAAGCACTGAGAGGTCTATTCAACTCCAGCTTTTATTTAAACACAGAACAATTCATTTTTATCTCTGTGAGAGATATGAGCTATTTGTGCAGTTCATTGAAGTAATCTGCTCTGAATGGATTGCATAGAAACACAATCTGGATGCATTGTATATTAGTCAGATAGGATGTGTCTAGAGCTCCTGTTTCTTGTGAAACTAAACATTTGTGTAGCAAAGACTTCACAGATATAAACATGTAATACAATATGCAGAAGTTACTTGCATGGAATTGGAGCAAGCTTCTAATTGGTAAAGGCTGATAGGTGTATGAATAAATAGCATGCCAACCATTCAGTGCATTTTTATTAGACAAGAACAGATCCTAACCTTTCTTTGCTTACCCCCTGATCTGGGAACATTGAAGCTAAAATGTTGAAATAAAACCTGTGTGTTTTCATGATATACCCATAGCTCCCCATATAGAAGAAAAATATATTTCCAATATATTTATTTGTATTAAAAAAATGTAAATTAAAATATATTTTCCAAAGGCATATATTTGAAAATATATTTATTTTAAATATATTTTCCAGGTATTTTTGAACATTTAAACATATATTTTTAATTATACTTGTAAATGCATTCCAAAATATAATTTAAATGTATGTTCCAAAGACATATATTGGAAAATATATTTTTTAAATATATTCTTCAGATTTTTTTTAACACATAAAAAGTAATTTCAACATATATTTTTTTATTATTATTATTATTATTATTATTATTATTATTATTATTATTATTATTATATTTGTAAATGCATTCCAAAAATATTATTGTAATATATTTTCCAAAGGCATATATTCAATAATATATATATTGAAATATATTTTTTAAATATATTGAATATGGCCAAAATTGTAGTATTTCAAATATATGTAAATATATTTAGGAAAAATATATTAAGAATGTTTTTTTTTTTTAAATATATTTAAAATATATGTTTTCTTCCACGTGGGTCCAAACTGTCCCTGATCTTGAAGGATTGTCTCTGATTTGGAACAAAGGCCCCCATCCCTCTTTCCTCCTCATTTTTCCCTCATTTTGGTCTGATCTTTAGAGTTATATATAAAATGAACTTTTTATCTTCCAAAACGTGTTTTCCAGTGCTAAACCTTTCATCCAATTTCTAAATTGCTGCATTTGTAAATGTCAAAACCCAGTATAAAGGACTAGTAGTGGTAAAAAAAAGGACTTGTGTGTTTAATTATTTATTGTATAATTCTCCTTTAAGGGGCGTGGCAAGGGGTGTGCCCTATGCCTACACACTTATGCTGATGGGTGTCCCTCATTTCCATCTCAAAAAGTTGGGAGGTAGGTTAAGGGGGGGGGGGGGTGGTTCAGGGTTGCCACACTTTTTCTTAATTTTTGAGTTTTAGTATACACTAAATGATTGTAACAGGCCTGGGACACCTTTGGGCACTCCAAACAGAATATTAATGTGGCACACATATTGCCCCCTCGTCCTTCTGTCTAGCCCTGTTCTGAGCCACATTCCTGTCTAAATAATGTGTCTGGGTGGACTGAGACCCAGACACATGATTCCAAACCCGGACTGTCCGGGTCGATCCTGGACAGGTGGCAACCCTAGTACTGCCTCAGTACTCCTCTCAAGAGCCCTGGTAAAAGCAGGTAGCTGGCTCTTAAGTGGTGTTATAAAAATATCAAAGCGCCTCAATGGGTGGATGCTGGCCTAAAGAAGTGGGAGTTCATATTCAGACTGCATTCATATCCTACATGATTGAAAGAACTATAATCCAGGGCTGCATGCTGGGTTGGTGATGTCACAGGGGGGCAGTGCCACCAGGTGATGTCGCATGGTGGTCCCCTCCCTTAGCTATTTAGGAACTATCATACACTGGAGCAGGCAGTCAGTGGGAGCTCTCTGCAAGAACAGTTTGTTTTTCTTTTTTTCAGGCCGGTGGTGGCAGCGGGTGCCATGATTAACATCGGCTCTACACCAGGGGACATTGTTTTTTTATTTTTAAAAAAGGAATCGTCAATAATATGCCTGTGCTTATTTCTTTATGACACTTTTTTTGGTGAATGAGTAGGGGTACAATGTACCCCTACTCATTCATATGGGAGGGGTTGTGAGATCATATGGGAGGGGATAAGCCCTTTGCCTGCAGACCCCCACAACTATTGGCCAGGGTTGTGGGGAAGAGGCCCTCCTCGCAATCAACATAAGGACAAGGTGCTTTGAAACTCCCCATGTTGAGGGCATGTGGCCTGGTATGGTTCAGGAGGGAGGGGGTTCACGATTTTTCACAATTTTTTATTGCTAACAATGTTTTTTTTACGATCAGCTATCAGCAGGAAACCCTGCTGACAGCTGACGGGTCATCCATTATTGGGGACGCAGCAGCCGCTCCTTAACAACCAGCTAATGTTAAAGACGCCGGTAGCCTCTGGCTCACAAAATTTGTATCTGAACCGCATCTAAAATCACAGCTAAACTGCTGAACTGCTGTTTAGGAGAATTCACAGGGAAAATGGAAGGGAAATGCACCGTGTGAACCTAGCCCTAATCTCTGACATAGAGAGAAGTATGGAGCAAGTGAAGACAGAGTGAAATCAGAGCTCCTGATACACACACTGGTCCTGTGTCAGTGACTGCATTAGGATGACTAGCAACCAGTATTTTCCTGCAGGAAAGGTCAGCAGTTGTAGCCTCCATATTTCTCCCAGTACAGGTCTTCTTTAACTTAAGTAGTTTGCCTCTGATCTATGTGACTGATGCATTAGCTTATAATATCAAAAAGCGTATGTCTATGCAAAATAAATCTAACCTCTAAAGTATTTATTATCCACTAAAGCCTTCGGAGGTGACCTCTGCTGAATGGAAAAACTGTCCATTACTGCCAACAGACCGGAGTGGTGTGAGGCTGCATAGTACATTTTCTGTGAAATTATCTGAAGCTTTCTAATGAGGATTCACACTGATGGTACCATGTGATACTGCTGCCACAATCAGGGGTAAGGAAATGGACAATTTATGCCAGCCATGCACACTTCTATTTTGTCATGAATGTATGAACAGGTAATATTAGGGCAAACTTACAAGAAATGGGACAGAGATTAGACCCTTGACCTGAGCTTTAAACTGCCAAAACATTTTAGACTATGCTCTAACATGGAGAATGCATTAGACCCACCACAGGCAGGTCGATTTCCGACCAAGAAGGACAAGCAGAAAGATATCTGGCCGTCCTCAAACAAACTTGTTGTTGGAATGCCTAGACCAGGGGTCTTCAAACTATAGCCCTCCAGTTGTTTATTGAACTACAATTCCCATCATGCCCAGTCATGTCTGTAAATGTCAGAGTTTTACAATGCCTCATGGGATGTGTAGTTCTGCAACAGCTGGAGGGCAGTAGTTTGAGGATCCCTGGCCTAAACTATTCACAGCCTTATTCCTAGATTGACAAAAGTGGTGTGGCAGTACACAGACATTATGCTATACTTGTTCCTCTTTTCTAGAGAAGGGATTAATTGATCAAAAAAATCAACAAATGTTGGAAGTGACTATTATTGTTTCCTAGAAAGACTTATAGGGCCTGATCCTTACCTGACTATCACAATTCTCAAATTTGGAATATCTTTAGCACTTATCAGCAGCGTATGTTGAACCTAACAGTGGTTACCAAGGGTCTGGCTAAGAATTTTTGTTGGCATTTTCCACAACCCTTTCATGTGCTCAAAATAACATCTGATGAATTAAAATGGATTTAAAGGCTCAAGGTTCTTTAACTTCATGTATTCTATTCATGAAGGTAAAAAGAAAAATTCTGTGTGCAGCAGACCCCCCCCCCATACTTACCTGAGCTCCCTCCCAAACCATCGACGTGCACGAGAGCTGAGCTTCTCTCGGGTCTCTCATTTCTCATTGGATGAGACAGCAGTGGGAGCCATTGGCTCATGCTACTGTCAATCACAGCCAGTGAGACAATGAGGAGAGAGCAAAGCAGGGCTGAGCCACGGCTCTGTGTGTCTTATGGATACATAGAGCAGGGCTCAGGAGCGAGCATGCACCAGTGCCCCCAGAGCCAGCGGCTTGCTATTAGGAGCACTGGCTGAAGACGAGGAGCCAGGAGCGCCAGCGAGGGACCCAAAAAGAAGAGGATCGGGGCTGCTCTGTGCAAAACCATTGCAGGTAAGTATAACATGCTTGTTATTTTTTTTTAATTAACCTTTAATGTCACTTTAAGATATTGCCCATTGGCTCTAGCTGCTGTCAATCACGACCAGTGACGAGGGAGCAGGGGTTGAGGCTAAGCACAGCACACAGAGTGAGGCAGGGGAGCAAGTATACAGGAGTACCTATATAGCAAGCTGCTTGCTATGGGGGCACTCGGTGGAGGGGGAGGGGCCAGGAGTGGCAGTGGGGGACCTGAGAAGAGGAGGATTGGGGCTGTTCTATGCAAAACCATTGCACAGAGCAGGTAAGTATAATATGCTTATTATAAAAAAAAACACAGATACTTTACAATCACTTTAAATGCACATCATAGTATCAATCAATATTTTTCATCATTATTAAATTTACCTGAAAATAACATTCCTTAAAGTGTATCTATAGTCAAAATGTAAAATCATATATTAATTTCCACATTGTATTTAAATTATTTCTAACCTGCTCCTAAACAAAATGATCATGAAGTTTGTAAACTTTGTTTATGAAGATTTCCACACATTTCCACAAGGGGAGTTCCAGCGTGTACAATTTTTTTTAATGTCAGCATTTACAAATACTGCTGACTTTTAATATAAGGACACTTACCTGTCCAGAGATCCCATGATGTTGGCACGTCAATTTGCGAGTCATGCTGTGCTATGGTCTTCTGGGACCTGTGTGTCTCCCAGAAGGCAACAGGGGAAAGGAGGAGGGACCTGAAATGTTGTCAATCGCTGCACAACGATTGCGGCGATCTTACCCAGATGTGAGAGCTGTTACCTGGTTTTGAGAGGTACTCCCTCTGCCCCGAAAGGTGCAAAATGTGGCAGCGGAGAGGGGGAGGAAACAAACAAGCAGCGCTTTAACTTTTGGGTGGAACTCTTCTTTAAAGCGGAAGTAAACCCATCGATTTAACAGTTTCAAAAAGCAGTTACATTTCCGGCATGTCAGGATTGCCAACTGTCACATTGGTTGTGCTCTCAACCAAACTGTCAAACCATCCAATGGCTGGTGTCATAACTGATCACATGTGCAGCACCACGGCAGTTGAAGATTAAACATAGGCCAAGATGGCAGCTTCCTTGGCTGAAAATGATAGAAGGGTTTATTTCCACTTTAAATTATGTGTCACATATTTTACAGAGCCTGCCTTCTAAATGGCAGGAGGTGAGAGGAGGAGTTTCAGGAGGCGGAGTCAGTACAGGAATTACTGCTTTCAGGCAGCAAGGTACCATGGGACATGTAGACATCAGACAGGAAAAACTCATAACATAAAAGGAGATTTTTCAAGTAAGCTTACATTAAATTGTCAAAATTACTGTATTGTCTCTATTTTTACAATGCTGATGTTAAAAAAAAAAAAGCGTGTATGCTATGTGACCATAGATTTCCTTTAGTATACAATACTGTGAGACATATCAATGCATTATTATTGAGGTAACACTTTATATGTTCTAAGAAAAAAACTTACTCTCTATCCCACAGAAAGAGCCAGCCAATATTTATGAGATTGTTAAGTATCCATAAGGCAAAAAATTCAGGAGGATGAATGGTTGGTTTAGCATAAACACGACCCATTTTATTCCTAATAAAATAAAAGAGATTATCTTTATACAATTGCACATATTTATAGTAATCTATAGAAATGTCACAAGAAAACTGCACAGACCAAGCTGGTCATAAATGATACGTTTTAGTTGTTTCCTAATATTAAAGCCTAACTCCATCCAACACTTCTTAAAAGTTAGAGCTTATGTCAGGTTTGTATTACTATCAGAGATTTCCCTATATGTACTGCCAGGACAGGAAATCTCCCAAAGAAAGAGAAATGTGAAGGCTTTACTGCTCTATCCAAAACTAAAACAAGCTTGGGTGGAGGTTCGGGTTTAAGATTAAGTGCAACCTTTAGTAAATCCCTAAAACATAAAGTAAACCTTCTACAAAATTGAAGATGTCAAATTGAGCATATGAAAAAAAATGCATAAAGCTGGGTACAATTCTGTATGAGGCACAATTTTTATATAGTGTGTACACAACTTTCGACATCCGATTCAGACTTTCCAAATGGAAATTTCTGAAGGGACAAACTCACAAATTTTTCTTGTACTTGAACAGAACAAATGATTTACGATTAATGTGTACTGTTCTCTTACGAGAAAAATCAGATACAAAAGACTGCGTATGATCAGAAACAATACACAAAAGAAAAAAGCTTTTGTCATACGAGAATTTTGTTACATTACTTTTATCCTCGGTTCTGACTTGCTGTGAAACATCAAGGTAGATCAACCTCTGTACAAACAAAGAGCCAGATTCTTAAAAAATTGCGTAGCTGGCGGCGTATCGTATCGTACCGCATTTACGCTACGCCTACGCCAATTACTGGAGCAAGTGACGTATTCTCAAAGCACTTGCTCCGTAATTTTCGGCGGCGTAGCGTAAATGCGGCGTCGTAAGGCCGCGTAATTCAAATAGTGAGGGAGGGGGCGTGCTGTATTTAAATTAAGCGCGCCCCGGCGTCAAACGAACTGCACATGCGCCGGCCGGGAAAAAAGCCCAGTGCGCATGCCCCAGCTCACGTCGGAAAGCGTTGTTGAAACCGACGTCAAAATGACGTGATCGTCACTTACGCAATTCCCTATTCGCGAACGACTTAGTAAAACGACGTACCCGACGGAAAAAGACGACGCTGACCCGACGCCATACTTAACATGGGAACGACGGAACTTTCGGAAACCTACCCCTCATATAGCAGGGGTAACCTTACGCGTATGCAACCTACGTAAACTACGTCGCCGCGTCGCAAAAACGTTCGAGAATCGGCGTACCGGCTCATTTGCATATTCGGCGGTGAAATCAACTTAAATGCCACCTAGCGGCCGTCGTAGTATTGCATTTAGGATCCGACGGTGTAAATGACTTACACAAGTCGGATCCAAGCTTAAAACCGGCGTATCATGTTTTCAGATCAGGAAACAATGATACGCCGGAGGGAAATTCGAATTACGCCGGTGTATGTGTACATACACCGGCGTAATTCCTTTGATAATCTGGCCCATTGTGTCCATACATGCCTCGCACACACGGTCGGACATGGATGCGGAAGGGGCCTTCTTCACAACACATGGAGGTGTCCTCAGGGCTGCTGTTAGAAATAATGGGGCCCCATACAGCCTACCTGACAGCGTCCCCCCCGCTTAGCCTGAAACTGTTCCACCGGTATGCCTGCAGGAGAGGAGAGGAGGAAAGCTGGTAGCATTGCAGGGGGGAAGGACACACGGTGGGATCCGGACAGAGGGGGGGGGGGGGGTGTGGGCACAAATATTACAAGCAAGGATTTGTTTCTTTGATGAGGGCAGTACAGCCTGCCCTCCTGTTTAGCAGGTGCCTGGGCCCCCCTTTTGAACTGATGGGACCCGGGCTCAGTACAGGAGGACCAGCTGTACTGCCTTATCAGCGGCCCTGGGTGTCCTGACTGGAGGCACAGGAGCAAGTGGAGGACAGCAGGGAAACTCTGCCGGAACAATTTCCATGGAGGAGACAGCCAGGTGGGCTGGTGAGTGTTACAGTCAGGAGAGGATTAAGAAGCATGCTTGGGAGGACTGGGAGAGAGCAGAAGATGGATAGAGAGTCAGTCTAGGAGGACTGTAGAGTTTTAGTCAGGAGGGCTAGAGAAAGGGGCAGCTGCTGGCAGTGCCTGAAAAGGTGGTGCTGGGATCAGCAGTTACAGGAGGACAGCTGGGCAATAGGACTTTGCTACACAAACAAAGGGCCCATGGTTCTTGCGCAAGGGCATTTGCTACTGGTCTGACTGAGTCTTTGTCAGATCATCCAAACAGGAGACGTGTATATACTGACTTATATAGTTGTGTCCCTAAAGAGTTCTACTGCTTTGATCAAGTGGGCATCACTAAGACCACCTTTCACTAAAAATAGCACTGCTATACCGCCTGAAAAACTCCTTCACTGCATCCTCAATGTGAAAGCTCGCTATACCGCCAGCGCGGCTCCCGCCGCAATGTGAAAGGGGCCTTACTATATCTTACCCTATCCAAGTTTATTCCCCCAATAAAACATAAAAACAAAGCACTGGACTGTTCTTCTGACTCAAGTGTGCTGTGAAAATGTGGTGTACCTGGCTGTGCAGGGTGGCGGATCCCTTGCGGCTACTTAGGGGGTGCACTACATCAGCAAAAATCAAAAAGGAATCACTCTTCATATTCCATCAACAGAAGATTGTTTTCTCTGCGATTATTTCACTGTATACTGTGCATCATCAGATCAGTGCTTGACTGCATCAGTATCAGAGATCTTGCACAACCATATGCAGCGTATGTGCTGTTTTACTGGATGGTAATGGCTGAACTGGTTATCCACTTATAATATATTTAAATGTATGTAGCGCTGGTCTCCCAATGAGTCGGGCGCTATTGTAAATTTAGTGATGTCTGAGCCAATAGTTGGGATCAGACTCTGTTAATTCGCCTCTGTTCTGGCTGTGGTTGTGCTCGGTAGAAGTTTCCCTTTGTTGCTTGTAGGTGGCGTTACCACTTCAGGCCCATGTTGGAATTCGGGCAAACCATAGTGTGTTAAGTGACCCATCTCGGCAGCAGCCCAGTGTGAGTGGTGCCCCACTGTGCATGCTGAGAAGGGGTACTTAAGGGGCAGACGCCGTTTTTCAGGGTCCTTCGCCTTGTGGCCCTGCTGGCGCGAGGTGAATGTGTGTGATTTCAGTCTCGGGACCACTTTGGTCTGAGGCTGTGTTCCTATTAAGTAGGCTCAGCTATGCTGGCTGGGACCTATGGTTCTAGAGGGGATCCCAAGCTGTCCATCCAAGTGGAGGAGGCTTCTTAGCGAAGGAAACTGGGGAGGACCTGCCCTGGAGGAGACAAGCAAGGCAAGCTGATGTCTCGGGATAGGCCTGGTAACCTCGTTAAGGAAAAGGGATCCGCTACGTATATTGTCTTAGGCCGCGTACACATGATCAGACAGGTCCGATGAAACTGGTCTGCAGACCAGTTTCATCGGACCAGTTCGATGGTGTGTACGGCCCATCAGACCGTTGTCCGTCGGACCAAAGTTTTAAAACATGCTTTAAAACCTGTCTGATGGACACCTGTCCGTCGGACAGGTTTGATGGTTAGTACACAAAAGCATCGGACCAAAAACCCGCGCATGCTCAGAATCAAGTCGACGCATGCTTGGAAGCATTGAACTTCGTTTTTTTCACCATGTCGTTGTGTTCTAGGTCACCACATTCTGGTCTGATCGGATTTTGGTCCGATGGTGTGTACACACATCAGACCATCAGACAAGTTCAGAGTTGTCTGATGAAAACGGTCCGTTGGACCTCACAGTCCGCCGGATTGGCTTAAAGGCTCTTTGGCTGTAAGGCAGGAAGTTCGGGACTTTAAATCCTGTGGCAGAGGATTCCTGACTATCTATTCTTTGTTCTCAGACGGTCTGTGGCAGAGACTGTTTCTATACTGTCCGTGCATCATTCTGGCTGCTAGGCCATGTGAGAGGGGTCTATCCAGGGGAACAATACCTACTCAATGAGTGGTGAATACTGGAGCATTGAATACTTTCTGTGCATTCTGTACCGCGTACCTGAACCTTCCCCTTCTCTCTATTCTTTCTACTTCCTTCACAAGTTTATGCAGCAAAAATAAAGCCTACAGTTGAAGGTTTTACATCTTGTGTGGACATTCCAATTTCTACAGACTTCTTCCCCTGGACAAAGGTAACGTGCAAACCCAAAACTAAACCAGCAGCTTCTTCGGGGGTAGCGCTACAGGTATAAATGATAAAAATCAAATAAATAATGTATCAAGTAAATCTAGCTCTGTCTAATACTTAATGGCTATTAAAAAAGTTACCACCCTGTCATATAAAATAAGAGTTTAACTTAAAGCACTAATAAACCAAACAATAAAAATGTAATATATCGCAGCGTATCAATCGTCAAATGTGATCTTTTTTATGCCTTTTTTCACCTTTTTTTTTTTTTTTACATAATCTGGCCAGTTACACACTCCCTGTCTTAGGGTGTCTCTACTCTGCATGGAAGAGCAACAAACACACCTTTGGACAGCAGCATTGTCAGACTGGGGAAAGGATAGTGTTAGATACACTAGAAAATTCAGATGGACTTGACTAATGAATCAAAGCTGATATTCAGGTTTTATTTAGGTTTAAATAGTTTGCTTGGACCAAGCTGGTCCAAATGAATAACTTATTTGGCAATTGCCTGCATCAGCAGTCAGCGCTGTAGGAACTGTATCTAGCCTCATCTACTGTACATACAGTATACAGCAATGTGTTTCGATGTTCTATCAGATAAGTGAACCCATAAGATCAGTGAATGGAAGTGATGTTCCGTCAGATGCGCATGCATTCCACAGGTTCGCTAATCTGACTGAACAGCGGCATCGGACATCTTACTACACTCAGCTACGCTTGAATTTCTGAGTAATTTTAGCAATAAAGTGAGTGTATACAAGCAATGTATATTGAAATCTGTGATGCTGTTTTGATGTTTAATTTTGAAGGCCTAATGCCACGTACACACCATTGGAATTTCGGACAACAAATGTTTGAGAGCTGGTTCTCAATTTTTCCGACAACAAAAGTTCTTGTTGGAAATTCCGATCGTCTATATGCAATTCCGACGCACAAAAATCCTACGCATGCTCGGAATCAATTTGATGCATGCTCGGAATCATTGAACTTAATTTTTCTCGGCTCGTCGTAGTGTTGTACGTCACCGCATTCTCGACATTCGGAATTTCAAACAACATTTGTGTGACTGTGTGTATGCAACACAAGTTTGAGCCAACATTGCATCGAAAAAAAATCCATAGTTTTGTTGTCGGAACTTCCGATCGTGTGTCATTACGACATTGTGTGTCATTATGACATTAGTGCTGAGTATTGTGGGGTGTACCAACCTGTCCAACATGTCCTCCGCCACCTTCCAACATCAAAACAGCATCACAGATGTCAATATACTATGTATTTTTTTTTCCGGTTTAATACTGCTTTAAAGCAGAGGTTCACCCAAATAACATCTATATAAGATCAACTTCGTTATACCTCTAACATGTACAGTATGCACTTTTTTTTTTTTTTTTAGGCTGTACAAACCTTATTATCGCTATTTTCAATCTGGCTTCCGGGTACTCACTCCCGCGGGAGTAGGCGTTTCTATGCTGTGCCGCAATGTAATCTGGGAGTTCGCCCAGATGATTGATGTCCTTCAGAAAAAGTTCCCCCCGGAGCATAAGGCCCCGCCCCCCGTATTGCGTAGGCGCGTCACACGAGTTAGCTCTACACGGCGCCTGCACACCAACTAGGAGTTGTGTAGAGCTGACTGCGCAGGCGCGGTATAGAGCTGACTCGCAGCTCCACATGTTTGGCTACTTTCGAAAACTCCGTGACTCTCGTGACGTGCCTACGCAATACGGGGGGCAGGGCCTTATGCGCTGGGGGAAACTTTTTCTGAAGGACATCAATCATCTGGGCGAACTCCCAGATTACATTGCGGCACAGCATAGAAACGCCTACTCCCGCGGGAGTGAGTACCCGGAAGCCAGATTAAAATTAGCGATAATAAGGTATGTACAGCCTAAAAAAAAAGTGCATACTGTACATGATAGAAGTAAAAAAGAAGATGGCCTTATATAGATGTTATTTGGGTGAACCTCCGCTTTAACATATTGGAACATGACGTTGAAAAACAGAATTACTAGCCTGATCAACAGGTGAAAATAAAGGAAAAAGGTTAAAAAAGAGAAAGGGAATGCAGCCACAATATCTAAGAATTGATAAGCTGCAATATAATTCAGTTTTGTTTTAGAGTTTCATACAGCTTCAAGCTCTATAAATTCCCATTTCATTTTACACCCAGTATCCAAATCACAGCTGTTCCTTCTAGTGATTTTTAAGCTGACTAGAGGTTCTAAAATTATTACCAATTTTTTGTGCATGTTATATCTTTATCTCCATTATTTATTCTCTTTTTTTAAACAGTAAATTTCTTCTTCTCTTTAGTATGACTAATACAGGCTGGGTTCACATATATGAGCAACGGATGCTACAAGAAATTTGCTGTCACCATCTAATTATATATTTACAAATGTATGTTTATTTTTATTTCATTAATAATTTATTTCATCATTTATTTTATTTCCAATACTGCAGTTTACTATTTACCTTCTGAACAGTGTGGAGAAGACATATACAATCCATAGTCCATTCCAAATATAAATTACAGACCAGATAGAAAATGTCCAGCCTGCAGGAGTGACATCCAGAGGATATTTGGCAGAAACATTGCTAGCCGTTGTTTTGAATAAGCCTGAAATGTAAATTATACATGATGATCACTGATAAGTCCTTAGTCAGAAAAGTCACATGATGGCTGCATATGCCCATAAATTAAAAATATTTTATGTTACACAGTTTATTAACAAAGGTTCTCCTACACCAGGGTTTCTCAACCAGGGTTCCATGAAACACAAGGGTACCTCCAGAATTTGTTATGGGTTCTTTGAGCCATGAGAAATGTTTGCCTCTAATGTTCTGACTGACACTTGATCTTTTTAGCTATCTGTTGAGGGGTTATTCTCCCCAATGACCACAAGTGTAAGAACATTCTTCCCACTGACCCTCACGCTAATGTATCATGAATTTTCCATATAGTAATTTTTAGCAGGGGTTCCCTGAGAATGGAATTTTTTTTTAACCACCTAAGGACCGCCTAACACCAATATACGTCGGCAGAATGGCACAGCTGGGCACAAGCACATACCTGTATGCAGTGGCATAACGTGGGTGGTGCGAGGGGGGCCACTGCCCTGGGTGCAAAATTTAAAGGGGCGCTGTCACGAGTGTGGAGAGGAGGGAGTGCCAACAACAGATGGGACATAGGATCATATGCATGATGTCACCACTCCAGGCTTTACCAGTCATTATCAAACACACTCCCCTCTTCCCTACAGCCACTGCTGTCTCACACAGTGGATCATGTGACCAGACTGGAGCTAGTTAAAAATAGGTAAGTCCATGGGTCGGGTGCAAGTTACTTGCCTCGCCCCAGGCGCTGACAATCCACGCTACGTGCCCGCGACCCGGTCCGAAGCTCCGCCGGAGTCCCGCAATCGGTCACAAGAGCTGAAGAATGGGGAGAGGTGTGTGTAAACACACCTTCCCTGTTCTTCACTGTGGCACTTGATCATCTGTTCCCTGATATTAGGAAAGGCGATCAATGACATCACACGTCCAGCCCCGCCCCCCTACAGTTAGAAACACATAACCCCTTCAGCGCCCCCTAGTGGTTAACTCCCAAACTGCAATTGTAATTTTCACAGTAAACAATGCATTTTTATAGCATTTTTTGCTGTGAAAATTACAATGGTCCCAAACATGTGTCAAAATTGTCCGATGTGTCCGCCATTATGTCGCAGTCACGAAAAAAATCGCTGATCGCCGCCATTAATAGTAAAAAAAAATGTTTTTATAAAAATGCAATAAAACTATCCCCTATTTTGTAAACGCTATAAATTAACCAATCGATAAACGCTTATTGCATTTTTTTTTAATAAAAATAGGTAGAAGAATACGTATTGGCCTAAACTGAGGAAAAAATGTTTTGCCCATTTTGTTTGGGAGCCACGTCGCACAACCACGCAATTGTCAGTTAAAGCGACGCAGTGCCAAATCACAAAAACTGGCCAGGTCCTTTACCTGCATATTGGTCCGGGTTTCAAGTGGTTAAGGGTTGAAAATGTTGAGAAAGGCTGTCCTATACTATGGGAGACAATCTTTCATGATCCATCTCTGTTGGGGAAGTTCTAGAGCTGCTTCCTCTTGGACTTATGAATACGCAAGTTCTGTTGTAGCTGTCTGAAAAAGCTTGTGATGTAAGCAGACGTTTTTAACACTCTTTTTAATTATATATGCTTGATTTGTAAAATGATTTTAGGATACTGTTAAAAATACGTTTTCTGTAATTTTTGGCATTTGTGGGTTTTTGCATACAGAGAGCTGGTATTAACCACTTGCTTACTGGGCACATATACCCCCTTCTCGCCCAGGCGAAATTTCAGCTTTCAGCACTGCGTCACTTTAAATTAAAATTGCGCGGTCGTGCGACGTGGCTCCCAAACAAAATTGGCGTCCTTTTTTCCCCACAAATAGAGATTTGATATAGGTATTTGATCATCTCTGCGGTTTTTATTTTTTGCGCTATATTTGACACATTTTTGGGACCATTCACATTAATACAGTGATCAGTGCTATAAAAACGCACTAATTACTGTATAAATGTGACTGGCAGTGAAGGGGTTGACACTAGCGGGTGAGGAAGGGGTTAAATGTGAGTCCTGGGTGTGTTCTAACTGTGTGGGGGGAGGGGGGTGACTGGGGGAGGTGACCGATGCTGTCTCCCTATGTGCAAGGGACACAGCATCTGTCACCTCTCCCTGACAGGACGTGGAGCTCTGTGTTTACACACAGAGCTCCACGTCCCTGCTCTAAAACTGCCGATCGGCGGGTACCTGGCGGACATCGCGACCGCCAGGCACACGCATCGGCATCTCGGGGTCCCCCCAGTGGCCGGAGAACACGATGCCATCAATTGACGGCGGCTTGGATATTCAGATTCACCTTGCCGCCGTCATTTGGCGATAGGCAGGGAACCAAGTGGTTAAAATGGCACAGACAACATTAGGTTACCAGTTTTTTGTTCTGGCGCTACTGAACTTAGGTTCCGGTAAACGGCGTAGGGCACTGGAGAGAGGCGGGAGGGTGATCTTGTGGCGAATCTGACAGAGACCACATCTATTGGAAACCGGACCGCTCACTGAATAAGGGGATACCGGGGTTATGGTAGCTAGCTGCTGCCATAACAATGATATCCCTCTTCAAAGTGCCGACATATATCGGCGTGAGCTAGTCCGGAAGTGGTTAATATTTCCTGTTAGCATATAACATATTTTTCTTCTGCATAAAATGGAGAATAGTTTTAATATCTGTTTTTTATTGCTTTCAGCATCCCTATTGAGTAGAGTTCCCCAACTTCTGTTCTTGTGACAGGAGGTCACTGAGACACGAAGGGGAAGAATCTCCAATGGGGACACAAGAAGCAAAAATAACACTTTTAGCACAGGGGAGGGGTTTATTTCTGTATGTGTCTCTATTGGGACAGTTCCTTCACTTGGTGTTCTGCTGACTTCTGGTAACTTGGATGGCAAATGAAGAGAAATTTCCTTATTTGGTACAAAAAAGATAAGAGATTTAAAAGTGGTAGACCAGTTAAAACCTAACTGTACTTAGACCTGCTCCCACCCACATTCTAAGCCTATTCTAACTACTATGGAGGGCGCTGCAGTCCTATCACATGATCGGCTCCCAGCACAAGCTTCAGTGTACAGAAGAGACAGCCAACAACTGATGCCCCATAGTAAGCCTATGGGTGACAGAGTCGCTTGCTTATGCGGTTTTGCAGCCACTGTCGGAAATCTCTCTTCTTCCCTAAAGCTGGCCGCTGGAGGGATAATGTGACCGGACCAGAGCACCCTCAACATAAGTAAGTATAGACATCTTTCCTTTACAGAGTAGTAAGAATAGGCTTAGAATGGGGGTGGGGGCAGGATTAAGTATAGTTCGGATTTGACTGAACTTTTACCTTAAATTTTCATTTTTGATAGAGCTTAAAAATCTACCAGGTTGTTATTACTACCTATGTTTCCAATTATTTATCTCTCTTGGTGGTCAACATCATTGGAACAGGGAGTGATAGAAAAGCCCAAATTTTCAGTAATTACATTTTCTAATAGGGATATTTGAATGTAGTGACAACCGTCAAAGAGAGAGTCTTCATTTTGGAGAGACTGTCTCTCATTTGCTTTTGTGTTTATGAGACAAATACTGTGGGACACAGACACCAAAAAAAATTGTTTTAACCCTTCCCCACTCTTTAAAAAAATGAGAAAAGGTTTTGATATATACACTTATATCATCTACATTGTAAGTACTTTAAATCAGTGGTCTTCAAACTGAGGCCCTGTGGCCAGATGTGGCCCTTTGCTTGCCTCTATCTAGCCCTTGGGGCACTATTTCATCCACAAATTACACTAATGATGGGGTATTAATCCTCCCACTGACACCAAGAATGGGGTGCTATTCCTCCCACTGATAACAATAGGGTACTATTCCTTTCACTATAACCAATGATGGGGCATTGTTTATTCCCTCTGACACTTGGGCATTTTCTACTCCCACTGGCCACAAATCGTCTTCCCTTAAAGTATGAAGGACAGTAAGCTGGCCCTTTGTTTAGAAAGTTTGGAGACCCCTGCTCTAAATAATGCAATGATCAGAGATTGTTTTGTAACAGTTGTGCTATCTAATTTGTATCTCTTTGGAGAGACTTGCCTGTCCTGTAGATGTAAGGGGGAGCGAGATGATATCTTTCTAATATGAAGGAAAGCCCTTCTTAGGGAGTCTTTATGAGAGAACAAGTGTACCCATTGGAAGATTTCCCCTCTGTTTCTGTTCTGGTGGCAGTTTTGTATTTATAATTACCACCACTTTCATAGCCAGGAAAATTACATAAAGTGAATCTCCCTTTAAAGGGACACAGACAACAATAAAAACCTAATGCCACGTACACACGATCGGTTCATCCGATGAAAACGGACCGATGGATTTTTTCATCAGATATGCGATGAAGCTGACTTTTATCAGTTGTGCCTACACACCATCAGTTAAAAATCTGATCATGTCCAACGCGGTGACGTAAAACACGACGACGTGCAGAGAAAAACGAAGTTCAATGCTTCCGAGCATGTGTCGACTTGATACATGCGTGGATTTTTGACGGATGGATTTCTCCACAGATGATTGTTTTTTTCTATCGTTTTTTTAACCATAAGAAAATTTTAAAACAGGTTCTATTTTTTTTTCACAGATGGGAAAAAACAATGTGGCCCACACATGATTGGTTCGTCCGATGAAAACGGTCCATCCGATCGTTTTCATCAGACAAACCGATCGTGTGTACAGGGCATAACAGGGGTCTATCCCCTTTGCCACTCTATTCATATTAAAAAGAAAAGTGACAGATGGTGTTTTGGGTCATTTAAGTCTGTCACGTGCCAACAAATCTTTATATATCTGTCTGCGATAGGGGCTTGTGTACCTGTACAATTTACACTTCAGTTGTTAGATAATGATATTTTGTGTCAGTTTATTTCCTGGTTTCTATGATTACTTGTTCTTGTTAATAAAGTTATCTTTTTAGTTTAAACATCTACATAGTGAACATGCCATACCTCCATATTAGAGACATATCACTGTTATATCTAATAAAAATAAATACACATATATTGTACTCACCATTTAGTGACACTGCAGATATTGCGTTGAATATGACTGTGCAAATATACGAGACGACCGAGAGGCAGATAAGGGAAACCAGCAGGATGTTGTGTGCCCTCATCGTGTCCACATTCGTTTAGGATAAAGATATGACTTTAGATAGGCTAAGAATCTTCAGGTGGTTGGTGGTCACTCCGCACTTCCTTTATATACATGAACTACGCCGGATTGATCTTATCTATGAGACTTTGTACTTGCGTAGTAATGAGCCTTATGAAACATCAACAAATCATTTTTCAGTTTATTGCCGGCAATAAGGGACACTTGTGTAACAGCAAAAGTATTTAAAAACATAAAAACTTAGGTAAGATGCCCCCACTGAGATTTGAATACAGTTACAGTGCAGAAAATAAGTATTTGAACACCCTGCTATTTTGCAAGTTCTCCCACTTGGAAATCATGCAGGGGTCTGAAATTGTCATCGTATGTGCATGTCCACTGTGAGAGACATAATCCAAAAAAAAATTCCAGAAATCACAATTTATGATTTTTTAACTATTTATTTGTATGATACAGCTGCAAATAAGTATTTGAACACCTGTCTATCAGCTAGAATTCTGACCCTCAAAGACCTGTTAGTCTGCCTTTAAAATGTCCACCTCCACTCCATTTATTATCCTAAATTAGATGCACCTGTTTGAGGTCATTAGCTGCATAAAGACACCTGTCCACCCCATACAATCAGTAATAATCCAACTACAAACATGGCCAAGACCAAAGAGCTGTCCAAAGACACTACAGACAAAATTGTACACCTCCACAAGGCTGGAAAGGGCTACAGGGAAATTGCCAAGCAGCTTGGTGAAAAAAGGTCCACTGTTGGAGCAATCATTAGAAAATGGAAGAAGCTAAACATGACTGTCAATCTCCCTCGGACTGGGGCTCCATGCAAAATCTCACCTCGTGGGGTCTCAATGATCCTAAGAAAGGTGAGAAATCAGCCCAGGACAACACGGGAGGGGCTGGTCAATGACCTGAAAAGAGCTGGGACCACGTTTCCAAGGTTACTGTTGGTAATACACTAAGACGTCATGGTTTAAAATCATGCATGGCACGGAAGGTTCCCCTGCTTAAACCAGCACATGTCAAGGCCCGTCTTAAGTTTGCCAATGACCATTTGGATGATCCAGAGGAGTCATGGGAGAAAGTCATGTGGTCAGATGAGACCAAAATAGAACTTTTTGGTCATAATTCCACTAACCGTGTTTGGAGGAAGAAGAATGATGAGTACCATCCCAAGAACACCATCCCTACTGTGAAGCATGGGGGTGGTAGCATCATGCTTTGGGGGTGTTTTTCTGCACATGGGACAGGGCGACTGCACTGTATTAAGGAGAGAATGACCGGGGCCATGTATTGCGAGATTTTGGGCAACAACCTCCTTCCCTCAGTTAGAGCTTTGAAGATGGGTCGAGGTTGGGTCTTCCAACATGACAATGACCCGAAGCACACAGCCAGGATAACCAAGGAGTGGCTCTGTAAGAAGCATATCAAGGTTCTGGCGTGGCCTAGCCAGTCTCCAGACCTAAACCCAATAGAGAATCTTTGGAGGGAGCTCAAACTCCGTGTTTCTCAGCGACAGCCCAGAAACCTGACTGATCTAGAGAAGATCTGTGTGGAGGAGTGGGCCAAAATCCCCCCTCCAGTGTGTGCAAACCTGGTGAAAGACTACAAGAAACGTTTGACCTCTGTAATTGCAAACAAAGGCTACTGTACCAAATATTAACATTGATTTTCTCAGGTGTTCAAATACTTATTTGCAGCTGTATCATACAAATAATTAGTTAAAAAAATCATACATTGTTATTTCTGGATTTTTTTTTTTTTATTATGTCTCTCACAGTGGACATGCACCTACGATGACAATTTCAGACCCCTCCATGATTTCCAAGTGGGAGAACTTGCAAAATAGCAGAGTGTTCAAATACTTATTTTCTGCACTGTATGTAACTGGTTACACAAGTTTTCTACTTATACTTATATCTTTAGAATTCTTATTGAATATTGTATATTACACAGTTTAAAAATTATACATCTCATACATTTGTTAACCTTGCTTCAAAAATCAATCTCTGTTAAAGTGTTATTGATTTCTTCCTTGTGATTTTATACCTCCAGGAGTTCACACAATACCTCTCTTAGGGCTCATTTACACTTGCTTTGGCTTCAACACACATTAAAGCGCCTATCGCTTCAACATGCTTTTATGAATTGTTTTTGATGCTTTGGTGGTGCTTCGATGTAGCTTTGGTTTTCCTTCGGTGGAGCATTGGGGATGCTTCTGTGATGCTCTTTTGAAGCTTTGTTGAAGCTTGACAGATGCCCTGCGCATGTGTGGATATCTCATACCTGCAATTTCTCCAAAACAAAGTGAAGCTAAAGCTGAATTAAAGCCTCTCAAAAGCTGCAGGTGCTTCAAGAAAGCTTTGTCAAAGGCCTTGTACACACGAGGGTATAAATCCGCTGAACATGGTCCGTCGGACCATTTCAGCCGAAAAATCCGCTTGTGTGTAGGGGCAAACGGACCGTTCTGGCCGGATTCCTCCGGCGGAAAAATTTCAAAGCATGCTTTGGAATTTTTCCGCCGGATAGCTGCCCGTCAGATATGTCCGCTGGTTAGTACGGCAAACCAGCGGACATATCTGCCCGCACATGCGTCGTATCCTGTGAATGGATCCGACGCATGCGCGCGGAAGTGTTTACTTCCTGGTGCGGTGACGTGGCGACGTCAACGTCACCGCCGCGTCACCGTGCTGTCCGCTGGTGGGGAATTTGATCCGATGGTGTGTACAGCCATCGGACCAAAACATCCCGGCGTAAATATGCGCTGTAAACGGTCCGGGGACCGTTTACAGCGGATAAATCCCATCGTGTGTACAAGGCCATAGAGTTCTATGGAGGTTTGAAGATGCTTTGAAGCACCACTAAAACGACATGGGGTATAATTTTTGAGGCAAAGCAAAGCAAAAGCAAGGTGTGAACAGGACTGTAAGCTAACCATTTTATTTAGTGGCAAGAGCTTTGACTGGCATTCAGAGAGCTTCAACTAAGCCTGTCTGAAGCCATGTTTTGAAGCGTGTAAACAAGCCCTTAGAAGCTTGCAATCCCCAGTGCATATATTACATATTATTTCTAGGGCAATAAAGCTGAACCTTTTCTGCTTTATTCTATGTAATTTAAAAACCCTGGAATCAGCATGTGGCTCATTTGATTTCATCAGTGGCTTTTCAAATGAAGCCCCGTAAACACGTACGAGAACCTCGACGGGCGGAACACATCGTTCCGCCCGTCGAGGTTCTCGCCCGGCCGTCGAAATTGGCGACCCGCCCGTCGGGAATGGCAACCAGCCATTCATCCCGATGGGCCGTCGAGCAAATAGAGAGCCTGCTCTTTATTCGCTCGACGGGATTCCCGACGGGCGGGGCGAGCCAGGAGTGTACACACGGCCGAGGTTCTCGTTGGAATGCAGCTCCCAGCGAGGTTCTCACTGGTTTCTAGCGAGAACCTCGGTCGTGTGTACGCCGCCTAAGTGTTTTGATTTGGCGCAGAATCCCTTTAAACTTGCTATAGATATATTTGTACCCAAATTGTAATTTTACAGCAAATGGTGCAAACAATATTTTTCTCTTTCAAATTATATTTTATGCATTGTCCAATTACAGCGGGAGCGGTGCTCAGGTGGCACACGGTGCGCACCCTACACCGCATGCATGAAATAACGTACACAGGTACTTGAATTTATGCAGCTAGGCCGCCCTGCTGCAGTATATGTACAGGGGCCGGTCCAGAAGCGGTTAAAAGAGAAGTTTGAGTTTTGGAAAAAAAATATGTTACCCACCTAGATGGATACAGCATAGATCTGAATCTGTTTCTGATGCCTTGTACACACAAGCGGAATTTCCAACGGAAAAAGTCATATGGAAGCTTTTCATTGGATATTCTGTGTGTATGCCCCATCAGACTTTTTCAGTCAGAAATTCAACTTGATCTCTGGATGATGGTACTTTTATTTTTCAATACACACTTATATATTTATACACTTATATATTTTAGAGGCTAATTTATTCTGAATTAAATAGAGAACATGTTCTCAAATTTTCAGATGAAAAAAAATTGTAATTTCCATTCGTCTGAAAACCATGCATGCTCAGAATCAAGTCGACGCATGCTCGAAAGCATTGAACTTAATTTTTCTCTGCTCGTCATAGTGTTGTACCTCACCGCGTTCTTGACGGTCGTAATTTGGTGTGACTGTGTGTATGCAAGACAGCTTCGGAACTCCATCGGAAAAACCGCCTGAGTTTATTCCTACGGGTAAACCGGTCGTGTGTACAGGGCATAAGACAGAACTGAGTAATCAAAGGCCGCTGATCGCTCAGTTCTTATGCCGCGTACACACGGTCGTTTTTTGCGATGAAAAAAAACGTTGTTTTTTAAAACGTCATTTAAATTGATCGTGTGTGGGCAAAACGTCGTTTTTTGTCTTAAAAAAAACGACCAAAAAAAAATTCCAACATGCTTGAATTTTTTGTGTCGTTTTTCAAAACGTCGTTTTTTGTTTCACGTTTTTCAACCCGCGCATGCCCAGAAGCTAGTTATGAAGCGAGCTTCAATGGAAAAGTGTGGTGAACGTAACCTCGTTTTTTGTGAAAAAAACGATGGTGTGTATGCAACATCATCTTTGAAAGTGACGTTTCAAAAACGTCGTTTTTTACTTCACAAAAAATGTCGTTTTTTTTTCATCGCAAAAAACGACCGTGTGTACGCGGCATTAGTCTTCACTGAGCAGACTCTCTGCCCATGTTAGCCCAGCTGCTTTCCGCTTTCCTTTGGTAACTCGTATAACCAGCTTTGAAGTGACATTTTTAGCATTTGTGCAGGGGACATGTGTTAACACCATCAAGTATTACCCCGTGTCAACGCTGTATCCTGGCCTAGGCCAACAAGGCCCAGGCCTAGGGCAACACTTTGCAGGGGGGCAGCACAAAACGAGTCCATGCTGGCTTGCACTACACTGTTAGGCAAATTAGTCTAGCGCCCCCATAAAGCGGACGCTCTGCTTCCGCCCGGCATTCCGTGACTGTGTGTGGGGGAGCGCTTCTAATTTTAACTGTCCTATCATCCTGGACCACAAACCTTTCTCACTGTGCTATGTTTCTGTTGCCCAATTGGCATGGTTATATTTTCTTAGTCCTCTCAATAAAATTATCAGAAATTTGTGCTTAAAGTAGAACTATAATCAACACTTTTTTTTAATTTTGGATAGAGTAAGGGAGGGTTATAGCCCCTGTCAGTTTATTTTGTACCATCCCTGTCCGATTGCGGAGATTTCCCTTCACTTCCTGCCCCATAGCCAAACAGGAAGTGAGAGAAAAACTATGCAAATTAAGGGAATCCATTGCCCACCCCCAGGGCCCTCAAAACTAGTGTCTCACCCCCCTTAGAAAAACAGTGTGTGGCCATAACAGGAAGGGGTGGGTCATAATTTAATTAGGAGGTGCAGAAGTTTAGTCAGGCCTAGGGCAGCACAAAACCTAAATACACTACTGGCCTGTGTGGATATAATTCTTAAAATTAAATGAGCACTGCTCAGAGCATTGGTAACTTGAGTCTTTGTCGAGTACAGGAACAGCATGTGGAGGTCTCTTGCTCTTAGTGTTGGTGTAGTAGTACTAGTATCATGGGCTCCATGCTTCTTTTCAGTCCTAGGAATAAATGCAACCCCACCACCCAATGGAGTTCCATCCACGGTAAAAGAAAATATAATAACACCTTCCATTTTTAATTCACTTGTTTAGGCAAACCTGTCAGTCAATAATTTAAGTTTTGCCTTTAAATATAAGAAATATAATGTGTAGGTGTTCCTTGCACATATAATTTAATCAACAGTGTAATCCAGATGGACATTTCTATACAGAAAAGTTTTGTGACATATAAATAATTAAACACCTTGGGCCAGATTCATAACGTATTTACGTCGGCGTATCTAGAGATATGCCGCGTAAATACTAAGAATAGCCGGCATATCTTTTTTTGGTATTCAGAAAAGAAGATACGCCGGAATTCTGCTAAGATACGAGCGGCGTAAGTCTGTTACACCGTTGTATATTAGTTGCAGTTTTACGCTGGCCGCTAGGTGGCGATTCCGTCGTTTTACGTGTCGAATATGTAAATTAGGGAGTTATGCCGATTCCCGAACGTACTTGCGGCCGGGCGTCGTAGTTTACGTCATTTGCGTAAGCGTTATTCCGGCGTAAAGTTACCCCTGCTATAGGAGGCGTAGCCAATGTTATGTATGGACGCCAGGACAGCGTTGAATTGTACGTCGTTTACGTAGTTTGCGTAAATCTTTCGGGAATAGGGCTGTACGTAAGTTACGTTCACGTCGTTTACATTGACTACTAGCGACGTGATTTCACGCATGCGCACTATGATACGTCCACGGACGGCGCATGCGCCGTTCAGAAAATACGTAAATTGTGTCGGGTCATGATTCATTTACATGAATATCGCCCCCACATAATAATTTGAATTAGGCGCCCTTACGCCGGACACTTTACGCTGCGCCGCCGCAACTTATGGAGCAAGTGCTTTCTGAATAAGGCACTTGCCCATAAAATTTGCGGAGGCGTAGCGTAAAGAGCATACGCTACGCCCGCAGATATTTAAGCAGTTTTCTCTGAATCTGGCCCCTTATTTCTTGCTAAATAGTCCTGCCTCTTTAACCACTTGTCCTCTGCCCACCGTCAAATGACGGCGGGCCGAGGACTCCATTGTTCTGACATCACGTCATATGATGTGATGTCTTTTTAAAGCCGCGGGCAGGCGCGCGCACCCGCCGCTCTGCGGGGATCCCGTGCGAGTGCCCGGCGGCAACGATCGCCGCCGGGCACACGCGATTGCTCAGTAACTGAGCGGGGACGTGGAGCTCTGTGTGTAAACACAGAGCTCCACGTTCCTGTCAGGGAGAGAGGAGAGTGGTTGTGTCCCTTGTACATAGGGACACAATCGGTCACCTCCCCCAGTCACCCCCCCTCCCTCTACAGTTAGAACACTCATAGGACACACATTTAACCCCTTCCCCGCCCCCTAGTGGTTAACCCCTTCACTTCCAGTCACATTTATACAGTAATCAATGCATATTTATAGCATTGTTCACTGTATAAATGTAAATGGTCCCAAAAATGTCACAAAAGTGTCCGAAGTGTCCGCCATAACGTCGCAGTCCCAATAAAAAAATCGCAGATCGCCGCCATTAATAGTAAAAAAAAAAAAATGCCATAAACTATCCCCTATTTTGTAAACACTATAAATTTTGCGCAAACCAATCGATAAGCGCAAATTTTTTTTTTTTTTTACCAAAAATATGTAGAAGAATATGTATCGGCCTAAACTGAGGAAAAAAATATTTTTTTAATATATTTTTGGGGTTATTTATTATAGCAAAAAGTATTGACGCTCTATTTTTGTTTATAGCGCAAAAAATAAAAACCGCAGAGGTGATCAAATACCACCAAAAGAAAGCTCTATTTGTGGGAAAAAAAGGACGCCAATTTTGTTTGGGAGCCACGTTGCACGACCGCGCAATTGTCAGTTAAAGCGACGCAGTGCCGGAAGCTTAAATTTCGTCTGGGCAGGAAGGGGGTGTAGGTGCACAGTAGGCAAGTGGTTAAAGAGGTTAGTCTGTCATTGGTAAATTTGAAACAAACGAGAAAACTATGAGCTGGTTCTCGAACGTGAAGAAAACATTACCTTGTATATATGCTGTTAGATTTCCCTTGACACAATTTTACTTAATTCTATTACATGCACCATTTAGCAGCCATATTGTGTTGAAAAACACTGACTTAGGTAAATTTACAATTTGTAATGTAGCTGTCAAGAACATCTCACATGGAAGCTGTTGATATAGAAATACTAGCCTGTTATACCATGTACTAACAAATAACATGTTCAGGTCTAATGAACGCACATATTTCCAACTGCCAAATACAAACAAAAAGACATTTATAAGGTGAAAATTTCAATTTGTAACTGATAAAAGGAAAAATAGCTAAAGGCACCAAACCCTAACCCACAGTCTGTCCAAGGATGGGCAGATGACTTCCAAGGACTATAGCAAAAAATATATTATCTACTGCTGTTTCCTATACACCTTGAGCAAATAATATGTAGTAAATATGCAATGCAATACCTCCTTCCCTTTTCTCAGTGAGGTTAACAAAGATTCGCCAAGCGTTGAGCACTTTCGATGGACTCTAGAGCTCATTATCACCCCCCAGGGTAGACCTAATTAGCCCAATCCTCAACTAAACTCCGGATTGAGGGTCAAATCAGAGTTGGGATGACATGTTTCTGGCCAAACTTTACATTACTTAAAGAGGTAGTAAAGGTGTTTTTTGTATTTATATCTACAGAAAAGCCTACTAAGGCTTACCTGTAGGTACATTAAATATCTCCTAAACGTGTACAGTTTAGGAGATATTTATCTAAGCAGCACCAGTGATGTCACTCTTAATGGACGGTGTTCCCTCCATTAAAGAGATTGTAAAGGTACAATTTTTTCCCCTAAATAGCTTCCTTTACCTTTACCTCATGCTTCGATTTTGCTTTAAAATGTCCTTATTTCTTCTGAGAAATCCTCACTTCCTGTTCTTCTGTCTGTAACTTCACACAGTAATGCAAGGCTTTCTCCCTGGTGAGGAGTGTCGTGCTCGCCCCCCCTTGGACTACAGGAGAGTCAGGACGCTCTCTACCTTGCAGATAGAGAAAGGAGCTGTGTGTTAGTGGGCGTCCTAACTCTCTTGTAGACACTCAGAAGAAATAAGAACATTTAAAAGAAAAATGGAAGGATGAGGTAAGTAAAGGAGGACTGCACTAAGGTAAAGGAAGCCATTTTTTGTTTAATCTCTCTTTATTCAATTTTTTTCTTTACATATAACATATACCATTTAACATGCCTTGACACTGAGGCCAGGTACACACGATCAGACATGTCCGATGAAACATGTCCGACGGACGGTTTTCATCGGACCACGCTGATTGGTCTGTTGGTCTGATGTGCGTACACACCATCGGACCAAAATCCCCTCAGACCAGAACGCGGGCACGTAAACCACGTACAACGTCACTATAAAGGGGAAGGCCAAAGCCTACGGCACCGCCCTTGGTTCCGCTTTTGCTAGTTATTTCAACACGTTCCCGCGTGTTAGCGAAGGTTTGGTTAGAGCCGATTCGCACTTTTCAGTCTCCGTGCTTTACAGGTCGTATTCTCGGATTCAGTGTGTGCTTGTGGGTTCGTATTTGGCATTCAGTGCTGGCTTTCGAGTAGTTTCTGCTTTGCAGTGGCGTCCTGTCTGCTTGTATCTGCTTGTCGTGGGTTCTTTGCAGGTATTGCTGGATTTGGGGGTGCTTTCTGTTTTGAGTGCGTTTTTGACTGACCAGCTGGCCGGTTTGAAGCCATGATGAAGCAGCAGCGTGACTTGACTGGAGATCGTGCTGGATATGGGCTTGGTTCTGGATTTTATTTTCAGTCCAGGACTTTTCTCTCATTCTCTCATATGCCTCTGCTTAGGGAAATTCGGGAGAATAATCCTGATGACTACAGGAACTTTCTCTGTATGACGGACCCCGTTTTCCACCGTCTGCTGGATCTTCTGTCCCCCTATATTACGAGGCAGGACACTGTAATGCACCAAGCCATCGCGGCAGAGCAGAGGCTTATTGCCACGTTGTGGTACCTGGCGACTGGGAGGAGCCTGCAGGACCTCAAGTTCTTGACAGGCATCTCTCCCCAGGCGCTTGGGATCATCATACCGGAGACGTGTTCTGCCATCATACAAGTTATGCAGGAGGAGTATATTAAGGTAAGTTTCCTCCTTTAACATCACAATCTATGTCTTTAATGTATGCTAATGTATTGTATTTCTTGCATTTTTCCCTAATCACTATGATTGTAATATGCTGTGTGTTGAATGTTCTCCCCATGCATGTTGATAAGCTTTCCATGTTCTTTTTGTTGGCCTACCTGCATATTTTTACCTTACCACTATTAACCTGTCCAGCATGCTATCCTTGGGACAAACACACCTAGCCTATTTTTTTTTTAGCCATTTTTTTGTCTGCTCCATTGTAGTTATGCCCCCCCCCCCCCAAAATGTTTATTGCCCCATCAGAGGGGTGGGGAGTCTGGTAATTAAGTGGGCCTATATTTGTGGCCAGAAATACTCACTCCACAATAATAATATGAAATGTTAATACTGTGATGTTGCACAAGGATGGTTTTTGTATTGTGTTTGCAATGTTCATGTGCCAAAGTACTAATTTTTTTTTTTGTTTGTCCCCACAGTTTCCCTCCACGCCAAAGGAATGGCAGACTGTGGCTTCCCAATTTGCCCAGCGGTGTGACGTTGCAAACTGCGGAGGGGCAATAGATGGGAAACACGTCCGCATAGTGCCGCCACCCCGTTCGGGGTCGTACTATTTTAACTACAAAGGTTTTCATAGTATCGTGTTGATGGCGGTGGTGTCAGCACACTACGAATTTTTGTATGTGGACGTGGGGAAGAACGGCCAGCTGTCTGATGGGGGAGTGTTCGCGCGGACGGAGTTTTACAGGCGTCTACTAACTGGTGGTCTGGAACTGCCACAGGATAAATACAACTTGGAGGGACTTCCGTTTGTTTTTTTAGCGGACAAAGCTTTCGGGCCTGGACCTCACCTCATGCGGCCTTTTCCCCAGAGGACCCCCACCCCGGAGAGGAAGGTGTTCAATTTCCGGCTGGCCAGAGCCCAGAGGGTAGTCGAGAATGCCTTTGGGATACTCGCCAGCCGGTTCCGCCTGTTCCAGACAGCGATACACCTGGCGGAATATACATTGAACAGTGTTGTTTTAGCCTGTTGCATTTTGCACAATTTTTTACGCAGGCACTCCCAGTCGTACCTAGCCAAGATCGGTGTTGAGTAGTGTTGCTCACGAATATTCGCATTGCGAATATTCGTTACGAATATTGCATATTCGAGTATTCGCGAATAACTCGAACATCGCGGTGAATATTCGCTATTACGAACATTCATATTTTTTCAAATTTATTTTTAAAACAGATCACATCCTAGTGATCTCCATCGACGTCTAAAAGCATTGCTGGTATGATTAGAGACCCTGGGCCGAGTAGCTGAGGCGATCCTTTTATGTTGCCGAATATTCGCAATGCGAATATTCGTATTACAAATATTCGCGAATGCGTTCTCTGCCCTTCTGTGTTTTGTGTATAAAAAATAAAAAATAAAAAAAATAATTTGCTTTAGTTTAGTCATATAAGTTTGTCTAAGTAGTTAGTGTTTAGTGCATATTAGTTTAGTAATCCAGGAAATGATCTTTGTTTTCGCGTGTTGACGAGAATTTCGCAATCAATTTCGCATTCGCAGTAGCGAAATTTCGCAATTTTTTTTTTTTTTATATAAAATATCACGAATATTCGATATTAACGAATATTCGCGAATATTCTTCTATATATTCGCGAAATATCGCGAAATCGAATATGGCGTATTCCGCTCATCACTAGTGCTGAGGCAGGACTACCCTCAGATACCCTTCCTGGCCTGGACACTGGTCGCGCTGGCTTGGCTCCCCAATCTGCTTGTGAGGTACGCAACAAATATGTTGAGTACTTCATGGGTCGGGGGGCCATTGCTATGCCAGATCATATTTCTTTCTAATTCGGCCCCTTGGACTTTATACAGTTGTTTGTCATTATAGTTTTTGTATCTGTTATCTGTCTTCCTGGTTCTCCAACTAGTGCACTTCTAGTGCCAAATTTAGTTTTCATGTTTTAGTAAATACCCACAATTGCACAGTAGTCATTCATCTAAAAACTGGTCTTGAGCATAGAAAGAAGAAGCCACTCCATTTTGGGTTTATTTTGAAAAAAAAAAAATAATTCCAAAAACATTGCATGTTTCTTTGGCACTATTTTTTTTCTTTTTTTCTTTCTTTTAATTTTGGTATGAAGTATAAAAAGCTTTTTTTGGTACAAAATAATTAAAATCTACAAACAATGGAACTTACAACCTTTTAAATCCTAACACATGTGATGGGCTGATGTCACCCTGGAACACGCCAAAGTTTGAAGATGCAACACATTCTGTGGGAGTGGCCAAATGGGGATTTCACTCCTGAGATACCCTGACAAATGTCCACATGTGCTATCTGCCATCATGGGTGATCAATGGATGTGTTTTGGGAGTGAAAACCCTTCCTCCCACCTACTTGAGTAGCGAGGAAGGGGTTGCACCCACAAAGCACAGACAATCGATATCCTGTGATGGCAGATAGCACATGTTGACACACTGTGTGTGCATCTTCAACTTTTGGCGTGTGTTTTTTCCTATTCAAACAGTTGTGCAAAACATAGCATTAAGACAGGTTTGGGGGGGGGGGGGGACTCTTCCTTCCACGCTTCCTTCCAGCGGAAATTCCACGGATCCCCACACCCCTGCAGAGTCCGCCCAGGGGCTGGCTGACATGGAGACAGATCTGGTGATCTTCAGTGAGGTATAGTAGTTTCCAACATATTTCTTGGCTGCTAATTATTGTTTGTCGTGGGCATAAAAATAGGTGTCAGTCAGGGATGCCAACTGCAGGGGTCAGAAGGAGAGTCTGTTCAATTTAAATGAAGAAAAACTAAAACAGTCTAGAGCATGAAAATGTGTGTGATTGTGCAAAATATTACAACATCTCCCTTTTTTATACACAGAAAGATACCAGTCAGGAGCCGCCAGCTCCTGAAGAACATGTCAGCCAGGCGGAAGGGGTGAGTGGCAGCCAGGAGGAGGCCGGGCCCAGTGGAGTTCAGCAGGTCCCCAGGCCCAGGCTCAGTACCATCTCCCAGGTGCCTCCCCTCCAGATGCGGCGACCAGGCCTAAGGAGGCGCATGAGGCAGGTGGGGGAGGAGAGCCTGGTAGATGATAAGGGAGGCAACCCAGATAATGAGGGCCCCCCTCAACCCAACAGAAACCTACAGCGCCTCCATCGCCTAAGAACTCAATGAAGTGGGGGAGGACCAACGAGGCCTGGTGAAGGACCTCATTAATAAGGTCCTGTGGTGGGCGAGAAGGAACCTGATGACCAGGGACACTGACCTAAGTGACCCGGCCCGGCCTGCTCCACATCTTCTTCATCCTCCTACTGCCACATCATCCCCACCTGCAAGGGGCCGTGGACGGGCCCGTGGAAGTTCCGCTGCAAGGAAGGCTGTACATTTAGTGTGACAACTTGATAAACCAAAAAAATATTTAAGATCAACATTAAGTAAAAAGAACAAAAATATATACATGTGGAGGACAAAAAAAAAGTTGGGACATCTGGCTAGCAAACATTTACAAAAACAAAAATCACAAGCAAAAAATGTAACATTTCAGTATGGGACAACTCAGTTTAAATAGCATAAGTTTATTCTAGCAAGAGAACGAAGAAAAAAAAATGAAGCAATAAACGAGACACTAGATATTTAAAATGTCGAATGTGCCATGTCACAAACAAACGCGAGTTTTACCTGAACGAGCGCTCCCGTCCCCTCATTTTGTTTGAGCATGCGCGGGTTTTTGGTCTGATGCTTTTGTGTACTAACCATCGAACATCGGACAGATTTCAAAGCAAGTTTGAAAACTTTTGTCTGCTGAAAAACGGTCCAATAGGCCGTACACACGATCGAACATGTCCGCTGAAACTGGTCCGCAGTGCTCCTTTATCCATCCCTATGTAAACAAGTTGGGAAGGTGTTTGAAAGAGGTAAAAAATGTCTCAAAAATACCTAATGCAGCTCCTAGTAATGGTGTGGCAACAATGCTGCACTGCTTCTGATTTCAGGGAAAAGTTGCCAATCTCATGTAGGCTGTGCTTACTTGCACAACAGTGGGATAAAACAATGTTGCTGTGGGGGGGGGGGGGTTAGCATTGCCTTTGCTGATTCAGCTTATCAATCAATCAATCAGCACCTAGCCACACTTAGTCCTGCCCATTGTTTTCTGAATTGACAGCGCTGCCCCTGTTGCTGAACCAATCTCACTCTGAGCTGCAGTGTATGGGAAGGGAAGTGTGTAAGACAAAGATAGAGAAACATTTGACCCAGTCAGGGTAGGTAAAGGAAGTTTTGCGTTGTTTACAATATGGAGCTTTTCACATAGTAACTGGATTTGTAATTTGTTTAGACTGTCATTCAGAAGCGTTTGAGTTTACTAAGTATATTTGAAAGGGTAACTCCACTTTTCGTGGGGGGAAAAAATTGAGATTAAAAAAAAAATATGACGTATACAATTGCGACACAAGTCATATTGTAATTGAATGTTATTAAAAATAAAATTTTCTTTTCAATCTACAGCTGCTGTAACTTTCTGAAAATGCAAGGCAATATGGCTACCTGGAATTGTCTTGTAGACAGAATGTATACAGACGTCCCCCAGAAACACAAATTCCTGCTTATGTGATCACCAATTTTCCAAGAAATCTTCACTAAGACACAAGTCAGATTTCAAGCATCCCCTGCAACAACATTTTTTATCCAATAGGAACATGTCTAAATGGATGCAGGCCCAGCAGCTTTCCTCATTAGTGCTCTGCAGCTGATTGATAATTATGAAACCACTCCCATTAGACTCACTTGGCACAGGGGCACAAAGGAACAAACAGGGATTTCTGCAGAATTACAAAAGGTAGGAAGTTTGTTAAAATCCTTGCAAGGTACATAGATCACCCAGATGGAAATGTTTACTTCTCGACAAAAGTGGAGTTAAGCTTTAAGTTTATTTGACCGGCTGGATACATTTCAACAAACTGACTATAAAGTATTTTTGCTTTGAACACCTTCTGCACAGTGACGTTGCTATTGGGGTGCGCAGTGCACCTGGGTGACACCCACCAGAGGGCTGACACTAGGGGTAAACTAACCATTTGGGCACTGCCCAAGGGCCTGTGGCCAGTAGGCGGCCCCATAAAAAACTTATTGCCAGATCTAGGAGGTGCTGCAGATCTCAGTTGCGCCCCCCCAAAAGCCAATCACTCCCACCAGTACCGGACCGCCGAGACACAGGATAATGTGGAGGGGGTGGGGCAGCAGTAGCATCACTAGCGCCCGGCATACTGCCCCTCTGTGATCTCTGGCACCCACATCATCTCTTCCCATCTGTCACACAGGTAAATAGAGCAGGGGGAAGCATCTCTTAGGCTCCTCCCTATAATGGGCAGTGAAGAATATGGCAATGGGCAGAAGTGAAGGAAAGTGAATCTGAAAGGAGAGTGGTAAAGATATAAGTAAAAAGAGAATATACAGGCTGGACAGTATGCATTTATAGAGAATGATCACAGATTGTGAGAGAAGTGCCTCTTTTTCTCCACCTCCCTTTCTCCCCACTGTCTCTCTCACCCCCCTTTTCTCTGTCATCCCCTCTCTCACCCCCCTGTAACTTCTCTCGAGCAAGGGCGGATCCAGAGTCTAGTCTCGGGAGGGGCACTGCCAGAAAATAAGGTGTTGCTTACAGAACTCAATTAGGTGTCCGATGTGTCCGCTGCAATGTTGCAGTACCGCTAAAAAATCAATGATTGCCGCCATTACTAGTAAAAAATATTTAAGTATAACTGCCATAAATCTATCCCATAGTCTCTAGACAATTGTCAGGGACTGCAGACATGGTACAAGAGATGGTCAGAGACTGCAGACATAGTACAAGAGAAGGTCAGAGAATGCAGACATGGTACAAAAGATGGTCAGAGAATGCAGACATGGTACAAAAGATGGTCAGAGACTGCAGATATAGTACAAGAGATGGTCAGAGAATGCAGACATGGTACAATAGATGGTCAGAGACTGCAGACATGGTACAAGAGATGGTCAGAGACTGCAGACATGGTACAAGAGATGGTCAGAGACTGCAGACGTGGTACAACGGATGGTCAGAGACTGTAGACGCGGTACAGGAGATGGTCAGAGACTGTAGACGTGGTACAGGAGATGGTCAGAGACTGCAGACGTGGTACAAGGGATGGTCAGAGACTGCAGGCATGGTACAAGGGATGGTCAGAGACTGCAGGCATGGTACAAGGGATGGTCAGAGACTGCAGGCATGGTACAAGGGATGGTCAGAGACTGCAGGCATGGTACAAGGGATGGTCAGAGACTGCAGGCATGGTACAAGGGATGTTTAGAGACTGAAGACATGGTACAAGAGATCAATGCAGCCTCATCAGTGCCCATCATTGCAGCCTCACTGTGCATATGAACGCAGCCCCACCTTTGTATAAAAATTCAGTCCCACTTTTGTATATTAACGCAGTCCCACTTTTGTTTATTAATGCACTACCACTTTTGTATATTAATGCAGTCCCACTTTTGTATATCAATGCAGCCCCACCTTTGTATATGAATGCAGTCCCACCTTTGTATATGAATGCAGTCCCACCTTTGTATATGAATGCAGTCCCACCTTTGTATATAAATCCAGTCCCACTTTTGTCTATGAATCCAGTCCCACTTTTGTCTATGAATCTAGTCCCACTTTTGTCTATGAATCTAGTCCCACTTTTGTCTATGAATTCAGTCCCACTTTTGTCTATGAATTCAGTCCCACTTTTGTCTATGAATCCAGTCCTACTTTTGTCTATGAATTCAGTCCCACTTTTGTATATAAATGCAGCCCCACTTTTGTCTATTAATGCATCCCCACTTTTGTCTATTAATGCAGCCGCACTGTGCATGGCACTCACCATGGCATTATCTCGATCACACACAGCAGGTATCTCCTCTCCCGACGTGTGTCATGGAACAAACAGGAGCTGTAGGTCTGTGTTCGGCAGGGCAGTGTGCTCTAGCAAGGTCCCCCCTAGACGGGCTTGTGTGATAGACAAAACACTGATTCAATCAGTGTTCCATCTCCATCTACTATCACACGAGCAGGTCTAGCACAGGCAGCACAGCCGAACACAGATCCAGCTCTCACACACAGCCAGAGATGCCCAATGTCATACACGCAGGAGAGAGGGGAGCGCTGCAGTCAGCTACAGCTCAAAGCAGCCTCAGGACAGGCAGCCTACCGGCCCTGGTGATGAGAGAGAGAGAGTGAGAGACTCGGCAGCGGCAGCTGCAGGCATGCCCGGACTGGGACAAAAAATAGGCCTTGGCATTTTAGACTGAGCAGCCCGGGGGGGGGGGGGGGAGAAAGATAGATAAAGATAAAAAGAAAGAAGGGGAGGAAGGAAGATAGATTGATAGATAGATAGAAAGCAATAAGGGAAGATAGATAAACAAGAAAGATAGATAGATAAACAAGAAAGATAGATAGATAAACAAGAAAGATAGATAAAGATAGAAAGCAAGAAGGGAAGGAAGGAAGATAGATAAAGAAAGACATATAGATAAAGAAAGACATATAGATAAAGAAAGAAGGGATAGATAGATAGATAGATAGATAGATAGATAGATAGATAGATAGATAGATAGATAGATAAACAAGAAAGATAGAAAGCAAGAAGGGAAGGAAGGAAGATAGATAAAAAAAGAAATATAGATAAAGAAATAAGGGAAAATAGATAGATAGATAGATAGGTAGATAGATAAAGAAGGGAAGGAAGGAAGATAGATAAAGAAAGAAAGATAGATAAAGATACAAAGAAAGAAGAGAAGGAAGGAAGACAGATAAAGATAAATAGATAGATAGATAGATAGATATAGACAGCGGCGGTGCATCTATAGAGGGCACCGGAGCGCTGCCCCCTCTGGCTCAGCCGCGACAATGGGCACAGTGGCGACGATGGGCACAGTGGCGACGATGGGCACCGTGGCGACAATGGGCACAGTGGCGACAATTAAAGGGCACAGGGGCATCAATTGGCACAGTGGCGACAATTGAAGGACACAGTGGCTGTGTTTGATGGCATGGCACAGTGGTGACACTTGATGGCACAGTGGCTGTGTTTGATGGCATGGCACAGTGGCTGTGTTTGATGGCATGGCACAGTGGTGACAATTAATGGCACAGTGGCTGTGTTTGATGGCATGGCACAGTGGTGACAATTGATGGCACAGTGGCTGTGTTTGATGGCATGGCACAGAGGTGACAATTGATGGCACAGTGGTTGTGTTTGATGGCATGGCACAGTGGTGACAATTGATGGCACAGTGGCTGTGTTTGATGGCACAGTGGCTGCTTTTGATGGCATTGCACAGTGGTGACAATTGATGGGCCCAGTGGCTGCGTTTGATGGGCACAGTGAGGCTGCAATTGTTTTTTTTTCATTTGCGCCCACCAAAGATTTTGAGCACCAGCTGCCACTGTAGATAGATAGCTAGATAGATGTCAGTGATTAGAAATAGACCAGTACTGTGTGATTGCAAAAGAGGAATCCAAACAGATATAGGTAAAAAGGGTGATTTATTTAAGAAGAGGGGGTAACACCCCACCACCTTCAACAAGCACAGTGCAACAAACAAAGATCCACAGTGACAAAAATAACACTAAAGACAATATGTACAGCAAGGGAAATACCGGAATCATAAACAGGCCAGGCCGAGGTCATACACGGGGGATCAGGAAGTAGCTGCGGACGGGGAATGAACAGGAAGGGAAAGTCCAGGAGAGGGATCAGGTCAGGATGGATCAGGACGGATCAGGATGGATCAGGATGAATCAGGATGAATCAGGATGGATCAGGATGGATCAGGATGAATCAGGATGAATCAGGATGAATCAGGATGGATCAGGATGGATCAGGATGGATCAGGATGAATCAGGATGGATCAGGATGGATCAGAAGTCCAGGAGGGAGACAACAGGTACAGGGTCCAGATAACAGGCTCAGGGTCGGGTTGATAGACGGATTCCAAGGCAAGTTCTGTTTGAACCTGCCGGGTATAAATAGGGCGTGTTGATTGTGTTCAGGTCACACCTGAACGTAGCAAGGGCCAGGTGCTCCACACTGCCAGGGTCCATCCGCTGGTGGAGGTCAGTACTGCGTCCCAAAGGTGATATACCAGCAGGGGGAAGTTCCCCTGACAGCTCCGAACTGCCAGGAGACCCCTGCTGGTGGGACGCAGCACTGCAAGAAAGAATATAAATAGCACCAGCGGATGGAACCTTTCCTGACAATAGATTATTATTTATCTATCTACAGTGGCAGCTGGTGGGGGGGTGCAAATGAAGAAAAGAGAAAAAAGAGAGAGAGAGAGAGAGAGAAAGAAAGAAAGGTGAAGAGAGAGCGAGAGAGAAGGGATTGAAGGGCACCCCATACATCAGTGTACAGTACTCTCAGTACTCACTCAGAGGCAGGAGGGACTGACTGGATGGATGGATATCAGACTCCATCTTTCCTTTCTGATTGCTAAGCTTGAATCTTCCCGCCCACATCCCTTAGGCAGCAGAACAGTGTCCGTCGGGAGAGTGGGCGGGGCAGACACGGGAGGAGAAGAAGAGAGGAGAGGGAGGAGTAGAAGCAGCTCCTCTCCTCTAACTGGCCGTGGGGGCAGCAAGGGGAGGGGAGAAGTGTCAGAGCTGGCTATGATACCCCAGCTGATCTCTCTCTATCTGGCGCTGTGTTGGTGGTGTACACCGCCGAGGGCCGTTCGCGGTCCACAGGCATTTGCTAGGTTTGCCCTATGGCCAGTCCGGGCCTGGCTGCAGTTAAAAAAAAATGTTAAAAAACATTTTTTTTTTTTTTTAAAGCCAATGTGACATGATTGCCTCGGGGGGGGGGCAATTGCCCTGTTGCCCCCCCCCTGGATCCGCCGTTGCTCTCGAGTGACTTTTCACTAAGTACAATTATACTTAGTTCTTCCCCAGTTAACTCTCATCCGTTACTTCCTTTCCAAAACTCCTTCCTGAAGAGCCTCTAACTATAGCCTCCTATAGTTACTTCCTTCTTTCTGATTAGCCTGTCACTTCCTGTTAAGTTGCTGGGCGGCCTATTTAAGCTCCCAGCACTGACCAGGAAGTGTTCCTTTATTTTTGCTGACACTACGCCTCTGTCAGTTGGGCATCCAAAACCACCTGCTCTGAACTTCAGCTTCCTGACCTGGACCAGGAGTCTCCACTGGCTGCTTCACCAGCCTTACCTGTCTGGACCCTTGAAGCCTGACCTTATGCCTGCATCGTTCACTTCAGTATCGCAAGTACCCCGATGTTGTTATGCATTACTGTCCTGTGAACTGCCCTGCCTGCTAAGTTATGTATGCTAACTATACCAGGAATTACTGCAGCCATAGCCTCTCTATGTTTGGTACTTCTAATAAGGATCCTGCCATGATTTCTACATTATAAAGTCACCAAGTATAAACGGAAGTCTTTCATGCCTATGTACCTCCTTCTCAACTGTTATGCCGCGTACACACGATCACTTTATGTAATGAAAAAAAAATGACATTTTTAAAAACGTCAATTTCATTGACCGCGTGTGTAAAAAAACGACAAAAAAAAATTGAAGCATGCTTCAATTTTATGTGTCGTTTTTCAAAACGTTGTTTTTTGTTTCACAAAAAGTCACAGTGTGTAGCAAAAAACGTTGTTTAAAACAACGTTTTTCAACCCGCGCATGCCCAGAAGCTAGTTATGAAGAGAGCTTCAATGGAAAAGAGTGGTGAACGTAACCTCGCTTTTTGTGAAAAAACAATGGTGTGTAGGCCACATCGTCTTTGAAAAGTGAAGTTTCAAAAACGTTGTTTTTTACTTCACAGAAAACGTTGTTTTTTTTCATCACATAAAGTGATCGTGTGTACGGGGCATTACTGTGTGCATGTGTACTGCCTATTACTTTGAGGACTTTGCCGTTAAGTTTTATTACATGCCACGCATGCTCGGCTACTTCTGCATTTTACTAGAACCTGGTCTGTAGTTTCCATATATTAGCGGAACGCTGCTTTCACGCCATTCCTTCAACACTTCTGCACTGTGACCAGTCCATTACTCTTGAAGCATGTTGGCGTTAATACTATTTGCCCTGCTATTAGAGTTTGTATTTGTATCCAGTATTCGTGCAACCTCACTCCCCAGGGTATTACCCTAGTGAGCCTGAACTATAATATCAGTTCTACCTGGACTTTATATTTATATTTGTTTTAAGTTTTCACTGGTGCCTATGAAGGAATATGCGCCATATTTCTTGACTGAGACTGTGATGCTAGGATCCCAAACTCTCTGCACAAAGGAGAGTGAAACCTGGGTCTGAAACTGAGAAGTCTCCGCAGTTGAGATCCTAATTCTCAAATCGTATCCGGCGTAACGTACACCCCCTTTCTCTTTCCCCCTCCCTCACTCCCCACCACTACCTCTTTCTCACCCCCTCTATCTTACCCCCCTCACCAACTCTCTCTCCTCCTCTCTCTCACACTCGCTCTTTCTCTCTCCCTTTCTCTATCTTACCCCCACCTCTCTATCTTACTCCCCCTTCTCACCTCCCTCCCTCTCTCTCTCTCCAGCTCCTTTTCCCTCCCCTTCCTCCATCTCTCTTCTGCTTCCCCACCCCCCCTTCGCTCTTTCTCCCTCCCCTTCCTATCTCTCCCTTCTCCCTGCTTCTGTCTCTATCCCTACACTCCCTCTTAATTTCTAATGGTAGTTTCTATCATTTTTTAAGTTCTCAGTAAAAAATGTTTATTCTGCCAGTAGATTTTCCATGTTTTCTCAGTGTGAAAAAAGTTGTGGAGGTTTGGCAACCCTGTCGGGAAGGAGCAGATTGGGAGCTGAACAGCCGCACAAGGCAACTAACTCCTCAAGCATCGGGCATCTTTACTGTACTTTGTAACCAGCAGATGCTACCTATAGCACCAGATGACACCAACCCTAGTGGCGCCATGGCTTATGCAATAAGTAGCTATCATTATGAAGGTTGTTATTAAGATTATTGATTAAAAATTTCAGTGCCAGTTTTGGAAGAGGTAAACCATGAGGAGCTGGTCAGGACTACATTCTCTAGGGTGCTGTCTCAAGCCCGAAAACTTATTTTGATGGGATTGAAATTGATCTCACCACCCACAGTCGCCTCGTGGATAACACACATGGAAATACTCTTGTTATGGAATGGCATATTTATCAACACAGGGGAAGCCCGGGTAGATTCTAAAGAATTTGGACACCATAGCTGGATACACCTGGACTAAGCCACAGGGAGTTGGTAATGTCCAGAATTCTGCAATGCCCTACAGGGGGATCCTGACATGCTTAGGTTGCTTATTACCTGCTGTAATGTATCAATCAGTATGCCTTGATGAACTCTGAACTTGAATATTATGTAAATGAACTTTATTGGCACAAGAATAGCCATGATATGTAAATGTAGCTATCTTTCACTGTATGTACATGGGAAATTGTTTAATATGTTTAATAAATACCTTTTTGATAAAAAAACTAAATTTAGATTTTCCATGTTTTCTCGAAAGAGGGGAGTTGGCAACCTTGTCAAGAAGGAGCTTAGTGGGAGCTGAATGGCCGACAAGGCAAATAACCCCTCAATCATCGGGCATCTTTACTATACTATGTAACCTGCAGGTGCTACCTATAGCCCCCCAAAAACCACACCCAATTTGTGCTGTGGCTGTGCGCTGCTCACGCTAGAACTTCTTCCTCTGGCATTAGGGCCCAAATTATGATCTTGCACACAGTAAAATAAATTATGGGGGGGGGGGACAGCATGTTTTACCACAACAGGTGACACCAACCCTAGTGACGCCACTGCAATGCAATACATAGCCCTAATTATGATGAAGGTTTTTATTATGTGAGATTATTGATTAATAATGTAAGTGCTGCTTTTTCTAAACAGTGTGAATTATCCCCATTTTTGTAAATGTGTCTGCCAGGGTGGTAAAGACTGCTCCAGAATAGCTCACACAACTATAGTTCAGTTATAGCAATCCTTCTTTATCATATTCTCTTTACCTTTTTTAGAAAGTGCTATAGATTTTCAAAGGAAGGGAATTATAAATTCATATGCAGTGAAATTATGTAAATGTATTTCTCCATCCATTGAGCTGCAAAATTGATATTGCAGTTTAATATACAAGACATGCTTGCAGATCATTTTGATTTCTAATGGGTAAGCATAAAAAAGAGTGAAATATGTGTGTACACATGTAAGTCTTTCTGTAATACTCTATGTATATAGGGCTTTCTGCCTGTATATCGATGTATCAGTAAACCCATAAATCAGATTCAGGTTTTCGGATTCAGATATCATGTACCTTCGATACATGAGTGACAATGCTTATTCTTATTATCTTTTGATTATTGTTCACAAATGAAATATATTTTTATTTACACTAGAAACAAGGTATGGAAAACAGATACCTTCTGGACATTTTCAAGTTATGCAACTGTCAAAGTTTATGCCATAATTATATATGTATAATCTATGTACACTATGGACATACCACATATCAATTTATATTGTAGGAATAATATCACTAATAATCCAAGTGGGGTGTTAGACATTTTATCTTGGATCAATCTGCTAAGAGTACCTGCTAAATTCTATGTTACGCAAAAATATTCAGTGCTTATTTAGGGCTCATTTCCACTGGCGTTTTTACAGCCACTTTTTTGGGCGTTTTTTGCAGCTTAAAAACGCCTGTCCATGTTAGTCTATGGCCTCATGCCCACCATGACGTTTTTGAGCTGTAGATGGCTGAGACGTTTTTAGGCTTCATTTCCACTGGCGTTTTTACAGACACTTTTCTGAGCGTTTTTTACAGCTTAAAAACGCCTGTCCATGTTTATTTTAGAAAAAAAAATTGCAGCTTAAAAACGTCTCAGCCATCTACAGTTTAAAAACGTCATGGTGGGCATGAGGCCATAGACTAACATGGACAGGCGTTTTTAAGCTGCAAAAAACGCTCAGAAAAGTGGCTGTAAAAACGCCAGTGGATATGAGCCCTTAAGCTGCAAAAAAAACGCTGTGTCAGCCAATCACAGATCGCGGTAAATAGCCAATCACAGTGGCTATTTACAGCGCGATCTGTGCGGCCAATGAGAGATGATCTCAAATGTAAACATTTGAGATCATCTCTTATTACCGGCTCACACAGAGACAGCATCCTGTCTCTGGAGAGGAGACCGATCTGTTTCCCTTGTACATAGGGACACAGATCGGTCACATCGCCCAGTCACCCCCCTCCACCTACAGTTAGAACACTCTACAGGGAACATACTTAACCCCTTCCTCACCCCCTAGTGTTAACCCCTTCAATGCCAGTCACATTTATACAGTAGGTAGTGCATATTTATAGCATTGATCGCAGTATATATTTGAATGGCGCCAAAAATGTGTCCGATGTGTCCGCCACAATGGTCGCAGTCCTAATAAAAATCGCAGATTGCCGCCATTACTAGTAAAAAAAAAATAATAATAATTATTCTGTCCCCTATTTTGTAGGCGCTATAACTTTTGCGCAAACCAGTCGCTTATTGCAAAATTTTTTTTCTTTTACCAAAAATATGTAGAAGAATATGTATCGGCCTAGACTGAGAAAAAAAATGTTTTATTAATTATTAAATATTGTATTTTTTTTCAAAAATCTTTTTTGTTTATAGCACAAAGAATAAAAACCGCAGAGGTGATCAAATACCACCAAAAGAAAGCTATACCTATGGGGAAAAAAGGACGTCAATTTTGTTTGGGAGCCACGTCGCACGACTGCGCAATTGTCAGTTAAAGTGACGCAGTGCCGGAAGCTGAAATTTCACCTGGTCAGCAAGTGGTTAAAAGTCAGCGGCTACACCTTTTGTAGCTGCTGACTTTTAATGAACACAGAACCGGGTAGAATCCCGCTTGAAGGGGTTTGTACAGGGAGTGTATGTAGTTGTCCCAAAACCAATTGCTGTTTATATTGATCCATGCTGGGCATCCTATAGCTCCCATCCCCTCAAAGTTCACTGACTGCTTTATGTCATGGAGTGCCTGAGAGTGAATGCAGGGCTGGGCAGGGTAACAGACAAACCACAATTGTCAGCAGCCCCTGTGGGGGTACTGCTACAGAAATGTTGTTTAGTAATAAGAACTTGCTTTGAACTTTATTACAACATTTTCAACCTATATCCGCAGGCCAAACATTTGATAAAACAAATGACTTAGCAAGGATATAAAGCCCAATGCAGCATCTGCTCTGTGCATACTATTATGTATTTTCAGAGGAACACTAATCTTCAGCTTTATCTAGTTAAGTGATCAGATAATTCAACAGACTAGACAATCACTTTAATCTAAAGTCAAAAGTGCAGCTGATTGAAGCATCAAGCAATTGTCCTCCAAGGCATAAGAGATGTTCTTTTGTTGTTAGACAAAATTAAAATAAGACACACAGCAGGAGTTGTCTCTATTATTTAACGCAAATTTGGTATTTACAATGAGAAAAACTTACAGTAAACATGTTTTTACCAAAGATAATAAGATGTATATGTTTTACATTTTTCAACATTAAATCACAACCTACCATCAAAACATTCACAGTCTATATATAAACTGTATAAAAATCAAAGAAGTTGTACAATTGCTGTATACATGTAAACTTGTAGTAATTTCACATATAGACTTCCCTTTCCTCCTGACCCTTAAAAGTAGATCTGTCATAAAATGTAACCCTGCCAATCAGTCTATAAGACATTCAGCCAGATTATATGTTACATTTAGGTAAGAAGGTGCCCCTTTTGTGCAGTGAAAATATTTTTGTAAATATAAATTTAACAGAAGAACAAAGATTTTTAATGTGCAATGCTGAGATTTTTCACTGAGATTAAATTACACACACAGGTGGACTCTATTTACTAATTAGATGACTTCTGAAGGCAATTGGTTCCACTAGATTTTAGTTAGGGATATCAGAGTGAGGCTGGGTTCACACTACACTACACGACTTTCATCCTACTTTGCTCTGCGACATTTGTCCTACATTGATCCTACATTGGTCCTACATCCATCCTACTTTCATGAACAGGATACTACTTTGGTCCTAGTTTGTGATAGACTGACTTGTTCTTTGACCAATCAAAACAATCCCAGAGTGAGATAAATTCCTTTTACTGCTGCTGTAATCACATGTCAGATGGTAAAAGTCGGATGGTTAGGACAAGGCTCCTACTTTGGTCCTACTTCAATGATATTCAATGGGCTGAAGTAGGATCAATGTAGGACCAAAGTAGTACAGGGAGTAGTTTCAAATTGATTTTCGCACGTCATGCTACATGAGCTCCCAATGTAGGAGCGTTGTCGGAACAAGTGTGAACCCAGCCTAAAGGGGGCTTGCAAGCCACACTTTTCAGATATTTCTTTTTAAGAAATTTTGAAAACCATTCAACATTTTCTTTCCACTTCACAATTGTGTCCCATTTTGTATTGGTCTATCACAAAAAATTACAATAAAATACATTTACGTTTTTTGGTTGTAATTTTCATGGAGTATGAATACGTTTTCAAGGCACTGTAAGTATGCTTTAACCACTTCCTTACTGGGCACTTATACCCCTTCCTGACCAGGTGAAATCTCAGCTTCTGGCACTGCGTCGCTTTAAATGACAATTGCGCGGTCGTGCGACGTGTTTACCAAACAAAATTGGCGTCCTTTTTTCCCACAAATAGAGCTTTCTTTTGGTGCTATTTGATCATCTCTGCGGTTTTTATTTTTTGCGCTATAAACAAAAAAAGAGTGACAATTTTGAAAAAAGTCAATGGCCCAGATTCACAGAGCGATTACGCCTGCGCAACTGGTGTTGCGCGTGCGTAAGTCTAATGTGCGCGTGCGTTTAGATGCGCGCGATTCAGAAAACGAATTACGCCAGAAATCTACTTTTTTTTGTCCGGCGTAATTTAGTTAGACAGACGCATCCGTCCGCGCAAAAATGCGCTAGACACACCATTGATTTGCTAGTCAAATATGCTAATGAGGGAGTTGCGGGGATCCACAAAAAAACGCAGTTGCTGCGCAGGCTACGCGATGTGCGCAACAGCAAAATGTCCTGTCTAAAGTTAGAGCACCTAAAAGCTGGTCTAAATTTTGAAAAAACGTCTACATCTCACAGAAAGCAACACCGTTACTGAGGAGCAGACCACACACACGTGTTGCACTACAATTTGACTGCCAACATGCCAGGGGCATCGTCGCTCATAGCTGCACTAGTGAATTTAGATGACCAAAGAAGGAGGAGGGCACGGAGGATGGCACGGGAGAGGGTATACCGCACACACATAGACCTCTTTGGCATGAGTGATTCTGAGGTGTATCGCATCTTCAGATTCCCCCCTCATGCCATCCTGGAATTAACCACAACCCTGCAGGAGGACATCACCAGCCCAACACAACGCTCACATCCAGTGCAGCCACTGGTCAAGGTACTGGCAACACTCCATGTCCTTGCCAGTGGCTCTTTTCAGCGTACAAGTGGAGTGGTGGCTGGGATGTCACAATCCTCCGTGAGCAGATCTGTGCACCAGGTTGTCCCTGCAATCCTCACATGCTTGGCCAACCAAATCATCAAACCCACCACTGAGGACCTGCGGCTGAAGGCAATGACAGATTTCTACAGAATTGCCAGATTCCCACGCACCATCGGGGCCATTGATTGCACACATGTGGCACTCCAGCCCCCCCATGAGACAGAGCACATGTACCGCAATCGGAAGAATTGGCACTCCATCAACGTACAGGTGATAGTTGATGCCCAAGGCCTCATATGGCACGTCAGTGCCAAACACCCCGGATCCACCCATGACAGCTACATCTACAATCAATGCCACATCCGAATGGAATTCGATCAGAACGTGTATGGGAACACCTGGCTGGTTGGTGAGTGACATGGGAGTCAGGCATGACTATCCCCTCCCGTGATGCACACCTCACAAGTGGCACATGCATGACTAACATTCTCCTGTCTTTTCCCTTCCAGGTGACTCTGCATATGCACTGGGACCCCATCTCATGACTCCTATCCGGAACCCCCAAACCCCAGGGGAGGAAAGATACAATCAAGCACACATCAAAACCCGTGCAGTGGTGGAGCGCACCTTTGGCCTCCTGAAGTCACGTTTCTGATGCCTGGATAAGTCTGGGGGTACACTGTTGTATTCCCCAAACTTCGTGTGCCATATCATCGTTGCATGTTGCATGCTGCACAATCTCGCAGTGAGGAAGGGCCTGCAGGTTGAGCTACGTGATGACCTGACCCCCCAACCAGACAATCAACCCCTAACCGAGGATACCCCGTCTTCTGAGGGAAGAGCAGTCAGGAGGCAGCTCATATTGGGCATCTTTGCACGTTAAACACACACATTAATCATGGCACAATGAGAATGCATGCATGCACACCACTGTGGTCCCTAGCACACACACCCCACATCCTCATCAAATTGGATTGGCACCAGTCCACCATGCAGGACTGGTGAGCAGTAACGCCACGTCAAGGCTCCAATTATGTCACTGAACATTCATACACCAATCACACGGACCTGAGGATCACTTCTCCCTGGTCCTGGGGAACCCTTCTCCACCAAAATTGAGGATGACACCCCTTTTCCAGCAGGAATGTCACCCCCACATTCAAACAGCATGCACAACCCAAAATTTAAAAAAAATGTCAGCAAAAAAAAAAAAAAATGCAAAAAATGTCAGCAAAAAAAAAAAGGGGGAAAATTATTGCCCTCTGCGTGAGCCACGCCTGGGGCGCCCCCGGCCACGGCCCCGGCCCCTCAGGGGAGACTCATGGGGGAGGGGCAAAGCCGGGGAAGGAGGAGCAGCCCCTGATATCTGCCCACCTGGCGGCCTGCCCTCCAAGGCCACGGCAATTCTGTCCAGGGAAGCACCAAGTGTTGCCGTGTTGGCCTGGATAGCCTGGGTAAGGGCCCTCACATCCTGCCCAACGCCTGCTGCTGTAGTCTGCAGTTCATTTAGGCAGGTTGTGAAAGCCCGGGAGTGGGAGTCCAGGTTACCCAGCGTATCCTTCATGGAGGACAGGCTCTCCTCCACCCGCCCAAAAGTCTGGCAGAGCTGTCCCAGATGGCGGGTCTGGAGGGCCTGGTCCCTTCGCAGACTGGCGGGCAGGAGATTGGGCGCCCCCCTGGTGCTCTGGATCCTGCCTCCAGCTGATGGTTGTGGGCGGGGAGAAGGGGAGGCCCTTGTGAGCGGAGCCATGTTGGGGGAGGAGGGGGGGGCTCCCCCTTAGGGAGGGCAGGCTTCTGCCAGCCAGAGGGGAAGAGTCCGCACAAACCACTCGTCCAGTGCCTGACTCCTCCTCCTCATGATCGTCCTCCTCCTCATGATCGTCCTCCTCCTCTCGAACCTCCTCCGCGGACTGTGGCCTTGTTGGGGGGGCCTCATTAGGCTGCTGTCCTGGTGTTGGAGCGGTCAGGCCAGATGGCCCTGCACCCTCCTGCACATCTGTGGATTACACAAACCATTCACAGGTTGGAGGATCCACACACTTGGCACATATTCCCTTTCACCCCCTCCCCCACACATGCTACACACCTGATAGAACAAAAAACCTTACCTGGCACCGCGGGGACCGGACTTGTGTCAAAGCCTGGCAGGCCCTCCACTTCATGCCGTGAAAGGTCAGGGCCACCACATGCTCCGTCGCTGTAAGCCTAATACGGCATGGTGGGCCCCCTCCTGTGCCCCTGGCATGGGCATGCATTGCGGCCAGTTTTTTTTTCACCAGACGCCGGAGATCATTTATTTTTTTTTCGATCCCAGACCGGGTCCGTGTCTCCCCCTCCCCCGATGAATTCACCTGCTCCGTGATCCTATCCAATATCTCCCTCCTCCTGGCCGGGGTGGTGGTGGCACTCTGCGGGCCGTGGAGAAAACGCCCATACTCGCTAATGGCCCGGGCAAGAATTCTTTTTTCCCCCACAGTAAAATTAAGCTTTCTTTTTCTCTCAGTCATACTTCCAAACAAACTCACTACCAGTCTCCAAAAATCAGTCACAAATACAAGCACAACCAATCAGGCAAGAACACACACAAAGAGAAAACGAACACCCAAAAATCACACTAGCACTCAGCAAGAAACAGTCACCAAAAAAAATAAAATAAAAAATAAAGCAAGAAAACAAACGAACAAAAATATATCAATCAAACAAACAGTCTCTCAAACACTTATCAAAAACACTTTCACAAATATACCAAGCACTTGATCACACAGAACACTAATCTGACAACTACAAGACACACTGCAACGAACAACAGGAACAAAAGCACTTGGTTCAATGGGAAGGGACACAAAGGGATGTACTTTTGCAATGCAAGTGCGTTTGTGTGTGTCTATTTATGCTGTCTGCGTAGTTCACAACGTTGCCCTAGTCCATTTCCAATTTCACTGATTGTGCCGCTCCCGAGTTGTGAGCATGTGCACAGCGGAGCTGACATGGTCTCCTCACGCGCGCATGCGCGAGCCGGCCGGCCCTTCATTTGCATGGGGTCACGGCTCATTTCAATGTAACACGCCCATGTCCCTCCCAATTTGTATTACTCCTCCTTACGCCTCTGGAAAAAACCTTACGCTTGTGCAATTTCCTGCGCAAAAGCTACGTGAATCGGGGGATTACGCGGCTAGATGGCGCAAGTCTAACGTAAAGGCGGTGCGCTACGCCGGTCCAATAATGCGCCGATGTACGTGAGTCTGGGCCAATATTTTTTACTTGTTACTATAATAAATAGCCCATTTAAAAAAAAAAAAATAATAATATTTTTTTCAGTTTAGGCCGATACGTATTTTTCTACATATTTTTGGTTAAAAAAAAAAAAAATCGCAATAAGCGACTGGTTTGCGCAGTTATAGCGCATACAAAATAGGGGACAGAATTATTATTAATTTTTATAATTATTTTTTTTACTAGTAATGGCGGCGATCTGCGATTTTTATTGGGACTGCGACGTTATGGTGGACACATCGGACACTTTTGACACATTTTTGGCGCCATTCACATTTATACTGCGATCAGTGCTATAAAAATGCACCGATTACTGTATAAATGTGACTGGCAGGGAAGGGGTTAAATATGCATCCTGGGTGTGTTCTAACTGTGTGGGGGGAGGGGGGTGACTGGGGGAGGTGACCGATCTGTGCCCCTATGTAAAGGGACACAGATCGGTCTCCTCTCTCCCCTGACAGGACATGGATCTCTGTGTTTACACACAGAGATCCATGTCTTGTCCCTGTAACCGCCGATTGCGAGTGCCTGGCGGACATCGCGGCCGCCAGGTACGTGCATCGTTATCTCAGGAATGCAGCGGGCACACGCGCGCCGCCGGCGGCCACGCGCGCGGCGCTTGCACGCCCTCTAGTGGCCTATTTGCGTCCTGTCAGTGGCCTATTTGCGTCCTGTCAGAGATTCAGGACTGCCCGACGGCCACATATATTCGTACGGCCGTCGGGAAGTGGTTAAATTGCATTTATAAAATAAAAAAAATGACATTTTCCCTGCAAGCTTTCTTTATTTTGTAAGCAATGCCTTGCGGAGCCAGTCTGTATGATGAGTCTACAATGTAGTGCACTGGGAACAAGATTAGAGATTTTTTGGATAAATTCTGGTGTCTCTTCCATGGACTTTAGATAGAAGTAACAGGTGTGGAAAAAATAAATGTGGGAGTCAGTGGTGCATTCACACAGTAACCTTATAGAGGTACTCTTGATGAAAGCAAGAATTGGCCTTGCTGTCAAAAATTGCAATGATATTCACTTATTAAACAGGTGCAGAAAAATTGGTCTTTGGGTGTCGTGGCACCTTCACACCATAGCCTTATAAAGGTACTCTTGATGAAAGCAAGAATTGGCCTTGCTGTAAAAAATTGTAATTATATGCACATGTCAGGTGCGGAAATTTTTTTTCTTTCTTTGGGTGTTAATTGTGCCCATAAAACCTACACCAAAAAAATTCTTCCAGATTAAATCAACACCCACAATGCTAGGCAGCCAAGAAGTCCTGCAGAGATTCCACATCCCAAAAACACTTAATCAGTAACATTCGGGGCTTCATAGCTCCTGGTAATCCAGGACTGATTCATTTTGATAAATGTCAGACGGTTCACTGAGTCTGTGGACAGATGCATTCTGTTATCAGTAACAAAACCTCCAGCAGCACTGAATGCCCATTTGGAAAGCACGTTGGATGCAAGGCAGCCCAGCAGTTCAATTGCATACTGGGAAAGTTCTGGTCAGTGGTCTATTTTCATGACCCAGTAAGCCAGTGGATTGTCGACTGAAAAGCTCTCCATCTTTGTTTTCGCCCCTAGATAATTGTCCACCGTGTGATGCAGACGCTGCCGATGGGATGTAAAAAGCAGACAGCCCGGGGCGGCGAGGACTAAAAAAATTGTGAAAAGCATCACTCAGGCATCACCTTTTCCACCGCTTCTCTCTTGACCAACAGAAGCCTCAAAACTACTTTTTCCACGACACTGTAACCTACCAGAGTCCGGAATAGCATTAGATAAACTCCTCTTTAAGGTGCCCTCAAGAGATTTCATCTTCTGCACTCTCTGTGGGGATGGGATGAGTTCTGACACTTTCCCCTTGTAACGGTGGTCAAGGAGGCTTGCCAACCAATAGTGTTTATTTTCCTTTACACATGTATCCTTGGGTCCTTTTGCAGGCTTTGAAGTACCAGGGAACCCATGTATCAAATATTTGCCGAAGAAATGAGAAGCAGACTCCTTGGGGTCCCTGAGGATTATAGTATCTGGAACTGCCTCCTCCCAGCCATGTACTACTTCCAAGCGTTCTGCGGATGGAAAACCATTTCTTACTGTTTGACGTATATCTGCTTCAATGCCTCCAAAACTGCCAGAATCCTCATCCCTCTCTTCTTGTGTGTTATGTGGCATAGGAACAATGGTGTCTGCAAAAAGTGGGCCTTGAGAGGAAAGCAAGTCCTCCTCTTCCTCCCGCTGCTCTGCCTCAAGTGCCCTGTCCTAATGCCACGCAAAGTCTACTCCAGCAGGAACACAACAGGGATTGTGTCACTCCTGCCTGCATTGTCATGTCTCACCATCCCTGTGGTCCCCTCTTTGCAGTAATGCACTAAAATATACTGCGTTAAGTGTGCAGTAATGCACAGAAATGTACTGCATTAAACAGCATGTAATGCACTGAAATGTACAGCATTAAACTTACAGTAACACACTGACATATACTGCGTTAAGCATGCACTAATGCACAGAAATGTACTGTGTTAAATGGCATGTAATGCACTAAAATATACAGCATTCAATTTGCAGTAACGCACTAAACTGTACTGTGTTAAACGTGCACTAACGCACAGAAATGTACTGCGTTAAATAGCACATAACACACTGAAATATACAGAGTTAAACTTGCGTAACCTACTGACCTGTATGGCGTTAAACTTTTAGTAACACTCTGAAGTAACCTGCGTTAAGCATGCACTAACACAAAGAAATTTACTGTGTTAAACGGCACATAAGGCACTGAAATGTACAGTGTTACACTTGTAGTAACGCAATGAAATATACTGTGTTAAACAGTCACTACACTCACATTGACTGAACTATCTCTACAATTACACTAATGTAAAGATGAATGGTGGTCGCACTACACTCACACTGACTGAACTATCGCTACATTCACACTAATGTAAAGATGAATGGTCGCACTACACTCACATTGAATTATCCCTAGATTCACACTAAACTGATATTCTACACTGACAATAGAATCAGAATACCACACTATAGCACACTAACTGGATAATAGCACTGAACAGAGCCCTGTTCTATTTCCCCTACACGCCGATATTTCACTGAAAATGGCCACTATTGAAAGAATACTTTTATAGTGTTGGACAGGACTAACAACAATGACCCATGATTGGATAGAGTCATCATGCCAGTGTCCAATCATGGCTCTGACAGTGCTCTGTGCCCTGATTTGACAAAGCTTTCATTGCTTCAGCCAATCAGGGCTGTCAATGCACTGTGAGGCGGCTCAGTGCATTGTTGTTGTTCGGCGGGCTAAACAAATGCTTGAATGCCCTGATGATTCGGTTGTTTGGTGAATGTGTGAACAGCCAATGTTTGGCCCAAACTCATGCTCAGGCCAAACCGTTCTCTAATCCTTAGCCATCATCATAAGCTCAGTTTATTTGCAGATGACATTATGCTATCTGTTACTACCCCTTGCATAACCCTACCCAATCTAACTACCCTCCTATCATGATTTGGCAAAATCTCTGCCTTACTAATAAGTTTAACATTTTAAATATCATAATGTTGCAACAATATAGCAATATATAGCTACAGCTATATTGCTGTAGCAATATACAAACTGTTCTTCCTTTTCAATGAGCAACCACTTATTTCTTTTGTTGGGATTAATCTCACCAATTTGTACCATACACCCTACGTTGCTAATTACCCACTTATATTTCGAAAATGGAAAGGTTTGTTAGCCATCTGGAACAGCCACCCCTTATCCTGGTTAGATTGCATAGTGCCAGTCAAAATGGCTTACCTGTGAAAATTGTTATATCTCTTCTAAAAAAATAAGCACTTAAAGTCCCTGCATACAACAGCAAATTTACCAATTGATATGGATGCATCGCAGATTCCATCTATCAAATTATATATCGAATTAGCCTGGAACCCAAGGGGGCCTAGGCTATCATCATCTATAAAATTATTGTTAAGCTTCTAAAATAGCTCACTTAACCAAATATCATGCTATTTCTGAAACGTCCTTAGGGGTCTTACTCAAGGCAGGGCAATAACTTCTCTGCAGGATATGAAAACCTTGCAAGAAGATCTGAACAAATTAATAGGGTGGGTAACTACATGGCAAATGCGGTTTAATGTAAAAAAACTGAAAATAATGCATTTGAATGCAATCTACTCACTGCGGGGGGGGACCTCTGGGGGAATCTAGGATGGAAAAGTAGATGACAGGCTCAGCAATGGGTATAGTGCACCTGGACAGGCCTCTCTCACCAGCCTGGCAGCCAGAATGTCACTCACACCTTAGGAAAAAGTCTCTGCCACAGACCCTCCTGATAATTGAACAGCAGAGATAATCCTCCTTAGCAGACTTGACACCTGGATCTCCTTCAGGTAGTTTTGAATTAGGGGACTGACAGGCGGCCAACATCCAGGCTTTCAGTGTCCGGTTCCCCTGGTCCCCAATGGATAGTTAGGCCCCTATCGGAACACCAGCCTCTCTTGGTACTCTTCAGGCAGACTCTCCACTGTACGGCCTCCTCCAACTGGACGGACGACCCAGGACTAGGGTTGAGCGAACCCGAACTGTAAAGTTCGGGTTTGGTACGGACTTTGTTTTTTTTTGGACCCGAACCCGAACCCGAATAATTGGAGAAAGTTTGGGTTCGAAATTCGGCTATGTTACGGCTCGCTGCACGGCAGCCAATTGCCATTTGTTTTACTACTGTGACTAGGAAGCCATCACAGCCATGCCTACTAATGGCAGCATGTGATCCAGCATGTGACCAACCTCTATATCAGATAGAGGCACAAAGCACAGCTCGTCACTCTGCTTTAGCTAGGGTAGGGACAGGCTGCTGCTGATTGAGTGACAGAGTTAGATAGGATTATCCTGCTTCAGAAATCTACACCAGCACTGTTTCTTTCTGTGAGATCTGCATCTTATCATTTAGGGACTGTGCATTACATCATTTAGGGCTCGTCAGTCTGCTTTAGCTAGGGTAGGGACAGGTTTGCTGCTGATTGAGGGAGAATGTTAGATAGGATTATCCTGCTTGAGAAATCTACACCAGCACTGTTTATTTCTGTGAGATCTGCATCTTATAGTTTAGGGACAGGTTCCTGCTTTTTGCTATAGGGACAGCAATATATAGGTGACTCTCTGCATATTTCACCAGCACTGCACCTGTCATCTGTGATATACTGTGTGTGTACTGTGTGTGTCCAGTACATTGTTTAGGGACAGGTTCCTGCTATTTGCTATAGGAACAGAAATATATAGGTGACTCTCTGCATATTTCACCAGCACTGCACCTGTCACCTGTGATATACTGTGTGTGTCCAGTACATTGTTTAGGGACAGGTTCCTGCTATTTGCTATAGGGACAGAAATATATAGGTGACTCTCTGCATATTTCACCAGCACTGCACCTGTCACCTGTGATATACTGTGTGTGTCCAGTACATTGTTTAGGGCTAGGTTCCTGCTATTTGCTATAGGGACAGAAATATATAGGTGACTCTCTGTATATTTCACCAGCACTGCACCTGTCACCTGTGATATACTGTGTGTCCAGTACATTGTTTAGGGACAGGTTCCTGCTATTTGCTATTGGGACATAAATATATAGGTGACTCTCTGTATATTTCACCAGCACTGCACCTGTCACCTGTGATATACTGTGTGTGTCCAGTACATTGTTTAGTGACAGGTTCCTACTATTTGCTATAGGAACAGAAATATATAGGTAACTCTCTGCAGATTTCACCAGCACTGCACCTGTCACCTGTGATATACTGTGTGTGTCCAGTACATTGTTTAGGGACAGGTTCCTGCTATTTGCTATAGGGAGAGAAATATATAGGTGACTCTCTGCATATTTCACCAGCACTGCACCTGTCACCTGTGATATACTGTGTGTGTCCAGTACATTGTTTAGGGCTAGGTTCCTGCTATTTGCTATAGGGACAGAAATATATAGGTGACTCTCTGTATATTTCACCAGCACTGCACCTGTCACCTGTGATATACTGTGTGTGTCCAGTACATTGTTTAGGGACAGGTTCCTGCTATTTGCTATAGGGACAGAAATATATAGGTGACTCTCTGCATATTTCACCAGCACTGCACCTATTAATTACACAGGTTCTCGGGCTGATTAAGGTGCTGCTAATTAAACTCACTTGGTGCCTTATCAACAGTAAATTCGCCCCAGAACCTGTGTAATTACTCTGTGTTCAGGTTTAAAGGGATGAGGTAGCAACCCTAGATCTTTCTCACTCTTTTGGGGTTTACCCTAATTTAAAAAATAAATCAATTAAAAACCAAAACCTGCTGTGTTGGCTTCCTCCTCCTCCTCCTCCATCGCTTCCACCTACACCGCCACATCCACCTCAACCTCCTACTACATATGGACCTCGTCCTCCTAGGTCAAAATGATTTAATTTTTAATTTTTATTTTTTTATGTTATTTTAAGTTATTTCCCTATCCACATTTATTTTCAGAGTACTTACCATGCTCTTCCCGACATTTTGCTGCCATTTGCAGCCCTCCAGCCCTTTCCCTTAGTTTTTTAGAGACATTTTAGTAGTCAAAAGTCTGGGTCCCCATTGACTTCAATGGGGTTCGGGTTCGGGGTCAAGTTCGGGTCCCGAACCCGAACTGTTTTTTCAAAGTTCGGGTTCGGGTCTGAACCCGAACATCCAGGTGTCCGCTCAACTCTACCCAGGACCTTCTTAGGTGGGATCCAGTCGATTACTGAGTCCCCAAGTGGCAGATCAGTTGCTCAGGGCCAATGTGGTCCCGAAGCCAGGATCTTTGCGTTGCACGTGCAACACCCGGCCCGGAAGGCCATTCGCTTGGGCGCCACACGAGAAGAGACTCAGGAAAAATGGCATCTGCCTCATAAATACTCTCTCTCAGCATGCACAGCGAGGCCAAACCCTTCTGATAGGCTGCTGGGAAAGAGCACCCAATCCTTGACTCCACTGCTGCCACCTGCCGACCTGGGGTGAGATCAGCACGCCAGAAACAACAGAAGGGACCCAAAGCTGGGACAGAGACCCAAATATTAACAAATCAACATGGTCAGAGTTGACCAACTCTCTGACCCCCTCAAAATGTAAAATAGCACCGGCACTGGAAGGTAACCAGGCACGACACCCCTCTACCAAATGATTTGGGCCAGTGCACAAAGCAAAGTCAATAAAGACATGGATGAGCGAGTTTGGGGTGGATGAACTTGACTGGCCTGACCTCAAACCAACAGAACACCATTGGGAGACTGCGAGCCATGCGCTTTTAGAATAATGGTCAAACATTCCCATAGACACACTCCTAAACCTTGTGGACAGCCTTCCCAGAAGAGTTGAAGCTGTAATAGTTGCAAAGGGTGGTCCAACTCAATACTGAACCTTACCTACCAACAAAGAGTTTGGTTTATTCTTCCATGTTGCTGGAAACAAGTGCAAGCATACAAACAGCATAAACAAAACAAAACATAAAAAAACCCTGGCCACTTTGGACGTCTATCTTCACCACACAGGAACCTATCTATGGAGTCTGGCACAGCCTACTGCTGGGCAGACACTGTTGGTCATACAGCAGACAAACAATATTCTTTTTGATTTTATCACACAGAAAAATCAACAACCACCTCACCTCTTCAGAAGTTTTTCTCACTACTCTCCTTAACTCAAAAAGCCTCAGGATGCAGCAATCAGTAGTCATCCTATGGATGACTTATAGAGGCCTTAATTGCCTCATTCTGAACAGCTGAAGTTTTCCAACGCCCTAAACCTTTCTGGCTACTTCTGCAGCCGACACCTGGTAGTAATTGGTGTATTGTCTAAACAAGGCAGAAATGTATCTCCTGTCTGTGACAACACCCACAGATTTACCTGACTTCATGTCACATACCCCCCCTCTTGTTTCAACCATAGGGTTGGGACACAGTTTGCCAGGCACGCATGCACTCGGGACAACCCATCTGCATTCCCCATTTTAACACCGGGGCGATGCGTGACCACAAAACTAAATTCCTGGAGGGCCAGGAACCACAAATTTATTCTCCTATTGGTCTCTTTGTTCTATGCCATCCACTTCAATGGGGCATGATCCGTCACTAGTTCAAACTGTCTACCCACGAGGTAGTACCGGAGAGAATACAAAGCCCATTTCACCGCCAAACACTCTCATTCTCAATGGTGGCATAATTCTACCCATGGGCCTTCAACTTTCGGCTGAGGTACATAACAGGGTGTTCCTCCCCCTTGATAATCTGGGACAGTACAGCTCCTAATCCCACATTTGACGCATCTGTCTGAACCACAAAGTCCCGTGAAAAAGCAGGCGAATTTAAAACTGGCTGACTACATAAGGCCTGTTTTAAAGCCTGAAAAGCTGTTTCTGCTTCAGGAGTCCATTTGGTCATGACAGACTCCTTCTCTTTGGTCAAATTGGTCAGGGGAGCAGCCTGTGAGGCAAAATGGGGGATAAAGCGGCGATAATACCCCACAATCCCCAAAAAAGCACGAACCTGTTTCTTGTTGGTGGGACGTGGCCAATCCTGAATAGCCTCAACTTTGTTTATTTGGGGCTTGATTAGACCTCTTCCAATGGTATACCCCAGATACTTCGCCTCTTCTAGCTCAAGGGTAAATTTTTTTGGATTGGCTGTAAACCCGGCTTTCCAGATGGAATCCAACACAGCCTGAACTTTTGGTAAGTCTGAGTCCCAATCCTCACTGTGGATGACAATGTCATCAAGGTATGCAGCAGCATAGGCTCGATGAGGCCGAAAGGTCTTATCCATGGTGCGTTGAAATGTGGCGGGAGCATTCTGTAACCCAAAAGGCATCCTCGAAATTGGAAAGATCTGTCTGGAGTTACAAATGCTGTTTTTTCCCTGGCCGACTCTGAGAGAGGAATTTGCCAACAATCCTTGATCAGGTCTAACATCGTCATGTACGGGGCAGTGGCTCGGCGATCAATCAGTTCATCTATGCGGGGCATAGGATAGGTGTCAAACTTAGTGATTTTATTTAGGTTTGCGAAAGTCATTACAAAACCGCCAACTTCCATCTGGTTTGGGCACTAAGACAATGGGACTGGACCAATCACTATTTGACTCTTCTATCACCCCCAGCTCAAGCAATTTTTATACTTCCTGGCGAATTGCCTCTCGCCGGGCTTCTGGAATTCTATAAGGCTTCAACTTGACCTTATCGCCTGGTGTGGTGATAATGTCATGTTCAACTCCGGAGACCCAACCTGGCAGGTCTGAAAACTTCTCCCTATTATGGAGCACAAATTCTTTAACCTCCTGTTGCTGAGTTTTGGACAGAGTCTCCGCTATTCCAACTTCAGGGACAGCCAGGTTAAATGGAGCAGAAAATCGGGTAGTCTTAGCGACCAAGGACTCTCTATCCTTCCATGGTTTCAACAAGTTCACGTGATAGAGCTGCTCAGGTTTTCGTCTTCACGGTTAGCTCATTTTATAATTCACCACCCCCATTTTCTCCAACACTTCATAGGGACCCTGCCAGTTGGCTAGGAATTTACTTTCGACCGTGGGGACCAGCACCAACACCCTATCACCAGGTGCAAAGGAATGGACCTGGGCCCCACAATTGTAAATCCTTTGTTGAGCCAATTGGGCTAAATGTTCCTTCACAATCGGCATCACTTGGGCAATTCTATCTTGCATTTGGGCCACATGTTCAATCACACTTCGATGTGGGAACTCTCACTCTCCCATGTTTCCCTGGCATTGTCCAGTAGGCCCCGGGGGTGCCTCCCATACAGTAGCTCAAACGGATAGAACCCTGTGGACGATTGGGGAACCTCTCTTATGGCAAACATCGGATAAGGGAGCAGATAATGCCAATTCTTTCCGTCTTTATCCACCACCTTCCTCAACATTTGTTTTAAGGTTTTATTAAACCTTTCCACTAACCCGTCTGTTTGAGGGTGATTTACTGATGTATGTAACTTTGAACTTTGAATATGTCATATATAAACATGTTCATATAACTAAACTAGGCTAGGCTCAGTAGCATTCCATAGTATTTTAGATAAGAGCAGTAAAATAACATTACACAAGCAGCTCGCATCACCTTACACAAGCACTCCTGTTACAAGAGAAGATGATCAGTTCCTTACACAACCAGATTACTAATTTATCCATGTAACTCTAAAGCTGGGTTCACACTAGAACATGCAGCAGCTCACAGCAGGAGTCCGGTGCATCTTCTTTTAATGTTTCAGGTCTGATTTTAGCCCGAATTTTGGCTGAATTTGGACCTGTTAAGGACCAAAAGACGCACAGGGTTCCTGTGCAATTTGCATCAGAGCAGATGCAGAGATTTGTGAATTGGCTCCATTGAGAGCTGGTCACAATATCCTGCTATGTGAATTGGATGCAGAGAAAAAGCACTAATGTTTTTTATTTTATTGTTTATTTTTTATTTTTTGTATAATTCTCCTTTAAGGGGGTATGTCGGGGTGTGTGTCCTATGCCTACATATTTTTGCTAATAGGTGCCCCTCGTTCCCATCTCAAAAAAGTTGGGGGGTATGCTTATAGCATTGCATTTTACAGAAAATTACAGCGCTGCAGATTGAAAACTTAAAAAAAAAAAAAAAGTGTAATAACATTTAATTTAATTAGAATATGACTTGTGTCGCAATTATATAGGCTATATTACCGTATATAATCGAGTATAGGCCAAGTTTTTCAGTACATTTTTTGTGCTGAAAATGCCCCCCTCGGCTTATACTCGATCTGCGCCTGATCTCCCGGACTTTGGGGACCTGGTACCAGCCGGCCGTAGGTCCCCTGGACCCCAAACTTACACACATGTAGCCCCAGTTCTCCTCTACAAGTGTGGAAAGTTTGCTGTCTTGGGGACCTATGGCCAGGGAGCACAGATTTTTCAAAACCGGGCACCCCTTTTATCTACTCCCATGTTAAACGTAAGTCTAGTCATGGACACAGTGAGGCATGGGCACAGTGAGGCATGGACTAGGGTGACCACATTTCCAAACTGCCAATCAGGGACACACCCCCCTCTATCACTTTCCCAAAAAAAGATGAGGGGGCGGGGGGTAATGTAGTCTCGGGGTTGATGGGGAATTTGACGGCGGGTTATTTGTCAGGTGAATGTGCCATTTGCCGCCACATGAAGTGCTGCTTGCCACCCATAGACTGCCGCCAGATGCAGTGCTGCTGTCACTCCCTCTGCATGAGCCACTTGCGTAGAAGGAAAGGAATGGTGTCACTATCTGGAGAGTGAAGAGCACACCAGTCCCTTCTGCTTGCCGCTGGGTGCCAGAGAAGAAGCGCAAGCCTCGCTCCCGGTCTCACTGTCTGAGAGTAAATTGTCACTGGTTGCAAGATGCCAGGCAGCGCTGGCGCTAGCAACCAGTTCTGGAAATGTAGTTATTAGTTAGTAGGGGGTGGCTGTGTCCTCTATTTAATTCATTTCATTGTATTGTCCCGGAATGAAGGTGCCTGATACCCAGGACAGACATGTCAATTGTGGGACAGTCCCGGGCATTCCGGAACACGTGGGCACCCTAGCATGGACACAGTGAGGCATGGGCCCAGTGAGGCATGGGCACAGTGAGGCATGAACACAGTGAGGCATGCACATGGACACAGTGAGGCATGGACACAATAAGGCATGCACATGGACACAGTGAGGCACAGTAAGGCATGCAGATGAACACCCTAGGCTTATACTCGAGTCAATACGTTTTCCCAGTTTTTTGTGGTAAAATTAGGTGCCTTGGCTTATATTCGGGTCGGCTTATTCTTGAGTATATACGGTAATTTGTTTTTATATTCTAAACAGATTTTCTTTGAGAACTGTAATGTCATTTTTTGCAATGAACAAATGTTTGCTGAACACCTGAATATGAATGTAGGATCCAATTCCATGTTCAGAAAAATGTACAACACTCAGTCACGTTTCTCCTATCAGCTGTTCACATGAGGTTCACATGAGATTACACCTGTCAAAGAGTAGCCAGGTGATAACACAATGCGTTCTTTCAGCAGTTCATTCTTTGCAAAAACCTTGATAAGGAGTTTCACAGCTGGATACAATTACACGTGCATTATAGTGAACTGTTTGGATAAGGTGTCAGCCAGCAATAAAGTGCAGAAACAGCTAGGACTGCAACAACGTTTGTTAAAATCCTTGCAATGTACATAGATCATTTAGAGGGGCATGTAGTGGCTCGTCCACTAGGGGCCCAGGGGTGCCCTCCCCCCATCCATGCGTCCGTCCTCCTAATCTAAATTTGGGGTGCTGGATGCATGGATTCCATTGTTTTTTTTGTTTTTTTTAGCACGTGATTAGAGCCAGAGGCTCTAATAGGCTTCAAAAAAGGGTGGGCTCAGGATGCAGAGCAGTGTTCCCTGAGCCCACCCAGTTGTGTGACAATAGCGAATGAATATTCGCTATTATGACACTGATTCTCCTCCCGGCCAATCAGGAAGTGGGCACTGAGACTGATTGGCCTAAAGGAGAAGCGATCCCGTTGGCCTAGGAGGAGGAGGAGATGCAGTCGGTGCTCTCCAAGAACACAAGGCTCTCAGCCCCCAACAGCTCCTCCTCTCTATCAGAGCCATCAAATCAGCGCCGCTCCATGGGAACAATGTGATCTGAGTGACAATGAGAGACGAGGATGTGCTGTGAGCTCAGTCCACACTGCTCGGAGGCTGTAGCCGGACACCTGCTCCCACTGTCACCCATCGGAGATCGGATCTGGGTCAGCAATCGGGGGCGGGAGATCAGGCTGTGAGTGCTGATCTCGGGGGGCTCAGTCTGTGTTGGATCGGATGTGGCAGGAGGCAGAAGATCCCCGCCAGCAGACTACCACAGAGGAGAGGTGAGTGAGCAATGTACACCTGAAGGGGTTAAGTGAGCCGGCAACCGGGCAGGAGTAGGGTGCGAGTTTGAACGAGGGGGGCTGGGAGAACGTGGTCAAGTCCGTCTGCTGCCCCCCCCGAGAGCTTTATGCACGGCCTTATTGCCCATATCGGAGCCTTGGGAGATGGAAGAGGTTGTAGCCATGCTCAAAGTTTTAAGAAAAACATTTTTTTTTATCATATGCTCAGTTTGAGATACTCAGATCTGTGTCAGGATTACTGTCAGGTATCATTACACTGGTTATGCTGAGTGAATAAAACCCTGCGAGACAGAAAGAATTTTACCAAAATGTTCCAGTACTGTAAATATGTACACATTTTTTGTAAATATAAACATTTTATTATATCTTTTCATGTGACAACACTGAAGAAATAACACTTTGTTACAATGTAATGTAGTAAGTGTACAACTTGTATAACAGTATACATTTGCTGTCCCCTCAAAAATAACTCAACACACAGCCATTAATGTCTAATCCACTGGCAACAAAAGGGAGTAAACCCCTAAGTGAAAATGTCCAAATTGGGATCAAAGTGTCAATATTTTGTGTGGCCACCATTATTTTCTAGCACTGCCTTAACCCTCCTGGGCATTGAGTTTACATGTTGCCACTGGAGTCCTCTTGCACTCCTCCATGATGACATCACAGAGCTGGTGGATGTTAGAGACCTTGAACTCCTTCACCTTCCGTTTGAGGATGCCCCACAGATGCTCAATAGGGTTTAGGTCTGGAGACATACTTGGTGAGTCCATCACCTTCATCCTCATCTTCTTTAGCAAGGCAGTGGTTATCTTGGAGGTGTGTTTGTGGTCATTATCATGTTGGAACACTGCCCTGCAGCCCAGTCTCTGAAGGGAGAGGGTCATGCTCTACTTCAGAATGTCACAGCACATGTTGGCATTGATGGTTCCCTCAATGAACTGTAGTTCCCCAGTGCCAGCAGCACTCATGCAGCCCCAGACCATGACACTCCCACCACCATGCTTGACTGTAGGCAAGACACACTTGTCTTTGTACTCTCCACACGCTTGACACCATCTGAACCAAATACAGTAAGTTTATCTTGATCTCATCAGACCACAAGACACGGTTTCACTAATCCATATCCTTAGTCTGCTTGTCGTCAGCAAACGTTTTTTTGCTTTCTTGTGCATCATCTTTAGAAGAGGCTTCCTTCTGGGACAACAGTCATGCAGACCAATTTCATGCATCGTTCGGCGTATGGTCTGAGCACTGACAGGCTGACTCCCCACCCCTTCAACCTCTGCAGCAATGCTGGCAGCACTCATATGTCTATTTCTCAAAGACAACTCTGGATATGACACTGAGCGCGTGCACTCAACTTCTTTGGTCAACCATGTCAAGGCCTGTTAAACCGCTGTATGGTCTTGGCCACTGTGCTGCAGCTCAATTTCAGGGTCTTGGCAATATTTTTATATCCTAGGCCATCATTATGTAGAGCAACAATTCTTTTTTTCAGATCCTCAGAGAGTTCTTTGCCATGAGGTGCCATGTTGAACTTCCAGTGACAGGTATGAGTTAGCGAGAGCAGAAAACAAACAAATTTAACACACCTGCTCCCCATTCACACCTGAGACCTTGTAAAACTAAGAAGACCCGGCACATCACAGATCACGGTAAATTGCCGCTGATATCGGCCGTTTACCATGTGATCGCGCCGTCATTCGACTTGTAAACAAACCGTCGTCATTTGATGACGCCGGTTCCTCCCTCTCCTCTCTGTACCGTTCGGTACAATGTGCGAGGAGAGGGGGGGGAGCGGGGTGTCAGCAGCAGCGCTGTGGCTGGATCTGTGACAAATGCAGTCACAGATCCAGCCATCCCTCCATCCATCCCAGCTCTGCAATACCCCAGTACCCTGCAATACCCCAGTAATCAGCAATAACCCAGTACTCTACAATACCTCAGTACTCAACAATCCCCTAATACTCAACAATACCCCAATACTCAGCAATACCCCAATACTCAGCAATACCCCAGTACTCGGCAATACCCCAATACTCAGCAATACCCTGCCCAATACCCCAGTACTCAGCAATACCCCAATACTCAGCAATACCCTGCCCAATACTCTGCAATACCCTGATACTCTGAAATACCCCGATACTCTGCAATACCCTAATACTCTGCAATACCCCAATACTCTGCAATACCCCGCGCGATACTCTGCAATACCCTGCGCAATACTCTGCAATACCCCAATACTCTGCAATACCCCGTGCGATACTCTGCAATACCCCAAAACTCTGCAATACCCTGCGCGATACTCTGCAATACCGCCTATGGGGATTTTTAAAGCAGAGTTCCACCCTTAAAACCACTTTCTTCCATCCCATCCAGCATACTGGCGTCAGCGCCAGTATGCTGTTTTTTTTTTTTTTAATCCATGTACTTACTTTATAATAGATCATTTAATTTTGGGCGCACCGCGATATGTCGCCGCTATAAGGCGTCACGCCTTCCGGAAACAGCCGACTAGCGTTCGGCTCTTCTCGGCGCCTACGCACAGACCCAGAAGCTGACTGCGCAGGCGCCGTATATAGCTGCGTCACGCCTTCCGGAAACAGCCGACTAGCGTTCGGCTCTTCTCGGCGCCTGCGCACAGACCCAGGAGCTGACTGCGCAGGCGCCGTAAATAGCCGGTCCTAGTTCGGCTTTTTTCGGAGGGCGTGACGCGGCTATATACAGCGCCTGCGCAGTCAGCTTCTGGGTCTGTGCGTAGGCGCCGAGAAGAGCCGAACGCTAGTCGGCTGTTTCCGGAAGGCGTGACGCCTTAAAACGGCGACATACCGCGGTGCGCCCAAAATTGAATGATCTATTATAAAGTAAGTACATGGATTAAAAAAGAAAAAACAGCATACTGGCGCTGACGCCAGTATGCTGGATGGGATGAAAGAAAGTGGTTTTAAGGGTGGAACTCCGCTTTAAGTAGCGAAGTTTGGCGCCATTCCACGAGTGTGCGCAATTTTGAAGTGTGACATGTTGGGTATCTATTTACTCGGCGTAACTTCATCTTTCACATTATGAAAAAAATAATTGGGCTAACTTTACTGTTTTGTTTTGTTTTAAGCACAAAACAGTTTTTTTTTTAAAAACACGCGTTCAATAAATGTCTGCGAAAATACCATGCGAGATAAAAAGTTGTAACGGCCGCCATTGTATTCTCTAGGGTCTTTGCTAAAAAAGCATATATAATGTTTTGGGGTTCTATGTAATTTTCTAGCAAATAAATGATGATTTTTCCATGTAGGAGAGAAATGTCAGAATTGGCCTGGGTGCTCCCTGCATGTTGGGCCTCTGTATGTGGCCACGCTGTGTAAAAGTCTCACACATGGGGTATCGCCATACTCGGGAGGAATAGCAGAATGTGTTTTGGGGTGTAATTTGTGGTATGCATATGCTGTGTGTGAGAAATAACCTGCTAATATGACAGAAACAAGTTTTTTTATTTATTTTTTTACAGAATTTTCAGTCGTTTTTCTTTTATAGCGCAAAAAATAAAAAACCCAGAAGTGATCAAATACCACCAAAAGAAAGCTCTATTTGTGTGAAAAAAAGGACAAACATTTTAAATGAGTACAATGTTGTATGACTGAGTAATTGTCATTCAAATTGTGAGAGCACTGAAAGCTGAAAATTGGTCTGGTTAGGAAGGGGGTTTAAGTGCCCAGTGGTCAAGTGGTTAAGGGGTCAGCAAATTTTCACTGTTATACAAGTTGTACACTCATTACTTTACATTATAGCAAAGTGTAATTTCTTCAGTGTTATCACATGAAAAGATATAATAAAATATTTACATACAAAAAAGTTTTTTTCATTGGATACGTTTTATAGCGAAGTAAATATATACTGTATATATATTTTTTTTAAAGTGTCAGTCTTTTTTGTTAATAGCGCAAACATTTTTAAATCCAGTGGTGATAAAATACCACCAAAAAAGCTTTATTTGTGAAGAAAAAAAAGACAATTTAATTTGTTGCATGACCGGGGGTAAATCTTCCAGAGATCAAGTGGTTAATGGGAGTGCCGATTGTCACTTAAACAATGAATTCATCAATGCTTGCTGAAAGCTCTGTATATGCTTTATAAAAGGTGGTTCTCACTACTCTTATACAAGCGGAAGCCTGTTGGAAACAGGCCTTCCATCAGCAAATGGATGAGTATTCTGGGAAGTCATGTCCACAAGCTAAGCACTGTTTGTTCTTATTGTTGTAACAGCCTTTTTTTTTTCTCTGCAGATATAGAAAATAATTGCTGGCTCTGAAATGAAAAGGTAACTTTTAGGTTATGGCTGGGTTCACATTGCCAAGTAGAGAGGCTCACAGCAGGGGTCTGGTGTGACCCTGTTCACCATTTCAGATCCAATTTCGGTCCCAATTTGAATCTGAAACGGACCAGAAGGAGCACAGGACTCCTGTGCAATTCGAACCGGAGCCGTCGTGGAGATGTGTGAACCGGCTCCATTGAGAGTCAGTCAGTTTCCTGACATGCGAATTGGATACAGAGAAACCTGTATTTAATTCCCAATAGTGTGAACCCAGCCTAAAAGTTTAAAATGAATAAAAGAAAAACCTTTTGTCTCTACCTCCTTTTAACTTGGTTTTACTTTATTACTAACGGTTTACCTTAAAGGGGTTGTAAAGGTAAAAAAAAAATACCCTAAATAGCTTCCTTTACCTTAGTGCAGTCCTCCTTCACTTACCTCATCCTATGATTTTACTTTTAAATGTCCTTATTTCTTCTGAGAAATCCTCACTTCCTGTTCTTCTGTCTGTAACTCCACACAGTAATGCAAGGCTTGCTCCCTGGTGTGGAGAAAACCTCTTGAGGGGGCAGGGGGCGAGCAGGAGGGTCAGGACGCTCTCTACTTTGCAGATAGAGAAAGGAGCTGTGTGTTAGTTGGTGTCCTGACACTCCTGCTCGCCCCCTCCCCCCTCAAGCGGCTTTTTCACACCAGGGAAAAAACCTTGCATTACTGTGTGTAGTTACAGACAGAAGAACAGGAAGTGAGGATTTCTCAGAAGAAACAAGGACATTTAAATGCAAAATCGAAGGATGAGGAAAGTGAAGGAGGACTGTACTAAGGTAAAGGAAGCTATTTAGGGATTTTTTTTTTTTTACCTTTACAACCCCTTTAATACAGAATTTAGGGCACAGCCTCACGCTCTGTAGCTAAGCACAAACTACTATTCTCCGGTCTATCGAGTTTATTACTGGTTATTGGACATGGGGATGAAATGGTGAGGCTTATCTTAGAAGTCAAGGAACCTGAACCCCTATCAAACAAGCAAGGCTTTTTTAATAACCAAGATATTAAATAAATTGTGATACATATTCCATGCAGGACTTCTACATAAGAAAAAAAAAAAAAAAAGTCGCTTTAAAGCCCAACACTACTGTTCTTGGCAGGGCAACAACATCCTGCATTCATATTGATGGTCCAGTCTCTTGATGCTGTGTACTATACATATCAAATGGGTGAACTATACATATCAAATATGATGTTTCTTTTTTAATACAGCTGGAGCAACTACTGATAAATACCTCTGCAAATAGGCACTGCCCAGACCTATCAGTGCAATTAAGTGCTGTGGTTTGTGGGCCTTTAAAAAAAACTAAAACTATCAATCTAATTTCATTCTACGTGATCTCTAGTGTTAATTTCGTCAATGAAAATATTTTAATCAGCTGCATGTTTTCATTGTTGAAAACTAAAATAAAAAGGAACATTTATTACCAAATACTTACCGTAATTTTCCTTTCCTGATGGACTCCATGACAGCCTACGTGTGGGTTAATCCCACCTCCTCTCCAATACTATAGGACCCCATACCCATAAAGCTTTGCTCACCTTCCAGTACTGGTGTTCCGTAACTAGCCGACTCCATGCTTACAGGGTGGGTACTCCGTCTGCCATGGAGTCCATCAGTAAAGGAAAATTACGGTAAGTATTTGGTAATACATTTTCCTTTTTCCTGACAGACTCCATGGCAGCCTACGTGTGGGAAATAACTAGCCAAACCACACGGGTGGGTATGCTGAAAAAAAAATTGTTTAATTTGTCCTGTCGGCCGACAGGATTGAAAGGCCAAAATTTACAGAGGAAAGGGATGCGGGTTCAACACAATAGTGGGACATAAAGGTATTTATGGAGGACCAAGAGGCCGCTTTACAGATGACATCTGGGGCCACATGATGAGCCGCTGCCCAGGAAGCCGCCATCCCTCTGGTAGAATGTGCAGTTACCGCTTGCGGGGGAGTCAAGCCCTTAGCCCTATAAGCCTGTTGTATTGTGTGGACGATCCAGGCTGCAATTGTTCTTGAGGAAGCCTTCTTCCCTCTGCTACTGCCTGAGTGTAGGACAAATAAATGGTCAGAACGTCTGAAAGTAGATGTCACTTGTAGGTATTCAGTAAGAATTTTTCCCAGGTCTAGAGTGTGAACTTCCTGATCATCCGAGGTTTTGAACATAGGGAGAACAATTTCCTGGTTGACATGAAATACAGACGAAACCTTTGGATTTGAACACAACATGGGTATCAAGACCACCCTGTCGGGGAAGAATGTTAAGAATGGTTCTTTGTAGCCGAGGGACCCGATCTCTGAATCTCTCTTAGCCGAGGTGATGGCAACTAGAAAGGCCACTTTAGCCGAGAACTCCTTTAGGGAGGATGGAGAAGTGTCTGTTGTGTTAAGTTCCGTCAGAAAGTCAAGTACTAGCGGGAGATCCCACTTGGGGAATCTTGGCTTCCTTTGAGGTCTCAGCCTTGATGCTCCCCGGAAGAACTGTTTGATAAGAGGGTGCCCTGCCCAAGGGATCCCAGAGAAGGCAGATAGTGCTGATATTTGGACTCTTAAGGAGGCAACAGATAGGGAAAGATCTAACACCGTTTGGAGGAACTTTAGAATGTCCTGTACTTCTGGATTCTTTAATGATGTGCCTGAGGACGAAGAGAATTAGACGAACTTTGCCCAAACTCTTCCATAAACTTTTTCTGGGCTGCGCCTTCTGAACTGGGATTTCCTCCTTCTCGACTGGCGTCTGTCTTGGGGAAGAAACCCAGACTTACCCCCTGTGGCTTTAGAAATGGCATCGTCCAACTTATTGCCAAACAGGGACGGTCCCTCGAAGGGAATTTGCACCAGCTTTGTTTCGATGATGGGTCAGCCACCCAAGGGCGTAACCATAGGGCCCGCTTGGCTGTTACTGAGGACAGCATAATTCTTGCCAATAGGCATATTAGATCAACGGACGCCTCTCCCAGGAAGGCCACCACCAGTTTCAACTCTGCCGTTGCCGAACTTCCGGCTAGCTCTTCGGAGACGCCCACCAGGAAAGAGACCACATTCTCTGTCCAAACTTCCATCGCTTTGGATAAAGCCGCCAACGCTAGGGCAGGTTTGCAGGCCGTACTGGCTAGACCGTAGATTCTCTTCAGATCTTGGTCCATTCTCCTGTCGAGACCATACTTGAAGGACACCGAATCAGCTAAAGGCAGTGTAACGTGCTTGGCTAGCTGCATTACTGCCGTGTCTACTGCGGGAATGTTCTCCAAATGTTTGACATCATCCGCTTTGAATGGGTACAAACGGGAAGCCTTGTTAGCCATAGAGGACTTCTTGTCCACCTTACTCCACTCCTCTTCGAAAATGCCCTTTAACTCAGTCAATAATGGAAAGCTTGGGCGTTCTTTACCCAGACTTTTAAATTACTTTATCTGTTTGGCTGGGGAAGAGGATAGGTCTTCCCACAAAAGTGCTTCTTTAACAGCCATAATGAGTGGGGTTACTTGGGCAAAATCGAACTCCAGATTCTCCTCATCGTTTTCCAGGTCGCCCTCCAGGGCTGTCGGTGTTGAAGCGCGAGGCTGAGAAGGGCCTGGATCCTCTTGGACCTCGTTGACCGTAGAGCCAGATCCAGTGACGCTGGCTTGACTGTGCGTGTGAGACGTGTCCTTCTCCTTTAAGGACATTTGCACCACACGTTCTACTAGAGACTTGATGCGCTGATCTTCTGTCTCCTTTTCGCCAACCGCCCGGGCATAGCACCTATTGCATAATGATTTGCCCTCTGGGACTTGGGTGTCACATCCTCAGCAGGCTCTACGACTAGAGCGACTATCATGGTGGTGGGAGCGGTGTCTGGAGGAGGAACGGGAACTTCTCCTCTGGTGATGAGATGCAGATGAAGAGCTGCACTTGTTCTTAGACTTGGAAGAAGAACGCTGTTGCGGTCTGGCAAGGTCTGTGTTTGATAGAGCACGGTGGTCTGGACCTGAAGGGCTAAAGAGAAACATTTTAAATCTTACAGGGGGGGGGAATTTCAGCAGGAGAATTTCAACCCCCATGCCCACCCCTCACCAGCACGTACCTAGTGCGTGAGGGCTGACCACATAGAGGCGGTAATTGGTCCATGTTCCCGGACCGGCGTGGCACAGGACCTGAAGGTGTGAGGAATCTAGGATGCCATAAAGAATAGATATATAGCCCTTTAGAAAATAGCACAACTGCTGCGGAATATACTATTATAATATTCACATATTCAATGAAATATATATATAAATTTTTTTTTTTTTTTACATAAAAAGATGTAACAGGCACCTAAACAAGAAAGGATCTGACCAGCAGATCCCTCTCACTGACCTCAAGTGTAGTGACCACAGAGACTGGCAGCTGATCGCTTGTCAGGGAGACCCATGACCCAGAGGGAACAGCTGCCTTTTGAACCGCCCGCCAGCGACGTCACACGCTACCCACGTACGCGCATGCGCCGTGGGAACGGCGCAGCGGTGCCTGCGCGGCCGCCGCGGGTTTTTATCAGACCGCGCATGCGCTAACCAAGCCTCGATCCGAGAGAGGCCATCCGCGCATGAGCGAGCGGCAATGACGCCGCAATCCGGAAGTGGTGAGGCGAGCTGGAACGCAGACGCACTCCAGCCGCCATAGGGCAAGTAAAAGATGCAAAAATAAATACCAAAGGACGCAAACGGACAGACAAGAAAAAACATAAGGTACCGAACAAAGATGCGGCTGCCATGGAGGAGATGAGGAGACCTTGCCAGCCGTGTCGTCCAGAGTCTTCGGCACACGCAGCATTACAACAACAATGTGGGTTAGCTGCCAAGCTCTCCACCCTCCCATGGCTGGGATCCGAACTGCACCCCTTAAAGGTGTGCCATCCATCCTGCTTGAACCTCTGAACGCGTATCCTAATCCATGGAGGACAAAAAAGGAACACCAGTACTGGGAGGTGAGCAAAGCTTTATGGGTATGGGGTCCTATAGTATTGGAGAGGAGGCGGGATTAACCCACACGTAGGCTGCCATGGAGTCTGTCAGGAAAATACAATTTTAATTAGGTCAATTGATGAAAACTATGACAAAAATCAATTCAAATTTTCGTCAACGAATGAAAACATAAGGGAGGGATGTTTACCCACCTGAACTTTTGCTTTCCTCATGCCTTGTACACACGATCATTTTTCGGCATGAAAAAAAACGTCGTTTTCAGCATGTCCGAAAAACGAAGTTTTTCCAACTTCATCATTAAAAACTATGTTGCCCACACACCATCATTTTTGAAAAATGATGAACAAAGCGCGGTGACGTACAACACGTACGACGGCACTCTAAAGGGGAAGTTCTATTCGCCTTTGGGTTGCTTTAGCTGATTCCTTGTTAGTAAAATGCGATTTGCGCTTTTTTGTCTGTTACAGCGTGATGAATGTGCTTACTCCTTTATGAATGGTAGTTTTACCAGAATGAGCGCTCCCATCTCATAACTTGCTTTTGAGCATGCGCGGGTTTAAAATGTTGTTTTAGCCTACCCACGATCATTTTTTACAACCCGAAAAACGTAATTTTTTAAAACGATGTGAAAAAATGCAGCATGTTCGAATTTTTTTTTTGTCGTTTTTCAGAACATAAAAAACGATGTGAAGCCCACATGCAATCATTTTAAATGACGTTTTTAAAAACGTCGTTTTTTTTCATGCCGAAAAATGATCGTCTGTATACGGCATTAGAGTTCCGCCTGTCTGTTAAACCCCCAGCGCCCTGACTCTAACGGCAATCTATTGGCTGAGGAACACAGGCTCCCATCAATCCTTTCCTATTCCTATGCAGTTCCACATACAGTTATCTTATTTATTTATTTTCTTAATATTAAATGTTGGTAATATATTCAGGAAATATGTGCAATGGCATTACAGCCAATAGAGTTTACAGTTTTTTTTAAAACATATATTTAACATTGCAAACTTAGTTTATTAATAAAGCCCTTATATATCACAACTGCTAAAGATCTGTGTCTGTAGTGCATGTTCAAACCTTAATGGGTCACTAAAGGAATTTTTTTTTTTGCTGAAATGACTGTTTACAGGGTATAGAGACATAAAAGTTAACTGATTTCTTTTCAAAATGATTAAAAATAGATAAAAATCAATCATATAATGTGCCTGCAGGTTAGTTTCACTTTTGAACTGGCTTCATGTTTCTGTGAAGTAGAAATAGACACAAAGAACAAAAACAAACAAATCCAGGGCAGTGTTTTGTTTTTAAATGAATTTGATTGGTTCTGGGAAGTTTTAGACACACAGTAATGGCAGCTTAGACCACCGTGAGAAAGCTCCCAGCACTGTGGTTATAAGGAAACAGACAAGCAGGAAGTGTGGAGAACAGAGCAGGATTACAGCAACTTCAAAGCAAAAACGAACAATAAGGACATGAAATCAGTACTGCAGTAAGGTAAAGGAAGCTATTTAGCTAAAAAAAAAATTCCTTTAGTGATCCTTTAATACCGTAAATAATAACATTCTATTCGATTTTTACTCCAGGAGTATATAAGGAGTATGGAGATTCTGGAGAAATACTTAAAAAATGCAATTTAAGCAAACCCATTAGACTTAAATATGACGAAAACTAGAACAATTCAGATGACTAAAATATGACTAAAACAATTAAGATGACTAAAATATGACTAAAACTAAAATGTAATTTTAGTCAAAAGACTATGACTAAAATGAAAATTAACACTGGTAAGCTCTTAAAAGTAGTTTATACATTATGGTTAATTCCACAAAGAACTGCTATAGAGGCTTATTTTACAATTTCTCTTGCAGTACACTGAAGAGAGAATGTGTAGCCTGTGCAGTGGTTTTGACGTCCTTAAATGCTAGAATCCATGCCGAGGTGATGTCACATCATCTTGAGAACAGTACTTTAGCAACAATGACGCAGAGGAGAGACTTGGATCTCTTCAATGGGCTGGCATGGGATTTCCTTGAGACATCCAGTTGTGGATTCCTACTATCAGCCACAAAATGTTTCTAATGCCTCGTACACACGGTCGGACTTTCCGAGGAAAAAAAGTCAGACAGGCTTTTTTTCTCGGAAAGTCTGGCCATGTGTAGCCTCTATTGGACTTTTTTTCTCGGAAGTCCAACAGACCTAAGATATAGAACCTGTTCTCTTTCTTTCCATCAGACTGATGGACTCACGGTGGACTTTTGTGCGGTCAAAAGTCTGAATGTGGTACGAGTCATTAGATGTTGCTGGCTTCAGCAACCAAGAGGGTTGCGTGACCCAAGGTGGTTGTTACATGAGCACAGGTATCTTGGGGAATTTAAGTAAGATTGTATTTCCTAAAGTTGTAGTGTTGGTTTTATCTCCCTTTTAGAATTTTATGCTAAGCTTAATTACTCTTTAACAATGGGAAAAAACTTATGGTTAGCAAGGCAACGAGTGCAGCTGATTTTCACGTCCTATTTAACTGCACATATAGGGCCAGATTCAGATAGTATTTACGGCAGCGTATCAATAGATAAGCCGCGTAAATACTAATGCCGCGTACACACGGTGGTTTTTTGCGATGAAAAAAAACGTTGTTTTTTAAAACGTCATTTAAATTGATCGTGTGTGGGCAAAACGTCGTTTTTGTCTTAAAAAAAACGACCCAAAAAAATTCCAACATGCTTGAATTTTTTGTGCCGTTTTTCAAAACGTCGTTTTTTGTTTCACAAAAAGTCACCGTGTGTAGCAAAAACGTCGTTTAAAACGACGTTTTTCAACCCGCGCATGCCCAGAAGCTAGTTATGAAGCGAGCTTCAATGGAAAAGTGTGGTGAACGTAACCTCGTTTTTTGTGAAAAAAACGATGGTGTGTATGCAACATCGTCTTTGAAAGTGACGTTTCAAAAACGTCGTTTTTTACTTCACAGAAAACGTCGTTTTTTTTCATCACAAAAAATGAGAATAGCTGGCGTATCTTTTTTTGCTATTCAGAAAAGAAGATACGCCAGCTTTCTTCTAAGATACGAGCGGCGTAATTCGCTTACACCGTCGTATCTTAGTTGCATATTTACGCTGGACGCTAGGTGGCGCTTAGGGCGGTTTACACGTAAAATATGCAAATTAGCTATTTATGGCGATTCCCGAACGTACTTGCGGCGGCGCGTCATATTTTACGTTGTTTGCGCAAGCGTTAGAGCGGCATAAGGTTACCCCTGCTATAGGAGGCGTAGCCAATGTTAAGTATGGACGTCGGGACAGCGTCGAATTGAACGACGGTTACATCGTTTGCGTAAATCGTTTGGGAATGGGGCTCGACGTTAGTTACGTTCACGTCGTTTACACATGCGCCGACAAAAAAAAACTTCAATTACGTGGGGTCATGATTCATTTACATGAATCACGCCCCCACTTCAGCAATTTGAATTGATCGGCCTTACGCCGTGCACTTTACGCTACGCCGCCGTATATTATGGAGCAAGTGCTTTTTGAATAAGGCACTTGCCCATAATATTTGCGGCAGCGTAGTGTAAGGCTGGGTTCACACCTATGTGAATTGAGTGCGGCTTAAACCGCATCTAATACGCAGAACATTTCTAAATACATTGGCCCAGATTCAGATAGAATTAGACTATCATAGAGTATCAGAAATACACTACGCCGCCGTTTTTTACCTGGCTCTACGTGGAATCCAGGTAGATTTTGTCCAGTAAACGACGGCGGCGTAGTGTATTTCTCCCGTCGCAATCCATCTGCGCGAGTAGGGGGCGTGAATCATTTAAAATAGGCGCGTTCCCACGGCGATCGAACTGCGCATGCTCCGTTCGCAAATTTCCCGTCGTGCATTGCGTGAAATCACGTTGTTACGTCATTCGTTGTTTGAGTAGCGTCGTTTACGGACATTTCTATTCCCGAACGACTTACGTAAAAAAAATAAAAAATAATAAAATTCGACGCGGGAACGACGGCCATACTTAACATGGGCTACGCACCGTTAGACCAGCAAAAAGCTGGTCTAACAGTACGTAAAAAAAAATAGACGTAAGCGATTGCGAAGACCGCTCGTATCTTCGTGGATCGCCGTAAAAACTCATTTGCATATCCCGACGCATCAAAACGACGCAAACTCCTCCCAGCGGCCGCAAAAATATCGCAGCGTAGATCCGAAGGCTTACGAAGACGTAAGCCTCTCGGATCGAAACCCGAAGCCGCCGTATCATGGTTTGAGGATTCAAACTAGTGATACGGCGCGCGAAATTTGAAATTACTCCTGTCTAACACCAGTTAGACAGGCGTAATTGCTCTGTGAATCTGGGCCATTGTTTTTAATGAGGCTGGTTCACATATGTGCGATGCATTCGCACTGCGCATTGCAGAAAAAACGTGTGCGGATTTTATGCCTTGCGGTGCAGCTCAGGTGCGAATTCAGTCCCATTATCTTCTATGGGTACGCAGCTGATTCGCAGATGTGTTCAGTTCTCTTCAGGTATTTCTCTCATTCAGCTCAATACACTTCTCCCCCACTCTCCTGTCACCCGGAACTTCTCCCAGGTCTCCAAATTCGCAGCTAAAAACGGAGCTAATCTGCTGAACACTTCCCTTATCTATCTGCAGAGATTACAGAGCTGAAATTCTCACCGCACTAGTGTGAACCCAGCCTAAAGAGGAAACGCTACGCCGCCGGAAAGATACATTTTTGTATCTGAATCTGGCCCATAGTACCTGTTGATATACCCTGGTTATGATACAAGTGATGTATGAATAGTGACCATTTGTTAAAATGGAAACCAGAATAAATATTTTGTATCCGTGCATAATGCATAGAAGATTGTTGTTTGTGTCCCCATAAAAGGACAATTGTTTTTACTTTAAGCCCAGGTTCACACTGGGTACGATTTAGTTCGATTTGAGATGCGATTTCACATGTGAAATCGCATCTCAAATCGGCGGCAATTGCCGGCAATGACACCGTCCTAATCGGTGCGACGCCGCATATGCGGCGCTGCACCGATTTCCAAAAGTAGTTCCTGTACTACTTTTTGCGATTTCAGGACGCGATTTACATTGACATCTGTGCAGAACCCTGCACAGATGTCTCCTAAATCGCGCCGAAATCGGGACTGCCAGAGGGAGTGAAATCGCGCGAGTTCAGCTGAAATCGCGCGATTTCACTCCCGCAGCCCAGTGTGAACCAGGGCTCAGTCTCACAGATATGACAAGAGGTGAGTAGAAATCTTTCCAAAGTGAGGTGAAATTTCTCACTTTTGACAGTAACCAACACATTTGTCCATTGGAACGTTTACTTTTATTCCCGTGATAACTTTAACATTTTGGAGTTTTCCCTATTTCTGTAGCAAATGGTAACAGACAGCTTTTAAAACCTGATACACTCCATCCACAACTAAAAAAGACAAACATTTTGGCTGGAGTCCTACTTTTACTGTGAAAATTGTGTGATAACCATTGAAAGTTCAGAAATTATTATTTTGTGATTAGGGAGAAAGGATCTTCTCTAAGGAAAGTGATGTTTTATATTGATGGTAGCCAAGTTACTGCACCATGTCCATCCAGAGAATTTACCAGTGTTGTTGAGCTTTTCTTATCTGTAGCACATCTCTGTGAAAAGAGCTAATGGAAAGTCTGACTTGTCAGGGTTATACTTTATGACAGTCTAGAATGTCTAAAGCAGCATTGTCATGATTTGTGGATTCTGTATCTAGCAGAATGTCAAAAACCAAGACAGGAATGCTGCCACAAAGTGTCGGATAATGGCTTGAACAGGAACAGAAAATCTAGTGAAGTTGAAGAAAATATTTATTGCATTGCTTAAAATCAGGCGGATCAAGAGGCATTCATAACATCAGATTTTATTTTCAAACTTTTACAAAGTTTTGCACTAAAACAAAGATCCCCTCTCTTCCTCCTAACAAACTATAGACAGATATCATAACCCTTCTCATCCACAACAGAACTTTGGCAATTAACAAATAATCTCTGTAGATAGCTACACAGGTACTGTAACTGTATGGACTAATGAACACGCAGATAATTAACAATATGCCACTGATAATTAGCACATTGGCTTATCAGGGAAATTCATTTTTCTTTGTTACTACTAATACAAAAGAAACCAGCAGACAAATGACAATTGAAATTGGCAATCATTACTTGTAAATAAGGTGATTTTAAAGCATTTTTTTTGTAAAATGATTTATAGCAGGAAGTGCGATAGAAAAAAACAATTGTCTGTGTGGAAGTCAATCGGTCAAAAATCCACGCATGCTCAGAATCAAGTTGGCGCATGCTCGGAAGCATTGAACGTCATTTTTCTCAGCATGTCGTAGTGTTTTACGTCACCGCGTTTTGGCACGGTCAGATTTTTGACTGATGGTGTGTAGGCAAGACTGATGAAAGCCAGCTTCATAGGATATCCGATGAAAAAATCCTTTGGATTAGATTCCATCAGATATCCGATCGTGTGTACGAGGCTTAACTAGAAATGTATTTGATTACACCTGACCTTTCTTGATTGACCACTCAAACCTGATTCTAAAAGCATATACCCTTCCAGCTCTGAGCATTCCAAAGCCATATTCCTTTTTTAGTAGTAGAAGTCTGTTAAGGCCATTTGATAATACAGCTAGAGTAAATCGGCTTTGTTTTGATGGCTTGGTTAATTTTACTGTCACATGAAGCAGCTTAGATACGAAACATCTTCAAAACTAGAGAACCAGTCCAGTTGAGCGTGACTAACTAGTATTAGATGTATTATGATCTGGATATATGAGAACCTTCAACTTTACTAAAGGGAATTTAATAGACATGTGCATTCGTTTTCGTTAGAATGCATTTTTCGTTCGAAAATCTGTTTTTTTTGTTATCGTTTTAACAAACGATAACGAAAGCGCAAGAAACGAAAACCGAAAGATCCGACATAAAAAATGCTTTATTTTCGTTTTCGTTGCGGTGAAAATTCGATATAGAGAGATTCGACATTATAGGGAAAAGATTCGACATTATAGGGAAAAGATTCGACATTATAGGAAAAAGATTCGACATTATAGGAAAAAGATTCGACACTATAGAAATAATAGATTCGACATTACAGAGAATAGATTTCGATTTATGAGAAAATAGTTTCGTCGAATATTCTTTTTCGATTTTCGGATGAAAGCTATTCCCCAACGAAAAACGAAATAAATCAAAACGATTTTCGGGAGTAACTAAATAAATGTATTTTCCAAACGAAAATGAAAAAACAAAACAAAATATTCCAGTCTGCACATGTCTAGAATTTAACCAGATTAAACTCATGTAACCCAGGCCTATTGCTCTTTGAGTAAAAGTGTACGTACTGTATGTTGACATGTAAACTCAATATGTCAGAGCCTTAGGTCACATTGTGAAGCATACAAGTAAAGTGATCAACCTTTTTTCCTTCAATGCAATCAATGACCAGATATTTCCAGTAGCATGCGGACTATGTGTTAAACATTGCTGAAATAGAAATGTGTTTTGTGAACCATTTCATCTAATTATATATCAGTTACAAATGAGGACCTAGTCTCAGTTTTGAATTGCAGTGATGTTAACCACTTAAAGTGGAAGTAAACCCTCCTTTTGTTTTCAGCCAAGGAGGCTGCCATCTTAGCCTCTGTTTACTCTGCAACTGCTATGATGCTGCACATGTGATCCTGTATGACACCAGCCATTGGATGGTTTGACAGTTTGGTTGAGAGCACAACACATGTGAACAGCTAGCATTTCCGGCATGCCGGAAATGTTAACTGTTTTTTGAAACTATCAAATCGATGGGTTTACTTCCGCTTTAAGACCCGGACCTTTATGCAGCTAAAGGACCCAAGGTGTTTTTACAATTTGGCACTGCGCTGCTTTAACTGGTAATTGCGCGGTCATGCAATGTTGTACCGAAACGAAATTTGCGTCATTTTCTTCCCACAAATAGAGCTTTCTTTTGATGGTATTTGATTGTCAAACATTTAGGCCAAAATGTATTCAGCCACATGTCTTTAGTAAAAAAAAATCGCAATAAGCGTATATTTATTGGTTTTCGCAAAAGTTATAGCGTCTACAAACTAGGGTACATTTTCTGGAATTTACACAACTTTTAATTTATGACTGCCTATCTTATTTCTTGAGGTGCTAAAATGGCAGGGCAATACAAACCCCCCCAAATGACCCCATTTTGGAAAGTAGACACCCCCAAGGAAACTGCTGAAAGGCATGTTGAGTTCATTGAATATTTTTTTTTGTCCCAAGTGATTGAATAATGACAAAAAAAAAAAAAATTTTTTTTTTACAAAAAGTTGTCACTAAATGATATATTGCTCACACATGCCATGGTCATATGTGGAATTGCACCCCAAAATACATTCGGCTGCTTTACCTAAAGTATGGGGATACCACATGTTTGGGACTTTTTGGGAGCCTAGCCACGTATGGGGCCCCAAAAACCAAGCACCGCCTTCAGCATTTCTAAGGGCTTACATTTTTGATTTCACTCCTCACTACCTATCACAGTTTCGAAGGCCATAAAATGCCAAAATAGCACAAAACCCCCCTAAATGACCCCAAGCTATTTGCTGAAAGGCATGTAGAGTCCATTGAATATTTTATATTTTGACACAAGTTGCGGGAATATTGCAAACTTTTTTTTCTTTGCACAAAGTTGTCACTAAATGATATATTGCTCACACATGCCATGGTTATATGTGGAATTGCACCCCAAAATACATTCTTCTGCTTTTCCTGAGTACGGGGATAACACATGTGTGGGACTTTTTGGGAGCCTATCCGTGTATGTAACCCTGAAAACCAAGCACCGCCTTCAAGATTTCTAAGGGCATACATTTTTGATTTCACTCCTCACTACTTATCACAGTTTCGAAGGCCATAACATGCCAAAATAGCATACCCCCCCAAATGACCCCATTTTGGAAAGTAGACACCCCAAGCTATTTGCTGAGAGGCATAGTGAGTATTTTACAGCTCTCATTTGTTTTTGAAAATGAAGAAAAAAAATAAACTTTTTTTCTTTTTAAAATTTTCAAAACTTTGTGACAAAAAGCGAGATCTGCAAAATTCTCACCCATACCTTTCAGCAAATAGCTTGGGGTTTCTACTTTCTAAAATGGGGTCATTTGGGGGGGTTTAGTGCCAACTGGGCATTCCATAGCCTCCGAAACTGTGATAGGTAGTGAGTAGTGAAATTAAAAATTTACACCCTTAGAAAGCCTGAAGGCGGTGATTGGTTTTTGGGGTCCCGTACGCGGCTAGGATGACAGAAAGTCTCACACATGTGGTATCCCCGTACTCAGGAGAAGCAGCAGAATGTATTTTGGGGTGTAATTCCACACATACCCATGGCATGTTTGAGCAATATATCATTTAGTGACAAATTTGCGGAAAAAAAATAAATATATTTTTCCCGCAACTTGTGTCAAAATATAAAATATTCCATGGACTCGACATGCCTCTCAGTAAATAGCTTGGGCTGTCTACAATCCAAAAATTGATTCATTTGGGGGGTTTTGAATTGTCCTGGCATTTGATGCACAACATTTAGAAGCTTATGTCATACATCACCCACTCTTCTAACCACTTGAAGACAAAGCCCTTTCTGACACTGTTTGTTTACATAAAATAATATTTTTTTTTGCAGGAAAGTTAAGTTGAACCCCCAAACATTATATATATTTTTTTTTAAAGCAAAGGCCCTACAGATTAAAATGGTGGGTGTTGCATTTTTTTTTTCTACACAGTATTTGCGCAGCGATTTTTCGAACACATTTTTGGGGGAAAAATACACTTTTTTTTATTTTAAAGCACTAAAACACACAATATTGCCCAAATTATTGATGAAATAAAAAAGATGATCTTAGGCCGAGTACATGGATACCAAACACGACATACTTTAAAACTGCGCACAAACGCACAGTGGCGACAAACTACACACATTTTTAAAAGCCTTTAAAAGCCTTTACAGGTTACCACATTAGATTTACATAGGAGGTCTACTGCTAAAATGACTGCCCTCGATCTGCCCTTTGCGGTGATACCTCACATGCATGGTACAATTGCTGTTTACATATAACTCCAGACCGACGCTTGCGTTCGCCTTTGCGCAAGAGCAGGGGGGACAGGGATGCTTTTTGTTTATTTATCTATTTATTTATTTTATTTAGCTTTTTTTTTTTTGTAAACTGTTCCCTCCATTTTATTTATTTTTTACCATTTTTATTGTTATATCAGGGAATGTAAATATCCCTTATCATAGCAATAGTTAGTGACAGGTACTCTTTTTTTGAAAAAAATTGAGTCTATTAGACCCTAGATCTTTCCTCTGCCCTCAAAGCATCTGACCACACTAAGATCAGTGTGATAAAATGCTTTCCCAATGGCGCTGTTTATATTCAGGGGGGAACATTCCCTCCCACTGAATGTAAAAGCAGTCTAGAGGCTAATTAGCCGCTAGGACTGCTTTTACATGAAATCCGACCGCTGGCTGAAAAGAATGATACCAAGATGATACCTAAACCTGCAGGCATCATTCTGGTATAACCATTCAAAGTCCAGCAACATACCAGTACGTTGATGGTTCTTGTTGGACATGTATTGTAATCTTTTTTTTCATGCAGCCTGTTGGCTGAATGAAAAAAAGATTGATCGGTGGGTATGCCCACCATTAGAATACCTCCCTTCATCCACCCACTTATAATGATTGGCATACATGCACCATTTATATATGCCGAAGCATGGGGGAATCCTCCCACAAGCCTCCGTTGGAATTCCGACCGTATGTACGCGGCATAAAAAGTTATGCCGTGTACCCATGGTCAGACTTTTCCACAGGAAAGCCTCTGTAGGAATGTCAACCATATGTACGCGGCATTAGGAGCAAAATCGCTCCTCCTCCCCTAATGCCCCCATGCTTCGGCATATATGCTCCTACAGCGTTGGAGTCGCGGCTTTATATATCGTGGGAGCAAACGCTGTTGCTGTCACGCTAAATAAATCTGCGCTGCAACTGAATGGCGTACCTGCTACACAAATGATGGTTAACATTTCAAACAAAGTAACATTACAGTATATCAGTTAGGCCCCGTACACACGAGGAGATTTATCCGATGAAAACCGTCCGACAGACCGTTTTCATCGGACATGTCTCCTGGGAGATTTTGGTTTGATCTGTGTACACACGATCAAACCAAAATCCCCGCGGACAGACATTGCGGTGACGTGGCGGTGACGTTGATGCCGCCACGTCACCGAACCAAGAATCCATTCGACGCATGCGGGGGATTTTTGTCTGCTAGTTAGGCGTACTAACCAGCGGACATATCCGACAGACGGCTTTCCAGCAGACAAGTTTTAAAACATGCTTTAAAACTTTTGTTTGCTGGAAACCCATCTGCTAGCCCGTACACACGATCGAATCTGTCCGCTCAAACTGGTCTGCGGACCAGTTTTAGCAGATATATTCAATCGTGTGTACGCGGCCTAAGAACATACCATACCTGCAAAGCAAATGCCAAAAAAAAAAACATAGTAAAAAATAAAACATTTTTTAACACAACCTGTGCCTAAAATATATATATGCCGAAGCATGGGGGCATCCTCCCGCAAAAAAGTTATGCCGCATACACACAGTCGGATTTTTCTACGGGCAAGCCTCTGTAGGAAAGTCGACCATATGTACGCGGCATTATGAGCAAAATTGCTCCTCCGCCCCTAATGCCCCCATGCTCCTACAGCACTGGAGTCACGGCTTTATATATCGTGGGAGCAAATGCTGTTGCCGTCAAGATAAATAAGTCCGCGCAACAGCTGAATGGCGTACCTGAAAACAGTAAAGTAAATTCCATACCTGAAAAAAAAGCATGAAAAAACATAATAACAATAAAACTTTGCAGAATAGAATACAGTAAAAAAGAGCAGAACAATAGAGAGAGAATAGAGAGGGAGAGAACAATAAAACAACAACTATTTTTTTTTTTTATTTCATATTTTTTTGTGTTTTTATTTTTTACTTAGAAAACGCTTCCAAAAAAAACTGTTACCGATCGCAGGGATCAGGCCTGTGTCTGCAAACGCTGCAGTTATGTGTGTTGTGTTTTGTAAGGGACAGTGATCGATCGATACTGCACTTGGGTGGCTTGGGCTGGGCTGGGCGGAGGGGCAAAACGTAGGTGCTAGCGGGTATCTGGGCTGATTCTGCTAACAATGCATTTTTGGGTACCCTAAACTGCTGGGTACGCTAGTATAGATCTGATCAGATCAGGTATCGATCCGTTCGGATACTATACCACTAAGGGGGGTGTATGCTTTGCTCGTGGGTGTACACGTTACTGGCACTAACCTGGGGCAACGCAGGGCGACGCAGACCCCGACTGACGCTAACATTTAATTGATATCACCCGCCCGGCGATCAGGGGGTTAAACCTTTATTGGGTTATATACGGCGGGTGCCCTGATGCTATAAACAGCAAACTAACTAACCAGCATCAACCGTGACACTTATACAGTGATCACTGGTGAAAGGGTTAACTAGGGGGCAATCAGGGGGTGAAAACTTTTGTTAGGTAATATATGGGGGTACCTGACGTTTTATAAAAACCTGGCGGCGAACCTAAATAACGAAATAACTAACTGGCTAACCAGCGTCGCCATTGACACTTATACGGTGATCACTGGTGTAAGGGTTTACTCTAGGGGCAATCAGGGGTTAAAACTTTTATTTTGAAAATTTATGGGGGTACCTAAGGCTATAAAAACCTGGCAGTGAACCTCAAGAAATAACTAGCTACCTAGCGGCACCAATGACACTAATACAGCGATCAGAAAAACGATCGCTTAGTGACACTGGCAATGGGGGGTGAAAGGGTTAACTAGGGGGGTGATTAAGGGGTTAGAGGGGTACCCTGAACCTAAAGGGGCCTAACACTAATGTTCCTAACACTTTTTGTTCTGTCACAAATGACACTAAATGCAGTGATCAGAAAATAAATGATCACTGCAATCAGTGACACTGTAAGAGGGGGCTGGAGGGTGATGGGGGGGGGGGGTGACTGGGGGGTTAAGTATGCCTATGTGTCACTGGTGTCAGTGTACTGTTAGGTGCAACTTACTTGTGATGTCTTCTCTCCTCTCACTGGACGAAAAGACCGGCAAGAGGAGAGATGACATCACTTCCTCTGCCTGTGTTTACATTACACAGGCAGAGGCAGAAGGTGATTTGCTAGGAGCGATCGCGAGGGGGTGGCCAGAAACAAACATCCGCCCCCTCACCCCGGATCGCTTCAACAGCAAACCGCAAGTACCGGGGGGGCGTTCTGATTGGACCCCTGACCCACGTCAAGGCAGGCACGTACAGGTACGTTGATGTGCCTGTCCGTGCCATTCTGCCGACGTATACAGTTGTATTCAAAATGATTCAACCCCCACTGAAATTGATTGTTTTGGCCAGTTTGACATTGATTTTGATCATTCAGTCATCCTGCTTACAATTAAATCAAAGAGGCACGTGTAGGTCAGACAAATATAACATAACATTTATAATGAAATAACCACAAATGTCTTTTCTGTGCTCACATCATTATCAGTTTTATTCAACCCCCAAGTGACATTCAATCTTAGTACTTAGTACAACATCCTTTAACAGTTATAACAGCTTTTAAATGTGAAGCATAGCTTCACACAAGTGTCTTGCAGCAATCTACGGGTATCTTCGCCCATTCGTCATGGCAAAAGCCTCCAGTTCAGTCACATTCTTAGGCTCGCGCACTGCAACTGCTTTCTTTAAGTCCCACCAGAGGTTCTCAATCGGATTTAAGTCTGGTGACTGCAATGGCCACTCCAAAATGTTCCAGCCTTTAATCTGCAACCATGCTCTAGTGGACTTGGAGGTATGCTTGGGATCATTGTCCTGTTGAAAGGTCCAACATCTCCCAAGCCTCAGGTTTGTGACGGACTGCATCACATTGTCATCCAATATCTCTTGGTACTGAAGAGAATTCATGGTACCTTGCACACGCTGAAGCTTCCCTGTACCTGCAGAAGCAAAACAGCCCCAAAGCATGATTGACCCCCCGCCATGCTTCACAGTAGGCAAGGTGTTCTTATCTTCATAGGCCGTGTTCTTCCTCCTCCAAACATAGCATTGATCCATGGGCCCAAACAGTTCTAATTTTGTTTCATCAGTCCACAGAACACAATCCCAAAACTTCTGTGGTTTGTCCACATGACTTTTGGCATACTGCAGTCAACTCTTCTTATTCTTTGGAGACAGCAAGGGGGTGCGCCTGGGAGTTCTGGCATGGAGGCCTTCATTACGCAGTGTGCGCCGTATTGTTTGAGCAGAAACTTCAGTATCCACATCTGACAAATCTTTTCTCAGTTCCTCAGCAGTCACACGGGGACTTTTCTCCACTCTATGCTTCAGGTAGCGCACAGCCGTCAAAGTCAGCATCTTCTTTCTGCCACGACCAGGTAGCCATTCAACAGTGCCCTTTGCCTTGAATTTGCGAATGATGCTTCCTATGGTGTCTCTTTTTATGTTTAACATCTTTGCAATCTTCTTATAGCCATTGCCCTTCCTGTGAAGAGTAATTACCTCTTCTCTTGTCTTCCTGGACCATTCTCTTGACTTCACCAAGTTTGTATCCACACCAGTAAATGTCTATAAGGAGCCGAGTATCAAAGTAATTTGAAAGCTGCCTGATTGGTGCTTATTAGGATTTATTGCTGCTCCCTGACGTCCACAGGTGTTTTCAATACCTGATTGAAAACACTTCAAAACACTTCTTCAGAGTGGTAGTCTTTAAGGGGTTGAATAATTGTGTAAATGAAGAATTCACAAATGAAACATTTACTACTGTATTACAAAACCAATTGATGTCATTTTAGTTGCATATGGCTCTTTAAGAAGTCCTTGTAGGAGTTCATTCTGAATACAATTACAAATGTACACTAAATTCCCTAAAACCCTTTACAGCATTGGGGGGTTGAATAATTTTGAATACAACTGTATGTACATGCGGCGGTCCTTAAGTGGTTAAGTAAGACAAGCAATTTATCGCACATTTAAGCAATACATTTGAGCACCAAGGCACAATTATAGTAGAGGGCAATGCAACTGCAGTGCACAGCAATGCACATGTTGTTCATTGTTGTGCAGTGCATGCATAAAGAAGTTGCAATAATGTATCATATAGCCTAAATGGACCCTATGGGCCCTTTCACACTGATGTGCTTTTGATGTACGTGATGAAAAATAATGTTCTTTAGCCAGCAACATTCATCCCACATTAATAATTATCTTACTAATGTTAATGTGTGCTGTAAATTGCTTCCAGTATTGCTCTTGATTCTTCTTATTGGAGGCTGCCTCTTTGCTAAAGCCCAGCAGAGGCGACTCTAGGGGGGGGGCAGAGGGGGCCCGGCCCCCCCCCCAACATTACGCTGTGCCCCACCATGTGCCCCCCCCAAAAAATAAAAAATTCTCGGGCCGCCCCTGGAGTAACAGTCTCTCCTGAGACGAAGAGCGTCCCCAGTCAGCTCTGCGGGGCATTCCTCCCCCCTCCCTCTGCTCGCTGACACTGCATAATGCAAGCGATCACACAACCACAGCCGCCCGATCTGCTCCTTCCCCTGAATCCTCATTGGCACGGAGAAGAGTGAGTTGCAGAAAGGACTCCATGAGCACTGTGGGGGAGGGGGGGCCCAAGCCTTCATCTCAGTTACTGAAAAAACAGACTGATTTCTCTCGTCCTTAGGACAGGAGAACCAGCCTGTAAATTCCGAGAGTGGTGACTGCAAGCTGAGCCGAGTGTCAGTCTATGACACTCTTTTACAGCCCAGCGAGTCCAGCCACCCCCCCACTCTCCTCACATACGAGCAGGGAGGAATACGGCTCCTCCTCCTCCTCCTTTCGGTCCCGCCCACACTATCTTGGTGTGCTGTATCTGAAGAGAGGAGATGTGTGTTCAGGAAATATGAAAATCAGCAGCCTGGACCGTGGGTAAGTGTGTGCACTGCAGACTGCAGTACACTGTAATCACTTAACTGCATTATCTCCATCCCTTCTCTCCCCCATCTGTCTCCCTCCCCTCTCCTGTTCTTTCAAGACATTCACAATTTACTTTCTGTAACGGTCACCACCGTTTACGATATTCCATTCCATCGCACCACAACAATTTAACCGACAGTTTGACAGACATCAGACACGACCCATTTCATTTCCCAGAATAACCGAGACAACACAAGCTCTGGTACTGGTTCCAAAATGAATGAATGAATCCTTTAATGGTAACTTAGCTTTCTTATATACAGTACAAGCATGTTACAGTTAATCACAGGGACAAGGACGCACTCCACCCACACATCACACAATGGGGGGCTTCATACACATTCTTTTAGGTAATGACATTCCGATGAGTTAATTATTACTCATTACCCAGATGGTCTGGCTCCACATTTAGAGGGGTTAATTACTACAGCTTGACAAGTCACATTCCACATCTTAACAGTGTCATTAGCATACACAATAAACAGGTCTTAGGAGCAGACCTAATTAGCACAATGGACACAAAACAGTATTAGCATCACACAATGGAATGTCTAGGAGCAGACTCAATTAACACCTCAAAAGTATGTGTCCCCACATTGAATTAAAACACTCTATTGACCTGTCGGAGTCAGACTTTAACAACTTGTAATATTTAAGGCTATCCTGCAAAACATGAATTATCAGTAATGTCCCATCCCATGTCATTTATCATTATCATTTCTCAGTCACCCTATGCCCAAAAGGGGCACAGGATGACCCTAGACCCAAGAGTCATTAGTGATGCTGGCACTCGAGTACCCCCCCATCCTTCAAAAGTCTCTGGGTTGTCACGGGCCATTCTGTTACACTTTCACTTTCAGTTAGGCAGGTAATATACAGTGCACATTTCTTTCCTACATCCACAGATTGCAGGAAAGAAACTTGCATGATTCCCCCATCAACACAGACAGTGCTGACGGGAATATCCTTCCTGCCCAGCAATTGTATTCTCCCGACAAACAGTGATTCTTACTAGTGGCTATACAGCAACCACTAGTGATAATCATAAGAGAATCTGCTCATTAATGGTTAAAATCTCAGCCAGTTCCTACTGAACCATCTGATATTTAAACTGTCTATGGCTGGTCTTAGCTCTTAGGCAGCCCATACATTGATCACTTTTTTTCATTCAACTATTAGGTTGAATGAAAAAAAAAAAAAGAAATGATCCACACTGGGAGGATTCCCCCATCCACCTATAATGTGTAGATGGGGGAATCCTCCCAGTGTGGACCAGTGCTGGAATAACCAGAGTTGCTGTCCTGTCCCGGCTATTCACAGCGCTGGTCTCTGTCTCCTTGGCAGCGGCGGCAGAACATTGGAACCCAGTGCTGGTTACTTTATGGGGCTGATGTACAGGAGGGCCAGCACAATTTGTTGTTAGAGATGGGCTGGGCATGTTCAAAAATCCACATGCCAGAGCCTGCCAGGAAGCCCACACTGCACAGCGCTAATCACAGGCAGTGAGAGATTTCCCGGTCCGCAGCTCTGCACAGATCAGGAAATGTCTCACTGCCTGTGATTAGCACTGTGGAGTGTTGGCTTCCTGGCGGGATTGGGCATGTGGGATTTCAAACACACCTGAGCCCATCTCTATTGGTTGTAGACAGTTGAGCTGCCTGCAGGTTGCTTAGCAGCAGTGGAGCCTTCTCTGACATGCTGATCGGGATGCAATCCAGGTGATGCTCCCAGTCAAATCCTAGGGTTAAATATCAGAGATTTTTATGATCAAAGCCCACACTTTACAGGCATAGAGCCCACACTTTACAGGCATAGAGCCCACGCGGCTGCGGAACATACGTTTGATTATATATATATATGTGGTTGTACTCTTGATGCTAATAAATACTGGGCCAGATTCTCAAAGACGTTACGCCGGCGTAAATGGATATGAGCGGCGTAATTGTAAATGTGCGCCGTCGTATCTATGCCCCGTAAACACAGAACCATATACGCCAGAAAATCGGCTTTTCCTAAACGGCGTAAATGTTTTAAGCTAGCGCGCGTAGGCGCATAGTTACGCAGTGCGCATCTTGAGCTCCCATTGAATTATCATGCAAATATGCAAATGAGGGAGATGCGCCGATTCCCGAAACTACGCGCGTAGCACGAAAGCCTGACCTAAACTTACCCCTCATAAAAGCAGGGGTAACTTTGCCCCAGACGTGTGCAAGTCAGCTGGAGAGCAACTACAGCAGCACCATACCGGACGAGCTGAGCAATCACACTTACAGGACAACACACTCGTATGCCAACATGCCAGGGGCAGGCATGGTCTTAGCACTACTATTGTATGCAGAGGGGCATAGAAGGAGGAGGAGGGCACGTGAGAGGATATTTTCCGAACGCGCATGAGCCTCTTTGACATGGGAGATGAGGAGGTGTATCGCATCTTCAGATTCAGCCCTGCTGCCATCCTGGAAATAACCACAGCCCTGCAGGATGACATCACCAGCCAGACACACTGCTCACATGCACTGCAGCCACTGGACAAGGTACTGGCAACACTCCATTTCCTTGCCAGTGGATCATTCCAGCGTACAAGTGGAATTGTGGCTGGAATGTCACAAACCAGCATGAGCAGATGTCTGCACCAGGTTGTCCCCGCAATCCTCAGAAGCATGTCCCACCACATCATCAGACCCACCACTGAGCATCTGCGGCAGAAGGCAACGCTGGATTTCTACAGAATTGACAGATTCCCAAGCACCATGGGGGCCATTGATTGCACACATGTGGCACTACAGGCCCCCCGTGCCACAGAGCATATATATTGCAATCGGAAGCATTGGCATTCCATCAACGTACAGGTGATAGCTGATACCAAATACCTCATATGGCACGTCCGTGCCAAAAACCCCGGGTCCAGCCATGACAGCTACATATACCGTCAAAGCCACATCCCAACAGAATTCGAACAGAACGTGTATGGGGACAGCTGGCTGGTTGGTGAGTGACATGGGTGGCACATGCACTACTAACATCCTCCTGTCTTTTCCCTTCCAGGTGATGCGGCATATGCACTTGGGCCCCATCTCATGACTTGATTCCTGGAACCCCAAACCAGAGGAGAGACAAGATACAATGAAGCACATATTAAAACCCGAGCAGTGGTGGAGCGCACATTTGGCCTCCTGAAGTCCAGTTTCCGATGCCTGGATAAGTCTGGGGGGGCCCTGTTGTATTCCCCAAATTTTGTGTGTCAGATCATCGGGGCATGTTGCATTCTGCACAACTTTGCTGTGAGAAAGGGCCTGCAGATTGCCCTACGTGATGACCTGACCCCCTAACCAGACAGCCCCCCCCTGCCAGAGGAGACCCCATCTGCTGATGGAAGAACAGTCAGGAGGTGCCTCGTGGAATGTATCTTTGACCGTTAAACACACACATTCATCATGGCACACGGACAATGCACGCATGCACACCACTGTGGTCCCTAGATCACACACACCACATCCACATCACATTGGATTAGCCCAAGTCCAGCATGCAGGACTTGGGAGCAGCAACGCCGCGTCAAGGCCCCAATGATGTCGCTGTCCATTCACACGTTATTCACACAGCCGTGGGGAAAACTTCTCCCCAACGGTGGAGGGTGACACCCCTTACTGGCAGGAGTGCCACCCCCACATTCACACACCATTCACACTGTTCCCTGCACTACTGACCGTGTGCAGTAAAGGGATAACACGCTCTTCACTAGAGCAATAACAAAGTTAACAAAAAATCACTTGGGCTCCACCTGGTGCCAAGGCGCATGGCCTGCAGTTGCCTGGGGGCAGCCTCAGGTGGGGGGGTGGGGTATCAGGTGGAGGAGTAGCATCCCCACGTTCTTTCCTGGCTGCCTGCATGTTCTCCAAGGCCACCGCTATGCAGGTGAGCACAGCAGTCTGGTCCTGGACAGCAACACACAGGGACTTGACCTCCCCCACAAGGTCTGAGGTGGTCGCCTGCAGCTCCCCCATGCTGGTCACCATTGCTGCGCTGTTCACACCAATGTCCTGAATAGCGTCCGTTAACGGACCCGAGGAGGCCAGGCTGTCGGCCAAGCGCCTCATTTCCCCAATGACCTCTGACAGGTGGCGATTTTGCTGGTTCTGCTGCCTGGCCAGCTGTTCCGGCAGGACCTGGGGAACACCCCTCGTCTTCCGAGTCGCCTTCCTGGGAGTGGCTGGGGACCTAGCATATGGGGAGGATGTTGAGGGGCCGGAGATGAGAGGGATGGGATCGGAGGGACTGGAGAGGTTGGGGGTGGACACTGAGGGGCTGGAGATGAATGGGGTGGTTGCTTGGGATGGTCCGGGCAACCCATGCGCCTCCTCCAAAATGAGGTACACTTCCTGGTCAGGCTGGACAACCTCCTCCTCAACCACCTCCTCCGTTGAGGTGTGCCCACTTCCCTCCCACAAGGCCACTTGTCTTTCCAGGGGGACAGCCAGAGGGACTGAATGCTCAGGGGATGTTACAGGATGGCCCCTGGCAGCAACGGATGGCCCCTGGCAGCAACGCATGGCCCCGCTCCCTCCTGCACATCTGTGGATGACACAAAAGATGCACATGTTGGTGGACCCAAACACTTGTCACATGTTCCCTTCCACCCCCTCACATGCTACACACCAGATAGTATATAAAACACACTTACCTGTCCTCATGGCTGGCTCAACAGAGTCGTAGCCCCTGACTTCTTCCACCTGCTCCCTCTGAAGGCAGCGGGCGACCACCTTCTCCTCCTCAGTAAGGCGGATGGTACAGGGTGGGCCCCCTCCAGTGTCCCTGGCATGCCGACTCATTGCAGCCAGCTTGCCTTTCAACAGACGCCGCAGGTCGTTTATTTTTTTCATGATGTCCTGGGGTGTCCGGACCTCATGTGAAAGGGCATTCACTTGGGAAGCTATACTCATAAGGATCTCATCCCTCCGCGACTTGCTAGTTTTGCCACTCTCTGCACCATGGAGCCGCGAATCATACTTCTCCATGGCAGCAATCACTATAGCCCTCTCCTCTGGGGAGAATTTTTTTTTCCTTCTCTCCTTCCCTGTAGCAGACATGGTCCTGCAAAAGTATTCCCAGGCCAAACAAAAAATGGGAGACTTTTGCGCTGGACTGGCGCATGTGTGGGCGCTTTTATTTATGCAATGGGCCGCCGAATCGTAGGGGGTTGTACGCTGTGTGGTTTTGCGCATGCGCAGAGGGGCATCCACGTCACAGAGCATGCTCCGTTCGTCCTGGCATTCGTTTGCGTGGGGTCACACTTCTTTTGAATGGATCACGCCCACTTCCCTCCTACTTTGGAATTACGCCGGCTTATGCCGATGAATTTCCGTTACTCGGGCGCATCTTGGAACGCATTTGCACCGAGAATACAGTACTTGCCTCTCCGCGTTACGTCGGCGTAGTGCATCTGAGATGCGCTACGCCTGCATAAATATGTGCAGATCTACGAGAATCTGGCCCACTGTATTTATTAGATTTGACTTCGAGCATTACCTAGATCACATCCCGATCAGCATGTCAACAGAGAAGGTTATACAGCATTACTGCTGCTAGGTGACCAGCTGGGGGCTCAGCTCTCTATAACCAATAGTGCCAGCCTTCCCCTGCATGCACCCATAATGTCACCAGCACTAGGTCCTAATGGACTGCCTCCGCTGCCAAGGAGACAGATGCCAGACCAGCGCTGTCAATAGTAGGGACAGGACAGCTGGGGAACCCCACAGTGGCAGAACACCAGGGCTCGGTGGCAAGACAACCTTTGCAACCCTGAAAGTTCTCCCACTGATTTGGACCCTTATATTTTCTTGGTGTGCTGGTGACATATATCTCTTGTTTTCTGCCACCCTGGGGGGCCCCAGTATAGTAGGAAGGAAGCTCACTGCAGAACATGTAAAAGGGCCCGTTGTGGGATCGTAGTAAAGGGCCCCAGGAGATGGAGATATATATAAATATATATATATATATATATATATATATATATATATATATAAAAAATTGCATTTTATAGTTGGCCCCCCTACTTTTGTCCCTGTCCCCCCATGTGCCCCCCCTAAATATGAAAGCTGGAGACGCCACTGAAGCCCAGAGCCCTTGAGCAGCAGTAAATCTTTAGGCTGACAGCAGATCGGCCTCTAGTGGCTTTGATTTTCGGCACAGTGCTAAAAATGGAGAGAAAATACAGAGCAGGGTGAGGCAGTGTACTACTGGATTTTAAACAGTATAGGCACTTATTTCTAATGTTTTACATGGCTATACCAGCAACAAGGGCCAACATAAAGTGATCTAGCAGGACTTAATTTTCTGATTAAGGGCCCTTTTACACACTCTGTAGCAAAATTGCAGTAAAAACGCATATGCATTTTTACCACACTTTTGCTGTGTTTCCTGTGCGTTTCTGTGCATTTTTTGGGTTGCCTGCACCTGTGAAAAATGGACATGTACTCAAAAACGTACCAAAAATGCAAATTGCGGTGCAATTCTACAGCATTTGCCATTAATTTCACCAAAGATGCAACACTTTTCAAAGTGCACCCCATTCACAGCGCAGTGGTGTGAGAAGTCCAATAAGATTTAAAGGAAAATATTTTTCTTGTGTTTTTCTTGCAGAGTAAAAACTCAGGAAAAACTTATCAGTGTGAAAGGGGCCTAAAGTTCCACTTTAAGGGCTCTTTCACACTGTTGCACTTTTGATGCATTCCTATTGACTTACAAAGGAAGGTGCTTTTTTGGTGTGCTTTTAAAAAACTGCACTAAAGATGCAGCATGCGAGACTTCACAAAACTCAGCGCTCCTGCAGTGTGAATAGTTACATACTATGCTTTTATTGCCCTGGAGAAGTACTGCAAAAGCAAACTAGTGTGAAAGTGGCCCTACTGAAAGAAAAGTTACTGGGGTAAAATCTTCTGTGGAAACCCATTCTTGATTTTCGAATGAATTCAGGTATTTTTGACCATAAAGGGATTGAGAATTTCTGCTGCTAAATAGACAGTTAAAGATATGACCTGAGACATGGTCAGAGGAACAGGCAGATGTCAGATGAGCAACCACCAGTGTAAACTCTAACTTTATTGGAGTGGTTGTAAAGTTTACCTGCTTGCATTTTGTGAGTGGATTTTGAGGGCTGGCGAGTTATGGCTGCCTGGGAGCAGGGAGGGGGGGGGCGAGCACTACCGGCAGGTGGGCTGTATGGGAGCCGTTCTCCCAGCGATCAGAGGGAAACAGAGAGGGGAGCCACCGCCAAGATAATCAGAGCGCTGGGAACATAACGGCTTTCATTTCAATAGCTGTATCACACAGCTATTGAAATAAAAGCCGTTATGTTCCCAGCGCTCTGATTATCCTGCCGCGTGATGTCACATACAACCTCTCCTCTTTGTACTGGGTACTTTGATAGACAGATCACCTGTCCAATCCTGGGACATGTGATCAGTCTATCAACGTTCCTCAGACAAGGGGGAGGGGCTGTATTTGACAACACGTGGCAGGGGAACACACAGCTATTGAAATGAAAGCTGTTATGTTCCTGCCGGCGGCTATCCTCTCTCTTCCACTGCACAGGTAGGCTGCATTGGGGACACAGGCTGCATTGGGGGCACAGACTGCATTGGGGGCACAGGCTGCAGTGGGGGCACAGGCTGCATTGGTGGACACAGGCAGAATTGGTGGACACAGGCAGAATTGGTGGACACAGGCAGAATTGGTGGCATAGGCTGCATTGGTGACATAGGCTGCATTAGTGGCACATGCTGCATTGGTGGCACAGACGGCATTGGCAGAGACAGACTGCATTGGTGGAGGCAAGATGCATTGGGGGGCTCAGGCTGCATTGTTGGGCACGCATAAAGTTGTTAATATTCATTATTATAACTTTATTCTGCATAAAACATTTCATGGGATCATCTATGAGCGCGTGTTTTGGGGTGGAATTAGGGACGGGGCATGATAGGATTCGGGTGGGGCAACTGGTGGCGAGTAACCCTTGAGGCCTGGCTAGAAGCTCAGGACTTGAAATTTTTATTTTTTTTTCACAATCAAAGTTTATTTGAAAGTACGAACAGAATGAACAAAGGACAAAACTGTTACAATACGGACATAAATCTGAGTCAAAGAAATAAACAGTCTATGTCAGCGCATAAAATCAAACGTTAACAAATAACAAGGTCAAAACAAGGTTGGTGCATTATTTTTTTTAACAAAAAAGTTGTTTATTGATGTAAACATACAGCGTAATAAAAACAGTTGCCAGACGGTAGTCATACATAAATCAACAGTTAGTGAAGCATTAGGTACAAGATAAAGACATATTGAGTTAATAGACAAGATGAATGTCCATGCATGGGCGCAAACCCCTGCATCAATTCCAGTAGCTGACCTTAGACAATCCATGCACTGTAGAACCCCAGCATACCTCACCACCCCCCACACCCGGGAACCCATATGACGGGAGCGATAGCAGTGAACCGGAGTTTACACTTTGGACGGGGCCAGTGACTCCCTTGAGGGCGAGAGGAAAGACCTCCATCAGTGCGGGGGGGGGGGGAGAGAGGCCCATACCATCAGACCCCAAGAAGCTCGCGATTCAGGCCACTACCGCAGTGAGACCCCACATGGCTCCCCCTACATCCAGTCCCAGGGCCTGCGTGGGGCACCCAGGTCATCTCGAGACACCGCTCATTAATCCAGCTCCAAACTCTCAGCCCTCACCCAGGCCGCCCAGACTTTATCAAATTTCCCCGGACAGTTGCGACCCAGATAAGTGAGTTTGTACAGGGGAAGGGCCGCGTTAATCAATGCTCGCCATTGCCGCACCGTGGGGGGAGAGACCTCCCTCCATTTTAGCAATATTGCTTTCCTGGCATAGAAAGCAGCAAAAAAAATAAACAGTTTCCTGGCTTGGGTACCAGGCAGTGTGTCAACTATACCCAGGAGCAGCGGCAAGGGGTCGCAGGGTACACCTATCTTACTCACAGATTGAATCACCCCCACCACCCCCCGCCAGTAGGCCTGCAACGCAGGACACGACCAGACCACATGAAAGAACGAGCCTTCCTCTGCACCACATCTTGGGCAGGAAGGACTCCGCTGCGGGTATATGTTGGCGAGGCGCTGGGGAGAGAAATAGGCCCTGTGCAGGAATTTGAGTTGGATAAATCTATCCCTGGCCGACACAACCAGTGTAAGATATTGTTGTATCCCTTCCTCCCAGTCGTCATCGGCCAGCGCCGGGATGTCCGCCTGCCAGACCGAGTACAACTGAGAGACCTTAGATGTATCTAGGCCCAGCAAAAGTGAGTATAGGGCGGACAGGGGCTTAGTCTCGTCCGCCGCACTCAACAAGCGTTCCACCCCTGTAGTCTCCAGCACCACCAGACCAGGAAACTGTGCACCAAAGGCATGACGCAGCTGAAGAAACCGAAAGAACATCTGGTTCGTCAGTCCCTTCCTCTGCTTCAGCTCATCGAAGGTGAGTAACCTGCCCGACGGGGCTATGTCCATCAGCGTCTTAACCTCATTCCGGGCCCACAGGGCCGGGTCAGGTATGGACTGAAAGTGCGGGAGACGCGGGTTCCCCCACAGCGGAGTACGCGGGGACCAACGGTCAGGGCCTTGAACCTTGGTCCTAACAACCTCCCACACCTTCAGGGTAGTCTTCATGGAGGGGGTAACCGCGGTACTAGACCTGGGCCCCCTGTGAATAAGGTTGCGAAGTTCGGAGTAAGATCCCAGAAGCGCAGCCTCCAAAGTAGCCGCCGGGTTGGCCGGCTCCTCCGAAAGCCACCACCGGAGTGTGACAAGGACTGCAGCCCAGTAGTACTTCTGGAAGCATGGCAGTGCCAGACCGCCCAGAGTAACCGGCAGCTGCAGGGTGGACCTGGCTATCCTAGGTGTACCTCCATTCCAGATGAAGGACGTGATCAGGGAGTCCAGTTTCTTAAAGAAGGTGTTGGGGATGGGGACGGGGGTCTGTCTAAAGATATAGAGAAACTTCGGCAGAATGGTCATCTTGACCAAATTGACCCTCCCAACCGGGGTAAGGGGCAGAGTCCTCCAAGCAGCACACCTCTGAGTCAGGAGGGACAAGACCGGGGTCAGGTTGAGGGGGATAAACTGCTTAAGGTCCCTATGTATCTCCACTCCCAGGTACCTAAACTGTGTGACCTGTCGCAAGGGGGTACCCGTTGGAATTATCGTCTCCGGTGCCCGGAGGGCGAAGACGACCGACTTCTCCCAGTTGATGCGGACGCCTGAAAATCTGCCAAACGTGTCAATGAGCTCAAGGGCAGCTCCGAGAGAACGTGAGGCATCCCGCATGTACAGCAGCGTGTCATCCGCGTACAGGGAGACCCTTTCCTGAATCGAGCCCATAGGGATACCGCACACCGCCGGGGAGGAGCGTAGGAGAATCGCCATAGGCTCAATAGCCAGAGCAAAAAGGCCGGGAGACAGCGGGCATCCCTGCCTCGTGCCCCTGTGTAAACGAAAGGGTTGAGAAAGAGTCGACCCGGTACGGACCCTAGCAGAAGGGGCCCTATAGAGAGCCTGTACCCACGATACAAACTTAGGGCCGAAGCCGAACCGACGCAGGACCTCCCACAAGTACGACCACTCAACAGAGTCGAACGCTTTTTCCGCGTCTAGGGAGGCCACCACGTCGGACTCGGCCAGGGCCCCCTGAGCCCCCAGCACTGTGTACAGTCTACGGAGGTTTATATCTGTACCCTTCCCTGGCATGAAGCCAGTCTGGTCTTCATGCACCAAGGATAGAATGACCGAGTTCAAACGTCTGGCCAGAACTTTGGTGAGAATTTTAGCGTCTGCGTTGAGAAGCGAAATAGGCCTGTAGGATGCACACAGCTCGGGGTCCTTGCCTGGTTTGGGGATCACCACGATGACGGCCTCCGCCATAGAGGGAGGAAGGCCGCCATCTTTGAGAGATGCAACTACCATACCGTGAAGCCTGGGGGACAATACATCCCCATGTTCCTTATAAAATTCCGGGGGAAGGCCGTCCACCCCTGGGGTTTTCCCCACCTGCATTTCCCCCAGGGCCTGCTGCACTTCCTCGAGGGTGACCCCACTGTCTAGGTAAGCACGGGCCTCGTCCGAAAGGCTCGGGAAGGTCATTTGCCCCAAAAAGGAGTCCAGCTCCTCACCCGTGTAGTCCACCCTGGACGAGTACAGCGTCCCATAGTAGGAGGCAAAGCACGCATTAATAGCCCCCGGATCAACCTCGACCGCCCCGTCTGCATTTTTAATCCTAGCAATAGTAGTGACGGGTTGTTGCTCTCTAGCCAGCCAGGCCAGGAGGCGTCCCGTCTTCTCCCCCTGCTCAAAGATGCGCTGTGACTGGGCCAACTGCCTCCTCCCCGCCTTGGCCACCCGGAGAAGCATAGCTTCCCGGTATGCTGACTGCATATCTGCATACGTGACGGGGTTCTGGGTAGCAATGTACTGTTTTTCTAACACTTGGGCTTTAGCCTCGGCCTCCTCCAGACAAATAGTGGCAGCCCCACGCTCCCGAGAGATAATAGCTTGGTAGCATCCCCGCATAAATGCCTTAAAAGCATCCCACCTATTGCCCACCTCCGTGGAATCCTCATTATCCCCCCAAAACTCAGAGATGCGTTCGGGGATCTCCATCGCCACCCTCTCATCCGAGATCCAGTAGCGAGAAAGTCGCCACAGCCTCTCCGATGGGGGCGTTTGGGTTTGTAACCCAAGAAGCACGGGGGCATGATCCGAAATGCCCCTGGGGAGAATCTGTACCCTGCTGACCCTGGAGAGCATTCCTCCACTGACATACACCAAATCTATCCTGGACATAGCTCTATAGGAGGTGGAGTGACACGTATAGGCTCTGTCATCTGGATGTTTCCAGCGCCACACATCCGTAAGGCCATAAAGTGAAGCCCATCGCTGCAGTGGAGAGTCAGTGGCAGCATCAGATGACAGCCTATCCAGGGATGGGTTGGGAACCATGTTAAAGTCCCCCGCAATAATAATATTATCAGTGGGATAAGTGGCCATTATAGGGATCAGGGATTTCAGGAGAGATATCGTTGCTGGCGGCGGGACATATAAGCCCAGGATTAGCATTTCAACCGTATCCACCACAGCATGGAGGAGCACGTATTTGCCCTCGGGGTCCAGCTTAACGTCTAAAAGGGAGTAGGATAAGGACTTATGAATTAGTATGCTAACCCCCCTGGCATAAGTGGAATATGTAGCATGATAGGAGTGACCTATCCACTGCTTTCTTAAGCCCAGAGTCCTACGCCCCGACAAGTGAGTCTCCTGGAGGATGCATATATGGGGAGCATATTTCTTAAGGTAGGCCATAACCAATGACCTCTTTATTTTATCATTGAGCCCGCGGACATTCCACGAGATTAACCTGATGGGAGCCATTGAGATCCCAGCATTACAGGGCAGTTAGAGCAATGATGATGAAGCCATCGCGAAGAAGGATACCCCACCGACCAAACATGGGCATTCACCTCAGAAGCGTTGGGCACCCAGCACAAACGCCCGAACCAGGCCGGGCAAGGCGTCCAAGGCAGCATATGGCATACATTAGTCTGGCAAATAAATCGGCAACTTATAGGAACAACAAACAAAAAGGAAAAAAACCTGAAAACAAAACAGAACCTCCCCTCCCCCCCACCCCGCACGCCCGGAAAAAAGACCGGGGTGCCTTGTCCCAAAACCAACCCCATCAAACCGTAGGAAAGTCTCCTATGGGAGCGACTGGCACAGCGGCCCGACCTAAGGCGCCAGAAGAGCAAACACCCGGTCCAGCAATCCCCCTAGGAGAGGACCCCACCCCCCAAGCCCCATATGCATTACCGGGTAACATTGGATCCACCCAGAGTACATTGCTTCAAAAAATGAGCAGCATAGAGTTATCAAACTTTAAAACATAAAACAGTTCACCTAGGCCTTGCTAGGGGCGCAGACTTAAACATTATAACGTTGCAGTTCCAGACCCGGGCATCAGCAGTCCCAGGAACCCGGGTCAAGCCCGGTTAAACCCCCTCAGGGCCCCCCATGTAACATCCAGCACCCGACCCAAAACCATCCCCATGACCCCCCCTCTTGTGCACACCCCTTGCAGACCTGCAGTCCAGCTGGCGAGCGACAGAAATTATCAGGTGATGTCCACGAGTATCCACTGCGTCGGGTCTTGAAAGGTGACAAGCAGAAAAGAAGAAAAAAAAAAAAACACGGAAGAGGAGGGGGGGGGGGGGAACGGCGGAGGGCAGGGGGCCAAACATTCCACAAACACAGAGGCACAGTCCTGCCCTCCCCTCCATGTGGCTTTTAACAAAGGGAGCAACGTTCCGGTGCAGCCACACAACAGAGATACAGTGAGCCAGGGGGGCCCAAGGCAGCAAGCAGTGTATTTACCGTTGTCGGGGCAAGGTGTCCAGCCAGTGTGAGGCATCTTCCGGGGATGTAAAGTAGCGGGTAGATTCGCCGTCGATGACCCTCAGTCGCGCAGGAAAAAGCATGCTGTATTTCAGGCCCCTGGCGCGGAGCAGTCCCTTGACATGATCAAATGTCCTGCGGAGCCTTTGGGTGTCCAGAGAGTAGTCAGGGAACATCATGAGCCGCGTGTTGTCAAAGCGGAGCTCTCCCACCCTCCTGGCCTCCCTCAAAGCCAGATCCCTGTCACGGAAGTTGAGCAGGCGAAAAATAAAAGTGCGCGGGGGGGCCCCAGGTGTGGCCCGGCCCGGTGGCATCCTATGGGCCCTTTCCACTACAAAGTGTGGGGAGAACTGGGCCTGCGGCAGTAGGTTCCGGAGCATCGTCTCAGTGAACACCGTCGGATCCTGGCCCTCTGCCCCCTCCGGGAGGCCGACAACCCTAAGGTTATTCCTTCTGCTGCGGTTCTCACTGTCCTCTGCCCGTGACTCCAAGGCCTTCACTCTAACCTGCAGGGTGTGTATGGAGGCCCGCTGGTCCCGGATGGAGTCTTCCGTGTCCCCAACTCGCCGTTCCGCCTCCCCCAGCCGCTCCCGTATGCCATCCAGGTCCCTCCGAAGGAGCCCAAAATCCAGCTGAAGAGTGTCTATTTTACCCGTGAGAGTGGTCTGGCATCCCTGAATCGCCAGCATGAGAGCCTGGAAGCGATCTTCCTCCGACGCATTCGCCGCGGGAGGCTGTGTCTGGGACGCCATGTGCGTGCGGCCTACAGGAGTCGGCGGCGGCCTTGGCAGGGGACTCGATTTAATTGCGGAGCCTCCTTTCCGTCCAGAGCCGGACTTGCCCCTACGCATACCCGAGAGTCCCTGGTGTCAAACAGGGTGAAAAGCGGTGGTGGATCCCGCGGGTTAAGGGTGAAATAGGTCCCGGAGAGCGGAGCTCCTCTCACACACGTCCGCTCAAGCCGCCATCTTGCCACGCCCCCCAAGGTTGGTGCATTATACAAAGGATCAACAAAATAGAGTGTATGAGATTAGGGGGAGGGGGAGGAGGGGTTGTAAAAGATGGGAGTTATTGAGTGGGGAGATAGGGGTGAGGGACTAGAAAGCAAGAGGAAGAAGAAGAAGAAGAAGGCAAAGTAGGAAAGACGTATTGGCTAAGGGATAAGTATATTACAAATCATGGGGAATACAGATCCAGACATAGTGTTGAAGGCCTGGGAAAAAAAAAACAGGAGATGAAGTACAAGCTTAGAGGGCTAAAAATGGATACAGGAAGGAATCAGCGGTACAACAGTTGAAATTCGGTAGAATATGTAAATATGAACCAAGGTTGCCATAAGTCGTTGAATGGTGTGATATTCTCATTTTTCATAGCTAATATTTCTTCCATTTTAAAAATATATGTAACTCTATCTAACCAGTCTCTAATGGTCGGGGTCTTAGTAGACTTCCAGTGAAGGGGTATGAGGGTCTTGGCAGCATTCAGTAGGTGTCGGGTGAGGGATTTCTTATATTTGGTCAACGGTAGGTGGTTAATGTGGAGTAGGCAGGCAGCAGCATCTAAAGATATTGTTGTTTCTGTAATGTGGCTAATCCACCTTATCACCTCCTGCCAGAATCTAAAAATCGGGGGACATTCCCACCAGATATGTAAGAAAGAACCCACACCCGAGCCACAACGCCAACCGCCAACATGTATCCGAGGCGGATTGATACCATTTTTTGGCTCTCTGTGGGGTAACATACCACTGGGTAAGTATCTTATAAGAGATCTCTTGGAACCTAGTGCTGAGGGAGCACTTGTGTGCCATAATACATGCATTTTCCCATCTTATGTCCTCTATGTTAACTCCCAGGTCCCTTTCCCATTTCAATTTATGTTTATTTTGGGCTGTAACCCCGGGTAGTGTAAGCCAAGAGTAGGCCAGTGAAGTGGTATGAGGGATCGGAGCCTTCTTGTAGCATAGCGATTCCAGAGGCGTCAGAGATTGAGAGAAAGAGGAGCGAGACTTAGAGTTCATTAAGAAATATCTTACTTGAAAATAGAACCAAAACCCAGGGAAACTGTCATTAAATTCTGCTTGCAAATCTACATATGCTTTGACCCTGTGACCTGATAGGCAGTCATGTGCCAAGAGGTCAGAATTCTTCTTACCTTGTAGGCCAGGGGGGAAGTCAGGGTTGTTAAAAATAGTGCTTTACTGCAGTTTTATGCCAAATCTCGAGAGTGTTCGCTATTAGGGGGTGTTTGATCAGTTTGGTTTTTCCGGCGTGTCCAGACCATGGAGAAAATCTAAGATGGAAGGGAGCTAAATTCTGTTCAAGGTTTACCCAGTCTTTATTGTTGCTATGGCAATGCCAATCTAACAATCTAGTAATATGAGCTGCTTGATGGTATTTCTTGTAGTCAGGAAGGCCTATTCCACCAAAAAGTTTAGGAAGGGTAAGGAGTTTAACCACTTTAGCCCCGGACCATATTGCTGTCCAAAGACCAGAGCACTTTTTGTGATTCGGCACTGCGTCGCTTTAACTGACAATTGCGCGGTCGTGCGACGTGACTCCCAAACAAAATTGGCGTCCTTTTTTTCCCACAAATAGAGCTTTCTTTTGGTGGTATTTGATCATCTCTGCGGTTTTTATTTTTTGCGCTATAAACAAAAATATTGCGACTATTTTGAAAAAAATGCAATATTTTTTAAATTTTGCTATAATAAAAATCTCAAAAAAGATATAAAAAAACATTTGTTTTCCTCAGTTTAGGCCGATACGTATTCTTCTACATATTTTTTGTTAAAAAAAATCGCAGTTAGCGCTTATTAATTGGTTTGCGCAAAATTTATAGCGTTTACAAAAAAGGGGGTCGTTTTATGGCATTTTTATTATTATTTTTTTTTACTAGTAATGGCGGCGATCAGCGTTTTTTTTCGGTACTGCGATATTATGGCGGACACATCGGACACTTTTGACACATTTTTGGGACCTTCCATTTGTGAAGATCATTGGAAATCCGTTTTAGCAATGGGGTGTTGTTGGCGTGAAATATTGAATTTAAATTTTTGGTGAGGCGGACTCCCAGATATTTTAGGGATGGAGAGACCCATTTGAATGAGTGCGCAGATTTCAAAAGTTCAAATTGACTAGGGGCTAGAGTCAGGTTAAGGGCCTCCGATTTAGTTTTATTTATTTTAAAATTTGAAATGTATCCGAAGGTCTCAAAGATTTTTTGTAGATTGGGTATAGAGAGGAAGGGATTTGTGAGAAAAAAAAGCAGATCGTCCGCAAAGGCCGCTACTTTGTATTCCTTCCCTCCCACTTCAAATTCTTGTACATTCCTAGACAGGTTGATGGTCCTAATTAGAGGTTCTAGAGAGAGTATAAACAAAATCGAGGATAGGGGGCAACCCTGATGAGTTCGGGTCAGATAGCAGATTATTCACCTTAACCTTGGCTTGTGGTTGTTGGTATAGGGCCGATATCCAGGACAACATGTTTCCACCCAGCCCTATATGAGCGCAGGTAGAGAACATGTAGTCCCAGGAAATCCGATCAAAGGCCTTTTCGGCATCAGTGGAGAGAAGCATACCTTTGGTTTTAGACTCATGCGAGAGATGGATCAAGTTTAGTGCTTTTGTGATATTATCACGAGATTCCCGACCTGGCATAAAGCCAACCTGTTTGGGGGCCGATGATTTTGGATAGGAGGGGCTTCAGTCTATTAGCTAAAATTTTTGCCATGAGTTTTAGGTCGACATTAAGTAGCGATATGGGTCTGAAGTTGGCACAATCATTATGATCTCTATCCGGTTTAGGGACTACTGCTATGTGGGCCATAAGGAAGGAGCTGGAGTCTTGTTTGTGTTTTGCCAAATAATTAAAGGAGGATAATAGGGGTTTACAAAGAATGTTGGCGTAGGTCTTATAATATTGGGACGAGAAGCCGTCAGGTCCTGGGCTCTTCCCCGGTTTCAGATCTTTAATGGCAGATTGTAGTTCTAACAGGTTAATAGGCTCTTCTAGCTGAGTAGCATCTTCTTGGGTGAGGGTGGGGAGGTTACAGTCTTTCAAGAATTCCATAATTATTTCCTTTCTGGTACCTGTGACGTGGTGGGGTCTATGCTGCTCAGGAAGATTATAGAGTTTACTATAGAATTGGGAGAAAAGTTCCGCTATAGTCTCCGAGTCATGTCTGAGAATCCCATCTTTGTCTCTGATTGCATGAATGTGGCTGACTGACTGTGATTCTCTAAGTGCCTTGGCTAACAGCTTTCCACTTTTATTTCCCTGCTCATAGAAAATGTTTTTCCTGAAGAAAAGGGATCTTTTAATTTTAATATCTAATAAACCTTTAAGTGAGGATCTACATCTTGTTAATTCTTCTTCCGTATTTATCGATAAGGATTGTTTATGCAATGCTTCTAATCGGGAGATACGGCTCGATAGTGTAGAGATTTTGCGTTCTCTGTCCCTTTTCCTTCTGGAACCCCACTTCATCAATATACCCCTAATTACACTTTTGTGTGCCTTCCAATTGTTGAGTGGGTTTGTGTCTTCTTCTAGGTTTGTCTCAAAAAATGATGTAATTGCCTGATGTACGTCATCCCTTATTATTCGGTCAGTGAGTAGTGTTGCGTTTAATCTCCAATTAAAGGTTGTTGGTTTAGATTGGCCAAACCTCAGGGAGAGAGCAGTAGGAGCATGGTCTGAGAGAGCAATAATACCTATGTCAGCTCTGAGGATGTTACTCAAATCTCTCTGGGAGACAAATATCATATCGATTCGAGAATAGCGTTTATGTGGGGGGGGGGAGAAGAAGGTGAAGTCCTTCTCTGAAGGGTGCAGTGTCCTCCAAGAGTCCACTAGTGTGAGCGATTGGAGCATAGTTTTGATACGTTTCAGTATTCTATAGGATACGTTAGAGTGTCCCGTTGAGGTGTCCTGTAGCGGGGAAAGAGGAATATTAAAATCTCCTCCTAGGATCAAACAGCCTTCCGAGAACCATCTGAGCTCCTCAATAATATGTGCAGAGTTCGGGAAATATACGTTGGCCAGGGAGATGGGGGAGCCCCCCCATGTGCCTTTCAAGAAGATGTAGCGACCATCTGGGTCTGAGATTTGATGTTGGAGTATGAAGGGAGAGTCTTTGTTAAGCAAAATAGAGACTCCCTTGGTTTTAGCGAGAGGGTTGGTGGCATGATAGGTCGTTGGGAAAAACCTATCTGTGAGTTTGGGTATGTTTTGTCCCTTAAAATGGGTTTCCTGGAAAAAAAACTACGGAGGGACGGGACTTTTTGAGTTCCCTTAACATTTTCGTACTTTTTTCTGGAATATTGTGGCCATTAATATTGTGTGATATGATAGTAGGGTGTTTCCCTAAAAAAGAATAAGCCATGATGAATAGAAGAGAAAGAATTAAGAAAGAAAAGGAAAAAGGGAAATGAGAACAAAAAGAAAGGGAGGGGGGTGGAGTGAAGGAATTAAGGGAAGGAGGAGGGCCAATAGAGTATAAGGAAAAAAGAAGGGGGGGAGGGCAGGGAGAGGGCAAGGGTAGGGAGGCAAAGAAAAGAATAGGGTAAATATAAAGACGAGTAGGTAAGCGGGGTTAGGTTGAGTTTTGCTCAAGGTCACACCTAAAGGGTGGAGAGCAGGATGAGTTATTTTATAAAAAGAACCACTGTGTACTCTTGGGGGTGGGTGGGAGGCTCGGGGACGGACTACAGCTATGCCAGGTCCCTAACCTAGGTAACAGTGTTACTACACAGTCACTAAACCAATAGTGAAGGTATATGTTGTATAAGTACGTGAGGAGTACTGGGCCGTGGGATCCAAGAGAAATAAACATACAAAGAAAATATAAACAAAGTTACCTTTGTAATCTTTGGCCTAAACTTGTGCGTACAGAATTTACATAAAACCAGACAGGTGTGGAGAAAAACAGGGTTGGTCAGGCTCCTAACAGTCAATCTAGCTATGTGAGCAAGCGGAGTCGCATGCCCATTTGAAACAAACAAGGCGGTGTATAACGTCACCACCTCTACATATCAGATACGCCTTTGTCTTGATACTTTGCTGGTGGTCCGAATTTTGGGAGTCCAGCAGGGCATATCTGACAGTAGTGCTGGGAAGGTATGCATAACAAACATGGGAAACATTTGGTCAACCAGAAAAGTGGAAAAATCAAATAGAACATACACCAGACTTAAGAGGTTCTAATAAAAACAATGACAAAAATTTCACATAAGGTGTTAGTCAGATCATAGACATGTAGTATTTAGGCCACAAATTAAAAAATTACATGAAAAAACTGTAAGCGTAAGGCTAGCAAGAGGTATAGTTTCAACAGTATCTAGGATACAAGTATATCAGTTCAGTGCAGGATATGAAGACTAACCGACATCGTACTCACGGTTAGAACGACCAGAAATGAGAAGTTGGAATAATTATGAAGGAAGGTGGAGACATCAACATTTCACTTTGCATAGTAAAGCTACAACAACTGTAGGAGAAATTGTTTTGTCTGGTACTGAAGCAAATAACAATAAGGAGTGACAGGAGAGCCAGGGAGGATCATAACCACGAATGACCTGAGCCTGAAAGAAACAGCAAGTGTTAATGCAGAGAGCAAATATAAACAGTGAAGGGTTTGGGTCCATTGTGAAGGCAAAACAACAAACAAAAAACAAAGAAAAAAACATTGCTTTTCCAAACGGTGTGTGCTATGAGAAAGTTTTAAGCATGGTGCGCCATCTTGTGGACATAATAATAGTACATCTCTGCGACGAACGAAAAAGGACAGTGCTTAAAAACAAAAAAAAAAAAACAACAAGAAAAAAAAAAGGGGGTAAGGAGTTAGCGTCCGGACTGATGAGGTGAGAAGGGAAGTAGAATTAGGTAGTTCACGCTGGTTATGTTAGGCAGAACAAAACAGTGGCAGATCTCAACTGTCTACTCCTGGACTAAATAGAGTATTGAAGTTGGGGAAGAACCAGTTCCCAGCATGTGAGGATACAGAAGCCCTGAGTATGAAAAACGGTAAGCACACAGGTCTAGGCCTATTTCACTCTGGGGCTTTTTGAGCTTCTGGAAGGTGCAGGAGAAACATTATAGTGGATGCCAGGATTGCCGCGTTGGTTCTTCTGTCTAGAAGGGGTCATCAGAGATGCATGGGCCAGGCAAATGTTGGGGGTTGTTGATGAGAGGAGGGAGGCGGAATTCTTCATACCATTCCAGCAGCTCCATGGGTGTAATCTGCAGAGCGTCACAAAATTTAGGGAGATCTTCCGGGAGCCTAAGAAGGTGTTGTTTTCCCATATATGTGGCTTGTAAAGCAAATGGGAACTTCCATCTATACAAAATCCCCTTCTCCCTGAGAACAGCCAGTAGAGGCCTCAGAACCCTCCTGTTTTTAAGGGTGATTGGAGAGAGATCCTGAAATAGTTGTACTGCAGCGCCATCATGTATGATTCAGTCTGCGTTTCTTGCTTTCTGCAGGATTCCCTCTTTTAAGACATATTTAGGCAGGCAGCAGATAATATCCCTTGGGGGATCTGTGTCAGGTGCTCTGGGTCTGAGCGCTCTATGCGCGCGATAAAATTCAATGGGGGATTGTTCCGGCCTGTCCACTAGAGTGTTGAAAATGGTGGTCAGGGTTGGCTTCAATTGGTCAGGGGCAACCGATTCCGGGACCCCCCGGACCCTAATGTTGTGCCTGCGCCCCCTGTTGTCGAGATCTTCAATTTGCCTGTTCATATTTATTAAATGTTGGGAGTGCGTAGCTGAGATATCATCAAGTCTGATCAAGGCTCTGTCTCTCCGCTTCCCCGCACGTTCATTCACAGCCATTTGTTCTGATAGCCTGAGCAGTTCAGCTTTAATGTCCGTGATTGCCAGTGCAAAAGAATTCTTAACGTCCGCCGCAATATCAGTCATTGCTGCGTATGTCAGGGGTATGTCTGGGGCAGCGGTACCTTTTGAGGAGTCCTCGAAAGCTGGGAGGGAGATTTCGTCTTCCTCTCTGTCCTCCTCCACGTTCATCATGTGCAGCGACGCCATCTTGGAGGCCTTGCTGCTGCCGCTGTATTTGCTGAGGCTCGTGGAAGGGGATTTCCTGCCTGGAGTGCCCTGCAATCGCAGCGATCGGTTGTGGTAATTTCTCCTTGTCTGGGTTGACATAATCACCCGTGTGAATGGCCGGTTTCAGCTCACGGATCCAACGTACAGCCGGAGCTCCTTCACACAGCTGCCATCCGCTCCGCGTGTCAAGCCACGCCCCCCTAAACCTGAAATTTTGAGCCCTGAAGTATACAGCATATATTTTTGTAAATAAAAAATACATTATACTTACCTGTTCTGTGGATAAGAATTGCACAGAACAACCCCAATCTCCCTCTTCTGGATTCCCCCACTGTCTATCCTGACTTCTCCTTTTCTCAGTGTGCCACCATAGAAAGCTGATTTCTATGGTGGCACACCTGTGGGCTCTATCCTGAGTGTTTTTTTTTACTTTAATGCAGGGAATGTGTCACCAGTGTCACCAGAACGTGTGTCCCCAATGAAAGATTTAACCTCTATTTCTGTTCTGTTGACAACTCAATTTGGGATTTTCTTTTTAGTGTCCCTATTGGAAATGTTCCCTTCTATTCCTGTTGTGGTGAAAAACTAAAATTTGAGTTTTTTTTCACATTCACTTTCAATAATGATGGTAAATAGGAATGAGCCGAACAACTCACCCCCCCCCCCCCCCCCCCCCCCCGTTCGGTTCGCACCAGAACCTGCGAACAGACCAAAAGTTTGTGTGAACTTTAGAACCCCATTAAAGTCTATGGAACTCGAACGTTTGAAATCTAAAGTGCTAATTTGAAAGGCTAATATACAAGTTATTGTCCTAAGAAGTGTTTGGGGACCGGGTCCTGCTCCTGTGGACATGTATCAATGCAAAAAAAAGTTTTAAAAACTTCAGTTTTTTTGGGAGCAGTGATTTTAAATTACTTTTTATCCTTCAGAAATGACACTTTGTGCAGGGACAGTTCTGAGCACGGGAACAAGCGCTGCTTTACAGGCATACTTTGCACACCCCCTAGGTTACGAAATTTAAAGAAATATTTCACTTTTATTGTTTCACTTTAAGCATTATTATAATCACTACTCCCGAAAAAACTTCAGTTTTTTTAAAACTTTTCTTGCATTGATACATGTCCCCTGGGGCAGGACCCAGGTACCCAAACACTTTTTATGACAATAACTTGCATATAATGCCGCGTACACACGATCATTTTTCGGGTTCTAAAAAATGAAGTTTTTCAGGCTCTATAAAAAAACTATGTTTTTAAAACGGCCAACACACGATCGTGAAAAAAAAAATGCTCTAGCAAAGCTTGGTGACATACAACATGTATGACGGCACTATAAGGCTATATTTCCACTGGCGTTTTTACAGCCACTTTTCTGGGCATTTTTTACAGCTTAAAAACGCCTGTCCATGTTTATTTTAGAAATACATTTTTTTTTTTGAGCTGGAGCTTTAAAAACGCAGCGGCAGAGTTTTTGCGAATTTTGAGCGTTTTTTAATGTCTGGCGTTTTTACAGCTCTATTGCCGGAGCTTCAGAACGCACTGGTCCCGCGTTTTTTTTGCAGCTTAAAAACGTCTCAGCCATCTACAGCTCAAAAACGTCATGGTGGGCATGAGGCCATAGACTAACATGGACAGGCGTTTTTAAGCTGCAAAAAAATGCTTTAGCTGATTTTGTGTTAGTAAAAGACGATTCGCGCTTTTCTGTCTGTTACAGCGTGATGAATGTGCTTACTCTATTACGAATGGTAGTTTTACCAGAACGAGCGCTCCCGTCTCATAACTTGCTTCTGAGCATGCGCAGATTTTTCACGTCATTAAAGCCCACACACAACAAGGATCCCAGGCTTAATCTATAAGCAGTTGCTGGAGATCAGGCAAAAGTGTCTTCAGGCATAGCTTTTTTTGGGTGGTAAGTAATTATAGAGTCCTCTTGTGAGCTTACGTTTGACAAATTTTTGGAAAATTTACCATCCCCACATGGGTGTGGACCCTTTTCGAAATACTGAGTTTCAATGGAAGAAACATTCTCCAATTCGACCGTAAGATGACACTATGGCAGTGCTTCTCAAATAGTGGGGCGGGGGGGCCGCGAGGCTCCGTAAAGGGGGGCTCATCAGCGCAGCCATCAATCTCTAACAGGCCGTGTTTGGCGCTCCCGAGCGCGCAGCGGGGAACTCCTGTGCTGGCCGTGTCCCTCGGACACAGCCAAACACAGATCGCGGTAAATAGCCAATAACAGCGGCTATTTACAGCGCGATCTGTGCAGCCATCATCATCTCTCATTGCCGACTCTCTGCTCCTCACACAGACAGGAGGGAGAGAGAATGGAGAACTGAGCGACTTGGAAAAAAAAAAAAAGGTAACAAATCAGTGCCCCAGGATCACCTGTGCCCCCCAGTACCAAAGTGCCCACCAGTACCACAGTGTGCCCACCAGTACCACAGTGTGCCCCCCAATACCACAGTGCCCCCCAGTACCACAGTGCCCACCAGTACCACCGTGCCCACCAGTGCCACTGTGCCCACCAGTACCACTGTGCCCACCGTGCACCCACCAGTACCACCGTGCGCCCACCAGTACCACCGTGATGATACTATTTACAGTTGCGCGGGGTGGGTGCGAAATGTTTTCTTCTTCCTAGGGGGGGCATGACAGAAAATAATTGAGCACTATGGTATCCTAGATGCCATAGGTCATTTATGTAAAAAAATAAAGCCAAGATACTGTTTGCCCAGGTTACAGAGTTGTTTACGTAGGTACAGAGACAATAAAAACATCTGTCAACTGAAATACAACAATAGTTCATTGTTGCCATTGTATCCAACAGCAATTGTTTGAGAAGTATCCCCTCAAACAAACTTTATGTCGGATTCCCTCACCGAGGATGATGGCGGAAGCAGCCAAGGACCGACCGAGGGATTGCTCAGCCTCGTCTGCTGACATCGCGGGCGCGCTGGACAGGTAAGTGTCCATTTTTTAAAAGTCAGCAGCTGCAGTATTTGTAGCTGCTGGATTAAAAAAAAAAAAGGGGGGGACCTCCGCTTTAATATGCAAGTGATTACCCATTTGTTAAAAAGAAAAGACTCCCGCTCTCTGTACAGATCTCCAATAGGATGACATCCTCAGCAGGGTAGGAGAGCCAGAAGAGGAGACACAGGCATGGCCACATAGCACCCCCCTCTCTCAAGCACTCTGTATAGCAAATCTATGTAAGTAGATAACTCTCTCTTTGTATAGGGGATTCATCTCTATATATCAGACCCTTCCCTCTTTTCTCTGTATATATCATATCTCTGTATAGTAGTTTCTCTTTATCCCTGTATCTGGAATCGCTCTGCATAGCAGATATAGCCATGTATCTGACCACCCCTTTCTCTATGCATAGTAGATTTCTCTGCATAGAGGATCTCTCCGTGTATCGGAACTCTGTATTTCTGAATAATGGAGCTGTCTATCTATGGGACCCCTCTCCCTGTGTATATTATATCTCTGTGTGATTTGGATTTTTGTCTCTCTATATAGGAGATCTCTCACAATCTCTCTCTGTATATGGAATATTTTTGTACAATAGATCTCTCAGTATACATATCTATCTCTCTCTTCTTTCTCTCTCTTTCTATCCCCTCACTTTCCCTCTCTCTCTCCTATCTCTTTCCTTCTATCCCCCCCCACTCTCTCTCTCTCTCTCTCTCTCTCCCTTATTATATCTCTCTGGGATCCCTATTTCTCCCTGCCTGTAGTAGATCTATCTTTCTCTCCTTCTATTTCTCTCTGATCCCGATTTCTTTCTTTATAGTAATCCTCTCCCACTCTTTATAGTTGATCTCTCTCTCTGTAGTAGATTGCCCCGTTTAGTAAATATCTCTCTATATATGGGATCTCTATGTATAGTAGTTCTCTCTCTAAACATGGGATATCTTTCTGTATAGTAGCGCTCTCTCTCTCTCTCTCTCTCGCTCTCTGTATAGATCTCTCTCTCTCTCTCTCTCTCTCTCTCTCTGCACAATAGAGCTCTCACTTTTTCTCTGTACAGCAGATCTCTCATTATATGGGATATATCTGTGCAGTAGATCTCTCGCTCTTCACCTAGTAGCTCTTAGCACTCTCCCTTCTCTCTATAGTATCTCCCTCTCTCAGTACTGCTCTTCCTCTCTCTCTATACAGTATCTCTCTCTCTCACTCTCGGGACCCCCATGTGCTCTCTCCATACCTTGTCATGTGTAGTCGCTCTGCATCCAATGGTCGGGCTTGTTGTGGCCCCTAAACGCTCCTCCCTGAGTGTCCCTGCCCTCTGCCTGCTCTTTCCTTCCTTTTAGCTGAGCCAGCTCAGCCATCTGTGTGTTATCATCGGCCACAACCAGGTGCTCCTCACAAGATTTCTGACAGAGGAGTGCAAAGAATTATCAGAAGAGCTGTCCAAGAGCCAAGGAACATTATGGTGTTGGGGCTGTTTTTCAGCATACGGTACTGGCAAACTTCATGTCATTGAAGGAAGAATGAATGGAAAAACGTACCAAGACATTCTTGATAAAAATCTGCTGCCATCCATCAGGATGATGAAGATGAAATGAGGGTGGACATTTTAGCAAGACAATGATCCCAAACACAAAGCCAAGGAAACGCTCAATTGGTTTCAAAGAAACAAAATAAAGCTGCTAGAATGGCCCAGCCAATCACCTGACCTGACTTCAAAGCACTTGTATATCAAAGCAAATTTACCCATAAGAAATATTGGAAACTCAGATGATTCGTTCCTCAACCATTTATTCATAGGTCCTTCAGTTTATAGTCCATATAAAAAGATTATAGCAATGTGATAGGTTGTGTAACCATAAAATGTCCAATCACAAATGGAAGCTTCTACAAGGGAGAAGCAAAATCCAAGTGGAGCTACAGAGTATTAAAGAGAAGAGAGGCTCTAAGTGATTACATTTAATGAAGGTACAACATTAAGCAACTCACATGGTTGATGATGAAAAAAGGTACATCTAAGTATGCAGGCATCCAGGGTAAAGCTGTCCACATAGACCATCATTCTGCACCGCCGGCTCTTACTGCTGTAAGTCTACAATCATGACCGGGAAGACTACCCTGCAGTAGAGTGATCTGAAAGCAAGGCTTGAAGCGCTTGTGGAGTGCAGTGTAGAAGGGATAACGTTGATGGCAGTTCCGAGGACGGTCTATGTGGACAGCTTTACCCCAGATGCCTACATACTTACAGCTGTAAATGTGCCTGTTTTAATCATCAACCATGTCAGTTGCTAAATATTGTACATTCATTAAATGTAACTATATTGCTACACTTAAAAGCACCTCTCTTCTATACTCGGTTGTGACATGACTACATGTATATTAAGACATTGCTCGTTTATCAAGTCAAAGTTTATAAAAAATGTTTTGCTTGTCTTGCAAAATACTCTCAGACCAAGTTACTCTCAATCCAAGGTTTTACTGCACTTTAAATATTGATGGATTCAAATGGATTGGGTACTACAACTATCTCTAAGGCCCCTTTCAGACTGGAGCGGGAGCTGCGTTTATAGCATCTTTAACAATAGCGGCGATATACCACCGAAATTGCCGCGTCATTCGGCTAGCGGTGCGGTATTAACCCCCGCTAGCGGCCGATAAAGGGTTAATACCGCCCGCAATCTATAGAGGCGCATTGCGGGCGGTATTGCCGCGGTTTCCCATTGTTTTCAATGGGAAGGAGCGGTGAAGAAGCGGTATACACGCCGCTCCAAAGATGCTGCTGACAGGGGATTTTTCTGTCCCGCCAGTGCATCGCCTCAGTGTGAAAGCCCTCGGGTGTGCATCACCTCAGTGTGAAAGGGGTCTAAAAGTCCTTAGAGTGCTAGAAGAGCAGCCAGACGCTATTTTTTTGCCATGAAAAGTTTCTATGTACATTTTAACTCAACCAGGTTTAAGTGGAACCTTAGGATTCCTCCAGAAGTTTCTACGGGTTTCTTGAGCTGTGACTGGCCTCCTATTTGATGGTTACAAGGCAAAGTCAGCAGCATGACACCAATGATTTTTTTTTTACCTGTCTGTAGGGTGTTATTATGACAGCCACTGTAGGGATTGCATTCTTCTTACTGACCACCAATGTCAAGGATATTTTGCAATTGACCCCTGATGAATTGATTCCTTAAGACCAGAAACTAATTTTAGGGGTTCTTCTAGAGTAGGGGTCTCCAAACTGCTCCCCGAGAGCCACATGTGGCCCTATGCTAGCTTTTATCTGGCCCTTGGGGCACAATTCCTCCCACTGATATAGGGCACTATTCCTCCCACTGACAACAACAATAGGGCACTATATCTTCCACTGATGGTATTCTATTCCTCCTACTAATAGGGGGAATACTCCTCCCCCTATCGACCACCAAACCTGAGGCCATATTTATTCTCACTGATGCTGGGCCCAGGGCCGGATTTGCTCTCCCAGCCGCCCCAAGGCCAGGTTCCGCAATGCACCCCCTCCCCGCCAACCGAACCACCCCCCCCCCCCAAATTAACGGAGAATGGCAACCGGATGGCAGGGGCGGCACGGTTAGTTGAAATACTATTTTTTTTCTTTTTTTTTTTTACATTTTTATCACTTTTTTATTTTGTAGCTTGTCGTTTACTTTTTTTTGTTTACATTTTTAATTACTTTTTTATTTTAATAATTTTATTATTATTTTTTTTTTTTTTAATTACTTAACTTTATTGCTATCACACAGGAGAAAACAATCCCATGTGTGATAGCAATTGGAGGTGACAGGTTCTCTTTATTGACCCTGTCACCTCCAAATCAGGAGTCCTAGCACTGTGCTAGAACTCCTGTCACAGCTGAGATAGGAAGAGCACAGCTCACTCCTTTCACAGTGTAAATCGGTGACAGGGACAGTCGCAGGAGACAAACTCGGCGGCCTGGGGGAGGTTGGAGTCCCTAAAACAGAGCCAGTATGTGGCGAGAGGTATGTGGGGGGGGGGGGGGCGGACAGCAGCACACATTTTAAAAGTGATTGCGTCGACATTGCCGCAATCATTTGTTAAAGAGCGAGCCGATTCAAGAAAGCAACTTAACGCCCTTAACTAGCCGTTGCCCTTTGTTTGAAAAGTTTGGAGACCCCTATTCTAGAGTATGAAGGTAGAGAAAGGCCACTTTAAATAGTCAAAAAGCCAGACAGGCATACAACAGAATGCATTTGGTAAGATGTATAATACTTTGAAAAATACAAATACAAACTTTGCCCACCACTCTTGGCATAAATAAAAAGGGACACATTTTTATTTTATTTTTATTTAATCTAAAGCAGGGAGATTTTAAATGGAATAAAACCTGGAAATATTAAAAGAAAACATAAAATCATCAGGTATTTGAAAGTTTGGACTGCTATTATTTCAGTTTGAGAGCCCTCTAGTGGTTAATAGAGTTTAGTGGCAGCAAGACCAATGAGCCCAATTTAATTTATTACTAAATTAAAGGAGACGTTCACCTTTGGGAACATTTTACATATTTTACATGTAACATGTTCCCATTGCAGCCTTTCCCCAATCTGCCGCCTCTAGTAACAGTGCCAGGAATCTTCTCTCTGAACTCGCTTTCACAATTTAAAAAAAATATACGGCCCAGCAAATACAAAAAGTTATCCTACGCTATGTTTTGTACTTTCAATTTTTTTCAATAAAAATCTATTGAAAGTGAAAAAAAATATGCGGCAATGCGGTACAGTGTTCTGTGAATGAATGAACTACAAGTACCAACAGCATTTGTGGCTGTTAGCTTGTAGTTCTCAATGAACTGCCACATTGCTATTGAGCATTCTAGGTAGTACATTGTTTCCTCCTGTCATTGTGTAACTGTCTGCTTGTATGAGGTAAAAGTAGACAGCTTACACAGACAGTCTGCAGGAGTCCTACATTTCTTCTGTTTGGAGGTACAATTGTTTGCAGGCTCCTAGTAAAAACAAATTAACAAAGCAACACAAAATAATAATTTGTACCTACAAAGAAATGTGTATTTATTATTATAATTTTTTTTACAATGGTGAACTTATCCTTTAGCCCCTTCCCGTCCGGTCTATTGCATTGCTCTGGTGCGATCTGTCAGCCACCATGTCCACCAGACAAGGACAATGACAGATCACTGCACTGGCCTGCTGCTGGTACCATGTGATCACTGTGGCCAATCACAGCAGATCACATGACAGCTGTACACAATGAAAGGCTTTGATTCATGTCAGACAGGGCCAATCCCAGCCCACTTGTACCTTGTGACCAGTCACAGCTAAACACAAAAGTAAATACTTAAGTAATAGTTTTCATTCAGAAAAAAATGGTTGCTTATAACTGTACAATTCATAGTTATAAGCAGTCATATGGTAATACTGTATTGCTCTCATAACTGTATGTAAAAAAATGCAAACTAATTTTATTTATTTTTTACATACTGTCACCGGGCAGTGTCCCTGTTCATCGTCACACCATTTATATGGTAATAAATAATATCAATGCGGCGCTACCTACAAAGTGCGAATTATAGTGTTGAAGACTGAGTGAACACAGCAAACCTTTAAAACCATATATAACAACATTCCTTAGGCAGAGATTCAGTGGATCAGCCCTTCAGACCTTTACGTGATCTGTCACGCAACTTTACTGTTTTTGCATAGTGTTGCACTATGGAAATTTCCTTTGTCTTATAGGTCCTTGAATGGAGGAGAGGAGGAGGATTATTATAGCACAATGAGAGATTCTATAACATTAACCATCCTTAATTGCTGGCCCACAAACCTTATCCCTTGTTTTGTTCTTTAACACTATAATTAGCACTTTGTAAGTAGCGCCACATTTATATTTATATTTATATTTATTTTCATTTACCTTCATGTGGGGACACATTTGATTGTTGGCTGCAGCTCATATTATTTCACCTTTTTATTTACTGTGGTTTGAGCATTAGTTAAAAAAAAAATGTTTTTCACCATTTACAGTATATGATGGTGCTGTACTGCACTGGTGACCATATGTAAAAAAAAAATGTGAAAAAATAACTGTTTTTAAAAATGTTTTCATTTTTCACAAAACTTTAAAAAACACTCACCATGCCTATTACTAAATACCTTGGACTGTCTAATTTCCAAACATGGGTCATTTGGGGGATATTTGACCGCAGCCCATCAGCATAAAAGCAGCCTCAGGCCCCTTTCAATCGATCGGTTCAATGAATCGGACCCTCTATTCACTTCTATGGATCGGCAGATGTAAACAGACTTTTTTCCCGTTTACACCCGCCTACCTCCAATCCGATCTGCTAAAAAAAACTGAAGTGGATCTGTCCCCTTCCATCTGATTGGATCAGAGGACCCATAGAGTAGATTGGGCCATGTCTGCTTGGCATATGCAGACTGGATACAGACCTGTCATCTGCCCACTGTGCTCATTGTGGCCCGCGACTGGTTACTAAGTCCTCGTACACACGATAGGATTGTCAGAAGACAACGGTCTGATGGACCGTTTCCACCGATCGTGTGTGGGCCCCATAGGTTATTTAACCTTCGGTTAAAAAAAAAACAACTTGCTTTAAAATTTAACTGATGGATACCTAACAATAGGTCAAAACCGATCGTTAGTAGGCACGACCATCGGTTAAAAATCCACGCATGCTCAGAATCAAGTCGACGCATGCTTGGAAGCATTGAACTTCATTTTTTTCAGCACGTCATTGTGTTTTACGTCACCGCGTTCTAACACGATCGTTTTTTTAACTGATGGTGTGTAGGCACATCAGAGCATCGGTCAGCTTCATCGGTTAACCTATGACAACGGAATGGATTCGACGCATGCGTGGAAGTATTTTACTTCCTGGAGTGGTGACGTGGCGGCGTCAACGTCACCGCCACGTCACCGCGTCCTCAGCCAGAGGGGATTTTCGTCCGATGGTGTGTACACGCCATCGGACCAAAATCCGATGAGACATGTCCGCTGCAAACGGTCTGTCAGACATGTTTGAGCGGACATGTCTCATCGTGTGTACACGGCCTGAAAGGGAGGACTATGTGACATCTATAAACAGCAGGACACCACTAGCATATAGAGCTGCTTTTTCCTTTTAATGGAAAATAACTTTCTTATATGTGTCTTACAAGTGTTAAAGAAGGCTATGTGACAAAGGAAAAAGCAGTCAGGTCAAGGGGCATAAGGGAGCTGGTCACGGAATGAAGTGTAATGCCCGTACACACAATTGAAATTGGCCAAGGAAAAAGTTAGACGGAAATTCCGAGGAATTACATCAGAGTTTAGATAGAGAACATGTTCTCTTTTACTCCTATGGAGTTCTATCGGAATTCCGATGTGATTTTGGTCGGACAAAGGTCTGACCGTGTGTACGGGGCTTAATATTCGAGTTAGTAAATGTTTCATTGATTACTAGATTTACAGGTAAAAATCATGCATCTTCTTTCCTGTATATTTTGTATTGCTGCCAATAGCCAAAAAGACAGCAAATCATGCATCTGAACATTTAGGCCTTCAGGCTAATTCTGCCCACTGTTATGATTGGTGGGTGGTAATGCTACTGTTCCCTACTGAGAAGAGCTGAGGCTGTCGCCCCCAGGAGCTGTTTGGCTTTTTTAGTGTACCGTAAAATACAAAACCGTTGCGTTTCAAGTCTGACCAGCTATCCTGCTGTTCATGATCATTTTAAGCAGTATAAAGAAGTATCCCACCTAATAGCCTAAAGGGTGAAAAACCCTTCATTAATGACATAATGTTATAAATGTGTTCTGACTGAAACAGAAATAACTCAATGTAAGGAATAATGGTGTACATCACTTCAAATGGCTGCACCATTATGTACAGTTGTGCTCATAAGTTTACATACCCTGGCAGAATTTATGATTTCTTGGCCTTTTTTTAGAGAATATGAATGATAACACAAAAACTTTTCTTTCACTCATGGTTAGTGTTTGGCTGAAGCCATTTATTATCAATAAACTGTGTTTACTCTTTTTAAATTATAGTGACAAAAGAAACTACCCAAATGACCCCAATCAAAAGTTTACATACCCCAGTTCTTAATATTAATATATATTATTATTGCCCCCTTTAACATCAGTGACAGCTTGATGTATTTTCTGGTATTTGTGGTTGAGGCTCTTTAACTTCTCAGATGAGTTCCTGTAAATTATTGGGCTGTCTTGCCTGAACTGCACGTTTGAGGTCTCCCCAGAAGTGGCTCAATGATATTGAGGTCAGGAGACTGAGATGGCCACTCCAGACCCTTCAATTTATTCTGCTGTAGCCAATGACAGGTCAACTTGGCCTTGTGTTTTGGATTATTGTCATGTAGGAATGTCCAAGTACGTCCCATGCGCAGCTTCCTGGCTGATGAATGCAAATGTTCCTCCAGTATTTTTTGATAACATACTAAATTTATCTTGTCATCAATTTTGATCAAATTACCTGTGCCTCCATGTTTCACAGTAGGAATGGTGTACCTTTCATCATAGACCTCTCCAAATGTAGAGTTTATGGTTGTGGCCAAAAAGCTAAAGTTTGGTCTCATCACTCCAAATGACTTTGTGCCAGAAGGTTTGAGGCTCGTCTCTGTGCTGTTTGTAAGCAGGTTACTTAGTGGCATTTGCGTAGTAATGGCTTTCTTCTGGTGACTAGACTATGCAGCTCGTCTTTCTTCAAGTGCCTCCCCATTGTGCATCTTGAAACAGCCACACCACATGTTTTTTTATCGCTGAACTGCAGTCCTTTAAAGTAGACTGTTTTGTCCTCACTACACGTTATCCTGTGTGCATTTTGACATGCAGCTAAACCTTTCTATTCTCCAACAAACCAGACTGTGTGAATGATTTGTGAGGCTTTACTGAAACAAACAGGATGAGGTGAAACTGGGATCAAATGGAAAGAAACATACAGTAATGCCTCATACACACGACCATTTATAGGGTTGTATAAAATGACGTTTTGTTTTGGGCTCCAGAGCATTTTTCACAATCTAAAATAGGCATTAAAAATTTAGATGTAAAAAGAATAAGATCGCGCTAAATTACTGTAAAATAAAAAAACAGTAAACATAAAATAAAAAATTATTATAACAAAATCCAATAAAAGGACAAACTAAATTATATATATATATATATATATATATATATATATATATATATATATATATATATATATATATATATATATATATCTATATATCATATGTAGGATTGTTCGTTATATATCAATATTCCAATACTATGCGATCACAAACAAATACATAGTCCACCGGAAAGATCAAAGTTCATGATAGGAAATCTCCCAAGTGCAGAAGTTTATGGCACAATCCAGAAAAGGTGCTGAGAGAGGAAGCCTCCACCACAATCACATGTAGCCTCTTACCAGATGCAATTGAAAATGTAGCCTTGAAAAATAATAGGAAGTCCTGAGAGGAAATCCCCCGTCCTAATGTCCTGGATAAAGGCAATCTCCCCCACATTCGATAAACCGTCAAGGTATATAAATGGAGACAGAAAAGGCTTGCATAGTGTAAAATCTCTAATTTATTATAATAGAAACGAGTATGCACTTACAGTAATCAGAAGAATAAAAGGCATCCAATATGTAAAAAAGCCGGCCGGCTCGCAGACACACAACCCGTATCTTCAGGGTAGAGACCAATTGCGCGATGAAGATGATGCACAAGTTTGCCTGCTAACAGTTTTCTGAAGACAAGCAGACAAAGGACATGGATTACTTGAACCATGTACTGTGGTCTGATGAGACCAAGATACACTTTTTTTGGTTCAGATGGTGACACGTTGGGCCCAATTTGGACATTTTCACTTAAGGGTGTACTCACTTTTGTTGCCAGTGGTTTAGACATTAATGGCTGTGTGTTGCAGTATTTTGAGGGGACAGCAAATTTACACTGTTATACAAGCTGTACACTCACTACTTTACATTGTAGCAAAGTGTCATTTCTTCAGTGTTGTCACATGGAAAGATATAATAACATATTCATAAATATGTGACGGGTTTACTCACTTTTGTGAGATACTGTAGATAGCCACAGACGTGAATTGATTGTTTTGAAACCTGGCATTTCTTCTTTATTCTGCTCAAAGGCAATTATTCTGCACAGAAATATTGTAGCACTGGAGATGTTTGGCCATACTATCCCTCCCACCTCCATAGACATAAACATAAACACATGTGATCCAAGCTTGATAGAGGTATATGTGAAAACAAAACAAGTGGGGTATCATGCCTACATATATGACTGCCTTGTAATGTACAATAAAGCCAGCTTTTGATTGCCATAAAAATTAAGATTTGGCAGTGTCACATTATGTACACACAATTCACCTTCATCTTATGTTTATGGCAAAACTATACTGGAGTGTGATTGCCAGCAGTAATAATTTGAGAGTTCCGAAAAACAATCCAATTTTTATTCACCGATGCCCAATTGATCACACTGTCTACGGCAAAAACTCTCAAGGAGATTTTGCGTATTATCCTTGCTAAAAGCCAACAAATTATCAACCATCAGAAGAATGCATTCATCCCCTTATCAGTCAGTTTACCGTTGGACTATTCTATTAGGAAAGTTAATCCTGATTAGCTGCAGAGGTGATGGGGTTGATATTCCCATATCATTAAAGAACATTTCTCATTACCAGACTCTGATAGTAATGACTATATCTTAATGCACTAACACATTATCTTAGACAATCTCTATGTAATTTCTGCACTGCTGATTGCTAATTTATGAATTTCCTTGTAACAAAGTTGACAGGATGAAAAGTATTTAAGCAAATGCTATTTTTATACTGAGTTTAGTTTAAAATTTACATGAACTTGAAACAAATGTTTAAAAGTTACTATTCATTTTATAGTATGAAAACTATTTTGCAAACATATGTATAAGATGGAAACACTCTACTAAGTGTGAAAGCAAACCTGCAGTGAGCAAATATGTAGGATGCCACTGTTAACCTCTCCTCAATAAAATACTAGTCCCCTTACTGTCGTCCTGATTCAGTAGATTCGGTACCTCATAAAGGCATTATAAACCTTCCAACTTGCACCTTGTGTTTGTCACCTGCATACAATGTGTATTGTTCCTATAGATTCATGATGCCATTTGTTGGCCTGCACACACAGCCTTTAGTAGAGTAAATCTTCAAATTTCTGTTTTAGCAGTTTCTGTTTGTGTTCAAACATGAGACGTGGCATGGCACTGCACAAGCTAATGCATGATATTTGTCTGTAGTCTAAGAACTCATACTTCCTGTGTAGAAACTACATATCCTACAATCTCTGGGTCTCTCAGTCTAGCACTGCTTCAGGTGAGAGCTAAATAGTAATTACATCTGATGCAGACACAAGCAGACAAAGCTATTAACAGAGACATTGCAATGCTGGAAGAGATGTTTTTCTTCACATTAGCACTCCCACATTTATGATATGACACGGAGGAAATGGCAGGGCATGGATTGGATGTTGTGTGACACAGAACAAGAAGTTGCCTGTCCCTTTAGTGAATAGGGAGAAGCTAAGCAAATTAATAAATAGACATAGGGGAATTGATCAGCCATGACACAACAAACTACAGTCATAACATGCGAGCCATCATTACAAGGTAAGGCAAACAAGCTATACAGGAATTATAACAACACTAATGCTTGGGGAAAAAAAAATACATTTGAAAGTGCAAAATGGATTTAAGTCACGTTATAAGTAGTATGCAGATTAGGAGCTTTGACTTTATTTCTGATCCTTTGTCCTTGCTTTAGAAGATTAATGTCTCAAAGTACTGAAACTAGAGACAGCTTGCCAACTAGCATTTCTCACAGTATATTGATGTATTTGATTAATAACACAATCTTAACACAATATGCAAATATATTGCAGTAAAATATTTTGTATCTATTGAGACCGTATGTCAGGGTCCTACACAAAGACGTGTGCGAAGATGTGCACATGCTCATAATAATTCTCAAGTGACAACTAGAGCTTCCCTAACTTGCGCTCATGCTCATAATAATTATCTAGTGACAACTAGACATGCCCTAACTCGTGTGCCTTCCCACGCACGTGCGCATTAGCATGAGTGAATATCTGGTGCTCTCTTGCCTATTTAAAGTGGCTCCAGAGACCAGAGTATTTCTGAGTGCTTGTCAACTTCTACTGCATGTGAACTGATTCTGTATTTGCTCCTGTGAATACCTGGCCTGTTTGACTTTGCTAATTTCTGATACCTTGTTGCTGACCTGGCTTGTGACCTCACTTCCGTTTGCCCACCATTCTAGAGCCTTCTCTGCTTGCCTGATACTGACCCTGGCCTAGCCCTGACTCTGCTCTGGATCCGATTCTTTAACTCTGCTGCTTGGCCGTTACAGACTTCTGCCTACCTGACATCCTGCAGTCCATCAGTTTGCTTGCTGTCCTGCACTTGCTGCCATGTACCTGCATATGCCAGTCTACCAGTCTTCTTGGCACCTGCTGCAAGTACCTTCCGTCCAGGATCTCCAACCAAGCACCCATACCACTCCGTGCCATTTTAGATCCCGTTACCATCTGCAGGAAAAACAGGACAGTAGGTGTAAGGGAAAGCCCACCCATCAGCTCACCTTCAACCAGGTACGTGACACCTTACTTAGTCCTGAATATGCCAAACAACTGTTTTGGAAAATTTGAAACCAACAATAAGTAGCTGTTGTGAGAAGACTACAAAGGATTTTTACCATGGTTTCCCTATTACCCGGTCTTTTGTTTGTGGTGCAGATCACATATATAATATACATTACCCTCTGTCTAGTGGCTAAAAGAGACAGTCCAGTCACATTGGGGGATTTACTAAAACTGGTGCACACAGAATCTGGTGCTGCTGTGCATAGTAACCAATCAGCTTCTAACTTCTGCTTGTTCAATTAAGCTTTGACAATAAAAGCTGATTGGTTACTATACGCAGCTGCACCGGATTCTGTGTGTACCAGTATTCGTAAATCTCCCACAATGTTTAAATGGCAGATAATCTACCTGTTTTACATGTTTGTTTGTTTTTATGACACAGACCTACCAGCTATTATGAAGAAAGAGTAGCCACACAGGGGTACTAGATTTTTAATGAATTCTGAGAGACTGGTAAAATCACATGTACCCCCAAAATATTAAAGTATATGTGAACCTAGGTAGTCCATCTTTAAGACCATGTTTCATATTGCATCCATATTTAAGGAGTAACATGAAACCTGGTTATAGTCTGCAGCCCCTCACCCCCAAACTGCCCTTCCACTTACAGAAGCCATGGGTTCTCCTCCCCACTGGATCTTGTCATTATGTAAATTGGGTGCGGTTGTGGCTGGAATCTGTAAAGGAAAAACTACAAGTCCCATCTATTACCGTGGCAGAGGGACTTTATGTTCTCAATGGAGCACAAACAAAGTGAGGTCTGCCCTTGTAGTCCATTGATACTTCCTTCAGCCCCATAACTGAAATTGTGTATCTTAGCAAGCACCTACGGTTGGAACAGTCTGCAGAAGTCAGCGCACTGTACCCACAATTCACTGATTACAGTCCCTATGCTTTGCAGGCTCAAAAATGCCCAAAGGAATTTGAGCCCAAAAAAAGAACATGTTTTCTCTATCAGAGGTAAAGCACAAGCATATCACCTTTATTTAATACTGACTTTTAATTCATGCAATAGCTGTTCCCTGATTCCGCACTCCTAATCTCATTACTTGAACCAGTGTCTCTGTAATTAATACAAGCAATAATTAAAACATCAGAAGCTATTTCGGTTGGTTTAATTGTAAAGGTTATCTGTTTTTAGAAATTGTGCAGATAACAGACTTTTAATATGCCTCTCGCTGCTTCCACTTCTTGTGCATTCAGAGTATATTTAAGATATAAATGAATTCCTAATTTCTACTAAATTGTTCACCTCATTTATTATTGTCATCCATCTACGTTATCTTAACTAAACTCTAGAGCCTATCATAACATGACACCTTCTGTTCCATTTAGTCTTTACATAATATACAGTGGATATACAAAAGTCTACACACCCCTGTTAAAATGTCAGGTTTCTGTGATGTTAAAAAATTTGACACAGATCAATCATTTCAGAACTTTTTCTACCTTTAATGTGACCTATAAACTATACAACTCGATTAAAAAACAAACAAATCTATTAGCAGGGGGAAGTAAAAATAAAAAAATAAAATAATGTGGTTGCATAAGTGTGTGAATCCTCTTATAATTGCGGAAGTAGCTTTGTTCATAATTATGTTAAACATTCTAACTCATGTTAAATAGAAGTCAGTATGCACCTGCCATCATTTGAAGTGCCTCTGAATAACCCCCCAAAACACTTCAGCTGTTCTAGTAGGTCTTTTCTGACATTTTCTTAGTCGCATCCTACAGCAAAAGCCAAGGTCCACAGAGAACTTTCAAAGCATCAGAGGAATCTCATTGTAAACATGTATTAGTCAGGAGAAGGGTACAAAAGATTTCCCAAGGCATTAGATATACCATGTATAGCAGGGCAGTACCCTGCCAGGGTCCAGGTCTAATAAACAACCAGTTCACTAATGAGTCAGCTGTGTTCTGGGCTTTAAGTAATCAGCAGACCAAGACTCTAGGCTCCCAGTTGGAAATGACTCCACCCTGCAGACAGTAAGTCTGGGCATGGGAGTCAGGAGGGCTTCACCTAGGAGAGAGAGAGGTGGGAGCCAGTGTAGAACAAGGCTACTTGCTGTATGCATGGGGGTGCTGAGCCAAGGCCCTAAAGCTTAAGGCCTGAGCTGGAGAGCTGCGTTTACAAGCCAGGAGGGCTGAAAAATTATTTACTTTCTTAGCAGGACTGAAAGACTGAATACCCCTGCAAGGGAATCTTCTGTTTGTAAGCTGCAGGAATATCTGGCAAGTACTGGCTGTGTGGTACATGTGACAATCTTCCGTATTCTTCATATGTCTGGGATATGGGCTAGAGTGGCAAGACAGAAGCCTTTTCTTACGAAGAAAAACATCCAAGCCCAGATAAATTTTGAAAAAACATATCTGAAGTCTCCCAAAAAAATGTGGGAAAATGTGTCATGGTCTGATGAAACCAAGGTTGAACTTTTTGGCCATAATTCCAAAAGATATGTTTGGTGCAAAAACAACACTGCACATCACCAAAAGAACACCATACCCACCATGAAGAATGGTGATGGCAGCATCATGTTTTGGGGCTGTTTTTCTTCAGCTGGAACAGGGGCCTTAGTTAAGGTAGAGGGAATTTATGAACAGTTCCGAAATTCTGTGAATATTGACACCTTCAGGCTTCTGCTAGAAAGCCGAACATGAAGAGGAACTTCATCTTTTAGCATGACAACGACCCAAAGCATACATCCAAATCAACAAAGGAATGGCTTCACTAGAAGAAGAATAACGTTTTGAAATGGCCCAGCCTGAGCCCAGACCTGAATCCCATTGAAAATCTGTGGGGAGATCTGAAGAGGGCTGTGCACAGGAGATGGCCTCGCAATGTGACAGATTTGGAGTGTTTTTTGCAAAGAAGAGTGGGCAAATATTACCAAGTCAAGATGTGCCATGCTCATAAACTCATACCCCAAAAGACTGAGTTCTGTAATAAAACCAAAAGGTGCTTAGTTTAAGGGTGTGCACACTTAAGCTTTGTACACACGATCGATCAAACCGATGAGAGCGGTCTGAAGGACAGTTGTCTTAGGTTAACCGATAAAGCTAACTGATGGTCTGATGTGCCTACACACCATCAGTTAAGAAACCGATCGTATCAGAACGCGGTGACGTAAAACACAACGACGTGCTGAAAAAAATGAAGTTCAATGCTCCCAAGCATGTGTTGACTTGATTCTGAGCATGCGCAGGTTTTTATCCAATGGTTTTGCATACTAACGATCGGTTTTGACCTATCGGTTATCAATCCATCGGTTAAATTTTCAAAGCAAGTTTGCTTTTTTTTAACCGATGGTTAAGTTTGAAGGCTGACCACAGGTTCGCCTGAATTTGTAGGAGGAGTCGGGAGGTATTTAAACCCACCCTCTATCCTCCTTCCTTTCGACGGTTTCTTTCATGTGCTGTGCCTGTGATCATCATTTCCGGTGCGACCCGTCTGACATCACTTCCGGGTTTCGTCTCTGTTAGCTGGACGTGAGGATGCTTGAGGGGGCCCTTGTCTACCGGTTTTATCTTAAGGAGTCAGTCAGGGGCCACAGGCGGGCGGCCCCCTCCAGTTGGTCTGTATCGGGCATCTACAGCTGGAGAGCTCCCCCACTGACACGTGTAATTTCCAGGGCGACCATGTGACGTCACTTCTGCATTTTTGTTTCCTCTGGATGGCTGTGCGATTGTAGCAGGCTCCGCTTCTCTGCGCTCTCACGTGCAGGGTTCAGGTTTCATTCAGGGGGGCTGGGGGGCAGCGGTTTTTCTGGTTTCTAGGGGCCTTGGTGCTGGCCGCTGGGGGAGCCGGTGGGCGGAGCCAGGCAGTGACGTGATGTATCAGTGGCATTGGCTCCTCTGTATCCCCGCTATGTTCCCGCCTATGTTTTCCCATTTGTACCGCTCCTCTGTTTCTCTGAAAACACCACTCCTGAGACTCGGAGGGGGGTGTTTGAAAGTGGGGAGGTGGTAGCAGGGTGGGGGGTCATTCATGGGGCTGACCGCGTGTTGGCTTTGGGGGGCCCGGCTCCATCCTTCTCGGATCAGTACCAGTTAGATGAGAGTGCTGGCAGTGTTCCTCCTACCACCTATCTCCCTGCTGCTGTATGCAGGTTCTAACACATGTCACTTCGCACTGACATCTCTTTATTCAGCTGTGCAGTGATTGGCTGGAAGGAGCATCTTCCTCAGACCCGCCTGTCTTCCCTGTGGCATGTGTCGTTCACAGTGATAACCAGTGTGTGCTGAGGTTCTCCTCAGGCTGGGGTTGTTGGGGCTGGGGGCAGTGTATCAGTCAGCGGCTGTATGTTGGTATTGGGGGGGGAGTCTTGTGAGCGGTTTGTGCATTTCTATCTCCCCGTCTTAGGTTTCTGGTTGGAGTGTGTTCAGTCAGTGGGCTCGGTGAGTGTATGTTTTTAGTCAGATACGGTATGCTATTCCATTTACGTTTCCCATGCGGTTACGTTTCCCATGCAATTATGTTTTCCTTGCTAGTCATGTCGTTTCTCGTGCAATTACGTTTCTCATGCGATTACGTTTCTCATGGTATTCATGTTCTGTATTCATTATCTAATGCGATTTTTGTTTCGTATGGTATTCATGTTCTTATGTGGTTACACTTGTCATGGTATTTGTGTTCTCATGCGATTATGTTTCTCATGCGATTACGTTTCTCATGCGATTACGTTTCTCATGGTATTCATGTTTTGTTTTCATGTTCTTATGCGAGTCATGTTCTCATGTGATTTTTGTTTCTCATGGTATTCTTGTTCATATGCATTACGTTTCTCACGGTATTCATGTATTCTCATGCGAGTCATGTTCTCAAGAGATCACGTTTCTCGTGGTATTCATGTTTCGTTTTCATGTTCTCATGCGATTTTTGTTTCGCATGGTATTCATGTTCTCTCGCGATTATGTTTCTCATGGTATTCTTGTTCTGATGCGATCACGTTTCTCGTGCGATTTTGGTTCGCATGGTATTCATGTTTTGTATTCGTGTTCTCATGCGTTTGTTTCACATGGTATTCATGTTCTCATGTGATCACATTTCTCATGCGATCACGTTTTTCATGCGATCACGTTGCGCATGGTATTCATGTTCTCATACGATTACATTTCTCATGGTATTCATGTTCTCATGCGATTTTGTTTCGCATGGTATTCATGTTTTGTATTCATGTTCTCATGCGATTTTGTTGCACATGGAATTCGTGTTCTCATGCAATTACGTTTCTCAGGTGATCACGTTTCTTAGGCGATCACGTTTCTCATGCGATCACTTTTTTCCTTTTGATCACGTTGCGCATGGTATTCATGTTCTCATACGATTACATTTCTCATGGTATTCATGTTCTCATGCGATTTTGTTTCGCATGGTATTCATGTTTTGTTTTCATGTTGTCATGCGTTTTGTTGCGCATGGTATTCATGTTCTCATGCGATTACGTTTCTTATGCGATTACGTTTCTCATGCGATTACGTTTCTCATGGTTTCATGGTATTCATGTTCTCATGCGATTATGTTTCTCATGTGGTTATGTTTCTTAGGCGATTGCATTCCTCACGCGTTTGCGTTTCTCAGGCGATTGCGTTTCTCATGAGATTGCGTTTCTTATGTGTTTGTAAGGCTAGTTATGTTCTAATGTGTTCACGCTCCTCATGCTATTCGTGTGCTCGTGCGACCATGTTTCACGCCATTACGTTTCTCATGCAATTGTGTTTCTCATGCAATTACGTTTCTCATGCAATTACGTTTCTCAGGCTAGTTATGTTCTCATGTGTTACGTTTCTCATGCAATTACATTTCTCATGTATCATGTCCTCATGTGTTTACGTTTCTCATGCTAATTATGTCCTCATGTGTTTACGTTTCCCATGTATCATGTCCTCATGTGTTTACGTTTCTCATGCTAATTATGTCCTCATGTGTTTACGTTTCTCATGTATCATGTCCTCATGTGTTTACGTTTCTCATGTATCATGTCCTCATGTGTTAACGTTTCTCATGTATCATGTCCTCATGTGTTTACGTTACTCATGCTAATTATGTCCTTATGTGTTTACGTTTCTCATGCTAATTATGTCCTCATGTGTTTACGTTTCTCATGTATCATGTCCTCATGTGTTTACGTTTCTCATGTATCATGTCCTCATTTGTTTACGTTTCTCATGTATCATGTCCTCATGTGTTTACGTTTCTCATGCTAATTATGTCCTCATGTGTTTACGTTTCTTATGCTAATTATGTCCTAATGTGTTTACGTTCTCGTGTGATTACATTTTCTCATGCTGTTCATGTTCTCATGTGTTTTATGTTTTCTCATGTGTTTACGTTTTCTCATAAAATTTTGTTCTTCTCATACAATTTTGTTTTCCTAGTTGGTAGGTTTTATTACGTCCCACCACGGCAGTGTTCCTTTCACTTATTCTTTTTCATACGTCATCAAACTACTCATATATCACTTGCCTGACACATCCTCAGGTTCATAGGCTTGAGTGTTACGTTTTAATTGGCCTGATTAGCCTCAGTTAGCTCGGCCTTGCTAGACACGTTTTCAGTCTTGTGCTACGTACACTATCCTGCACGACGTTACTGCATCTTTAGTCTCGGTCAGCTGCTTGAGTAGTGGTAAGGGAGGTAGAGATTTTCCTTTTCCTAAGGTAAGTTGGGGCTCGTTGGTTATTTCTTGTGTATAACGATGTTGTTCTTGTTTGCAGATGTCATGTCACGGGCAGCAGATATCGAAGACTTTCCCGCCATCCGTCCTTCTCCGGTTAGGGGTTGCGGTACATGGTAGCTCGCCACCTTTTTCCAGCAGGTCCTAGGCTCATACACCTGTGCCACACCGTCCCAGTTTTCCTGCTACAAATGAAGCTGGTCAGCTAGTCATGTTCATTTTAGCCTAGGAAGCTTGTGACTCCTGGGATACCTTCCAGGTTTTTCCATCTCGGTATCTTGGGTTCTTTTGCCCATTCAATATCTACTTTGTCTTTTTTTGCCACTTTTGGCTCAAGCGGTCCTACCAACTGGTGCTCGGTCAGTCTTAGACAGTCTCTTGGTGTCTACTGCAGATGTACGCAGGGATAGGCCACTTTCCTTTGCCTAGTGCTCCCTTCTTCGCTAGCACAGTACATGACAAATTGCCGTTCCCTGCTGCCTAGACTAGGGTTGCACTTCATGCTTATATTGGCTGTGATTTCAGTATAGACGCAGTTTTGTCTGCTTTTCCTCAGGGGGTCCGCATTCACGTTAAGGAGTTACTGTATGTTGGTGGGTTTGCACCCATTTCTGGACATATCCCGGATCCACATGTTGGGCTGTCACAGGCTTTCTTGCGTTGGCGGCTCAAAGTTACATACGGCTACTTTCATTTCAATCTCTTGTAAGCTCATCCTACGGTCTTATTTTTGCCCCCTTTTAGGCTTACTGACCACGTGACCCTGGCACACCCCAGGTCACTTTCCGTGTTTTTGTCCCAAACCTTTCCCTAGCACGATTACCTGAGACTCTGAGTACAAATAACCTATGGGCCCCACACACGACCGGTTTTGAATTCTGGTTAACCTATCGTGTGTACGCAGCTTTATACAACCATATTATTATTTTTATTTTTTTTATGTTTACTTCCCTCAACCTAAAAGATTTCAGTTTGATGTTCAACTGAGTTATACAGTTTATAGGTCATATTAAAAGGTGGAAAAAGTTCTGAAATTATTTATCTTTGTCTCATTTTTTTACATCATAGAAACCTGACATTTTATTAGGGGGGTGTAGGCATTTCATATCCACTGTATTACCAATATACTGTATTTCAGGTTAAATGTAGATTAATGGTAAATCCACCAATGTAGCTGTTTAACATGTCTAGGTGACTTAAAGTTTTATTTACTACCAAATAAACAACCAATTTATACTGAAGGGCATCCATCAGGACAGAGCATAGTTGTTACTATTAATAAATTGTTTTGAAGGTGCATGCTCTGGTTATACTTATTCTTGCTTCTCTACTCGGGTGCAATTCGCACATTAAATGTGTGCCAGTCAAATTACATTTGTTTGTAATTTGCAGAATTCATCTATAATTTTTAAAGTGGATTCGCCCATCACATTTAACAAAATTCACTCATCAGCAGTTGCACAGTGATTATAACTCAAAACAGAATTTACCTATTTGGCAATCATGTTTAACCACTTCAGCCACGGGAGGTTTTATCCCATTAATGACCAGGCCATGTTTTGTGATACAGCACTGCGTTACTTTAACTGACAATTGCGTGGTCATGTGACACTGTACCAAATGTATGTCTTTCTTTCCCCCACAAATAGAGCTTTCTTTTGGTGCCATTTGATCACCACTGCGGATTTGATTTTAAACAAAAACAGACCAACTTAAAAAAAAAACAACAATAATTTTTACTTTCTGCTGTAAAACACATTCAATAAAAAAAATAAAAAAAAATAAAAGAATTGTCCATCAATTTAGGCCAATATGTATTCTGCTACATATTTTTTGCATCTACAAACTATGGGATATTTTTATGCCATTTTTATTCTTTTTTTTTACTAGTAATCAGTGGTTTTTAGTGGGACTGCAACATTGCGGTGGACAAATCGGACACCTAACTGACATTTGTTTGGGAACCAGTGACATTACAATTAGGGTTGTCCCGATACCGATACTAGTATCGGTATCGGGACCGATACCAAGTATTTGCCCGAGTACTTGTACTCGGGCAAATGCTCCCGATGCTTCACCCGATACTTGTACTGTTGGCGGTGATCAGTGCATGGGGAAGTTCCAAGCACCAATCACTGCTGATTTTAAAGCAGCTGAAAGCCGCCGTGTATCCCGTGCATCCCGCCGTGTATCCTGTGCATGCCGCCGTGTATCCCGTGCATGCCGCGGTGTATGCCGCCGTGTATCCCGTGCATGCCGCCGTGTATCCTGTGCATGCCGCCGTGTATCCAGTGCATGCCGCCGTGCATGCCACCGTGTATGCCGCCGTGTTTCTCTCCCCTTCCGTGCCTCTCCTCCACCCCCTGGAATTGTCAGGATGGAGAGCGGGGTTGGAGCTGGTAAATGCGGCTACTTACTGCTCCGAATGGACAGAGTCAGTGATCACTGACTGTCCCTTCACAGAACTGAAACATCATAAACTGTGATTACAAATGTTTCAGTTTATGAATGAAGAGAAGACGCTGTCTTCACTCCATTCATTTTCAGCGCAGCTGATGCTGCTGAGAAAGGGACTGGGGAACATGTGTTCCTAGTCCCTTTCTCTGTCTCAAAGGGAAGATGTCAGAGGTCTGTTAACCACTTAAGCCCCGAGCCTGTTTTTCAGATTTCGTGTTTACGAGACTAAAACATTTTTTTTTGCTAGAAAATTACTTAAAAACCCCAAACATTATATATATATTTTTCTAACACCCTAGAGAATAAAATGGCAGTCATTGCAATACTTTTTGTTACACTGTGTTTGCGCAGCGGTTTTACAAGCGCACTTTTTTTGGAAAAAATTCACTTTTTTGAATTAAAAAATAAGACAACAATAAATTTGGCCCAATTTTTTTACATATTGTGAAAGATAATGTTACGCCGAGTAAAATGATACCCAACATGTCACGCTTAAAATTTGCCCCCGCTCGTGGCATGGCGTCAAACTTTTACCCTTAAAAATCTCAATAGGTGACGTTTAATAAATTCTGTAGGTTGCATTTTTTGAGATACAGAGGAGGTCCAGGGCTAAAATTATTGCTCTCGCTCTAACGATTGCGGTGATACCTCACTTGTGTGGTTTGAACACCGTTTTCATATGCGGGCGCTACTCACGTATGCGTTCATTTCTGCACGCAAGCTCGTCGGGACGGGGCGCTTTAAAAAAAAAATGTTTTTGGTTTTGGATTTATTTTTATTTATTTTATCATTTTTAACACTGAAAAAAAAAATCACTTTTATTCCTATTACAAGGAATGTAAACATCCCTTGTAATAGAAAAAAGCATGACAGGTCCTCTTAAATATGAGATCTGGGGTCAAAAATACCTCAGATCTCATATTTAGACTTAAATGAAAAAGAAAAAAAAGAAAAAGAGAAAAAGGTAAACAAAGAAATTGTCTCTTTAAGACTCTGGGCGGGACTGACGTTTTGACGTCACTTCCGTCCAGCAGAGCTATGGGGATTTTTCCCTCAGTCGAATCCCTGGACAGGAGACGAGCGGACCCGATCGCCTCCGCCGCTACCGACGGCAACGGTAAGTGGCGGAAGGCGCAGGAGAGCGGCGGGAGGGGGGGGGCCCTCTCCCGCCACCGATAACGGCGATCTCGCGGCAAATCCGCCGCGGAGACCGCCGTTATCGTAGACAGGCCCGCCCACTGTAAAGATGGATATCTTGGTTGTGGCAGCAGCTGCTGCCATTACCGAGATATCCATCTTTAAAAAAAGGACGTATATATACAGTGGTCGGGCGTTAAGTGGTTAAGACCCCTGATATCTCACCAAAGCCCCCCCAACAGGACTGAAAATATAAATAAAAAAATAAAGAATAAAAAAACAAAATAATAAAAAAAATGATTGTAGAAAATTAAAAAATGTAAGAAAAAACACACTGACACGCCCCCCCCCCCCCCCGCCTAAAAAAAAAAGAAAGCATTATAAATAAAAAAAAGTAAAAAAAAAAAAAATTGTTAAAGATAAAAAAAAAAACATACTGACACATGTGCCGCTGTCACATGAGATAAAAAAAAAAATCGGTATTCGCTATCGGTCTTAAAAAAGTGGTATCGGGACTACCCTAATTACAGTGATCAGTGCTAAAAATATGCACATTACTGTACTAATGACACTGGCAGGGAAGGGGTTAACATCAGAAGCGATCAAAGGGTTAAGTGTTTTCCTAGGGGGTGCTTGCTAACTGTGTGGGGGATGGTCTGACTGGGTGAAGACAGATTTGTGTTCCCTGTCAGAATGGTGATCTCCCTTGTTCCCTTGGGGGAATGATTGCGGGAGCTCGGCAGACAGGTCCATCATTTTGCGCAATAGAGCCGACCTGCTGCAGTACATCTGCGGTAGGCGGTCTGGAAATGGTTAAAGAGGATTTGATCTATGTGTAATGCACAGATTACAATGCTTGTTTGTTATTGAAATCTCTCAGGTATGTTGTATGCAACTGCTGATGAGCGAATCCTCTTAGGAAGTGATGCACGCATCTGCTCACATTTGATTCATTGGGGCTTCAGATAATCTGACTCAGTAAATACCACTGAAGTTTATTGAGGGTGTGGGGGACATTGAAGTAATGCCGCGTACACACGGTCGTTTTTTGCGATGAAAAAAAAACGACGTCTTCTGTGAAGTAAAAACGACGTTTTTGAAAGGTCACTTTTCAAAGACAATTTTGCATACACACCATAGTTTTTTCACAAAAAGCAAGGTTACGTTCACCACTCTTTTCCATTGAAGCTCGCTTCATAACTAGCTTCTGGGCATGCGCGGGTTGAAAAACGTCGTTTTGAACGACGTTTTTGCTACACACGGTGACTTTTTGTGAAACAAAAAACGACGTTTTGAAAAACGACACAAAAAATTCAAGCATGTTGGAATTTTTTTTTGGTCGTTTTTTTGAAGACAAAAAACGACGTTTTGCCCACACACGATCAATTTAAATTTCATCGCAAAAAACGACCGTGTGTACGCGGCATTAAACTCTTGTCATTTTTGGGCTAGTAGGCAAACTATTGTCAAAAATGGCATGGGAAACTGGGCACTGTCATGGCGGACAGATTTTATCTTGCAATAAACATTAGAGTGTATTATCTGAGAGACAATAACCACAAATATTGTACAGTGGCTGGACAATATCTAAGCAACTTGGTTAAGCTGCAATTTAGGAGGAAGAAAGAGGCAGGTTTTATCTTGAAATAAACATAGTGAATTATATGAAAGACAATAGCCACAAGCATTTTTGAGTGGGGGAGTTTTAGAATAGGCAGCAAACTTAGGGCCAGATTCACGTATTCCAGAGCATCTTTGCTCTGGAGTAACGCTTCTGATTTGCGTTGCGCTGCCGAATTTTTAGGAGCAAGTGCTGTCATTCACGAAGCACTTGCTCCTAAAGTTGCGGCAGCGCATCGCAAATGAGCCGGCGGAATTCAAATGTCGCGGGTACGGGGCTTGTAGTATGCTAACTACGCGCGATCCCGCCGCCGACGTACTGCGCATGCGTCGAGTGTCAAAACATCCCCGTGCGCATGCTCCAAAATCTGTGAATGAACGTCAATGACGTCACATTCCCATTCATGACCGTTTTACGCAAGCGACGTTTTTTTTTTTTTTTTCGACGCGATGACTACGCCTATACCTAACATAGGATACTCCAACCCCATGTAGGTATAACTATGCGCCGCGTATCCCGTCCGGAAACGTCGTAACGTCACTGCGTCGCGCCGGATTTCGATCGTGAATTGCCGATTTCCGCTCATTAACATATTTTTTGAGCGTAAATCGGCGGGAACGCCCCCGGCGCCATTTTTAAATTGAAGTAAAGATGCGATGGCGAAACTCAGTTACGCTCATCGCATCGGAACTTCAACCCGGCGTTTCTTGTTTTCTGGTTACAGAAAACAGAAACGCCGGCTCAAAGCCACTGTTACGCTGGCGGATCACTCGATCCGCCAGCGTAACCTTTCATGAATCTGGCCCTAAGTGTGAAGCAGGATTAACCCTGCAGAAAATGTAAGAAATGTTGCAGCTGCGGTCAAGCTGTAAAAGCATTATGCACAACCTATAATTACCATAGGACTAGATTGGGCCATAAACTATGGGCCAGATTCACGAACACTTGCGCTGGAGTATTTGGATATGCGCCGCGTAACTGTGATGATGCGCCGTCGTTTCTATGTGCCCGTACCCACCAAACTAGATGCGCCCAATAACGGGTCATTTACGACCGGCGGAACGTTCCGACGCCAGAGTATCGTCAGCGCTTAATTTCGCTGTGCGCATCAGTCGCGCCCATTGATTTCCCCTGCAAATATGCAAATGAGGGATTTTTCACAATTCACGAACGGATTAGCACCATACGCCGGCTACATGCGCCGCGCGTATCTCGTCCGTCCGGCGCAAAGTTATTTCTACAAAAGGCTGCTTTATCTTTACTCCAGATGGCCACAGGTCAGCAGGAGAGCAGCTACAGCAGCGTTACCGACGATAGGAGCTAGCTGAACAACCACACTTGCAAGGACAACACCTCTGTGTGCCAACATGCCAGGGGCAGTCGTGGTCCTAGCACTAGTACTGGGTCCCCCGGAACGAAGGAGGCGGGCACGTGAGAGGATATACCGCACACGTATGAGCCTCTTTGGCATGGGGGATGAGGAGGTGTATCGCCTCTTCAGATTCAGCCCTGATGCAATACTTGAACTAACCACAACCCTGCAGGGTGACATCACCAGCAAGACACACCGCTCACAAGCAGTGCAGCCACTGGTGAAGGTCCTGGCAACACTTCATTTCCTTGCAACTGGATCATTCCAGCGTACAAGTGGAGTGGTGGCTGGGATGTCACAGTCCTCCATAAGCAGATGTGTGCACCAGGTTGTCCCTGCAATCCTCAGACGCATTTCCAACCAGTTCATCAGACCCACCACTGAGGAGCTGCGGCTGAAGGCAATGACAGATTTCTACAGCATTGCCAGATTCCCACGCACCATCGGGGCCATTGATTGCACACATGTGGCCCTACAGCCCCCCAGTGCCACAGAGCACATATACCGCAATCGGAAGCATTGGCATTCCATCAACGTACAGGTGATAGCCGATGCCCAGCGCCTCATATGGCACGTCCGTGCCAAACACCCCGGGTCCAGCCATGACAGCTTCATATACCGTCAGAGTCCCATCCCAGCAGAATTCGAGCAGAACATGTATGGGGACAGCTGGCTGGTTGGTGAGTGACATGGGTGGCAGGCATGACTATCCCCTCCCGTGATGCACAACAGAAGTCGCACATGCATGACTAACATCCTCCTGTATTTTCCCTTACAGGTGACTCTGCATATGCACTGGGACCCCATCTAATGACTCCTTTCCGGAACCCCCAAACCAGAGGAGAGAGAAAATACAATGAAGCACACATCAAAACCCGTGCAGTGGTGGAGCAAACATTTGGGCTCCTGAAGTCCCGTTTCCGCTGCCTGGATAAGTCTGGGGGGCCCTATTGTATTCCCCTACCTTTGTGTGTCAGATCATCGGTGCATGTTGTATTCTGCACAACTTTGCTATGAGAAAAGGCCTGCAGATTGACATACGTGATGACCTGACCCCCGACCCACACAGTCCCCACCTGCCAGAGGACACCCAGTCTGCTGATGGAAGAGCAGTCAGGAGGGTCCTCGCCGTAGGCATCTTTGGACACTAAACCAAAACATTAATCACACAGACAATGCACGCGTGTACACCACTGATGTCCCTAGATCACACACACCACATGCACATCGCATTGGATTAGCCCAAGTCCAGCATGTAGGAGTTGGGAGCAGTAACGCCAGCGTCAAGGCCCCAATGATGTCACTGTCCATTCATACACCTTTCACACGTCATTCATACAGCCGTGGGGTTAACTTCACCACCACGGCCGAGGGTGACACCCCTTACTGTCAGGAGTGCCACCCTCTCACATTCACACACCATTCACACTGTCCCCTGCACTCCTGACCGTGTGCAGTACAAAATAAACAAAAATATCTCATAACCTGAGAACAAAAATAAAAAAAAACTCATATCCTGAGTATAAACAAAAATATATAACAACCAAAAAATCAAAAAACCCTCATCTGGGATGACGGGGGCTCCTCCTTGGGGGCACTCTCGGGCTCCTCAGCTGCCTGGAGGGAGTGGGTGGTGGTGGGGGTGGGGGGGCATCAGGAGGAGGCTGATCCCCGGGTGGGCCACTCCTGGGAGCTGTTGGCTGCATGCCCTCCAATGCCACAGCAATACGGCTCAGATACAGGTTTGTCTGGGCCTGCATCCTTAGCTGGCAGGTGATCTGATGCCGCTGGTCACGTTGCCGCTGCCTCCCCTCTTCCCGGATGGCAGCTGTGTTGTCTCGAACAGCTGCTGTCAGGTGCCGGATATCAGCCTGCACCTCCCCCAGGCTGGTCACAACGCCCTGCACACGACTGGGCAGCTGTGACAGAGAGCCCAGGCTGTCTGCGACCCTGTCTAAGTGGCCAGCCATCTCCCCCATTTGCTGGGTCTGTTTGGCGTGGTCCAACACTACCTGGTCCTGGACCAGATCAGACACCCCCCTGGTCTTCCGGGTCGCCTTCCTGGGGGCAGAAGAAGGTTGTCCCCGTGGGGATGGAGTCGCCCTTGAGGGGCTACCTAGGATGGGGGAGGGGATCACAGAGGGCCCTGCAGAGGAGGAGGACTCCTCCAACATTAAAATAAACTCCTGTTCAGGGACAGGCTCCTCCACAACCACCTCTGCTGAAGTGGTGTGGGTACTCTCCTCCTCCATCTCGGTGTCTCCAGCACCCAGGGCCTCGTCATCAGCATCCCGTTGGGAGGTTGGGGTGGACTGGCCGGTAAGCGATGATGGCCCAGCTCCGTCATCTGTGGATGACACAAAGCAGACACATGTTGGTGGTCCCACACACTTGGCACATGTACCCCCCCCCACATGCAACACACCAAAAAGGGGGTAAAAATCACTTACCTGTCCTGGAGCCTTCCTCTACGGAGTCATAGCCAGGGACCCCCTCCAACTGCTCCCTGTCCAGGCAGCGGGCGACCACCTCCTCCTCCGCGGTCAGGGTGACAGGACATGGGGGACCACCACCTGTGCCCCTCTCATGGCTCCTAATGGTGGCCACCTTGCCCCTCACTATTTTTTTTTGAATATCTCCTGCATTCCGGGTGGAGTACCCCAGCACATTGACCCTGGCAGCTATGGTGTCCAGGATGCCCTGCTTCCTCTCCCGGCTGGTCTTCCTGCTTTTTTTCCCGTGGAGGAAATCATTAAACGTCTCCATAGCCGAGATTATCACAGAGACCTCCTGGGCATTAAAGTTGAGGTTCCTCCTCTCTTTGGGGGTAGCGGGAGCAGCCATTACAGTGCAAAAGTATCTTCCCTGGGGTGGGGGGAAACGGATATACTTTTGCGCCGGAATGGCGTTTCCGCCAGCGCTTTTAAGCGCCCAGCGGAACGCATTGCGCTGACGTTTCCCAGGAAGTGGTGCCGACGGAAGTTGTGAGCATGCGCACAAGGGGGGCGAGTGGAGCCGCACTCACTGCGCATGCTCCGTGGATGATGCGCTGAACGTAAGCCTCTGCGCTGGGCTCCGCCCATCATTTACATATGATCACACCCACTTCCACTTGCGTCGGGTTACGCCAGCGCATTATCGTTACTCTGGCGCAAGTTTACGCGCAACTGCTATGTGAATTACAGGACTTGCGCTGAAAGGGTCTTCAGAGTAACGTAAATGAGAAGCGTTACTCCAGAGGAAAGATACTCTCATCTACCTGAATCTGGCCCTATGAGACATAATACAGTGTTTACCTTGCAGGACCAGAGCACAGGAATAGGCCAGGGGAGGTGGTAAGAGCTGCTAATGGTAACAGGTATTATTTTTTTTGAGAGCCCAATTACATTTTAAAGTTTAGTGTATGGCTTCAGAAGCCGGAGTTTTGTATCAAAGACTGGTCCATTTTAATGAAGTGAGCAGGTCCATTTGTAAGGGGACAGGTAGTTTTGTCCTACAGCACTCAAGGCCCTCTCACAAAGCACACTGGCAGTAGGGATAATGAAGCTAAAGCACATAGGGCCAGATTCAGGTAGGAGAGCGGATCTTTATGTTGGTGTAACGTTTGTCATTTACGTTACTCCGCCAAAATTTTAGGAGCAAGTACTGTTATTCACATAGCACTTGCTCCTAATGTTGCGGCGGCGTAGCAAAAATGAGCCGGCGGAATTCAAATTGGGCGGGTAGGGGGCGTGTATTATTTAAACTAGGCGCGATCCCGCGGCGAACGTACTGCGCATGCGTCGACTGTCAGTGCGCATGCTCCAAATTCTGTCAGTGAACGTCAATGACGTCAATCCCCATTCACGGATGTTTTACGCAAACGACACTAAACTTTTTAAATTGGACGCGATGACGACGGCCATACTTAACATAGGATACTCCACCTAGGGGGCATGTTTTTCTTTATGCCGCGTATCGCTTACGGAAACGTCGGAAAGTCACTGCGTCGGGCCATCGAATACAGAAAACAGATAAGCCGGCTCAAAGTGTGAGTTATGCTGGCGAATCACTGATACTCCAGCGTAACTCTACCTGAATCTGGCCCATACTGTGCAAGCTCTGGCTAGTGGATCAGCCTTCATGCTAAATAATCCATTGGGTCTTCTCTTCTAATGCCTTGTACACACAAGCGGAATTTCCAAATGAAAAAGTCAGACGGAAGCTTTTCATTGCATATTCCGTCCTTGTGTATGCCCCATCGGACTTTTTACGTCGGAAATTCCGACGGGATTAGATAGAGAACATGTTCTCAATTTTTCTGATGAAAAAAATTGGAATCAGAATTTCCATTGGTCTGGATGCAATTCCGACGGCCTAAAAACCATGCATGCTCAGAATCAAGTCGACGCATGCTCGGAAGCATTGAACTTCATTTTTCTCGGCTCATTACTATACGTTGTACATCACCACGTTCTTGACAACCGGAATTTGGTGTGACCGTGTGTATGCAAGACGGCTTGAGTGGAATTCCGTCGGAAAAAACACGTCTGAGTTTATTCCGACGGGAAAACCGGTCGTGTGTACAGGGCATAAGAGTGTTCGCATCAGCCCTGGACCTGATGTGGTCAGCAATCATGTGATTTTGGTGCTGCCTGCAGCCCGCCTGACCACTGTGAAAGCAGCACTGAAGCCACCACCACTGCTGCTCCTCTTGTAATACTTTTTTTGACAGTAAAAGTTTTTTATTTTATTGACATACCAACAAATAACAGAAAACAATGACAGTCGGAAGGAAACATATACATTCAGTCACATAATGCAGATATAGAATGGTCACAGGAATCAAAGGAAGTGTGATGTAAAGGCCATAAAGTCATATGGACGAGTGAGCAGAACCCCAACCAGCAGGACCCTAAGACCGGGGGGGCAGCTAGCCCGAGGCATCAACCCAGCTGGACCATATCTTGTCGAACTTGGCCGGACAGTTCCTGCTCTCGTATGTGATCCTATAGCCTCTTGTAATACTTAGTGTTACTAAACCCACAACTGTAAAATCAGCCTGTATATGCAGTTGAGCATCCTTGTTACACCCACTGTGGAACCTAAGGGATTAATCCTCTGCATTGTGTATAAAGGCTGTGTGATCCTGTCTCTATGATCCGCCTCTTCTTTAAAGCGGTATTTCACCCTAAATATAAGATCTCCCATGCGATCCAGCATACTGGCGTCAGCGCCAGTATGCTGTTTTTTTTTTTTTTATCGCACACTTACTGTATTATAGTGGAATTCCTTTTCTGTCCCCCGTGGTGGACGGCGCCAGTATAGCGCGTCACATCTTCCTAAAATACCCGATATGGACTCGGGTAATCTCGGCGAAAATGCGGCGCCTGCGCACAGTCCTACGGCTATGGCGCGTCACGCCCTCCGAAATAGGACTCGGAGAAATACGGCGCCTGCGCAGTCAGCTCCTAGGTCTGTGCGCAGGCGCCGCATTTTCGCCGAGATTACCCGAGTCCATATCGGGTATTTTAGGAAGATGCGACGCGCTATACTACAGCCGTCCACCGCGGGGGACAAAAAAGGAATTCCACAATAATACAGTAAGTGTGCTATTAAAAAAAAAAAAACCAGCATACTGGCGCTGACGCCAGTATGCTGGATCGCATGGGAGATCTTATATTTAGGGTGAACCTCCGCTTTAACCCAACCCATCTCGTTATAGAGCCAGCATTTGGAGTCAGGCTACACATGCTCGGTTTGGTGTGTATTGCTAGATTTTTTTATTTTCTTGGGAGAGTGCATGTATTCAGCACAGGGCCAATTAGCACTGTCCAGAGGATCAGGGGAGAATGAAAACTCCTCCTACAAGCTTTAAGCAGAGACTGATACAAGTCACAAGACTGCCATATACTTCTGATGGGGGAAAAAAAGGTATTTAGCAGTTTATATTTCCTAAAATAATTGCATTTCTATATTCTGTGTACTGTAAGGCCGCGTACACACGAGGGGATATGTCCGCTGAAAACGGTCCGATGGACCGTTTCAGCAGACATCTCCGCTCGTGTGTATGGGCTAGCGGACAGATTTGTCCACCCGACAGATTTCAAAGCAAGCTTTGAAATCTATCCGGTGGGAATCTGTCCGCCCGACATGTCTGCTGGTTAGTACACTTACCAGCAGACATGTCGGCTCCCACCACCGCCGCGCCGCTGCCGAATGGATTCGGCGCATGCGCGGAAGTGTTTTACTTCCTGGTGCGGTGACGTGGCGGTGGCGCGGCGGCGTCAACGTCACCGCCGCGTCACCACTACGTCACCGCGCCGTCCGGCGGCGGGGAATTTGATCCGATGGTGTGTACACGCCATCGGATCAAACTCCCGATCGGACATATCCGATGGAAATGGTCCGCGGACCGTTTTCATCGGATATATCCGATCGTGTGTATGGGGCCTAAGAGACCAGATACAGTGAATGCAGGTTTAGGGTCTAGTAACACTTTAACTCAAGATGCTATTTCACCACAGAGTCCCCCCATAAAGGTGTGGCCAGATAATCAGATCAGACACTTGCATGATGCAGCTCTAGATATGAGACTAAAATCTTACCAGGTGTGGTTGTGGTAATAAATAACTTGAACGTAAGGAAATAGCCAATCATAGAGGAGAAAGTGGGCTCGGCCACATCCTGTTCAGTTTACAATCACACATTGCTATAAGTCACTCACAGTTATCAGGAAAACTAGGATATTAGAGGCTTTCTTATGTATGGTATGGCCCATTAACCAAGTTTAGAATTCATTATTAGATAGAATTGTGAGCCGTAACAATAATGCAATTTCCCTATCACTCCACCCCCTGCTTACAAATATCATAGAATTCCTCCAACTGTATATAAAGTACATAAACTGTTACCAATGGAGAAAGCACTATTTCTACATTCTTTCACCCCATTTATGTATTGTGAGGCACATTACAAGCAGTTCCCGAGTTACAAATGGACCTCAATGCCGGCTGTTGTGCTCCACGCTGGTCCTGAATACCTTCGAGCAGCCATCTTGTAGTGCCGGACACATCCCACACTGCAGTACTATATGTACTGCATGGCCAGAAAAGCCCCAGATAACATAACTGCATGCCCTGAAGCGCCCGAATCATCACACATCCCTGCACAGCCTGAAGTTACACTTGAAAATGCACTTTTCTGACTTATACACACTTAAGAACAAACCTACAGTCCCTATTGTGTTCATAACTTAGGACTGCCTGTACCAAGTTTAGAATGCATTGTTAGATATTATGAGCCTTAGAAAATATGCAATTTCCCTATCAACCATATTTTAGGGATTGGCCATCCATTATTGGTCCCTCTCCTCAATTATCCAAATCCTGGGGGCCTTAGTGTCACTGAGGACAACAGAGTACTCAATAATCTAAACCCACATATAGCAACCATGATTTGGGAAAAGTGAAATGCCACTGTTGAAGCCTACTTAATTTTATCTTTCTGCTCATTGCCAGCACTGCAACTCTCCCTCCTCCTCATATTGCGGCTTTATCCTCCTGCAGCCTTTGCCTCACAGCAGCAAGTTTTCCTCTTACTCTTGTTGTTATACCCCACTGCTTGGACCTACAGGCCATACATTGTATGCTTCAGGAGGAACACAAAGGGATTGTAACAATAATACCCATCTTGTCATAGCTCACCATTTTGTTTGCAAAATGCTGCATGCATCCTAAATGATGATTTTCCAACTTTGGAAAGAAGCTCCCCAGAGTCTGTCCCCATACAATAATCACACAGGTACTCAATTGCATGCTTCTGCTGGTGCAGCCTCTACAGCAGTGTTTCTCAACTCCAGTCCTCAAGCCCCCCCAACGGGTCATGTTTTCAGGATTTCTCTCTGATGAAACAGCTGTGGTCATTACTACGGCAGTGAAATTGATCAAATCACCTGTGCAAAATAATGGTAAGCCTGAAAACATGACCTGTTGGGGGGCCCTGAGGACTGGAGTTGAGAAACACTGCTCTACAGCAAGACCAACATTGAGTTTTGTCCCATTTAAGGCGGTTGGCAGGTAGCTAATGTTGGCGCTGCATTTCTGCCAGGAAAACACTGGCTGGGTATAACCACCTAAAGCAGCCACAACTCCTTTTGACCTGATGAAGGACCTCCTGGAAACGATGATGAACTGCTTCACCACCAGGTTTCAGATATGTGCCAGGCAAGGTAAAAAAAAAAAAATCCCTGGCAAAAGGGCAGCCAGCATGTTAGTGCTGTCACACACAACCTTGTCTGGATGAAGTTGGTGTGGTGGGGTAAGAAAGATCTTAGCCTGTGCCTGGAGGAATGCCAGCCGCTCTTGCCCAGTGTAATACCTGTTCCCTGGCATATAAGCTGCAACACAGCATGCAATGTTTAGCCTGGGATGTTGCTTACTTTCTGGGGTGCTTAGGTGAGACTGGCTATTCTAAGGAATCAGAGGATTAGGCCAGTAAGAAGTAGAGGGTGCAGGTGACTATGCTGCATTAAACAAGTGCATCATGAAAGATACATAGCATCCCTGCACTTGCTTACTGGACCACATATTTGTGCCAATGATAGCATGTTCTAGCATAGCAGACACATTTTGCTCTACATACTGGTGGAGAGTAGAGATAGGCTTCTGTGCAAAATAATGGGGGCAGGTGGCCCACTTTGCAACTCCAGCAATTTGAACATCACTGTCTTTTTCTGCTCTCTGCCTGATGTCCCCTGACTCCAGTGTGGCTAAATCCCTATCTTACTCAGTGTCAAGTTCTTAAACCAGAGATCCACCCACATATTTTATTTTATTTATTTCAAAGGAACCTGTTCTGCAGTTATAAATGTCATTGTCTAAACACTATTTTCAGTAAAACCACTGCTGTTTTTTTTTGTTTTTTTTTTAACTAACCTTTGTGTTTCCTTTCTTGAGCACTTCCATCTTACTTTTGGGCAAGTGAAGCCCACTAGGATTCTTTTCCAGGATAAGGTGCTGCTGGCTACTCATGACGCAGAGCAGGAAACATCTCTGATTGCCATCACAACGGTCATATCTTGCTATGCTGAGAGGCGGAGATGCCCCATGACTCCTGGGAATCATGACACACATCTCCCAGGAGCCAGGGATGGACTGAGACCAAAATTTGGCCCTGGACTTTATCCAGACCGGCCCACTTTATGTTTGCAAACAAGAACAAAAGCAGTATATAAACTATACGCAATTGTGCAAAAAAACATAAGTAGCATAACATAAAGGAGTCCTCACTCACCTCTTTTATTATTTCACTTATTCTCCTCTGTATTTTCCTCATTCTTCTCACATCACTGCATGAAGTGGAGGGTGAGCTGCACAGCTATTACTTTGACAGGCTGTTGCTGAAACCGGCCCACTGGGCCATCGGCCCACCGGGAAACTCCCTGTAGTCCCTATGGCCAGTCCATGCCTGCCAGGAGCCAGTGAGCCACAGGAAATTGCATACATCGCCACGGAAGGAGGAAACAGGAAGAGATAAAGAGAGCCTTGGAAACAAGGTAAAGAAAAGAATAATAATAATAAAAAATAAAAAAAACGCCCAATGCTGTTTTTATGGTCGGTTCAGAAGCAGATGACGCGCAGATGGGTGTAACTCTGCTTTAAAGGAGGAACCTTGCTCCTGCAGCAAGTCAGTGATTGTGTGATCAATTAATTCTGCTGAATCCCTATAGCGGGATTAGCAGAAAGGGAGGAAGAGGGCATGTTAGCAGTACATCAGGCAATGAGCTGCTTTTCATCTGGAAAGGTAAGAAGAAGGCTTTATCAGACACTTTACTACCTCCTACTCATGCTATGGCTGTATAGAACAGCCACTCTGAAATAGAAAAGCAAGAAGAACCTCTGCTCTTCACTTTAGAACTGCCCCAGTTTTTAATTAAAGTGGATTGCTTCAATTTGTTGGCAAATTTGGCAACAGGGGAGATAAACATGCTGGGCAGCTTTACCTGTGTCAGCTATAACTGTTCCTCCTAGACATAGCAAGCATTTTATACTTGCGATGCAGCGGAGCTCCACTGCAAGGATGGACTTTTGATTTTCCTGGCGTTGGGCTTTAGGAAAACCTGGTCTTGATAGGTTATCATACCCTGTTTTGCTGTCATGCTGATTATCTTGTTTTAATTCAGTTTAAAACTCAACATGCCCACATATAAGAACTTCCGACTTTTTAAATTGACTATACTCATTTATATATTATAACAAATCAGGTAATGTATTACTAACGATCCAGGGTATTATATGGGAATGAAATATGTCTCCTTAAGGATGTTAGAAATTATATAAAAGTGTTTACAAGGGCTCTAACATGCTGTTCAACTTGTACTTGTAAGAAATTACTTCATGATGGGCATTTGTTTAATGTTAATGGTGTCACAACAGGGAGGATGCTGTATTAGCATTTCATTTACACACCACAGAGTGAGGAGAACACAAGCTTGTTATTAGAAAATTGGAAGACATTATTAGCCTCTAAGCTCTTGTTTTTGTAAATTGTGGTATGTAATAGCAAGACATAAATCCGGTGGTTAAATTTGGCAAGATGAATACATTCAGAATCATACCTCTAAATGTATTCAGCTTGCCAAATTCAAGATAATCAGAAAATAGTGAAAACAGATGTGATGTCTGACTCAAGCATCACTGCTACTTACAAAATGTAACTAAATCTAATGGCCCCATTCCTACCTGTTTAAACTATGCTGTAGAACCAATTGTATACTCCAAAACAATGATGTTGCTTAAGGCTCAATTTACACTACCGCGATCTCACTTGTGAAAGCCCAAGTCATCTGACATGTGAAATCCCATTTTACTGAATGAGAGCTGTCTTAAATAGCACTACTGAAGTCATTCCGACAATAGAAAAGGTTCCTGTACTACTTCAAGGCAACTTCTATCTGACTTGTGCCCATAGACTTGTAAGTTGCCTTCAAGTTGGATCCTCACCTTACAGGAAGTTTACCCAGGCATTCCCTGAAGTTGCTTCAAAGTCGCACTAAGTCGTGGCAGTATGAACCAAGCCTAAAGGGAACATTTACTGAATTTGGAGACTGTCATTGCTGATCTCTACTTCTAAAATACTAGTTACCCGGCTAATTTAATTGCTCAGAAACAAATATATTTGTGACAGGGGTCACTTTGGGTGGGGGGTTTTGTGCAACTCAGCTTGCCTTGGAGAGCTCTGGAGGCTCCATATCCAGGTTTTCCAGGCCCTCTTATGTGTACATCACCCTGTGTCTGTAACGAACAAGCGCGCGTGCCTGGCGGCGATCACACCCGCCGGGCACGCGTGTGGGACTCGGGGGCGAGCGGCCGCTTTAGAGCAGATGTATAGCTACGTGCTCTCGCCCAGCAGTGCCACAGTCCCGCAGTAATATGACAGCGGGCGGTCGGCTAGTAGTTAATTGTTTTTTTTTGTTGTTTTTTTTCCAATAGTACTGTTTAGGCAGATAACTTGTTGTTAGGTACTGATTCAAGTGGTACTTTTTTCGAGCTGGGAAATGCCCCAAGGCTCTTTTTTTTGCATGCTAGTCCCCATATCAAAAATAAAGAGGTTATTAAGGTTACAAAAATTCCCATACCAGAGAATAAAAATTCGGAAGTGATTTAATGTATTGTATTTCCATGATGAAAACTGTACCGATTAAATGAAAATCGGACCATACCAGATCATACGCATACATTCTGCGTGTTTGTCTCTTCTGATAATTTCGGACAAAAGCTGTGTAAGAACCATCAGATTATCGCCCAATCAATTAGAAATCTTTTTTTTCCATACGATTTGATGAGTGTTTGTACTAGGCTTTAGGCAGGCCATAGACTATGCATTTTCTATCCTGCAACCCGTGGTTGCAGGAAAGAAAATCGTATTGGTCTATGGCCTGCCTTAGTGAGAATGCAAAGGTTTAAGATGAAGAATTGCAAGTCGATCTGTTGAGAAGGGACAACAAAATAAAGTTTGCAAGAGCTTCAAGCACTCAGGTCTAAAATCTGCTCAGAATAAGAGTGGTCCACTAGATGTGCATCCCTTCCACAGAGCTATTGTGTTCTTGACGGGAGAACACAATACTGCTAGCAGCTATAGCAGGTAATTGGACACTGGTAAAAAAAAAAAATAGGAACGCCCCTTCCCAGGCATCACCCCTTCTCAGACAGGACTTCAGTTTTGTAGCAAGCCATAAACCACAATACAGATCTCTGTGTCCAGTAATGTACTCCAAGGGTAATTTTACAGCCAAAAATCCAAATTTTCTTTATTGTACATTATGGGACACAGAGCATCTGCATTAAAGTGATTGTAAACCCTTAGGCTGGGTTCACACTAGTGCGAATTGGATGCGGGTTTCCCCACATCTAAATCTCATTACAGGAGAGTATGTCCAGCTCTCAATGGAGGCAGTTCACACATCTCTCTGATGGGCGGGGAGCGGATTGCACAGGGATCCTGTGCATCTTTGGCTCAGTTTAAGGTCTGAATTCAGGCAAAAATTTGGATCTGATTCAACCCTGAAATGGAGCCCCGCTGTGAACCCAGCCTGGCATATACCCAGTGATGTGACTAGCCTTATGTGATACCCAGAGATAAAACAGACCCTCCTACATAAGTAAAAATAACAGGGTTTATCTGCAACCACATCTTCTTTGTAGCAAAGTACAGAATTTGCATAGCATGTCTGAGCTTCAGAAAGCAGGAGGCAGTAATCTGATGCACACACTGCACAGCTTAGAGTCCTGGAAAATAGAAAGAACCTAAAACAGATCCATCGGAGGCAATGGCGGTCTAACTAAAGGAGCAATACACCCGACACCCTGTGCAAAGGCATGCCCCAAGGAAGAGAAGTAACATAAAAACATGAAAGTGAGATCCACTTTTTCTTGGGGCACCCAACTCCTGGGGCTTACTTGGTAATTTATGTATGCCATGACTGTGGTGTCATTTAACAAGGCTTATACAGGTAGAACCTTAAGCTGCATCGACCAATGCAGGAGAACAAGACTAATCACCAGAGGATTGAAGGTCAATGATCTCACCCACAGTATCCAAGTTTCCTTATACTGAAAAAGTGGTACAAAAGTCTAGCACCCAGCCTATCAAATTGACGATTATGACTTCCTATCCCACATCATCAGAAGATTCCTCTGATGAGGCCTGGAGTGGAACTGGGTAAGGGGAACTGACTTGAAGGATCTTTTCCAAGACCTCATGTAAAAGTCAACCAGTGGATTTTTCAGAATGCTGAGCAAAGCCACCTAAGACCTCAGAGAAAGTAATAATCACTTTTGCTTGCGCAGTATCCAGGGGACAGACCCAGATATTTCCACTGTAGAGCCGGTAGTAATGTCAAAGTCTGGAAAGCTCTTCCAAGTGCGCACTGTATGAGACACATCATAATCTGAGAGAAGAGCAAATTGTTCCATCACGGGCAAGTCTTTTAGGTTCCTAGAATTGGAAAAACCTGGGCCTATAGAAGGCCCAGATTCAGAGCCAGGTCCTCGGTGAACACATGGAGCCGTGGACAGGCTGAGCAGCAGGGCCACAAATTGAAAATTATGCTTCTCTACCTCAAACTGCAGGAACCTCTGGTGAGGTGAAATGATCAGAACATGTAGGCAGGCATTCTTTATGTTCACCAATGACAGGAAATACCACAGCTAGAGAGAGAAACCACCACCGAATGCACCTAATCCATCGCACATGCTCAAAATATGAGGAAGCAACAGGTTTTGGAAGAGTGTGCTGGTCCTACTTACAAAACAGTAAGAGTACTCTTGCTATTGATATCTTCTGGATAATTAAATCATCTAAGTCAGGACCAAATGTTGTAAGTAAAAAACTGATTTATCTGAGCCATATGTAATTTCTGAGTAAACACGTCAGAAGGCTGGCCGGAGGCCGGCCTGTATTTGTGGGAGGAGTCTGAGAGTACTTAAGACTCCCTCCCTGTCGGTGCTGGGTCGGCGTCGGGTTCTGGGTTGGAGGGGGCGTGTCACGTCAGCAGACGCCATTCAGCCGTTGGCTTGGAGGAGGGAGGTGTTGTTCACCCGCCCGCTCATGGCGGCTTCACGTGTTGTTTTTGTCTCAGGTTCTCCCTGTGTACCAGGCGGTATGGGGGGAGCGGGAGCCACCTTTCACCCCGGACCATATGCGGGCTCACACAGGGGAGCTCTGCGAGTCGGCAGGTGCACGGGGGGGCCATCCTTCCTCCCCCCCACTCCTCGGGCCGCCATTCCGCTGTATTTCTCCCTCCAGCATGGAGGGAGCCGCCGCCGCTTCCCCCGGTGTTCACGCCGGGGGGAGGGGGGGATGCCCGCCCGCCGTGTTTCTCTCTCCAGCATGGAGGGAGCCGCCGCCGCTGCTTCCCGTCCTCACCAGCGGCATGGCCGCCCGTTCTCTCTGTTCCTCGCGGGTTTCACGCCGGGGGGAGGGGGGATGCTTGCCCGCCCTTCCGCTGGATTTCTCCCTCCAGCGTGGAGGGAGCCGCCGCCGCTTCCCCCGGTGTTCACGCCGGGGGGAGGGGGGATGCCGCCCGCTGTGTTCCGCCTGCTGCTTCCCCCGGTGGTCACGCCGGGGGGAGGGGGGATGCCGCCCGCTGTGTTCCGCCTGCTGCTTCCCCCGGTGTTCACGCCGGGGGGAGGGGGGATGCCCGCCCGCTGTGTTCCGCCTGCTGCTTCCCCCGGTGTTCACGCCGGAGGGGGGGGGGCGGATGCTCGCCCGCCCGCTGTATTTCTCCCTCCCTGGCAGCTTGGGGGGGGGGGGGTCCGCTGTTTTCCAGGGGTCACATGCTGGCTATTTGGAGGGGGACGGGCTGCCCTCCCGCATCTCTGAGGTCATGCTAGCGGCATTGGGGGGGGGGGGGCTGTCCACCTTTTTTACTCAGGTCAGAAGTGTTCTGCCTCCGCATTGTCTGTCATAGCGTTCTGCCCCGCGTTTTCTGTCATAGCGTTCTGCCCCACGTTTTCTGTCATAGCGTTCTGCCCCGCGTTTTCTGTCATAGCGTTCTGCCCCGCGTTTTCTGTCATAGCGTTCTGCCCCGCGTTTTCTGTCATAGCGTTCTGCCCCGCGTTTCTGTCATAGCGTTCTGCCCCGCGTTTTCTGTCATAGCGTTCTGCCCCGCGTTTTCTGTCATAGCGTTCTGCCCCGCGTTTTCTGTCATAGCGTTCTGCCCCGCGTTTTCTGTCATAGCGTTCTGCCCCGTGTTTTCTGTCATAGCGTTCTGCCCCGCGTTTTCTGTCATAGCGTTTCTGCCCCCCAGGTTTCTGTCATAGTGTTGCTGCCCCCCAGGTTTCTGTCATAGTTTTGCTGCCCCCCAGGTTTTCTGTCATAGTGTTTCTGCCCCCCAGGTTTTCTGTCATAGCGTTTCTGCCCCCCAGGTTTTCTGTCATAGCGTTTCTGCCCCTCAGGTTTTCTGTCATAGTGTTTCTGCCCTTACATTTTCTGTCATAGTGTTTCTGCCCCCACGTTTGCTGTCATAGCGTTCTGCCCCCACGTTCCTGTCGTAGCGTTTCTGCCCCCAGGTTTTTCTGTCGTAGCGTTTCTGCCCCCAGGTTTTTCTGTCGTAGCGTTTCTGCCCCCAGGTTTTTCTGTCATAGCGTTTCTGCCCCCAGGTTTTTTCTGTAGTAGCGTTTCTGCCCCCAGGTTTTTTCTGTAGTAGCGTTTCTGCCCCCAGGTTTTTTCTGTAGTAGCGTTTCTGCCCCCAGGTTTTTCTGTAGTAGCGTTTCTGCCCCCAGGTTTTTCTGTAGTAGCGTTTCTGCCCCCAGATTTTTCTATCATAGCGTTTCTGCCCCAGGTTTTTCCGTCATAGCGTTTCTGCCCAGGTTTTCCGTCATAGTGTTCTGCCCCAGATTTTTCCGTCATAGCGTTTCTGCCCCCAGGGTTTTTCTGTCATAGCGTTCTGCCCCCACGTTTTCTGTCTTATTTCGGCCTCAGCGTGTCACACAATTCTGTCTCAGGTTCTGTCCTTGCATTGGCTATGGCTATAGTATCATGCGTTTCTGCCCCCAGGTTTCTGTCTTAGCGTTTCGATCCACACGATTTCTGTCATAACATTCGTCATTGTATATCTGCCTCAGTGTTGCAGGTGCAGCTTTTTCTCATACCTTTTCTGCCCCGGGTTTCTGCCAAATTTGCCTCAGCGTTTCAGGCTCGGTGTTTCTATCGTACTATTCTGCCTCAGGTTTTCCGTCATTACATTTGCCTCAGCGTTTCTCTCATACCGGAAGGTTCTGCCCCAGGTTTTCTGTCATAGCGTTTCTGCCCCAGGTTTTCTGTCATAGCGTGTCTGCCCCAGGTTTTCTGTCATAGCGTTTCTGCCCCAGGTTTTCTGTCATAGCGTTTTCTTCCGTAGCTTTCTGCTCACGTTTTTCTGTCTGGGCACTACGGCCCCCACGATTTTCTGTCTGGGCACTACGGCCCCCACGATTTTCTGTCTGGGCACTACGGCCCCCACGATTTTCTGTCTGGGCACTACGGCCCCCACGATTTTCTGTCTGGGCACTACGGCCCTCATGATTTTCTGTCTGGGCATTACGGCCCCCACGGCTTGTCATTTCTGTTTGTCATTGCATTTCTGCCTCGGCATTTCAGGCTCAGTGTTGCTCTCATACCATTTCTGCCCCAGGTTTCTGTCCTATAATTTTTGCCTCAGCATTCAGGGTCAGAGGGTCTCCCATACCTTTTCTGCCCCAGGTTTTGGTATAAGTTTTCAGGCTCGGCAGTTCTGCCGCCCCCACGATTTCTGTCCCCCTCATTTTCTGTCATAGCATGGCTGCCCCCACGATTTCTGTCATAGCTTTGCTGCCCCCAAGAATCCTGTCTGTGTTAGTTTGTCTTGGCATTGTCTTTGTGGTTTCCATGTCTCGTTGTATTTTGTCCACGTTGCATCTGGGTTGTTTAGCTAGTGCTCACATCTCAGGATCTGTCACGTCTACAGATTCATACGGGCTGAGGTTTCGTTTTTAATTGATTGTTGACCACAATATTCTCGCCTGTTTACATACGTCATACGTTGCACGTGCATTCATTACACATACTCGATTACCCACAGCAGTCCGTGGGTACACTAACCCTGAGTGTTCAGTTATATTGTCTGTCTCTGCGCGACAGGTTACTCAGGCTCGCATGCCAGTCACACTGGGTTGGGGTGTCATCGGGTGCATTCAAGCGCAGCGGTCTTAGGTAGGCACAGAGGGCGTTTGTTGTTTCATGTGTGTTTTCTGTCTTGTCTAGGTTGGGTCAGCGCACCCCCAGTTCCTGCTCTTCCATTTCTGCCGGCCATGTCATCTTTTGGGGTCCGGTCTATCAGGCCTTCTGGTTCAGGACTGAGCAATGGGTGTTCCTTGTCAGAGGGGGTGGAATCACCCATCCCTGTTTCTCTGACATCCCTACTGCGGGTACTTTCAGACCTACTTTCGGGGCTCATCGCTGCATCATCAGGTTTTCACAGTGTTGTGGCTTCAGCTGACAGTCATGCTTTCATTTCCAATCAAGTTTCTGGAGGCAGCTTTTCCAGGGGTCGTTGGTCTGGTTCTCTACCTTCATGCTGTAGGTGGGGGGCTGGGTTTTAGGTTCCTAGTGGCAAGTTTGGTAGCATTGTTACTATGGGCTGCTCTCCTGCAAAACTGGTCATTAGGTACTTGTCCGTGGTCTGGCGTTCAGCACTTGGGGGGGGGGGGGGTGGTGGTTTGGGTTAGCTGTCATACCGATGTCATCTATCCTTATGCTCGATTTCGTCAGTCATGCCGGTGGCAAGGTAAGTCTTTTTTGTGCAGCATCATCGGGTCTTGCTTCTGCCTGTAACCTGCTAACCAAGTCTATCAGGTAAGAACGGGTTCGGTGTGTCGGTATGGGCCATGTTGGGTTGTTGTTACCTTAGCGCAAGGGCTCCGTCAACATGTCCATCAGGTATCCAGCACTTTAGGCTCCTGCTAGTTGTCAGATTTTTGCAACTCACCCGCTCACTTTCCTATTAAGTATGGGTAGGCCAGAGGTTGTGGGGGGGGGGGGGGGTTTCCTCACGGGGCTACGTATCTGGTGTCCGGTTGTGGCTTTCTTTGTTAGGCATTATTGCAGGGGCTTCTCAGGGCCAGCTCTGGTTCAGTTGCCCACTAGTGTCCACTCATCTTAAGTGTGTCAGGCTCTCATATGGGTTGTCGCAGGCTCGAACCATTCTTTCTCGGGGCATTGGTCGAGTTCAGGGCTGCTTCACGCATTCGGCAGGGGCTTCCTTTTATCACAGGTTACGAGTCGGTAGCTTCTCCAGTAATAACGGCTACTTATGGTTGTACATACGATTGCCATCCGGGCGCGTGCTGCTTTGCTTCTTGGTCGCTCATCTACCCCTCTTCACCTAAATATGTGTCTTTTGCCCTCTTTCAGGCGTACCTACCAGCCGGCCAAAGGCACACTCCAGGCCTTGGTTATTAGGGTCAACGCATTCCTTACTCAAAGACTCTGATTACAAGTCAGAAGGCTGGCCGGAGGCCGGCCTGTATTTGTGGGAGGAGTCTGAGAGTACTTAAGACTCCCTCCCTGTCGGTGCTGGGTCGGCGTCGGGTTCTGGGTTCCCACCCACCCATTCCCCCAGCTTTCATACATTCTCATTGTACTTTTCTTGTTCAGGGTATGCCCTCTTTCAGGCGTACCTACCAGCCGGCCAAAGGCACACTCCAGGCCTTGGTTATTAGGGTCAACGCATTCCTTACTCAAAGACTCTGATTACAAACTCTTCATGGGTAATGCAGGGCTATTTTCTTCAGCGGTGTGAACACCTCGGCTGGAGCTCATTTGGCATACAAAGCTCCTTGAGGCGAAGATGTACAGGGAAATACTGAGGATCTTGTGGTGTCCGCCATGATCCAAATCCGGAAACCCCCGGAGAAGAGGATTGAGAAATTAAAGTTTCAAATTAGTGCTAACTGTTTTGATGTCTCAGCTGTCAGCTTCCACTGAAGCCAACAGAGTGCAGATCGCACTGGCCATATGTCTGAAAGCCATGTGATCTAAATTAAAGTTGAAGATCAGAGTGCAGATTAGCAGATCTAGCAGTAATCACATCACTAGGTGCCTACCCCTTCTTGCACATAGAGTAGGGTAGTATTTATACTGTCAAAATGCTAACTATTTATGCCCTTTTAATACTCAGCAAAATTGTAGACCTTTAAAGTAGTTCCTATGGCGGCACATCCAGAAGAGAAGGAGCCAGGAATACCAGTGAAAGACCTGAGAACGGGAGGTTTGGGTCCACTCTGTGCAATCAAATAGGTAAATATAAATCTGTTTGTTAGTTTTTTCATATGTAAGACTTTAAATGCACTGTACGATAGCCAAACCAAAAACAAACTACTCCCTGTTTGTAAAGATGGCGCCCGTGGCTTGCACTTCAATCCTCATTCTGAAATGTGACTCAAGCCTCCATCCTAGATTAAAAAGTTTTGCTATTGTATATAATGTATAAATATAGCCAGACCCCTCTGGCTGGAATAAAACTCATGGAATGTCCTGAAAATTAAAATAAAATAAAGATAAAAATGAAAAGCAACAAACTAGTAAATTTGTCGCTCAAAATCTGGACTTCTAAAGAACAAATAGAATTGTAATGTGCCATGGGTCAACAACAAAATGGCGCCCGGACTCGGAGGTGAAGTCTTGCAAATCCAAGGCTAAGTCCCACTTAAAACACTTTGGATCTCATCCAAAGAGAGCGGAACCCCCAAACTGTCACCACCGACGCAAGCGATCTCAAAATGAGAGCTAAAGAGCCAGGAGGCGAGTCCAGGCGCCATTTTGTTGTGGACCCATGGCACATTACAATTCTATTAGTTCTTTAGAAGTCCAGCTTTTGAGTGACAGACTTACTAGTTTGCTGCTTTTCATTTTTATCTTTATTTTATTTTAATTTTCAGGACATTCCATGAGTTTTATCCCAGCCAGAGGGGTCTGGCTTTATTTATACATTATATACAATAGCAAAACTTTTTAATCTAGGATGGAGGCTTGAGTCACATTTCAGAATGAGGTTTGAAGTGCAAGCCACGGGCACCATCGTTACAAACAGGAGGTTGGTTTTTGGTTTGGCAATCATACAGCTGGCCCTCATTTGGTGGTACCTCTATACCTATAAATACGCAGTGGACCAGCACCCCAGAAGATGCCTTATTACGAGAAATTTGTCGGGTAGTAGGCCTCTGCTGACGCCACTGCAATATTTTTATTTGCTCTTACATGTCTTCTCAAATGTGAGTTTTAGATTTATATTTATTTAATAAATGTTCTCATTTTAAAAGAATATTACACTATGTGGCCAAATTTCTCTTCTTTTACTATATGAAACATTGGGAGGATTTATATATGAAGTACCGCTGCCTTATCCATGGTGTATATTTTTTTATGTCAATACTGTGATATACCTCTGCCTGGTTCTATTGGAAGCTGTGTTTGTTTACTTCTCCCTGGGTGTGTTACACCAACAAGCCTGCTCAGCTTATCAGGCGTACACCTCGCTGGGTCCAACTCGTCTGGTAAGCCTTTGATCTTCACGGTGGTGGATTATCTACAGACAACTAATTTTACAGATATTTAGTCACTCTTATTTCATTGGAATATTTGGACTATATATTTATTTGTTCACTTACACATTTTGGTTTATTGTCATCTATGGTGTATGTTACAGCATTGTTTTACTATTCACCATAGACTTGTAATATTCAATTTGTGCATTCATCCATCTTGAACACTCAGACTTTGTCCATGTGTTTATTAGTAATATTTGTTTTGTTTTGATTGTGTTTTCATTGTCACTTATTATGAATTGTGCGTATATTTAATCACTTCATTGGTTCACTCATTTTGTTTAGTTCACACATGTTTAGATCATAATTATATATATTTATATATATTTATTTAATATATTCAACATATATTACAATTTTTGAACACATCACTAATATCATTATGAGCGCCGCACTTTATCACTTTCATCTTGCTTTGCCATACAGTTATCTGTTGTGCAGGCAGCTACTATACAGCGTGGTTTTTCTTATTTTTCCACTTTAAATGCACTCACCTAGTATAAATTATTTTGTTGTGGGTTTACTAACAGACTGTATTCTCTGGGGAAAATAATTGGTATCTCCTAGAGCAGGGGTCTCCAAACTTTTCAAACAAAGGACCAGTTTATTGTTCTTCAGCCTTTAGGAGGGCCAGATTGTGGCCAGCGGGCCCAGCATTGGTGAGAATAAATATGGCCTCATAGTTTGCGATCAGTAGGATAAGGAGTAGTGCCCCTATTATAAGGAGTAATTGCATCTCATAATTGGTATCAGTGGAAGAAAAGGTGCCCCCTTGTTGGAGTCAGTGGGAAGAATAGTGCCTCATATCAGTGGGAGGAATAAAGCCCCGAGGGCCGGATAAAGGCTAGCAAAGGCCACAGTTTGGAGACCCCTGTCCTAGAGAAATATCATTGGTGCTTCAATCACAAGCCATTTCTTTCAACTTATTTTGTTTCCAGTACTCCCTTACTTTTTTTTTTGTTGCTATATATTGTTCCCTGAAATGAAACTGGTTTATTTTTAGCACTTTGTCGTCTCACTACAACTTGCAGAACTAAAGCCGTATCCACATTTCATATATCATAGTCTCAGCTGGGAAACCATCCTGTTGTGTTTATTCTCTTATTTCTCTACAATTCAAGGTTCACTGCCTTCTACTGCAGAAGCTGTAGAAAAAGGTGACAGAATAAATATCTAAAGCAAACACCTTAACAAAATGATTCTTTATTCATTGACAGCTGACACTGGGACTCTAACATCGCTCTCCTGATTTTTAAAGATTCTGGTTAAATTACTTGAAGCTTTGCAAACCCTATTTACACAAAAGACATGCACGGCTTATGATTACACAGGAGGATTGCCAATATGTAAAATGGCTGTGCTTGGCCCAAGTCCAATCTTCCCTATGAAAGCAATGCATCACCGATAAATGGTCACAGAATCATCAGGAGCCTTTCCGAATGAAACCTTTATGATTCACTTTGTGCTGCCAAACAAATTAGTCACAAATCACTTTGCAGCTCATCCTAAGCACAGACATCTCTGCCAACAGAGTATTGTGTATTTTGCTGCTGAAATCTTCTTCCGCAGGACTAAAAATGGCTAGGCTAGTGTTTTAGCAGGGTCTTCAACAGTGATAGATCTCTGTGGATCAGTACCATACTTATCAATGATGTAACGAACGTTGTACGTCCAACGTATTGAATTCTACAAAATAGAAGTAAAAAGATGAGAAATTAAGAAATGAGCAAAGTTTCCAAAATTCATAGTTCACAAATAACTAAGCTGACCAAACTAAGATGAAATAGCTGCCAAATTACCTTTGCTTAATGGACTCCTGATAGGTCATTTTAGTTGAATGGCTGATTAGATGCTATGCAGTTCTGAGAAGCCATTTATAAATAACCTTGTTCTCAACCAGAGTAGCTCTGATGGCCGGTAGCGACGGAGACGATGCATCTCTAAAACGGTAAGTACTGCTTAGATTCTAAAAGAAAAACACCCGATTCCCCTTGACATAACGAGCCTCAATCAATGTTAAAAAAAGTTTTTTGGGGGAATTACCCCTTTAACTATTATGTCTCTATACCCTGTAAACAGTCATTTCAGCAAAAAAATAAAAAATTCCTTTAGTGAGCCTTTAAGTGGTTTAAGAGATTTAAAGGAGACTGTTAGGCCCCTTTCACATTGAGGCGTTGAAAAAACGCGGTAATAACGCTATATTTTTTTGCCGCGTTTTTACCGCGTTCGCGCTAATTTTAGCGCTAACGCCCATGCGTTTTAATAGCGTTTTTATAGCGTTTTTACCGCGTTAGCGTCAGCTAATAGACATACCCCCATTACATCACATCCTGTTCACTTCCTGGTTTTTCGTCAAGGAAGAAAGACTTTGGAGAAGATGGAGTTTCATGAGCTGCTGTTGTTATTTGTGCTACATGTTTGGGAACATATTCTCCAACAACAGAGGTCACAACGTCGCTTTTGGGTTCATCCCATCCATCAATTGCACTCAGATAGAGGGCAATTTGCCTTACTCTACCATGACCTGAGAGAGCACCCTGATAAATTCCGAAATTACACACGTATGACCATTGCCACGTAAGTATTTCCTAGTTTTATATTGACACTCCAAATGCCAGTCCCGGCTGTCCTCCACTCCTCCTAGTCCTACTCCCTGTCAGGTTTCATATCACGCTAGCAGCAGACAACAGTTCAGGTGTGCTAATATGCCTATAGTTCAATAACAAAAGCACATACCATGAGCAGGTCTTGAGAAGCAGGTCAGCGCTGGGACTTGTAGTTCACCACAGATGCAGGGTTGAGACGAGCGGGACAGCTGGCACTTGTAGTTCACTGCTGAAGTAGGTGTTGTGATGAGCAGGAAGGCTGGAACTTGTAGTTCACCGCAGGTGTGGATGTTGGTGGTGTTGCTGGTGCTAGTAGTGCACCGCTGCAATGGATGTTGCTTACAGGAGTCAGGCAAAGTGTGGTCTAGGCAAGCCAGGTCATACACGGATAGATCAGAGTTCGAAAGGTACCAAATCGGAAGCAGCAAGCAGGGTCAAACAAGCCGGGTCATACACAAAGTTTACAGATAAACAGGTCAGGCTGGATCACACAAGGCAAGCAGAGTAACTCTATCACGAGCACTGATTGGGTGAAGCCACAGGTGTCTTAAAGGAGAGCTGGCCAATCAGTGTTTCCCAGCCAAGGCTGTGTCAGGTGAGAGTGCTGGGTCCTAGAGGGATCCAGTACTGACAGTACCCCCCCCTTCTCGAGGGGTTGCTCCTGCACCCCCAGGCTTACTTGGATATCGAAGATGGAACTTCTTCTTAAGGCGATCAGCATGGAGATCGCGAGCTGGGATCCAGGATCGATCCTCTGGGCCAAAACCTTTCCAATGAACAAGATATTGCAAGGAATTGCGTACTCGTCTGGAGTCAAGAATATATGCCACTTCATATTCCTGGCTATCCGACACATCTACAGGTTCTGGTTCATTTACTTGCAGACTAGAATGAACAGGTTTCAACAAAGATACATGGAAGACATTAGGAATGCGCATGGACGGGGGGAGTTTTAGAGTTGAAAATATTTTTATTGGTATTTTAGCAAATGGAAAAAACAACAGGAGAAGACACCATCCAAAAACAGTCAAAAGTACAATGGGGTAAGAAGTCAGTCCAGCGGCTATCGCCCACAACAGGACTCCCACCGACATATAATGCAATCAGAACAGGAGTGACTTCAACATGAAACAATAATTAAATGCAACCACAAGGATCCTACCGTAGACGGCAGAATTGTGGCCAGGGTTGCTAGTAAGAGAACAATAATGCCGCGTACACACGGTCGTTTTTTGCGATGAAAAAAAACGACGTTTTTTAAAACGTCATTTAAATTGATCGTGTGTGGGCAAAACGTCGTTTTTTGTCTTAAAAAAAATGACCAAAAAAAAATTCCAACATGCTTGAATTTTTTGTGTCGTTTTTCAAAACGTCGTTTTTTGTTTCACAAAAAGTCACCGTGTGTAGCAAAAACGTCTTTTAAAACGACGTTTTTCAACCCGCGCATGCCCAGAAGCTAGTTATGAAGCGAGCTTCAATGGAAAAGTGTGGTGAACGTAACCTCGTTTTTTGTAAAAAAACGATGGTGTGTATGCAACATCGTCTTTGAAAGTGACGTTTCAAAAACGTCGTTTTTTACTTCACAAAAAACGTAGTTTTTTTTCATCGCAAAAAACGACCGTGTGTACGCGGCATTAGACAACAAGAAAAGCATAAAAAAAAAAAAAGAAAAAAAAGGACAAAAAGGACAAAAAATCAAATTTAAAAATGGGAAGACAAGAAACTGGGGCGTCAGAAGGTAGGGAGAGAAGAGGGGGGAGAAGGAAGAGGAGGGGAGCAGAGGAAAGGAAGAAGGGAGAAGGCTAGAGAGAGAGATCAGAGCAAGGAGTTCGAGTTGCTGAAAGATCAGTCAGGGGGGACAATATAGGGTGTGCGGGGAACGAGGGACCCACCACGCCCTAAGGTAGTGAAATATCAGAAAGTGCTCATGACTGGGATGACAACATGTTAGCCAGAGTGTCAGAGGAGGAGAAGTGGAGCCAGATGAGCCACAGTAATTTATAGGTATCAAAAGTATCGTTGTCGAGAGCCAACATCTCCTCCATTCTCATAGTGTCGTTCATAATTGATACCCAGCGTGACAAGGGCGGGATTGTGGTCGACTTCCAATAGGAAGGTATGAGCTGTCTCGCTGAGGACATGAAGAAACGGAGGAGACTTCGCTTCTGTGACGTAACTGATCCCGGTAGTATAGAGAGAAGAGCAATCTTAGGGGAGGGAACCAGTGATTCAACGTACATTTTGTTGTAACACTCAAATACCTGAGTCCAGAAGGGGCGGATCCTCTCACATTCCCACCAGACATGAAGGTAGGTCCCAGTAGCAGCAGAGCATCTCCAGCATATATCCGGAGTGGATGGAAATATTTTGTGCAACGTAGAGGGGTCCCTGTACCATCTCGACAGAATCTTGTAGTTCTTCTCCTGTGAGTAGCAGGAGATTGTGGACTTGTGAGTAAAATAAAAAGATGTCTGCCATTCCGGTTGCAGGATGTCCTCACCCAAGTCTGCAGACCACGTCCTAGTGTAAGAGGGTAGCTCGGTGTGTGCGTGCTTGTAAGAGGCCATATACGGCCAAAAGAAGGTGTCTGGGGGTCTCCGGCAGGGAGCACAACCGTTCAAATTCCGTATTGGGACGATGTATTTGGGAGGATGAATGTAAGTGTTTTGTGAACGTGGATAAATGTAGTTCAGTGAGCCAATCGTGTGTTCCCGTCGGAGTCACCGGTGACCCTTGCGTAGGATGTACGAAGGAGTGTGCCCGCGGCCACTCAGACCGTTTAAAAGGGCCTAGTGTTGATATACCGATACCCTGAGGAAAGGCGGGATTGTCAAATAGAGGGGACAATGGGGAAGGATCAGAGGATAGGAGGGAACATAACCCCCTATTATACCAAAGTCTGAGAGAGGCCAGTGTAAGCGGGGAGGGAGGGGGCATACGTGCTAAATCAGACCTGTAACCTCATAGAAGTGCACGGAGGTCCACGTGGGCCAGATCCTGCTCTATGGTGACAGAGGCCTTCAAAAAGGGACGCGGGAACCATTCCAAGATACGCGCTATATGAGAGGCCTTATAATATGTCTCGAAGTCAGGGACGCCAGCACCGCCCTGTAGCTTCGAGCGAGTGAGTAAGGACGGGGGGAGTTTTAATCTATAGGACACAGGATTAACAATCTCCGAAATCTCATAGGGCCCGATGAATTTTGGGCCAAGTTTTTTGGATGGAACATGCAGGGACAGATTCCTGGATGATAGCCACACTTTGTCACCAACTTTATATCCAGGAGCCTTTGAGCGCCTCTTATCAGCCGTTTTCTTAAATGCCTGCACTGAGCGAGAAATAGCACGATTGACGTCAGACCAGATTTTGGAGAAGTTTTCAATCGTGGTGTTGGCATCTGGAACATCAGAGGGTGGAAGATCAAAGGAGCACACACGAGGATGCAACCCGTAAACACAGAAGAAGGGAGAGGTCCCTGTAGAAGAGCTGGCACAATTATTAAAGGCAAACTCTGCCCATGGAAGGATGTTGACCCACTCCACCTCATCATTGGCCATCAGACAACGTACCATCTTCTCTAGAGTCTGATTAGTTCTTTCTGTTTGGCCATTTGTCTCGGGATGATAGGCTGAAGAATATGATAACTTAATCCCTAGCTGAGAACAAAGGGCCTTCCAAAACTGGGCTATAAACTGAGAGCCACGGTCTGAGACAATGTTAATTGGTGCCCCATGGAGCCTGAAAACATGTTTAATGAACAGAGACGCCAGTTCTCTAGCAGACGGCAGTTTTGGAAGTGGAACAAAGTGGGCCATCTTACTGAACCTGTCTACCACCACCCAGATCGTGGAACATCCCTGGGACGGAGGCAAGTCAGTGATAAAGTCCATAGATAAATGGGTCCAGGGACAAGTAGGTATTGGTAGAGGACGTAGAAGACCGGAGGGCTTAGAGGTACTGCCCTTGCTTCTGGCACAAACCTCACAAGCCTGGACAAAGGCTAACACATCCTGCCTAATCGATGGCCACCAGAGATTGCGAGAGATAATCTCATAAGTTTGTCTAAACCCCGGATGCGCTGCAGGCTTTGATGCATGTACCTGCTGCAAAACCTGCAAACGAAGAGCCAAAGGCACAAAAAGCATACCAGAGGGAGTGGAAGGGGGGCTTCAGCCTGTGCAGGTAACAGGGCCTCAGAGATGTCAGTCTGGGTGAAAGCCAAAATCCTGTCCTCAGAGATAATGGATTGTGGAGGAAGCGGAGGTGGGGATTCTGATAAAAAACTGCGAGACAAGGGGTCAGCCTTAACATTTTTTGGCCCTGGTAAATAAGAAATTGTAAAGTCAAATCTGGAGAAGAACAATGACCACCTGGCCTGACGTGAGTTCAGTCTTTTAGCAGAACGGATGTATTCAAGGTTTTTGTGGTCAGTCAGAACTATGAATGGATAGCGAGCTCCCTCCAGCCAATGTCTCCATTCCTCCAAAGCTAGCTTTATGGCTAACAGTTCTCTGTTGCCTATATCATAGTTGCGCTCTGCTGGGGAATATTTACGGGACAGGAAGGCGCAGGGGTGGATGGCAGCAGTTACAGGGTCCTTTTGTGACAGAAGCGCCCCCACCCCTACTTCGGATGCATCTACCTCCACAATAAAAGGCAGCTCAGGAACAGGATGGCGTAGAATTGGTGCAGAGGTAAAGGCTTTCTTCAACTGAGTGAAGGCTGTCTGGGCTTCAGTAGTCCATTTAAACTTAGCCTGAGACTTCCTGGTGAGAGAGGTGATGGGACGTGCAATGGTGGCAAAATTCTTAATGAATTTCCGATAGAAATTTGCAAAGCCCAGGAAGCGCTGAACTGCTTTCAGGTCTGAAGGTGATGCCCAGTCTAGGATGGCCTGAATCTTGGCTGGATCCATGGTTAGGCCTGTGTCAGAGATTAGGTAGCCCAGGAAAGGTACTTGTTTGACATGAAATAAACATTTTTCAGGCTTAACAAAAAGGGAATGAGCCTTTAATCGGGCCAACACTGAGCGGACGTACCTCTGATGCGTTTCAAGATTGGGAGAATATATCAAAATATCATCCAAGTATACAAGCATAAAGCGACCCAACAGGTCACGGAAAATGTCATTAATGAAGTTTTGGAAGACAGCTGGTGCATTCCTGAGACCGAAAGGCATGACAAGACATTCGTAGTGGCCATCCTTGGTGTTAAAGGCCGTCTTCCACTCATCTCCTTCACGGATGCGCACTAGATTATAGGCTCCCCTTAGGTCTAGTTTGGAGAAGATCTTTGCTCCCTGGATTTGGGAGAATAACTCTGTGATGAGAGGGAGAGGGTACCGATTGGGAACGGTTATTTTATTTAGACCTCTGTAGTCGACACAAAGTCTTAGACCCCCGTCCTTCTTTGGGACAAAGAAGCAACCTGCGCCTGCGGGAGAAGTAGAGGGACGGATGAAACTTTTAGCTAGGTTTTCCTGGATGTATTCTTGCAAAGCAAGGTTCTCTGGTTCGGACAATGGAAAGACTCTCCCTCGCGGAGGTGTAGTGTCAGGCAAAAGGTCAATGGGACAGTCATAACTGCGATGAGGTGGTAAGGTGTCAGCACTCCCTTTAGAAAACACATCCTGAAAGTCCTTATAACAAAGCGGAATCTGTTCCATTCCCACTTGACAAGAAGCAAGACGAACAGGGTGCTGGATGCAACTTCTTTTACACTGATTGGACCAAGCCAGAATATTTCCTGTTTGCCAGTCAATTACAGGATTGTGCTTCTGAAGCCAAGGAAGGCCTAGGATCAAAGGAGTGGATGGAGAGTCAATGACAAGACATGAAATCTTCTCCCAGTGCAGGGCCCCCAATTGTAACTGGAAGGGATTGGTGGACTGAAGCACAAGGTCTTGTGAGAGAGGCCGGTTATCCACAGAAATTAGGCGGACTGGGCAATCTAGCGTATGAGTTTCCAGGGACAAAGAGGTAATCAGAGCCTTATCAATAAAATTCTCAGCAGCTCCAGAATCTACCAAGGCCAACAGTTCATGAGTCCCTGTCCCAAAGTGAATAACACTGGGTAGAAGTATATGACTGTCCCCCTGGGGAGATGAAAGCAGACCTAAGGTGACCTCCCCATAATCACCTAGGTCCGGGAGTTTCCCGGACGTGTAGGGCACGAACGGAGTATGTGACCCCTGAGGCCACAATACAGGCAAAGTCCCATATTACGCCGGCGTGTGTGTTCCTGGGCAGATAGCCGGGTGGAGCCTAACTGCATAGGTTCTTCCACTGAACTGGCACTGGAGGTGGGATGGTCAGGTGGTAAGGGAGGTATACAGTTTGCCACAGCCATATTTTTTTCTCGCCCCCTCTCTCGCTGACGGCGATCAATTCTAATGGCTAGACACATAGCTTCCTCCAGTGAGGCTGGATAGGAGAAGTTGACCAGAGCATCCTTAATTGCATCTGAAAGACCTATTCTGAACTGGCTGCGGAGAGCTGCATCATTCCAGCCAGATTCTGGGGCCCACCTGCGAAACTCTGAGCAGTACCTTTCAGCTGTGGTGGTTCCTTGCTTTAAGTTACGCAGGGTTGATTCTGCAGTAGCCACACGATCTGGATCATCGTACAGCAATCCAAGGGCTTCAAAGAAGGCATCTACAGTTAGCAGGGCTGGATGGTTTGGTTCAAGGTTAAAGGCCCAAGCCTGGGGGTCACCCTGAAGCAGAGAGATAATGATCTGAACTCTCAGAGTTTCAGACCCAGAAGAGGATGGCCTTAATTTGAAATATAATTTGCAGCTGTTTTTAAAGTTGCAGAATTCCTTACGGTCGCCAGAAAAACGGTCAGGCAAAGGAATTTTCGGTTCACTAACAGTTGTAGTAGGGGATTGCACCTTGGTGAGCTCTGTGGCCATTTGCTGAACTTGATGGGATAAACGGCAAAGTTCTTGTGCAAACATCTGAGCCTGCTCAGAATCCATGATGGGTTTTCCCTTTTTATGTATGGCTCGTGATAATGTCAGGTTTCATATCAGGCTAGCAGCAGACAACAGTTCAGGTGTGCTAATATGCCTATAGTTCAATAACAAGAGCACATACCATGAGCAGGTCTTGAGAAGCAGGTCAGCGCTGGGACTTGTAGTTCACCACAGATGCAGGGTTGAGACGAGCGGGACAGCTGGCACTTGTAGTTCACTGCTGAAGTAGGTGTTGTGATGAGCAGGAAGGCTGGAACCTGTAGTTCACCGCAGGTGTGGATGTTGGTGGTGTTGCTGGTGCTAGTAGTGCACCGCTGCAATGGATGTTGCTTACAGGAGTCAGGCAAAGTGTGGTCTAGGCAAGCCAGGTCATACACGGATAGATCAGAGTTCGAAAGGTACCAAATCGGAAGCAACAAGCAGGGTCAAACAAGCCGGGTCATACACAAAGTTTACAGATAAACAGGTCAGGCTGGATCACACAAGGCAAGCAGAGTAACTCTATCACGAGCACTGATTGGGTGAAGCCACAGGTGTCTTAAAGGAGAGCTGGCCAATCAGTGTTTCCCAGCCAAGGCTGTGTCAGGTGAGAGTGCTGGGTCCTAGAGGGGTCCAGTACTGACACTCCCCCATACCCAACACTTCAAATGCTCCATGCACGATACATCTATGCCACTCCTCCATGCCCAAAACGTCTAAACCCAACCCTAATCACACTTCTCTATGGCCATTACGTTTCCTAATCTTACCCCTCCAACCATGGTAATCCCACTCCTTCATGCCAAATACATCTAAACGTTACCCTAATCCCACTCCTCCATGCACAAAACTTCTAACCCTAACCCTAATCCCAGTCCTTCATGCACTGTACTACTAACCCTAACCCTAATCCCACTCCTACATACATGATACTTCTAACCCTAACCCTAATCTTACTCCTCCATGCACTATACTTCTAACCCTAACCCTAATCCCACTCCTCCATGCATGATACTCCTAACCCTAACCCTAATCTCACTCCTCCATGCATGATACTCCTAACCCTAAACCTTATCTCATTCCTCCATGCACAATACTCCTAACCCTAACCCTAATCTTACTCCTCCATGCACTATACTTCTAACCCTAACCCTAATCCCACTCCTCCATGCACTACACTACTAACCCTAACCCTAATCCCACTCCTCCATGCATGATACTCCTAACCCTAACCCTAATCTCACTCCTCCATGCATGATACTCCTAACCCTAAACCTAATCTCACTCCTCCATGCACGATACTCCTAACCCTAACCCTAATCTCACTCCTCCATGCATGATACTCCTAACCCTAAACCTAATCTCACTCCTCCATGCACGATACTTCTAACCCTAACCCTAATACCACTCCTCCATGAACGATACATCTAACCCTAATCCCACTCCCCTATACTCTATACTCTAATCCATAATCATACTTTTTCCACTCTAAGAAACAATTCTGTGTGTTTTTTTAACCAAAATAGTAATTATTTTCCGTAGATTTGACTTTCTTCTAGACCTGCTAACACCTGCGTTGTTGAGAGTTGATACAAACTGTAGAGAAGCAATAACACCATGTGAACGGCTACTTATAACACTGAGATGAGGGATTTCTTTCTTATATTTATTATATCATTCACGCACAATAAAAATATAACAAAGATTTCTTTGGAAAAATGAACGTTTAATATTTAATTTCGAATACCAAATATACATATTTGTTTGTATGGTATTTAAAAATGTTATATATTATTTTTAAATGGTGTAACATATACATCTTTATTAATAAACATTTCAATTTTTAATAAACTTTAACCTCATGAAAATTTAACATTAACCAATAACACAAAAACATTGTGCAATATTTATCCATATTGAAATCAAAAAAATTAAGTAACAAATGTAATAATAACCAACCAAACATTGAAATCTAACCAAGATCATGAAAATAGGGGTGAGAGTTGATATCCTCCCTACTGTTGCTTGGCTGAGGAGTACTGGGAAGAGGAGGAGGAGGAGGGGGAGGGGGAGGATGACGATGTTCTAGAAAGTAATTTGGGGGCATCTCATAAGGGGCAGGAAAACGGTGGTTGAATTGGGGATTTATATTTGTACTGATTGGTCGAAAGCCATAATCTTCCCATTGATTATTTGGCCAAAATGATGGAGTCATGTTTTGCAAGGGTTGGCCATGTGTAGTATGAGCATAATTACTCTTCAACTGATATTCTTTTATTATTTTTAGTATGTCGATCCTCAGGTCACATTGCAAATCTTTCCTCACCTCAGCAATTTGTGGGATCAAACTTTTGGTGAATGATGTGATCTCATTATTTTTAGATTTATTAGTTTAAATAAGGTTTCTGACAACATCTATGAAATCTTGACTGTCCTTTCTTTTATTATTCTTGGTTCTTGTGGTGATCCTTCTTGGGGGCACTGGAGTGTCTCGGTCATCCACATCCACATCCTCTTCCACTTGTTGACTGTCATGTGGAGTATTTGACTCCCGATTTTCCAAACCCAATTCATCTTCACTTTCACTTGTGAAATTGTTTTCGGTTCTTAAAAAAAAGAATGAAGTTATTAACAAAATGTCAAGAAAATCATTTGTTTTACAGAAAAATAAACCTTGTTACTTACTGTCCCTCTTGCATGACCGGTTTTAAGAACTCCAATTCAGCATAGTGGCAATAAACCCTTCCTTTTTTTGCTCCAGATCCACTTTTGTTTTGCTGTTGTTTCAACAGTTCACGTTTGAAGTTGTCTCTCAACGTCTTCCATCTTTTTTTTATGATTTTCACTGAAATATAGAATTATATTTGTTTCAGATATCTTGCAACAGGAAATACCTACTCCTCACTACAATACGAATTTCGCCTAGGGATATCAACCATAAGTAAGATTGTGAAGGAAACATGTGATGCAATCTGGAATCTGAGAAGATCATTTATGCCTACTCCAAATAAAGAAAAATGGGAAGATGTTGCCAAGGCATTTTTGAACAAGACAAACTTTCCAAACTGTTTAGGGGCTATTGATGGAAAACATATTAGGCTAATAAAACCATGTAATAGCGGTAGCCAGTATTATAATTATAAGAAGTATTTTTCGGTTGTTTTAATGGCTGTGGTCGATGCAGATTACAAATTCATTTTTGTTGATATAGGATCGTTTGGGAGCAATGCCGACTCTGCTGTCTTTCAACGTAGTAAATTTGGAAAACAGCTTGCTTTTAATGAATTGGATTTACCTGTTAACCGACCACTGCCCGGAACAGAGGGACCCGAAATGCCATATGTATTTGTAGCAGACGATGCTTTTGCTATTCATGAACATCTCATGAAACCATATTCACAGAGAAATTTAGATACGCGAAAGAGAATCTTCAATTACAGGCTTTGTAGAGCACGTAGACTTGTAGAATGTGCTTTTGGTATACTGGCAACAAGTGGCAAATCTTTCTAAAACCAATTAACCTTAGCCAAGAAAACGCATGTAAGGTAATCAAGGCCGCGTGTATCTTACATAATTTGGTAAGAGAGAGGGATGGAGTAAATTTTGAGGATACACTGTCACATAATATTGAACCTGCTGAGTTTCTGCATGTACGTGGACCTATAGTGGGATTCACTATTAGAGACACTTTTGCAGACTACTTCATGAGTTCAGCTGGTGCACTCAGTTGGCAAGAAAACATGATCTAAACTCCATAATAATATTCTTTACTTTACTGGAGAATGTTCTCTTTGTAATTTGGAATGATTTATTCATTACAGCCATGACATAAATCCAAACTTTTACATGCAACAATAAAATGACTGTTGAAACATTGTTTTGATTAATTTCTATTAAATACAGTAAGTCAAATTTACAATGATGCAATTAATACGTGGTTATGGTGTAGCACATTTTGGAATGGCGGTGTATGATGTTTAGAATTATTGTGCATGGAGTGGGATAAGGGTTAGGGTTAGGAGTACCATGCATGGAGGAGTGAGATTAGGGTTAGGGTTAGGAGTATCGTGCATGGAGGAGTGAGATTAGGGTTAGGGTTAAGATTATTGTGCATGGAGTAGTGAGATTAGGGTTAGGAGTATCGTGCATGGAGGAGTGGGATTAGGGTTAGGGTTAGGAGTATCGTGCATGGAGGAGTGAGATTAGGGTTAGGGTTAGGAGTATCGTGCATGGAGGAGTGGGATTAGGGTTAGGGTTAGGAGTATCGTGCATGGAGGAGTGAGATTAAGGTTAGGGTTAGGAGTATCGTGCATGGAGGAGTGAGATTAGGGTTAGGAGTATCGTGCATGGAGGAGTGAGATTAGGGTTAGGATTATCGTGCATGGAAGAGTGAGATTAGGGTTAGGGTTAGGAGTATCGTGCATGGAAGAGTGGGATTAGGGTTAGGGTTAGGAGTATCGTGTATGGAGGAGTGGGATTAGGGTTAGGGTTAGGAGTATCGTGCATGGAGGAGTGAGATTAGGTTTAGGGTTACATGTATACTGCATGGAGGAGTGAGATTAGGGTTAGGGTTACATTATTAGTGCATGGAGGAGTAAGATTAGGGTTAGGGTTAGTAGTGTAGTGCATGGAGGAGTGGGATTAGGGTTAGGGTTAGGAGTATCGTGCATGGAGGAGTGAGATTAGGGTTAGGGTTAGGAGTATCGTGCATGGAGGAGTGAGATTAGGGTTAGGAGTATCGTGCATGGAGGAGTGAGATTAGGGTTAGGGTTAGGAGTGTCGTGCATGGAGGAGTGAGATTAGGGTTAGGGTTAGGAGTATCCTGCATAGAGGAGTGAGATTAGGGTTAGGAGTATCGTGCATGGAGGAGTGAGATTAGGGTTAGGGTTAGGATTATCGTGCATGAAGGAGTGAGATTTGAGTTAGGGTTAGGAGTATCGTGCATGGAGGAGTGGGATTAGGGTTAGGGTTAGGAGTATCGTGCATGGAGGAGTGAGATTAGGGTTAGGGTTAGGATTATCGTGCATGGAGGAGTGAGATTAGGGTTAGGGTTAGGATTATCGTGCATGGAGGAGTGGGATTAGGGTTAGGGTTAGGATTATCGTGCATGGAGGAGTGAGGTTAGGGTTAGGAGTATCGTGCATGGAGGAGTGGGATTAGGGTTAGGGTTAGGAGTATCGTGCATGGAGGAGTGAGATTAGGGTTAGGGTTAGGATTATCGTGCATGGAGGAGTGAGATTAGGGTTAGGGTTACATGTATAGTGCATGGAGGAGTGAGATTAGGGTTAGGGTTAGGAGTATCGTGCATGGAGGAGTGGGATTAGAGTTAGGGTTAGGAGTATCGTGCATGGAGGAGTGAGATTAGGGTTAGGGTTAGGAGTATCGTGCACGGAGGAGTGAGATTAGGGTTAGGGTTACATGTATAGTGCATGGAGGAGTGAGATTAGGGTTAGGGTTAGGAGTATCGTGCATGGAGGAGTGGGATTAGGGTTAGGAGTATCGTGCATGGAGGAGTGAGATTAGGGTTAGGATTATCGTGCATGGAGGAGTGAGATTAGGGTTAGGGTTAGGAGTATCGTGCATGGAGAGTGGGATTATGGTTAGGGTTAGGAGTATCGTGCATGGAGAAGTGAGATTAGGGTTAGGGTTACATGTATAGTGCATAGAGGAGTGAGATTAGGGTTAGGGTTACATTATTAGTGCATGGAGGAGTAAGATTAGGGTTAGGGTTAGTAGTGTAGTGCATGGAGGAGTGGGATTAGGGTTAGGGTTAGGAGTATCGTGCATGGAGGGTGAGATTAGGGTTAGGGTTAGGAGTATCGTGCATGGAGGAGTGAGATTAGGGTTAGGGTTAGGAGTATCGATTATTGTGCATGGAGGAGTGAGATTAGGGTTAGGGTTAGGATTATTGTGCATGGAGGAGTGAGATTAGGGTTAGGGTTAGGAGTATCGTGCATGGAGGAGTGAGATTAGGGTTAGGGTTAGGAGTATTGTGCATGGAGGAGTGAGATTAGGGTTAGGGTTACATTATTAGTGCATGGAGGAGTAAGATTAGGGTTAGGGTTAGTAGTGTAGTGCATGGAGGAGTCGGATTAGGGTTAGGGTTAGAAGTATCGTGCATGGAGGAGTGAGATTAGGGTTAGGAGTATCTTGCATGGTGGAGTGAGATTAGGGTTAGGAGTATCATGCATGGAGGTGTGGGATTAGGGTTACGAGTATCATGCATGGAGGTGTGGGATTAGGGTTAGGAGTATAGTGCATGGAGGAGTAAGATTAGGGTTAGTAGTATCGTGCATGGAGGAGTGGGATTAGGGATAAGTATGGTAGTTTGGGATTATGAGATGTGGGATTAGGGATAAGGATGGGATTTTGGGATTTAGAGGGGTGGTGGGGTTCAAGTCAGGAATTGAAAATAGGGACTACATTAGGATTAAAAGGGTGGGATTAGGGATAATGATGGAAGTGATTTTGAGGGGTGGGATTAGGGATAGGGGTAGGGGTTTGGGATTATGGGTGGTGAGATTATGGATACGGATGGGATTAATAGAGATACAGCAGGATCTTGCTACTTACATTTTTCAGCTTTTCTGGAAGAAGACAGTGTCTTCCAATCTTCTATGTGGTGACTAGCCACATCTTCCTAGGCAGCTATTTTCTTTTGACGGTTTGAATATCAATCATTCCTTTTGTCCCATAGTTCTGGGTGCCTCCGCATGGTGTCTATGAACTCCTCTGGCTCTCCACTTCCTGATGTTCCTTCTGTACTTGCTTCTGCAGATGATGGTTGAACAGCAGCTTGATCCTCCATTCTGCAGTGATGTGTGTTCTCTCTCTCACGCTTGTCTCCTCTCCCTTTTCCCTACAGGATTTCCTGGTTTCCCAGAATCCTTCACTCTACTGCGGTCATGTGACCTTTCCACTTCCTCCCCACAGCTTCTGATAATTTTTCAACGTGGTATTACCGCGGTTTTTACAGCGGTACCCATTCATTTCAATGGCAATATGCGTTTTTACAGCGCTATTTTATGCGCACTGAAGTTGCTCCAAAAATGCGGTTTGCAGGATTTTTTTCAACGCACATCCAGCCAAACGCCTCAGTGTGAAAGGATAGACAGTGATACATGGGGGGCGTTTTAACTGCGGTATTTAGGCGGTAATTTTAGCGCAAAAACGCGGTAATAACGCCTCAATGTGAAAGGGGCCTTAATGTAAATTTTTTTTTGGGTGGACCTCCGCTGTAACCACCTCAAATACCAGCATATTTATTCATTGCCAAGAAGTTGTGGCAAAAAACCTCAGGGAGCTTGTTTCCCAAAGAAAAAAAATAATAATAATTTGGAGTGATTTTACTGTCCTGTCATTCTTATTTATTTTATTTTCTCTATATAGCAAAAAAAAAACCTGGTCTCAAAAATTATATAAAATTATATAAAATTCATTATAAATTATCAGTCAAACTATCTCAAAACTGAAAAATTACCCGTTAAAGGGTAACTTGCTTCTACTGAGGCGTCCAACATGTGTTTTAGTCAAAACATCAAATAAAAGCCCATTCTAGACAAACTTTTTCGAGAGATTGGACAAGTGTAAAGCCTGGTACACATGGGCCAAAAATCAGCCAGTTTAGCAGGAACTGGTTGACTTTCAGTATGTATACAGTTGTCTGTTACCGCTGTCAGAACACAATTTCCCAGTGGGAGAGATCTCTACATAAACATTGCTTGCATTGATGCGGGAATCTGTCACTTTTTCGTTCAACCTGCTGGTGTATGTACCCAGCTTAACCACTTTAGCCCCGGACCATATTGCTGTCCAAAGACCAGAGCACTTTTTGTGATTCGGCACTGCGTCGCTTTAACTGACAATTGCGCGGTCGTGTGACGTGGCTCCCAAACAAAATTGGCGTCCTTTTTTTCCCACAAATAGAGCTTTCTTTTGGTGGTATTTAATCTTCTCTGCGGTTTTTATTTTTTGCGCTATAAACAAAAATAGAGCGACTATTTTGAAAAAAATGCAATATTTTTTACATTTTGCTACAATAAATATCCCCAAAAAAGATATAAAAAAACATTTTTTTTCCCTCAGTTTAGGCCGATACGTATTCTTCTACATAGTTTATTGATTGGTTAGCGCAAAATTTATAGCGTTTACAAAAAAGGGGGTAGTTTTATGGCATTTTTATTAATATTTTTTTTTACTAGTAATGGCGGCGATCAGCGTTTTTTTTCAGTACTGCGACCTTATGGCGGACACATGGGACACTTTTGACACATTTTTGGGACCATTGGCATTTTTATAGAGATCAATGCTATAAAAATGCATTGGATTACTATACAAATGCCATTGGCAGTGAAGGGGTTAACACTAGGGGGCAGGGAAGGGGTTAAGTGTGTTCCTATTTGTGTTCTAACTGTATAGGGGGTGGCCTTACTAAGGGAAATCACTGATCTTCTGTTCATACATTGTATGAACAGAAAATCAGCGTTTCCCCCGCTGACAGGAACGAGAGGTATGTGTTTACACACATACCTCCCGTTCCCCGCTCTGTAACGAGCAATCGCGGGTGCCCGGCGGCGATCGTACCCGCCGGGCACGTGCGTGGGACTCGGGGGCGTGTGGGGGGCGCGCGCGCCCCCTAGTGGCCAAAAAAGAGAGGACGTAGAGCTACGTGCTCCCGCGATACAGTGCCACCGTCCCACAGTAATATGACTGCGGGCGGTCGGCAAGCAGTTAAGATCCTCCCTCTGCTTCTAAATCTGGAGAATTCTTCTAATTTCTTGCTCTGTAACATCAGAACAAGAGATGAGTGGATTATAGGTCACTGAGACAGGCAGATACAATAAGCAAATCATTGAAATAGGTTCAAATCTTTCTCTGTTCCCTGCTCTGTTTTGTTGCTGTATCTCACCAGTGGAGAACCCAATACCTATAAAACCATGTCCCTAGGACACTCTCTCATCCAGGACAGAAAATGATCAACCAAATACAGTCAGGGAAAAAAAAACGATTTGATCCCCTGCTGATTTTGTTCACTGACAGAGGGCCAGATTCTCAAAAGAGATACAACGGTGTATCTCAGGAAACACCGTCATATCTCTGTTTTTTTTACTGGGTATCTATGCGTGTGATTCCTAGAATCACTTACGCATAGATACAGTGAAGATCCGACAGGTGTAAAACACTTACACCGTCGGATCGTAGATGTAATTACTTTTCTGGCCGCTAGGTGGCCTTTACGTTGTTTTCTCATTTGCCTATGCAAATGAGCCTAATACGTCGATTCCCAAACGTTTTTACTCCGCCCCGTCCTCGTTTCAGTTCGATCGACGCGGGGGCGTGCTTAATTTAAATACAAGCCGCCCCCTTTGAATTACGCAGGGATACGCAGGGCCATTTACACTACGCCGCCGCAAACTACAGAGCAAGTGCTTTGGGAATACGGCACTTGCTCCATTAAGTTGCGGCGGCATAGTGTAAATGGCTTACGCTACGCCGCCGCAGATTGTATGTGAATCTGGCCCAAAGAGTTGATCAGTCTATCATTTTAATGGTAGGATTTTTTTAACAGTGAGAGACAAAATAACAACAAAAATATCCAGAAAAATGCATTTCAAAAAAGTTCTAAATTGATTTGCAATTTAATGAGTTAAATATTTAATCCCCTATCAATCGGCATGATTTCTGGCTTCCAGGTGTCTTCTATACAGGTAACGAGCTGATATAAGGCGCACTCTATTAGGACGGGTTCACACTAGTCCGACAAACGCTCCGACATTGGGAGCTCATGTTTCATGACGTGAAAATGAATGTTTCCCTATAGGAGCCATCTTAACTGGTCCGACACATGTCGGAGCGACTTTGAAAATGCTACTTTGGTCCGACTTTGATCCTGCTTCACTCCATTGAATATCATTAAAGTCGGATCAAAGTCGGAAAGCAGTCTCGCACGCTCCGACTTTGGCATGTGTCTTGTACTCTGCTGATCTTGAGGGGGAACTCCACGCCAAATTTTAACAAAAAACCGGCATGGGTTCCTCCTCCAGGAGCATACCAGGCCCATGGGTCTGGTGGGGATTTAAAGGGGAACCCCGTACGCCGACAAAACGTAGGTGTGAAAAAAAAAAAAACACACTACTCAGATTTTTAAAATCATTTATTAGTCAGCTGCGGGGGAAAAAAAATTCCTACCAGCGGCATCTTTGGAGCGATGAAAGGAGCGGCATGTATACCGCTCCTTCCCATTTAAAACAATTGGAAACCGCGGCAATACCGCCCACAATGCGCCTCTGCAGAGGCACATTGCGGGCGGTATTAACCCTTTTTCGGCCGCTAGCGGGGGTTAATACCGCACCGCTGGTGGCCGATTCCCGTGGCAATTCAGGCAGTATAGCGCCGCTATTTTTAGTGGCGCTATACCGCCACCACGGCTCCAGCCCCAGTGTGAAAGGGGCCTTAAAATAAACCTACCATTAAAATTTGGACTAATTATTTTTTTGTCAGTGGGCAAACGTACAAAATCAGAAAGGGATCAAATACTTTTTTCCCTCACTGTAGCACAGTGTTGCCAACCGTCAGTATTTTTACTGGCAGTCAGTAAAAAATGGGCTCTTTTCTCCTGCCAGTAAGAGGAAAAGGTTGCCAGTAAAAATTATGGCTGCGACGCTCTGTGTGGAACTGTGCATATGTAGCTCGGTCCGGAGGCGACTGAGACCATCCAAATGCCTGCTAAAGTGTGTTCAGGCAGTGCCGGCAGGGTGGCGGGTCTGGTGGAGGCGGTATCTGAGCATGTCGTGTGATGTCATTGTGTTAGGGAGCCGAGTCGAGCGGCCGAAGCCTTGTGTGTGGATCTGCAGGGCAGGACTAAGGCAAACCAGGGGCAGGACTGTCAGTGCGGTTTGGACTCGAGTGGACTAAAGGGACCACCTGGCATGGAGAGAGACTGTCACTTTTACTCAGGAGGGGACGTGTCGTGTCAGCATCATCTGTGCTGCTGCACACTGCTGTCAGTATCACTGTGAGAGTCAATTTCATGAGTACATCACTCATTCTAATGTATTGCCCTCCTGTCTCTTAGCTACTTACTTACTATATCGAAAATAAAATAAGAAATCAGATTTTTGCCTTAGGCTCCTTACACACGGAGCGGTCCGTTTTTCGGTCCGCTCCGTGTGTCCGTCAGCTCAGCGGGGGGGTCTCCGCTCAGCTGTCGGCGGACAGGGCAGTCCCTGCACACTGTGCAGGGACCGCCCCGTCTCTCCTCCGCTCTCCCCTATGGGGAGTCGGATGGAAACGGACCGTCTGTCCGTTTGCATCCGATCCGTTTGGCCGGACGGAAGAAAAATAGGACATTCTTCCGTCCGAAAAAACGGATGTGGATCTGGCGGACGTTAGCGGATGCATCATCTGCTAACGGATCCGCTCCCATAGGGGTTCATTACAAGTCCGTAAACGGACTTGTAATGAACGGACGAACGGTCCGCTAGTATGAAAGGACCCTTAATAGTTACCTTAAATTACATTGCTAATTGCATATTGTACACAACTTGAACACTGTAATTTGCACTTAAAACTGTAATTTTGTAACTGGCAGTAAAAACTTGGCCATGCCAGTAAATTTTGTGTGTCTTGTCAGTAAATTTCAATCTGGTAGGTTGGCAACACTGCACCCCACACTGGCCCAGGCAGCCCTGTACCCTCTCCTAATATATTGCAATGTACTTTGTCAGCCCACCACACTCCTCCATAGACAGGCAGGCACAATCATGGCAGCACTTCTATTATTACGGATCACTACATATTATGATGACAGAACTCTGCACTACTCTACTACATTACTGTAACCGTTTGGTGTTCACCGCCACCTACTACTGACATATGCAGACACGCCCCTCTGCGAGGAAGAAAAGGATTATGGGAGTCATAGTTTCCACACCGCTCCCCTCTAGTCTTCCCTGAGCACCCAGAAATACAATTCCCGGAATTCTCTTCAGTCGGAAGTTTAGGTGACTTTAGAAGGGAACGTGACCTGTGTGATCTTGCTGGGTTAGGTCCAGGTGTTCGGTCAGATTAGGCGACCTGACAGATTTCGTTACGAAAGTGACGTTCCCTCACGGTCATCTTGGTATACCCGCACTCGGCCACACTAAGCCTACAATCTGAAGTTGCCAAGCGGACATTTTTTTACACCCACCAAAGTCAAATAGGGAGGGAAGATAATGTGTTCAGCAATAGAACTTCGTAGCCCATGCTAAAGAACTTCAAGTCCTAAATGATTTCTGGTGTACTGTACACAGTCTGATACAGCCATTCATTTCTACCATTGGAACTGCCATTAGCAGCACTCTATTATCATTTTCAAGTAAAGAAACATGAATAACTGCCATTCAGGGTTGCCAACTTTCAGTAAATTCACTAACGGTTTGCAAAATCCATGATTTTTACTAGGGTTGTCCCGATACCGATACCAGTATCGGTATCGGGACCGATACCGAGTATTTGTGGGAGTACTTGTACTCCCGCAAATACCCCGATACCTAAATAGAATACTCCCCCCCCCACAGCCGAGAAGGGGAGTGTCTATACATGGCGCGGCGGCCATTACAAGTATTCAAACGACATCTTGTATTGCGCGCTGTAATGCAGGGGGATTAACGCGGCATCATCATATCTACTTCTACAGGAATGGGGGACATGGCTGCAATATGGGGGACAGGACATGGCTGCACCTGTGGGGGACAGGACATGGCTGCACCTGTGGGGGACATACATGGCTGCATCTGTGGGGGACATACATGGCTGCATCTGTGGGGGACATACATGGCTGCATCTGTGGGGGACATACATGGCTGCATCTGTGGGGGACATACATGGCTGCATCGGTGGGGGACATACATGGCTGCATCTGTGGGGGACATACATGGCTGCATCTGTGGGGGACATGGCTGCAATATGTGGGGGACATGTCTGCAATATGTGGGGGACATTGCTGCAATATGTGGGGGACATACATGGCTGCATCTGTGGGGGGGGACATGGCTGCAATGTGTGGGGTACATGGCTGCATTTGGGGGACACATTTAAAAAAAGTATCGGTATTCGCTATCGGCGACTACTTGAAAAAAAGTATCGGTACTTGTACTCGGTCCTAAAAAAGTGGTGTCGGGACAACCCTAATTTTTACACCTGTCCATGAATGTCAATTACAGATGTGCATTTCTACATTCACGGACAGGTGTAAAAATCTGATTTTGCAAATGGTCTCTGAATTTGATGACAGTTGGTGACCATGCTGTCATTATTGACCTTTTAAAAATGTTAGTTGCCTGAATGTTTGACAAAATCACAACTTCCGATTAACCACTTACTGACCACTTACTTACTGAGAGGTATGCTGAGCTGGACGGACAGGTTGGAGGCTGTCTGCATTGGAGAAACAAGGTCTGTCACAGATAATTGTTTATTTGGACTGTTATTCTGTTTGTTTTATACTGGAGGCTGGAATAGCCCCTCCAGTACAGTGTAGTGAGGGACACTACTGTTAGTTAGCCTCCTAAATTGGAGTAGGCCATTTTGTTTTGTATTATTTCTTTTGAGTGCAATAAAGCCGTATTTATTGCTTAAGATCAGCGACTTGGCTGCATTACATTACCGCTATTTCTGCGACTTTGTCACTATATATATATATATATATATATATATATATATATATATATATATATATATATATAATGTAAGGGGTTAGCTCGGTAGCGGGTGTGTGTGACCCCCTGGGTGGGTTCACTACACACTGAACTATACGGATGGTTGAAAACAAAGGTTATGGTTTATTCTTCCATATTGCTGGAAACAAGTGCAAGCATACAAACAGCATAAACAAAACAAAACATAAAATAAACCTGGCCACTTGGGGCGTCTACCTTCACAACACAGGAACCTACCTATGGAGTCTGGCACAGCCTACTGCTGGGCAGACACTGCTGGTCATACAGCAGAAAACAATAGTCTTTTTGATTTTTTTTTTCACACAGAAAAATCCACCTCACCTTCAGAAGTCTTTCTCAGCTCACTGCTCTCCTTAACTCAAAAATCCTCAGGATGCAGCAATCAGTAGTAATCCTCTTGATAACTTATAGAGGCCTTAATTGCCTCATTCTGAACAGCTGAGGCTATCCAACGTCCTTAAACCTTTCTGGCTACCTCTGCAGCTGACACCTGATAGTAATTGGTGAATTGTCTACACAAGGCAGAAATGTATGTCCCGTCTGTGACAACACCCACAGATTTACCTGACTTCCTGTCACATACCCCCCCCCCCTTGTTTTAACCCTAGGGTTGGGACACAGGTTGCAAGGCACGCATGCACTCGGGACAAACCATCTGCATTCCCCATTTTAACATCAGGGCATCAGGGAAATGTGTTACCACAAAACTAAATTTCTGAAGGGCCAGGAACCACCTATTTATTCTCCTATTGGTCTCCTTGTTCTGTGCCATCCACTTCAATGGGGCATGATCCGTCACCAGTTCAAACTGTCTAACCACGAGGTAGTACCGAGAATCCGAAGCCCATCTTACCGCCAAACACTCTCTTTCTCAATGGTGGCATAATTCTCCTCATGGGCCTTCAACTTTCGGCTGAGGTAAATAACAGGGTGTTCCTCCCCCTTGATAATCTAGCACAGTACAGTGCCTAACCCCACATTTGACGCATCTGTCTGAACCACAAAGTCCGTGAAAAATCAGGCGCATTGAAAACGGGCTGACTACATAAGTTTTAAAGCCTGAAAAGCTGTTTCTGCTTCGGGAGTCCATTTGGTCATGACAGACTCCTTCCCTTTGGTCAAATTGGTCAGGGGAGCAGCCTGTGAGGCAAAATGGGGGATAAAGCGGCGATAATAACCCACGATCCCCAAAAATGGACAAACCTGTTTCTTGTTGGTGGGACGTGGCCAATCCTGAATAGCCTCAACTTTGTTTATTTGGGGCTCTTCCAATGCTATACCCCAGAAACTTAGCCTTTTCTAGCCCAAGGGTACATTTTTTTGGATTGGCTGTAAACCTGGCTTTCCAGATGTAATCCAACACAGCCTGAACTTTTGGTAAGTGTGAGTCCCAATCCTCACTGTGGATGACAACGTCATCGAGATATGCAGCAGCATAGGCTTGATGAGGCTGAAGGGTCTTATCCATGGTGCATTGAAATGTGGCAGGAGTATTCTGTAACCCAAAAGGCATCCTCCGATATTGGAAAGATCCTTCTGGAGTTACAAATGCTGTTTTTTCCCTGGCCAACTCTGAGAGAGGAATTTACCAATAACCCTTGGTCAGGTCTAACGTCGTCATGTACCGGGCAGTGCCTAGGTGATCAATCAATTCATCTATGCGGGGCATAGGATAGGTGTCAAACTTAGTGATTTTATTCAGATGGCGAAAGTCATTACAAAACCGCCAACTTCCATCTGGTTTGGGCACTAAGACAATGGGACTGGACCAATCACTATTTGACTCTTCGATCACCCCCAGATCAAGCATTTTTTTTACTTCCTGGCGAATTGCCTCTCGCCGGGCTTCTGGAATTCTATAAGGCTTCAACTTGACCTTATCCCCTGGTTTGGTGATAATGTCATGTTCAACTCCGGAGACCCAACCTGGCAAGTCTGAAAACTTCTCCCTATTACGGAACACAAATACTTTAGCTTCCTGTTGCTGAGTTTTGGACAGAGTCTCTGCTATCCCAACTTCAGGGACAGCCAGGTTAAAACGGGGAGCAGAAAAATCGGGTAGTCTTAGTGACCAAGGACTCTCTATCCTTCCATGGTTTCAACAGGTTTACAAAATAGAGCTGCTCAGGTTTTCGTCTTCCCGGTTGGCTAATTTCATAATTCACCACCCCCATTTTCTCCAACACTTTATAGGGACCCTGCCATTTGGCTAGGAATTTACTTTCGACCGTAGGGACCAGCACCAACACCCTATCACCAGGTGCAAAAGAACGGACCTGGGCCCCATGATTGTAAATCCTTTGTTGAGCCAACTGGGCTTGGGCTAAATGTACCTTCACAATCGGCATCACTTGGGCAATTCTATCTTGCATTTGTGCTACATGTTCAATCACACTTCAATGAGGGGAACTCTCACTCTCCCATGTTTCCCTGGCAATGTCCAGTAGGCCCCGGGGGTGCCTCCCATACAGTAGCTCAAACGGAGAGAACCCTGTAGACAATTGGGGAACCTCTCTTATGGCAAACATAAGATAAGGGAGCAGATAATCCCAATTCTTTCTGTCTTTATCCACCACCTTCCTCAACATTTGTTTTAAGGTTTTATTAAATTTTATTTCCACTAACCCGTCTGTTTGAGGGTGATATACTGATGTACGTAATTGGGTCACTTTTAGGAGTTTACAAAGTTCTCTGGTCACCCTAGACATAAACGAGGAGCCCTGGTCAGTTAGGACTTCCTTAGGAAGAACCACATGGCTGAAAACCTGAAATAACTCTTTGGCAATGGTTTTAGCAGAGGTGTTTCGGAGAGGAATCGCTTCTGGGTAGCGGGTGGCATAGCCCATTATTACCAAGATGTGCTGGTGCCCTCTAGTGGACTTCAGTATGGGGCCAACCAAGTCCATGGCGATCCTCTCAAAAGGGACCTCAATAATGGGCAGGGGTACCAACGGACTGCGGAAATGTGGCATGGGTGCAATAATCTGACACACTGGACAAGAAGAGCAGTACACTTCCACTTCCTTAGTGATCCTAGGCCAATAAAACCTCTGGGTGATTCTCCCCTGGGTTTTTTCTGCTCCCAAATGTCCCCCAAGAATGTGCCCATGGGCCAGTTTCAAAACCATCTTGCGGTACGGTTTAGGCACTACCAGTTGCTCAATGGTGTCCTCTATCCTCTGTGACACTCGATATAACAGGTCCCTCTCAATAATGAAGTAAGGGAGGGCAAACTTCTCGTCAGGGTTAACTAACTCCCCATCTATCTTCACTACATTCTCCCGGGCTCTTAGCAATGTGGGGTCCCTCAATTGCTCAGTGATAACATTTTCTCTGTGCACCTCGAGGTCATCAAACCCTATCGGCCGCTGTTCCTCTTCTGAGGTAGCAGGCTCCTCCCTAGGGACTGGTGTTTCCCCTGCTAAGACTCAGAACGGAAACTCAGGAGAATCCTCATAGTTAAAGGATTCTGGAGTAGATGTTTCAGGCTCAGAAGAACCACTTACTGGGGAATCTGGGCAATCCCAGAGTTCCCAGAACTTTGGGAAATCTCTTCCCACAATGACGTCATGTGGCAGTTGGGGAACTAAACCCACTAGGTGACACAAGTTACCGAGGGAGGTTTCAAAGGAAATCGTAGTCACCGGATAATCTCGAGTGTCCCCACGTACACAAACTACAGCCATTTTCCTAGGATGTAAGGTTTTTCCCACCACTACATAAAGGTTTCTCATTCCCCTTTACTGCAGTGCATGTGGTTGGAAAAAGGGACTGTCGTCTCTCTGACAGAAAGTCACACTGCATGGGTTCATCAACCGCTGGGCAAACAGCTGCTACATGTCCCTCTTCCCGGCAACGGTAACAAATCAACCTTCTGGTCCTCTCCTGTGGGATGGGTCTTCCAGGCCGCTCTCGCCAAACATTAGCAGTAGTCCCGATAATACCTCTAGTTGCTCTTTGGTCCCTCTCTCCACCCCTATCCCTTGATGCAGTCTTACCTATAGATGGGGAGGGTCTGGTCTTGGGGTGGAAAGTCTGTGCGTCTCTGGGGGAAGAGGACAAATTCTCTGTTGTTAAGTACCTTTCGACCAGGTCTACTAGTTTGTCTGTGATTTCTGGACCACCATGGCTCACCCATTTCTGCAGGGTGTTTGGAAGAGACCTAAGAAATTTGTCCATGACTACTTGCTCTAAAGTTTTTGGTCCGGACAGAGTTTCTGGCTGCAGCCATTTCCTGGCCAAATGGATGAGGTCATACATCTGCGACCGAGGTGGCTTCCTCAGCTGATAACTCCAATTGTGGACCCGCTGAGCACGGACAGCCAGGTATCCCAAAACGTGCCAATATTTCCTCTTTTAACAGATCATAGTTTTTTGCATCTGCAAGCTCCAAATCAAAATATGACTTTTGGGCTTCTCCAGATAATAGGGGGGCCACTAGTCCTGCCCACTGTTCTTTAGGCCAACTCTCTTTTTCCGCTGTTCTCTCAAACGTGGTCAGAAACATCTCAGGGTCATCATCTGCAGTCATCTTTGGCAATAAGTGGCTTACCCCAAAAATCGGTATGTTACTGGCCTGACTCCCAGCCTCGGTCTGCTGTCTCTAAAGCTGTTTCACGATGGCCTCCATTTGCTGCTGGTGTCTCTGTTCCAAGCCTGCAATGGTCTCTTGGTGAGCCTGTTGTTGAGCTGCAAGGCTCCGCTGCAAACCTGCATTTGTCTGCTGTTGATTTGCATTGGCTATAGCCAGCTGTTTCAGTATCTCCTCCACTTTGGGTTTACTTTAACTGTCTGCATTCTCCACCATGTGTAAGGGTTAGCTCAGTAGCGGGTGTGTGTGACCCCCTGGGTGTGTTCACTACACACTGAACTATACAGAGAGGCAACCGAGGATGGTTGAAAACAAAGGTTATGGTTTATTCTTCCATATTGCTGGAAAAAATTGTAAGCATCCAAACAGCATAAACAAAACAAAACATAAAATAAATTAGTAAGCGCAGTGCACTTCGCGCATATGCAGTAGGGGCCCAGCTCTGAAGCCAATAGGCTTCACTGTCGGGTTCCCTTACCAGGAATGGCAGCGGCTGCACCTGACAGCCAATCTGTAAATCAGCTGGGATGCCGACATCACAGGCTCCCTGGACAGGTAAGTGTCCATATATTTAAAGTCATCAGCAGCAGCATTTGTACATGCTGACTTTAAAAAATTTCGTCTGGGGGGGGGGGGGTACCTCCTCATAAACAAAACAATATTTACCCCATTTTTGTTGTATAATATAAAAGATGATGTTAAGCCAAGTTAATAGATACCTAGATGTATAGAACATCGCGCTTTAAAATTACACACGCTCTTGGAATGGCGACATACTACGGTACCCAAAAATCTCCAATGGCGACACTTGAAACACCTTTACCGGCTACCTGTTTAGAGTTACAGAGGAGGTCTAGCACTAGAATTGTTGCCAATGTTTGTGCCTGATCCCTCACATGCGGTGTGAATACCGTTTACATATGTGTGTGTGACTTACGTATGCATACATTTTTTATTTTACGTTTTATTTTTACACTGTACCTTTTTTATTTTTTTCAGATTACTTTTATTGCTTTTAGATGGAATGTAATCATCTCTTGTAAGAGAAATAAGGATGACAGGTCCACTTTATGGAGAGATCTGGGGTAAAAATAAATAAAAAAGACCCTAAATCTCTTCTTTACCTTTAAAAGCAAAGGTTAAAAAAAAACTGTTTTTGATCTTTTGCTTTAAAAAAAATGATTTACTTTCAGCCTGGACTGGAAGTGACATCATGACGTTGCTCCGGTCCTCCAAAACCAGAGAGGCGACCAATAAACCTAAACTGCCACCCACACCGTCAGATTGCATCTTGGGCAAACTGACAGAAACGGTAAACACGAGAAACACCGGCGGGAGGGTGTCTCATGAGCCGCTTAGTTTCACGAGAAAGCCAGTAACATAGGGTTGCTACCGGTCTGGTTTTTACCCCGGAGAGTCCGGTTTTCGAATCACGTACCCGGTTTTTTGACTGCCGGACAACCGCACACATTATTCTGACAGCATATTGTACTTCCCGGTGGGATGTCCCCAGTGCCTGCCAGCAATGTGTCTTCCCCTCATCTCTGTCCCCAGTCCAGACTCCAGTGACCACATACTGCCAGTATTTCTCTCTGTACTGCTGCTGCCTTCTGTCCCCTCACTGATCTGCAGAGTTTACATATCATAGCTTTAAGTGGCCAAACACGGCAGGCATCTCTCAGGACAGACCACCAGCAGCTAAAATACCCCTCTTCTCCCTATCTGTGTGTCTCCTGGGCTGACAGGTTTTTCCAACTTCATAGCACCCAGCAGAAGGAGCAGCTAGTGCAGTAATCAGCCTCAGGACAGGGAGCAACCCATAGCTTACAGAATGGGACAGCAGAAGACAAGTATACAGTCCACCACTGAGCACCAATGTCTCAGTCCACCCCCCTAACCATTCCACTGTCCCCCGTCTGTCCCCATCCCATTGTCCCCCTGTCCATCCCACTGTCCCTCGTCCATCCTCTTATCCATCCCACTGTCCCCCTGCCTGTCCCCCTGTCCATCCCCCCCTATACATCCCACTGTCCCCTGTCCATACCCCTATCCATTCCACTGTCCATCCCACTGTCCCCCTGTCCATCCCGCTATCCATCCCCCTTAGGAAGATTCATCCTCTCTATTTGTCCCGTTTACCAAGAAAACCCCAAATTTTGGGTTGTCCCCAGAAAAGTAATAGAGAATAAATATTCCAATGGGAAGACTAGTTCTGGTGACCTAGGGTCCCCAAGAAAGTTCCATATTATGCAGGGATTTCCTCTTACTTCCTGTTTGGCTATGGGACAGGAAGTAAAGGGAAATCTCTGTAATGGCACACAGATGATGAAAAAAAATCTCACCGTGGTTATTACCCTCCTTGATCTATCCAAAAAAAAAGGTTTTGCCTATAGTTCTAGTTTAATTTGGGGACAATTATTGCATTTGTAGCACTACCCCCGGAGAAGCTGCTGGTTGTTTGGGTGGCACATTTACCTCATGGCTCCCCCAAATTCCTAGGGGTGAATGATGCGTATTGCATTTGGTAGAAGTAAAGGAATGTTCGCAACAAGTGCACTTTGCTGTGCTCTTTAGTACCCAGCCGGCTAAAAACAATAGAACTTGTGGTGAGGAAAGTAAACTTGAAGAAGAAAAGGAGAATTGCATATTCAGGCATAGTAATAGGGAAATTCTATGGATGGCCTGGGACCATGGAGATGTGGAAATAAGGGGGTCCAAAGTCAGGATTTTACCGGATCTATCCAGAGCCACTTTAAGACGCCGAGCCCTTCTACGCCCTTTACTAGACCTGGCCAAACAGAAGGGCCTGTCCTATCGCTGGGGTTACCCCTTCTCAGTAACTTTTCGAGGAGAGCAGGGAGCCTATACGCTGCAGACTGTGGCAGACCTGCCAGGGCTTTTTGTCTTTATGGGTGCAGACCCAATCCAGGTCCCTGACTGGTTACAGATTCTTCCGCAGCAAGCCGGCAGATCGGGCGCCTCAACCCGATATGGTCCCCCACCACCTCGAAGGGAGAGGGGCAGACGTCAGCAGCAACCTACCTTGGAGGAGCCTGCACGTGAGTAGGCCCTGAGCCGCTTGCTGTTCCCTGTCACTTCAGTGCCCAGTCTGAAGGAACTGAGTCCAATAAGACTCTACCGGAACTTGTACTGTATTGAAATGCCCCATATTGCTCTTTACTGCCCTGCCCCTGCCTCTCCTTTGCCCCTTTTCTTTTTTTGGGGGGAGGGGTATGATTTATCCCTATGGTTTAACCCATGGACCAAGCTTTTTAATGTTGTGCTGCCTTGACTGACTGATCTTATTGGACTTTGGATGAGAAGTTGCAGCCGATAGAGATCTAGCAGCTTGAGACACCTGGGATACCATCCTATAGCGTGCTCACTAACCCACCCCCCCCCCCTTCCTTTTTTTTTCTCTTTTTTTTTTTTTCCCTTTCCCCTTTCGAGCAGCTGGAACTTGCGGGCTCACCTGGCGGTCTACAAGTTTTAGTATATCCAGAGGGAGAAGAGGGGGGATGAAGAGGATAGACGTGTAATTAGGAGGGAGAGTTCAATAATCTAGTAGAATAGGATGTGTACCCCTAGAGGGGGAAGGTCCGGGGTGGGTGGAAGGGAGGAAATGTGGGCATTAACTTAATATTATGGAACTGGTTTTGGGTATATCACTATGATCTTGACTAATGTTGGATCCCGTGGAGACAAGACCTCTCCTTTTTTTTTTTTTTGACCTCCCAGGAACCTGTAAGGTCAAGTTTGTATAATGAATATCGATTAACCACCCCCCCCCCCCCAATCTACACCCCTATTTTTTTTTTTTCCTTTTCCTTTGAATAATTTTTAAAAAGGAAGGGGTTGGGGAAGAGAGGGTTTGTTGATCAGGAATATATAGGTCTTGTCTCTCACGGGATAGGAACACGACTGAGATCTCAACTGTAAATGTTTTTTTTTTTGTATTCTAGCTATTTTCTTTTTTCTTATAAATACTGTGCATCTGATCATTGCAATGCCTGTTTGAATTGCTTTATTAGATTGTACCCCTTACAGCTAAACGCTGCACTGTATCTATATTATTTGTATTATCTTTCTCGACGGTCCTACTTTCTGTTGTTATTTACATATAGATTTACCTGGGGTGGGGGGGGCGCCAGGAATGTAAGTTCTGGCCCCTCCTATAGACTATCCCAATTAGGTCGCGCTCGATACCCGGAATAGTATCCGGAGAGCGTACTAGCTAGTTAGGCTATATTAGGCTAGTTAAGCTATATTTAGTACACTTAAAGCTACGCTCTTTTGCGTTAGCTTCCCCCTTTTCTTTTTTTTTTTTTTTGTTTATCTCACTACCCCATTTATCTTTTTCTTTCTTCACCCACACCTTATTCTTTTGCAGACATGGATTCACTTAATATCTTTTCTTTAAACGTTAAAGGTCTTAACTCACCTGAAAAACGACGAATGTTGCTACATGACATGCGTCGAGCCAAAGCGGACATTGTCTTAGTGCAGGAAACACATTTCAGAGGAGATAATCTTCCACTACTTAAAAACAGGCACTACCCGGAAACTTTCCACTCTAATTACACTGAAACTAAATCCCGAGGAGTGTCTATACTTATCTCTAATAGAGTGCCATGGAAGTTTATAGATTCTCAGATAGATAGTGAAGGACGATTTTTGTTCTTGAAGGGACAGATTGGAGAAGAAACCGTGACCCTCGCGAACCTATACGCACCTAATAATCATCAGGACGTATTTTTGAGGAAACAGATAGGGCGACTTTTACATTTTTATGATGGACACCTTATAGTAGGGGGTGATTTGAATATACCTTTATTGCCGATGGAAGATACCTCCTCAGGAACATCGTCGACACCGCGTGACATGCGTAGACGAATTGGATCGACGTTTCACTCCGCACAGCTGATAGACGTTTGGCGTCTTTTCCACCCGGGTGAGCGGGACTATACTTTTTTTTCAAAACCACATCAAACGTACTCACGGATTGATTATTTCTTAGTTCCGCATGGTCAGCTACATGCAGTGGAAGATACCTCGATCGGATTAATTACATGGTCTGACCATGCCCCGATCAGTATACGATATGTTTTATCACGGGCACGTACGAGACAAAAATTGCAGTGGAAACTTAATGAAAGCCTGTTACAAGATGCAGAGGTTTTAGCTGATGTGGTCAGAGAAATTGGGTATTATTTTGACACTAATGCAACACCAGATAGTGACGCAGGGGTAGTGTGGGAGGCCCATAAGGCCGTTATAAGAGGAGTCCTTATTAAACACGGCGCAAGACTAAAGCATTTGCGGACAGCACAATTGGATATGTTACTTATTAAGTTACATAATTTAGAGACTTCCTATAAAGCAACCCCGACTAGACAACTCGGATCTGAATTGGACATGGTACGTTCACAGATAACCGATATCTTGCAATTTAAAGCTAAGGCAGCAATGCAGGTGTGCCGAAAGAAAGTGTATGAATCAGGTAATAAATGTGGTAGGCTCCTTGCCCAAACTTTGAGGAAACAGCGAATTGCGTCTTACATACCACATATAGTAAACTCCATAGGTCAAAAAAAATCATTACCTCAACAAATTGTCCAGGAATTCAGAATCTTTTATGGTTCTTTATACAACTTGAGTGTACCTACCCCCGCACATGAGGTTATGGTGTCATATTTGTCCCAATCTGCTATGCCTTTATTGCAGCCTGAAACACGTGAGCTTTTGGAAGACCCTATCACGTTGACCGAACTTCAACAAGCCTTAGATAGTACGAAACCGGGCAAAGCCCCGGGACCAGATGGTCTTTCTATTGCATATTACAAGGCCCTGTTTCCTTTTTTAGGACATCGTTTAGTAGACCTGTTTAATGGCCCGGGTAAAGTCTTCCACAAAACTACATTACAAGCACAGATATCGGTTATTCCGAAGGAAGGCAAAGACCCAAACCAATGCGGGAGCTATCGGCCGATCTCTCTTCTTAATACTGACTTTAAGTTATTTACTAAAATCCTGGCCGTTAGACTCCAACAGCATCTAACGTTTCTCATTCATTTAGATCAGGTAGGTTTTGTCCCGACTAGGGAAGCCAGAGACAATACCACTAAAGTCTTAAACCTGTTACACATTGCAGTAGATAAAAAAACACCATGCCTTTTCCTTGGGACGGACGCCGAAAAGGCGTTCGACCGGGTCAATTGGGCGTTCATGTTTGAGACGCTGCGATATATAGGCCTGGGGAGTAAGATGCTTCGTTGGATAACTGCAGCTTACACTGAACCTACAGCCAGTGTTAGAGCTAATGGGGTTCTCTCAGAGACCTTCACAGTTACCAACGGCACTAGACAGGGCTGTCCCTTATCACCCCTCCTGTTTGCACTCTCTCTGGAACCCTTCTTGTGCCACATCCGACTGAATCCAAATATTACAGGTATAGGAGTGAACGAAAGGCAATATAAAATCTGTGCCTACGCTGATGATCTGATGTTCACCCTTACAAACCCTATGACCTCCCTGCCAAATCTGTTACACGAATTCGAATTATATGGTCAGCTTTCTAATTTTAAGATCAACTATAATAAATCAGAGGCAATGGGCATAGGGATTCCACCTACTCAACTTATTAGACTTAGAGATAGCTTTCACCTGAAATGGACAGATACGGCTTTGTTGTATCTTGGTATTCATATACCTACGTCCTTTTCCCAAGTTTTTAAGTTAAACTTCCCACCTCTTTTGAAGACAATTCAACAGTCGCTGGACCAATGGAGTAGTGGTCTTCACTCCTGGTTGGGCCGCTGTAATATTCTTAAAATGGCAGTGCTCCCTAAACTTCTTTATCATATGCAGGCCCTTCCAATTCATATTCCTAGGAATTTCTTTAAACAAATTCATTTTATTTTTACTCGTTTCCTATGGTCAGGGAAACACCCACGACTGAGTAGGGCGACACTTTCACTACCTAAATCATACGGGGGGTTGGCATTACCAGATATGCGTCTTTATTATCAAGCATGCCACCTTAGTAGACTTCTCGACTGGAATAGGCATAAGGACATCAAACTGTGGACGCAGTTGGAACAAGACCAGAGTGAAATCCCTCTTATCAGAGCTCCCTGGTGTTATACAGCCTTACCACATAAAGTTAAGCAACACCCACTAATAGGTAATACGGTTGGAGAGTGTGCGCGCCTGTTATCGGGACCCCCCTTCTCGACGCGCGAATCTCCAATGAGACCTGTGATAGGTCATCCCCAATTTGTACCAGGCCTACATGATAGGATTTTTCGCAAACTACGGGAAGCAGGAGTTCACCAGGCGTCTCATTTTAGTATTTTGGGTAGATGGAGGACGTATTCTGAGCTGGTGGACCCTAACGGTCAGTTTAAACTAGACTTTATGAGAGCTTTGCAGTTAAGTCATTTTCTTAAGACCATCCCACCCCCCCCTGACGTTTTGCAATACCCACTTACGACTATAGAAGAGCTTTGCTCAAAGACTGGGACGATTGCCCATACATTATCTCTGATGTATGCTGTATTGGTAACACCTCAGGGAGACCACCAACCCCCGACTCTATTGAAATGGGAGAGAGACTTAGACCGTCATTTTACCTCGAACGAGAAAGACCGGATAATTCAGTTAACTCATAAGTCTTCCAGGTGCTCTAAGTATCAGGAAACCAACTATAAACTTTTTACACGTTGGTATAGGACCCCTGCCCTTTTACATAAACTATTCCCGACGTCCTCAGATCTTTGTTGGAGGTGCCAGAATAATAGGGGTACTCTTTTACATATATTTTGGTCATGCCCCCGTATTAGGGGGTTCTGGGAGGGGGTTCGTGGAATTGTACAACAATTCACGGATTGTACGATCCCGGAAGACCCGGCCTTTTTTCTTTTACATGTAACTGATATCCCTATGCGAGTTTATGAAAAATCAATTATCCGTCACCTTCTCGACGCAGCCAAACACTGTATTCCACTCAACTGGAAGTCACCGCATCCTCCGTCTATAGCCTCTTGGCTTCGGAGGGTTGACGAAATCGGTCGGTTAGAGGATTTGGTCCTCACTGGACAAAAACGACAAGAGAATTACAAAGATACCTGGCAACCCTGGAATATATTCAGGTACTCAATAGAGGGCCAACGCCTCAGAGAGTCCGCTACGCCAAACTGATCGTTCCATACATACCATTCGTGGGTTCATATGAATCATATGAACCATGCTCCATAAATGACACCTGGGAAGTGAACCAGGACAATATTGTATTGAAGGACTGATACTTAAACTTCCATGCCTGCAAACCCCTTCCCTTCTTTTTCCCCCTTTTATATTCCTCACTCCCTTTCTTTTTTATTTTTATTTTTATTTATTTATTTTTATTTTATTTTTCTCTTTTTTTTTTTTTTTATTAGTGTGTGTGTATGTATGTGTATGTATGTGTGTATATATATATATATATATATATATATATATATATATATATATATGTGTGTATATGTGTGTATGTGTGTATGTATATGTGTATATGTATGTATATGTATATATATATTTTTTTTTTCACTTCCCTAAGAAAATGGAAAATAAATACAACTGTTAAGTTTATGTTATCCATGTAGATGCATGAGCAATATCATTATTATCTATTTAAATTGTTATATTTTCTTTGTTTGTAATCCTTGTGGACTAATTCCCTCGATATAAATAAAATAATAATAAAAAAAATAGTAATAGGGAAACAGTCCTGCTCCCAAGCGTAACACTTCTCTGCACCACTCCTGTTTGAGTGGGGATAGCGTACCCGGACAAGCTTCTCTCACTGACCTGGCAGCCGAGTTTCACTCGAACATTTGTAGGATAAAGTCCCTGCCACAGATCCTCCTTAGTGAACTTGAACTTGAGGAAAAGTCTCTGCCACAGACCCTCCTTAGTGAATGTCAGGTGATCAATGAGGTGATAAATGCTTCAGTGTCCGGCTACCTTGATCCCCGGTGGTTTGTCGAGGCCCTTTTGGACCGCCAGCCTCTCAATGGCGCTCCTCAGACGGACACCCCACCAAACAGCAATACAGCTTGGGATCCTCAAAGGTGGGAACCCAGTCGCTCACTGGGTCCCTATCGCTGTTCAGATGCTCCGGATCATTGTGGCCCAGGAACACCACGTGGCACGCACGCCCCGGCCAGGTAGGCCATAATGCCGGGGCGCCGTGATGTAGTCATCCTGAAGGTGGGTGCCACACTCGAAGAAGAAGAACCAGAACCAATGGCGTCTGCCCCATAAAAACCCCTCCCAGCATGCACAGCGAGGCTAAACCCTCCTGATTGGCTGCTGGGAAAGAGCACCCAAACCTCGACTCCACTGCTGCCACCTACAGCACCAGGGTTGGAAGAACACCCCAGCACAGCAGAATAAGCCCACAGCACAGCCAAGCTGAGACAGAGACCATGTTTAACACATAACAATTTGGATCAGAGTTTAACTATAATCTGATCTCCTCCTAAACTTACTGTAAAGTAACCAAGCGCTACACATTTCTTGCAAAAGGTGGACCTTGCCTTTAAATGTAAAGAATTTTGACTATTTGGTTCGTGCTGGGTTTATGATTCAGAAGTATTAAAGCCAGGCAACTAGCATTTTTAGTGGAAGGTTATTTTCCTTGTGACAAATGTAGTTAACCACTTCCGAACCGTCCCGCAGCACATATACTGCGGCAGGACGGCCCGGTTGCGCAAACCGTCGTACCGACATTAAGGAGGTAAATCCTTCCAGGACTGAAGTGGTTAATATAACCATGTCAGTTCTTTTAACCCTCGCAGTACAAGGTGACTTGTGTTCTGTATACTGTATATGGGTCACCTATGCTCCGTGTACACCTATGTCATAGGTCACCTATGCTGCCTTGATCCAGTAAAATACTAGAGACATACTAGGGGCAATGGTTAGATGAGAAATGAATGATTCACAGAAGACGATGGATATCTGATCTTAGCAAAGAGAATGATGTTATACGGTTTGTTAAATATTTGAAATTGATGTTTACAATGGAAAATGTCAAACCCTGGTATTGTAAACCAGTTCTGACATATTACGTTTTTCACATTAGTTTTGTAGCACATGATGATTGTACTCCAGGGCGTAGGAGTACCTTCCCTCCCTCATCCTGGCTTAAACCATGCAGTGTGACAGGATACCAACCTCCTGTCTGCTGCACATTCACAGCACATGCAGCCTACACAACACACATAACATGCTGCCTCAGAAGACAGATACAAAGTAATGGTGGGCTGGAGATCACTGGAGCAAAGAAATTACCATTACACGTCACATGATTACATTTCTTGCACTGATAATTATTATCTGCACAGGACTATGATAATGAAATGTCCTATTCTTGCAAATTCATGTACTGTGCTTGAAACACGGCATGCTGTTTTTACACAGATTGTCATTTCTGAAGACTCTTTCCTACACATGGAGATATGATTTTTATTTAGCTGCCAATCAAGCAGTTGTATGTTGTTGTTTTTATGTTATACCCATGAAATGGAGCCATTGCCATTATAAGAATTAACTATGCTATAAAAATCATATGTGCATGCTGAGCAAAAGAAATCTAGCAGATTCCTCAATCTGCCAAGAATGTCCCGTCTACCCCAGGTGGTCAGACACTATAGCTGGCTACTGTGTGCTTCACCTATAGCAGCCCCCTTTTCCTTAAAACAAACAGGCCTACCGGCACTTGGTTGCCCCCAAGACTTATACACAATGCTATAGTGTCTGGCTACCACGCCAGAGCAAATGAGAACTGAGGAAGGCAAACAGGTACTTGCATTTTAGCAGACAGATAGTGTGGTTCAAAGGCCTTTCAAGTAATAACATCAATAACAAAAAGTGCAGCGCAATAAACACAAATATCAAGTGATATCTATAATTACAAAAGTGAAATAAGCAAAGAAAGTCCATATAAAAGTGCACTAGTGAGTAGAGTAATCTGAAAATGCTCAGAAACAAGGAATTTCACTGTGATTGAGAAAACCACAATCAGCATAACCTATCTGTGGACCCGGGAACTGCTGAGCTGCCTGCTGTTTTGGTATCCCTATCTTAAAAGATCTGGATGTGCTTGTGTTTATGCTGTGTGACCTAGCCCTGGGTTGATTAACTCAGGTGAGAGGCCATCTTTAATTATCTGGTGGAGGATCTGTCCTGTCGGTCACTGATCTTGGATTTTTTGCACCTAGTCACGTTTGGATTGGAGCATTTTCAGATTACTCTACTCACTAGTGCACTTTTATATGGACTTTCTTTGCTTATTTCACTTTTGTAATTATAGATGTCACTTGATATTTGTGTTTATTGCGCTGCACTTTTTGTTATTGAAGTTACTTTGGGACATTTTATTTGAATTGATCCTTCAGTGCTGGCTTGCATTAATTTGTTTAATTTGTATATTGTGTATGATTATTTTTCCAGCGCTGAATTTTTTCCTTTTTACTTTCAAGTAATAGGGCAGGCTGAGTTCAGGGGATAGTCCCGTATGCAATTCGGGTAATACACATGAGATCCAACAGCAAGCAAGGCAGACTAATGGGAGGCTTGATCTAGAACAATGCAGGTAAGTCTGTCTCTATCACAAGCAAGGGATAGAGTGTTTGCTTATATCAGATGACTGACCACATCAATCAGCTAACAGGTGAACACAGACAGGGCAAAAGCAACAGCCAACACCCGTGTGCTGGAATGAGGAACATGGGCACTAAGTGATCAAGACACAATCCAGAAAAGGGACATAAAGGAAGAAATCTCCCCCCTTGTATTCTGATATCCAGGAGTGCACGTGTTCTGTCGATTACTGTAGATCATCGGATAATGCCTCAGGCAGTCTGTGCATGCGCAGTAGTGACATCACGCCAGCTGATCTACCGATCAGCTGACATGACATCACTACTGCACATGTGCAGATCGTCTGAAGCATTATCCATCAATCAGCAAATTGCTGATTGTCGAATAATGCCTTTGATGATCTGAGCATGCGTGGTAGTGACGTCACTCCAGCTAATCTGCTGTTTAGCTGGCGTTAAAGTTGCCTCCTCATCCCTTTAAACCTGAACACATATGAATTACACCACAGGTTTTAGGGCTAATTTAATGCAGATAAGGCACCAAGTGAGTTTAATTACCATTTTAATCAGCCACAGAACCTGTGAAATAAATAAGTTTTCGGTTATAAAGAGATGAGGTGACAACCCTAGCTGGCGTGATGTCAATGCTGCACACAAGTGCGGAGGCCAAATCTGATTGTCAGATTCTGCCTTGCTATCTCTTTGAATGTGCGAGACTTCACCAATGACGTGGTAATGATGTCACTACTGAGCATGTGCAGATCATCGGAGGCATTATCGAACAATTTGCAGTAATCGACAAAACACTGGCTTTTAGATTGCGACAAACAGTGTCTGCATCTGACTGGCCCCAAGTTTTTCCAGGCGCTGTTTGGCTGACAAATTTAGCACGTCTCTTTAGGCCTCGTACACACGATCAAATCTGTCTGCTGGAAACGGTCGGCCCGACCGTCCCAGCAAACAGATTCGACCGTGTGTACGGGCAAGCCGACGGATTTGGCCACCCGACAGATTTCAAAGCATGCTTTGAAATCTGTCGGCTGGGAACCCGTCCGCCCGACATGTCTGCTGGTTAGTATGCTAACCAGCAGACATGTCTTCTCGCACACGCTCCGAATGATTTCGACGCATGCGCGGAAGTGTTTTACTTCCTGGTGCGGTGACGTGGCGGCGTCAACGTCACCGCCACGTCACCGACACGTCAGCGCGCTGTCTGCTGGCGGGGATTACTGAAAAAAGTACTTGGTAATGAAGGGGAGGAGATTCCAGCACTGATGCAGCTGAAAGGTCAGGGATCCAACTGGATGGAACAAACGTTGTTGAAATAGTCAGCAGCTTTACCAACCAGGAGGGTAGGAGAGCAGGATATCCCACAGAGATTGATGAGCGGAGGGATGGGTGGAAAGGTGAGCCAGAGCCTACATTGCAGTGCAGCAGTGTTCGTCAGATCTGGGAAGATCCTCGTGGGAATGCAGAAAACATGAAAGTGGCCAGGGGAGCACATGTTAATAAAAGCCAGGGCTTTTTTTCAGGGGGAACTTGGGGGAACTCAGTTCCACCACCTCTGGCTCAGACCCTTTGGTGCTTGCTCACCACAAACACTTGTAAACACAGAAGTCTGGTTTCTGTGTTTACAAATGACAGCTCTGCACTCTGTGTGTAACCCCCCTGGACTCTGCACTCTGTATGTAATGCAATCCTGATATTTAATGCCCCTTTAAGACCCTTCTACCGTTTTTGAAATCTGAACGGGGTTGTGGTTGAGTTCCTGCACCTATTTTCTGAGAAAAAAAGCTCTGATAAAAGCACATATCCATTATCAACATATCAATAAATGGATACATGCTTTTATTAACATAAACTGGCAACTTTCAGGCGGCGTACACACGACCGAGGTTCTCGCTGGAAACCAGCGAGAACCTCGCTGGAAGCTGCATTCCAGCGAGGACCTCGGCCGTGTGTACGCTCCTGGCTCGACCCGCCCGTCGGGAATCCCGTAGAGCGAAAAGAGAGCACGCTCTCTTTTTGCTCGACGGCCCGCCTGGATGAATGGCTGGTTGCCATTCCCGATGGGCGGGTCGCCGATTTCGACGGCCGGCAGAGAACCTCGACGGGCGGAACGATGTGTTCTGCCCGTCGAGGTTCTCTGCCGTGTGTACACGGCCTCATGTTTTCATCAAAAACTGTCAGTATGTGCTATATTACATTGTATTAATACTCATCCACAAGCAGGGGTCTCCAAACTTTACATTTACATTGTAAATTGGATACTAATTTGAGGGCCAAAAAAAATCTGTTATTTAGAAACAAATAATTTACACCCCCCAGAGCCCCCCCCATGCAAATTTATGTCTCCATCACAGCCCCATCACACACATTTATGTCAACTCAGCCCCCCATGCACATTTATGTTCTCATCACAGCCCCATTGTACCTTTGTGTCCCCCTCAGAGCCTCCCCCAGGCACATGTCCCCATCACAGCCTCCTCACACATATTTATGTCCCTCTCAGAGCTCCCCCATACATATTTCTGTCCCCCTCAGAGCCCCCCCATGTACTTTTATATCTACCTTAGAGCCCCCATGTACTTTTTCTTTCAAATTATTTTATTTTCAGAAACAAAATTACAATAAATCACAATACATATCAATACATATCAATTATCAATAAACAAATAAAAAAATGAAAAATTGGGCGTGCAAAATTATTCAGCCCCCTTAAGTTAATACTTTGTAGCGCCACCTTTTGCTGCGATTACAGCTGTAAGTCGCTTGGGGTATGTCTTTATCAGTTTTGCACATCGAGAGACTGACATTTTTGCCCATTCCTCCTTGCAAAACAGCTCGAGCTCAGGGAGGTTGGATGGAGAGCGTTTGTGAACAGCAGTTTTCAGTTATTTCCACAGATTCTCGATTGGATTCAGGTCCGGACTTTGACTTGGCCATTCTAACTCCTGGATATGTTTATTTGTGAACCATTCCAATGTAGATTTTGCTTTATGTTTTGAATCATTGTCTTGTTAGAAGACAAATCTCCGTCCCAAAAATGTAAAAACAATAACTGTGGAGGGGTATTGAAGGTCGGACTGTCGAGGCCAGAGAAGTAATGTAAAAATATAATTTTAATATAATTCATAAAAAATAGAACAATTGTACATATACATAGAGATAGAATTGATACATGAATAAACCACTAGATATACAAAAACCAAAGTCGCCGACGCGCGTTTCGCCGTGAGGCTTCTTCAGGGCAAAGTTTTTGAAGATTTTCGTACAGAGATGTATAACATTAGTTATCTGTAATAATACATGGTTACACGTTATTTGTGTTGCTAACATCATAATCAAGAACATTTAAAATATAAAACAAAACAGAACATACAACAATGAGGGAGAGAGATATTGTAGATATATTTACATGACAGATGACTCTGTAGTCAATGCAGGATAGAACGCATATCACAATCGAGTATTGGATATTATGCACTGTAGTGAATTCCAACAAGATCATCAAGGCATCATATGGACCTATAGAAAAATGTATATATATACATATATATATATACATACACACATATATATATATTATTATGTATTTGTTTTCCATACATCCATTTTCTGTATTTTTGTAGGTTTTTAGAGTACTGGCAAAAAAGGTGTGAAATGAAAAAGAGAAAGAAAAGAATGGAAGAGATGCAAGAATAGTGAAGTAGTGTGTGAGAAGTATATAGGGAAAAATACCTGTAGGTTGACGGTGAGGTCAAGGATAAGAGCTTTTCCAGCATAAAAAAAATATAATTATAAAATAGTGCTGCTACCAGCCATCGTTCTATATGAAAAGTGAAAGAGAGAGGATTAATTACTTATAAATGTAGGTGAATGTAGCAGATACATGAAAGTATCCGGGGTATAAAGTGTATAAGAGGAACAGAAATTTACCCTTAATCAGGAACCATACATCAAACTGGGACACAGGACCAGCCGTTTGATGTCTTATGTTTCAGACACACTGAGGGTATAAGATTACCAATCAGTGTTTGCATCTCTTCCATTCTTTTCTTTCTCTTTTTCATTTCACACCTTTTTTGCCAGTACTCTAAAAACCTACAAAAATACAGAAAATGGATGTATGGAAAACAAATACATAATAATATATATATATGTGTGTATGTATATATATATATGTATATATATACATTTTTCTATAGGTCCATATGATGCCTTGATGATCTTGTTGGAATTCACTACAGTGCATAATATCCAATACTCGATTGTGATATGCGTTCTATCCTGCATTGACTACAGAGTCATCTGTCATGTAAATATATCTACAATATCTCTCTCCCTCATTGTTGTATGTTCTGTTTTGTTTTATATTTTAAATGTTCTTGATTATGATGTTGGCAACACAAATAACGTGTAACCATGTATTATTACAGATAACTAATGTTATACATCTCTGTACGAAAATCTTCAAAAACTTTGCCCTGAAGAAGCCTCACGGCGAAACGCGCGTCGGCGACTTTGGTTTTTGTATATCTAGTGGTTTATTCATGTATCAATTCTATCTCTATGTATATGTACAATTGTTCTATTTTTTATGAATTATATTAAAATTATATTTTTACATTACTTCTCTGGCCTCGACAGTCCGACCTTCAATACCCCTCCACAGTTATTGTTTTTACATAATTTTTGATTCCTTACACGGATGTGGCCTATGTGAGTGCAGTTCCCTTGTTTTTTCTCATCCCCCTACTACTCCCCTATCCACCCTGTCCTTCCCCCTATCATTCTTGATTTACATTTAAATCTCCGTCCCAGTCTCAGGTCTTTTGCAGACTCCATCAGGTTTTCTTCCAGAATGGCTCCATCCATCTTCCTATCAACTTTAACCATCTTTCCTGTCCCTGCTGAAGAAAAGCAAGCCCAAACCATGATGCTGCCACCACCATGTTTCACAGTGGGGATGGTGTGTTCAGGGTGATGAGCTGTGTTGCTTTTACGCCAAACATAACATTTTGCATTGTTGCCAAAAAGTTTGATTTTGGTTTCATCTGACCAGAGCACCTTCTTCCACATGTTTGGTGTGTCTCCCAGGTGGCTTGTGGCAAACTTTAAACGACACTTTTTTATAGATATCTTTAACCTTCCTGGCGGTATGATTCTGTCTGGAATTACGTACCAAAAGCGGTACAATTATTTTGCATGGAAATTCTGCGTTTTATACTTTAGGCCTGCAATTTTTAGGAATAACTCACTTAAATGTGTCCAAACCAGAGTCTAGTAGACATCCCGGGTATGATAAAGTTTGAAACACAAAATCATAAAATTATAATATAATAAATAACTATAAATAATTATAACAAATAATAATGTAATTATAATAAAAATTATTCACTAATGTAATCAAATCAAAATCACTGAAATTTGCTCAGTTGCAGAATTGTCGCTGTCATTACTTTTATTTTTTTATGACGAATTTCCCCACAAATCGCTATCGCTCAATTCTGCAAGTGATTATCATTTATTATCGCTGTTTTCTAGCTGCTCTAAAATCACTTTTGACATAAAGGGACACTTTTGGTTGCTATGGACAATCTATAGTTTGCAGGCACAAAAAAAATGTTTTTATTATGTAAAAGAACATGCAGGGCACTGGGAAACAACTAGGGACAGGGGGGGTGTGTACTTTTTACATACAGTACTGTAATCTATAAGATTAAAGTATTCTGTATGTAATGTGTTTGTTTACTTTTTTGAATTTGCCGCCGGTCTCCGCCCCCGTGCGCCGTTACGTCGCAGGGAACGGAGATCGGCGGCGTGCGGGCACTGTGTGAGTCGAATGGAGGACGCCACTCGCTCACACAGCGTGGATGCATCGCTGGATCCAGGGACAAGGTAAGTACAGTACCCCGCCTGGATATAAGGTAAGCCAGCGCGCGCTGCAGGCTCTGCATATTCACCCCGAGCGCGACTCGGGGATATCGATATTTACATGAAAAATCCAACCCGAGTCGCGCTCAGGGATACCGGCAGGGGGGTTAAGAAATGGCTTTCTTCTTGCCACTCTTCCATAAAGGGCAGATGTGTGCAGTATACGACTGATTGTTGTCCTATGGACAGAGTCTCCCACCTCAGCTGTAGATCTCTGCAGTTCATCCAGAGTGATCATGGGCCTTTTGGCTGCATCTCTGATCAGTCTTCTCCTTGTATGAGCTGAAAGTTTAAAGGGAAGGCCAGGTCTTCGTAGATTTGCAGTGGTCTGATACTCCTTCCATTTTAATATTATCGTTTGCAAGGTGTTCCTTGGGATGTTTAAAGCTTGGGAAATCATTTTGTATCCAAATCCGGATTTAAACTTCTCCACAACAGTATCTCGGACCTGCCTGGTGTGTTCCTTGTTCTTCATGATGCTCTCTGCGCTTTAAACGGACCTCTGAGACTATCACAGTGCAGGTGCATTTATACGGAGACTTAATTACACACAGGTGGATTCCAATTATCATCATTAGTCATTTAGGTCAACATTGGATCATTCAGAGATCCTCACTGAACTTCTGGAGAGAGTTTGCTGCACTAAAAGTAAAGGGGCTGAATCATTTTGCAGTTTTTTATTTGTTAAAAAAGTTTGAAATATTCAATACATTTTTGTTCCACTTCATGATTGTGTCCCACTTGTTGTTGATTCTTCACAAAAAAATACAGTTTTATATCTTTATGTTTGAAGCCTGAAATGTGGCAAAAGTTCGCAAAGTTCAAGGGGGCCGAATACTTTCGCAAGACACTGTAACCTAGTAAATGTCAGCAGGAACTAAAAAAGACGTACAGCGAGAGGGAGATAGAAAATCTCCCCCCTTCAGGTTTGAGAAGGAGAGAGATTTTTTTTTTTTTAAAAGATCATACATTGTAAAAAAATATGTGAGTATTAAAAGTTAAACAATTAAAAAAAATATATATATATTGATGTAAGAAAGAGAAAGGACTCCTTATATAAGCTAACTCAATAGCAATAACGATACCTATAATCTCCTGGTGCCCCTATCGGGTTCAAACTGTACCAGGAGCGAAATCCTTTTGACATACTGAATTGCACTCTGAACCAAAGCCTATGTTGCTAGATAAATCCCATTACAAAACATCACTAGGCTCCCCTAAAGAAGGAGAGAAAAATAAAAAAAAAAGCGGGGAAAAAGTCGGAGAAAAAAAAAAAAAAAAAGGGGACAAAGAGAGAGGGAGGAAAAAGAAGAGAGGAAGGAAAGGGGATACGACAAGCTATATACCTAATTTACAGTGTTTGTGGAAATCGAAGAGGCATCCTGAGTAAGAGAAATACCTATATATCTGGCCCAAGGTTCCCAGATCATTTCAAATTTCAAAACAGTATCATTCAAAATGCTAGCTAACTTTTCTTCAATCATTATCCAAGAGATTTATTTTTTTGCTTCCGAGAAAGAGGGTTTAGGTTTTTTCCAATTTTTGGCAATTGTAAGCTTAGCTCCTGTAAGAATAAAGTGAATACATTTTTGAGAATGTTTTGGAATTTGAGATATATGCGCATTCAGGAGAGCTATTGGTAGAGATCTCGAGACCTGGCAACCTGTTACCCTGAAAATCATAGAAAAAATGTTGTTCCAAAATGATCTAATTCTAGGACACTCCCACCAGATATGAGTCATAGTTCTCAGGAGTTGACATCCCCTAAAACAATTTTGGATCTACTGTAGGGAAAAGAAGCCAGATTAAAGGGAGTTAAATACCAGCTTTCCCTGTAGGGTGAGTGAGGCACGAATATGCAACCAAAACACCCCCCCTCTGTCCCTCAGCTCTTTCAAACCACATCTGGTAGTTTGTAAATTGTGGGGGAGAGGTTTTTCCTTCCAGATTATTTGTAGAAATTTGATGAAAATGACATTCCTCGGATTCTGGAAGTTTTTAATGTTTTTTTTGCAATGGTTTAATGACATGGGTTTACCAGTGTAATGGTCACCACCGTTTATGACCTTCCATCAACCCACGACAAGCTTATCCGACACACCAACAAATCGGCAGACATGATCCATTCCATTTCCCAGAATAACGAGACTGACCGCTCTGTTCTCTATTTCCAAAATGAAAGAATACTTTATTGGTTTCTTAGCTTGCTTATATATCCTGTACAGCATATTAACCACTTGCTTACTGGGCACTTAAACACCCTTCCTGCCCAGAGCAATTTTCAGCTTTCAGCACTCTCACACTTTGAATGATAATTACTCAGTCATGCAACACTATACCTAAATGATTTTTTTGTCCTTTTCTTCCCACAAATAGAGCTTTCTTTTGGTGGTATTTGATCATCTCTGGGTTTTTTATTTTTTGCGCTATTAATAAAAAAAGACCGAAAAGTTTGAAAAAAAAAATATTTTTTTCTTAGTTTCTGTGATAAAATTTTGCAAATTATTAATTTTTCTTCATAAATTTTGGCCACAATTTATACTGCTACATGTCTTTGATAAAAATAACCCAAAATTTTTCGAAATGATTTGGTCTGTGTGAAAATTTTAGAGTCTACAAGCTATAGTGCAAATCATAAAAAATTATCACATCTGATTACACCTGATGTACTGAAGGCCTATCTCATTTCTTGAGACCCCAACAAGCCAGGAAAGTACAAATTCCCCCCAAATAACCCCATTTTGGAAAGTAAACATTCCAAGGTATTTATTAAGAGGCATGGTGAGGTATTTGAAGTTGTAATTTTTTTCCCACAATACTTTGCAAAATTAAGATTTTTATTTTTTATTTAAAAATGTTCTCAAAATTTTATTGTAATAGCTTATTTCTCTCACATGGCATGTGCATACCACAAATTACACCCCAAAATACATTCTGCTACTCCTCCTGAGTAAAACGATACCCCATGTGTGAGACTTTTTCACTGCCTGGCCACATACGGAGGCCCAACATGCAGGAAGCACCATCAGGGGTTTTAGGAGCATAAATAGCACATCTAACTAGTTGACTACCTATTACACTTTTGAAGGCCCTGGAACACCAGGATAATGAAATTACCCACAAAATGACCCCATTTTGGAAAGCTAACACCCCAACGTATAATCTATGAGGCATAATGAGTCTTTTGAACAGTTCATTGTTTTCCAGAAGTTTTTGGAACACGTGGAAAAAAATGAAAACGCATTTTTTTTTACACAAAGTTGTCCGTTTCTAAGATATTTCCAACACATAGCATTTAGATAGCAAAAATGACACCCCAAAATACATTCTGCTACTCCTCCTGAGTAAAACGATACCCCATGTGTGAGACTTTTTCACTGCCTGGCCACATACGGAGGCCCAACATGCAGGAAGCGCCATCCGGGGTTTTAGGAGCATAAATTGCACATCTAACTAGTTGACTACCTATTACACTTTTAAAGGCCCTGGAACACCAGGATAATGAAATTACCCACAAAATGACCCTATTTTGGAAAGCTAACACCAGAACGTATAATCTATGAGGCATAATGAGTCTTTTGAACGGTTCATTGTTTTCCAGAAGTTTTTGGAACACGTGGAAAAAAAATGAAAACGCATTTTTTTTACACAAAGTTGTCCGTTTCTAAGATATTTCCAACACATAGCATTTAGATAGCAAAAATGACACCCCAAAATACATTCTGCTACTCCTCCTGAGTAAAATGATACCCCATGTGTGAGACTTCTACACAGCCTGACCACATACAGAGATCAAACATGCAAGGAACACGGTCCGGTGTTCCAGAGACACATAGCATGCACATACCAAGAGTTACACCCCAAAATACATTATGCTGAGCAAAGCTTAAACAAAAGATTACCTGTGGTAATAGTAGCGCAGTTCTACACAGCAGGATAGCACTGGTCCAGGCAGCAGGCAGGGACTTGGTCAGCAACGGCATACACAATTGTCCAGGCAGGGATACTGTCCCGTCAGGGTTAGTGCAGGTGGTCAGTTCATGCAACAGGCAGAGGCATGATGGCATAGGTCCTACAGGCAGAAGTAGGGCCTCGTTCAGGACAGAATGGGGACAGGGGTGGAGGCTTCTCCCACCCAAATCTCTTTGAAGCCTCCGGGCAACCAGACCCTAATCTAGAATGAGAAAACAAAAACAATTGTTTTCTTCATCCAGAAAAACAAATTCTGGAGCCCCTCACATATGTGAGACCCCTGTGCTATGAATCCCACTAGTCCACTGGCAGGGTAAAAGATCAGTCCAGGAGGCAGGCAAAAAGAATGGTCAAACAGTCCAGGGTCAGTTCCAGATCAGGCAGAGGTATAAACAGTATAAGTTGAGAACCTGCGCTAGAACTACTAATAATAGGTTGCTGCCCCCCTAAAACCTAACCCCTCAATGAGGAGGTAGGTATGAGTAAATAGTATGAGAAATGGGGTGATGGCGCTACCTAAAAACGCTTATAGAACCATATGTGCTCAAACAGTAAACAGTGAAGAAATGTGTGTTGAGTACAGTAGGGTGCGTGAATGAGGTTTATAACTAGATGTGCCTCAAATAGGCTATGTAACAGTATGCACAATAAGGGAGGACAATGAGGCTGATAATAGAACAAACAAGATGCTGAAAATCTAGTCTCTATCACCTGTTAACCCACTAGGTGTACACAGTAGGTATGTGGGGTATAGAGATACAGCCAAAAAATAAATAAATAAATAAATAAATGTCAGAGCCCAATATTATATAACTGTCACCATACATTAATGCCACACTGGATACGCATAAATACAATATCACAGCTCAACCCAATATAAATAGTGGTGGTACTAGTCCAATAGGGCTGCTGTGATACATGAGGTAAATAACCAGAGGGCTGCAGAGATGGAGTCTCTCATAACAAGTCTTATACAGTGGTGATATAAATAAAGGGGGGAGTGTGTAGATCTTGCTGTGAAGGGGGTGCTTCTATATGCCAGACGTCCGACGGTGTGGTCCCGGTGCTCCCCTCAGGGTTCCCCACTCACCAGATAGCCAACCCCACCAGGGGTCACAGGCATGGGTCACAGAATCCTCCGATCACAGCTGGTATTCACTCCTCCCAGGACTATACTCCTCCGATATTAGTCCAACCGGTTCACTCCTTGTGTGTGGATATGGGGGGTTCCTCCGTTCCTCAGAGGGAAAAATAACAAAAGCTCAGATGGTGCAGTAGGTTTTAAATAAAAGCACTTAATTTATTAAGACCTGTGTGCCACAATGCCACACACTGACATGGGGCAACTACAGGCCAAGATGTACAGGAGCTAATTAACCATTAGCAAAAAAATGGCCACAAGATAAAAAATAATATAATAAGATAAAAACAAAGCAAAGTAAAAAAAGCAAAGTCAGACAATCTGACAGCCCGGTTTGAGTAGCACACTCTATGGGCTCTACGGGTATGCGCGTGTATGGTGTTCAGCGTGCGTTTCAGCTGCGCTCCCCGGGAGCGCAGCTGAAACGCACGCTGAACACCATACACGCGCATACCCGTAGAGCCCATAGAGTGTGCTACTCAAACCGGGCTGTCAGATTGTCTGACTTTGCTTTTTTTACTTTGCTTTGTTTTTATCTTATTATATTATTTTTTATCTTGTGGCCATTTTTTTGCTAATGGTTAATTAGCTCCTGTACATCTTGGCCTGTAGTTGCCCCATGTCAGTGTGTGGCATTGTGGCACACAGGTCTTAATAAATTAAGTGCTTTTATTTAAAACCTACTGCACCATCTGAGCTTTTGTTATTTTTCCCTCTGAGGAACGGAGGAACCCCCCATATCCACACACAAGGAGTGAACCGGTTGGACTAATATCGGAGGAGTATAGTCCTGGGAGGAGTGAATACCAGCTGTGATCGGAGGATTCTGTGACCCATGCCTGTGACCCCTGGTGGGGTTGGCTATCTGGTGAGTGGGGAACCCTGAGGGGAGCACCGGGACCACACCGTCGGACGTCTGGCATATAGAAGCACCCCCTTCACAGCAAGATCTACACACTCCCCCCTTTATTTATATCACCACTGTATAAGACTTGTTATGAGAGACTCCATCTCTGCAGCCCTCTGGTTATTTACCTCATGTATCACAGCAGCCCTATTGGACTAGTACCACCACTATTTATATTGGGTTGAGCTGTGATATTGTATTTATGCGTATCCAGTGTGGCATTAATGTATGGTGACAGTTATATAATATTGGGCTCTGACATTTATTTATTTATTTATTTATTTTTTGGCTGTATCTCTATACCCCACATACCTACTGTGTACACCTAGTGGGTTAACAGGTGATAGAGACTAGATTTTCAGCATCTTGTTTGTTCTATTATCAGCCTCATTATCCTCCCTTATTGTGCATACTGTTACATAGCCTATTTGAGGCACATCTAGTTATAAACCTCATTCACGCACCCTACTGTACTCAACACACATTTCTTCACTGTTTACTGTTTGAGCACATATGGTTCTATAAGCGTTTTTAGGTAGCGCCATCACCCCATTTCTCATACTATTTAGAGGTATAAACAGAATCGGTAGGCATAATCGTGGTCAAATAACAGTCCAGGGTCAGTTCCAGATCAGGCAGAGGTATAAACAGAATCGGTAGGCATAAGCGTGGTCAAATAACAGTCCAGGGTCAGTTCCAGATCAGGAAGAGGTATAAACAGAATCGGTAGGCAGAATTGTGGTCAAATAACAAGCCGGGGTCATAAGCAGAGGTATAAGGGGTGTGAAGGTAAATGGCAGGAAGTGACTAATAATTTAGTGAGGTATGGTAACGGGCGAAACAACCAACTACGCAGAGGGCTGGTTGGGAAGGGCATTTAGGACAATAAAACATGGTGTCTCTTCTCACTCCTGCTTTTGAGCACACCTTGCATCTTTTTTGGCATTTTTGGCCTGTTGGTCTGGGAGGGAGTTTATCTGGAAAGTGGCGCTCGTTGAGTCGGCTAACCACAACGGATCGAATGTTTGCTGGTGGGTTGCTGGGGTATAAAAGGGCAGTGGTGATTTCCTGAGGGTTTGGGTCTTGGAGTGGATTTACGATATATCACATATGTGTTGTACGCGGCCAAATTGAACAAATAAATTGAAACTTTTTTATACCGCTGGTATGATCTTCTTGTAGAAAGGTAGGGTTCCAGCATCTGGTCGTTCAAATCGACACCCCCCATGAATTTATTGTAGTCACGAATGCATTTCGGTTTCTGGATTAGCCCATTCCTCGTTCTGGTCTCAACGAATGTGTTGTTGTGGATGGTAGAAAGCACGTACACATCCCTTTTGTCCCTCCATTTCACAGCCAGAACTTCCTCTGTACGTAAACTCGCCGTCTCCCCTTTTTCTAATTTTTTGATGACAAGACTTTGAGGAAAGCCCTTCCGGTTCGTTCTCACGGTGCCGCATGCTGGGGTTTTTTTTTGGAAAAGGTTTCGGAACAGGGGCAAACTGGTGTAAAAACTGTCCACATATAAGTGCTATCCTTTCTCCATGAGTGGGTTCAGGAGTTGCCAAACAATTTTCCCGCTGGTTCCTACGTAGTCTGGACAATTAGGGGGGTGTAGCTGGCTGTCCTTTCCTTCGTATACGTTGAAGGCATACATATAACCTGTGGCTCGGTCACATAATTTATAGAGCTTCACCCCATAGCGGGCCCTTTTACTGGGAATGAATTGTTTTATGCCCAGCCTGCCAGAAAGTTTTACTAAGGATTCGTCTACACATATTTGTTGGTCCGGGGTAAACAACTGGGGGAAAATTTCGGAAAAATAATTAAGTAGTGGCCGAATTTTATAAAGTTTATCAAAACTTGGGTCATTTCGGGGAGGGCACTGGGTATTGTCGTTGTAGTGTAGGAATCTCATTATCAATTGATATCTGGACCTGGGCATTTTTGAGGAAAAGATGGGCATGTGGTAGATGGGGCGGTTTGACCAATAGGCACGTAGTTGGTTTTTGTGGTTTAATCCCATACAGAATATGAGGCCCAAAAATTTTTTAAACTCTTCCACTGTTAGGGCTCTCCACTCGAAGGGACGGGCATAATGGGATGTGGGGTTACTGGAAATAAATTGTTGTGCATAAAGATTGCACTGGGTAACAATTGAGGCAAGCATGTTGTCGGTGAAAATTAAATTAAAAAAGTTAATCGGGGCAAAATTTTCTGTGTCCACCTGGACTCCTGGCTGGGCAGTGAAAGGGGGAATGTTGGCTTCTCCTGAATTAGAAGGAAGCCACAGGGGGTTCTGAAGGGAATAGGGAAGGCTGGCATGGGACCTAACCCTTTGGGACTGAGGTGACACCCCACTGGTACGCGACCTTGCTTGCTGAGGTATTGCGGTACTGGTGGATGGCACAGCGGTGCTGGTGGATGGCACTGCCTCCTTAGCAATACGCCTTCTTCTGGCGGGTGGACCCTCCTCCTCTTCTTCTTCTTCCTCTTCCTCCTCTTCTTCCTCCTCCTCCTCCTCCTCCTCCTCGGATGTCTCTTCTCCACTGCTGACTATCGGCTCATAGGTGACGTCAGATTCGTTGTCGGAATTTTCAGGGGAATCTGAATCGCAGAGCTCCCCGTTGCTCTCGTCAGCTGCCATAATTTCATATGCCTCCTCAAGTGAAAAGGATCTTTTAGCCATTGTTGGCACTGATGACACTGACAGGTGGCACTGACGGCAGATGGCACTGATGGCAGATGGCACTGATGGCAGGTAGCACTAATGGCAGGTAGCACTAATGGCAGCTGGCACGGGCAGATGGCACAGATGGCACGGATGGCAGATGGCACAGGCAGGTGGCACAGGCAGATGGCACAGGCAGGTGGCACTGATGGTAGATTGCACTGGCAGGTGGCACTGATGGGAGATTGCACTGGCAGGTGACACTGATGGCAGATTACAATAATTGCAGGTAGCACTAATTGCAGCTGGTACGGGCAGATGGCACGGATGGCACGGATGGCAGATGGCACCGATGGCACGGGCAGATGGCACGGGCAGATGGCACAGGCAGATGGCACTGATGACAGATGGCACTGATGGCAGATGGCACGGGCAGGTGGCACGGGCAGGTGTCACGAGCAGATAGCACTGATGGCAGGTGGCACAGGCAGATGGCACAGGCAGGTGGCACTGGCAGGTGGCACTGATGGTAGATTGCACTGGCAGGTGACACTGATGGCAGATTGCACTGATGGCAGATGGCACTTACGGCAGATGGCAGGGGCAGGTGGCACTGATGGCAGGGGCAGGTGGCACTGATGGCAGGGGCAGATGGCACTGATGGCAGGGGCAGATGGCACTGGGGGCAGGTGGCACTGATGGCAGGGACAGGTGGCACAGGCTGTTTGCACTGGCAGGTGGCACAGGCTGTTTGCACTGGCAGGTGGCACTGGCAGAGACACTGGCGCTGTTTTTAACTTTTACTTTTTTTTTTTCAACTCACTTAACCACTGTCACTCTCTTTCTCTCCTCACACGCTGTGTGTGAGGAGAGAAAGTCGGCGATGAGAGATGATCTCATTTGTTTACAATTGAGATCATCTCTCATTGGACAGCGGGATTGAGTGCTGAATGGCCTCTGCGATTGGCTATTCAGCACGATCTGTGATTGGCTGTGTCCAAGGGACACGGCCAACACAGTTTTTCGCCGATGCGCACTCGCGGGGACGCGCAGGGAGCAGGGAAAGGCAGTCACGTCCAAAGACGTCAACCCGGCGCCTCAGGTTTGCGCTGTTCACGTCTTTGGACGTGACGCGGACCCGAAGTGGTTAAAGTTAATCACAGGACAATGCAATCTCCACCCCCCTCATCACACAATATGGCTAGTTACTATGCAGACATTTCGGCACCGATACTGACGAGACCTATCACATTCCTTTATCAATAGAATTCAAACAAAATACAATCACACAATGACTTGACCTCAACCCACACCTAGAGACAGACATACTGTCTCTGGCAGAAGGGTCTTAACACCTGGGCATCAACAGGCTATTACACAGTGTTATCACACAATGAAGAGAGACGTGTGATCTTGAATACCCAATCTTTTAAGTGTAAACACAGGGCTTTAAACAGTTTTACCACACAATGAAAAGGTCTGCCAGGAGCAGACCTCACTTAGCATTTCAACAGCCTATTACACAGAGGGATGAGTCACTGTCTTGTTGACCTGGTCAAGTCAACATAAACTACTTGTAATATTCCAGTATACTGCAATATGAAGTATCAATAATGTCCCATCTCATGCAATACATGAAGTATGATTTTATTAGTCACCCTACGCCCAAAAGGGCACAGGGTGGACTTAGACCCAGGAGTTATTAGTGCCGCTGGCACAGGAGTATCTCTCATCCTTCCAAAGTCTCTGGTTGTCACGGTTCATTACGTTACAACCAGCATAAAAAAACTGTCAAATGCGATAAAGTCCTTTATCCATCCACCATTTAAAAGCCTCCAGATCTAGCCCAGGGGGGAAGTCTGGGTTCCCAAACAGACTTGCAAGTGGTCGAACGGTTGAGACAAGAGATGGATATTTTCTAAGTTCATCCCAGAGCTCAAGTGATTGGGATAGAGACGGGACTAGAAATGAAGGTCTCTTTTTAGGGGGACACCAAAATAGGTATTCAAGCGAGCATTGTGGAGCCGCTTGTTTTTCAATATTAAGCCAATCTGGTTGTTCGGATTTAGAATAGATCGTCGAAAAACTGTGCTAGTCTTGCTCATAGAAAATATTTATAGAGATCAGGAAGACATAGACCCCCCTTTTTTTCTATGACGAAAAAGGGTGTTTTGGGGTATTCTATAACCAGAGGTGTTCCATGTGAATTTGACTATTTTACCCTGAAGTTTTTTCAACTGGAATTTACGGACTGGGATAGGGAGAGACCTGAAAAAATATAGGATTCTAGGGAGTAATATCATTTTAATCTAATTTATTCTGCCTAACCATGCTAATTCATGTTTGGACCATGTTTGGAGAGATCTTTTTCTAACTTCTTGAATAGTGGAGGATAATTATGTAAATATAAGGGGCCAGATTCAGGTAGAATTAGATTCCCGCAGAGTATCAGAGATACTCTACGCCGCCGTACTTTACCTGGCTCTACGAGAGATTTTGGCCTGTAAGGTGCGGCGGCGTAGTGTATTTCTCCCGGCGGAATCAAACTACGCGATTAGGGGGCGTGAGGCATTTAAATTAGGCGCGTTCCCGCGGCAATCGAACTGCGCATGCTCCGTTCAGAAATTTCCCGCTGTGCATTGCGCGAAATCACGTCGTTACGTCATTTTTTTTTTTTAATTGCGTCGTTTACGGACATTCCTATTCCAGGACGACTTACGCAAAAAATAAAAAATAAATTGAAAGTGGACGCGGGAACGACGCCCATACTTAACATGGGCCGCGTAACGTTAGACCAGCTAATAGCTGGTTTAACTTTACGTAGCAAAAAAATGATGTACGCGATTGCGAACGACGCTCGTAACTTCGTGGATCGCCGGAAAAAGCTCATTTGCATACCCCGACGCTGAAAACGACGCAAACTCCACCCAGCGGCCCCAAAAAGATTGCAGCATAGATCCGAAGGTGTACGAAGACGTAAGCCTGTCAGATCGAAGCCCAACGCCGCCGTATCATGGTTTGAGGATTCAAACTAGTGATACGGCGCGCGTAATTTGAAAGTACTCCTGTCTAACACCAGTTAGACAGGACTTACGGCTCTCTGAATCTGGTCCAAGGTTTCTACTCGGGCCGGAGTAGAACACCCAGATATTTAATTGAGGTGTCATTCCACTCAAAATTGAATGATTGTTTTAATAACGAAACTTCTTAGGAAGTAAGTGAAACATTAAGGGCTAGGCAGATATTGGGAAGGGAGATTAGTGGAGAGGTCACAAAAAGAAGTATGTCATCCGCAAAGAGCCCACATTTACATTTACATTTATTTGAGAACCACATGTTACCCCTTTAATATTTGTATTTTGTCGGATGGCTATAGCTAGAGTTTCAATGGCCACAGTGAAAATGAGAGGAGAAAGTGGACATCCTTGCCTAGTGCATCTTGTAATATTAAATGGGTTGGAGTAGTGACCTTGTAGACAAATTAATGCTTTAGGGCTAGAAGAAAGCGAGTGTAAAAGACCTGTAAAACGCACACCAAAACCCCAACGTTCAATAAATGCGAATAAATATGGCCAGGACACTGTATCGAAAGCCTTTTGTAGGTCCAATGACAGGAGAAGACCCTGCTGCCTTTTACCTCCAACCCAATTTGATTGTAGTAATGATACTAAGTCGATTGCTCTTCTAATTTGATCTGGACCTTGTCTACCTAGAATAAAGCCTACTTGGTCTTTATGAATGTAGGAATTAATAAATGATGATAATCGATTGGCCATCATTTTTGTCAGTATTTTTATGTCGTTATTTATAAGGGAGATAGGGCGGTAATTACTGATTTCCTCTGGATTTTTTTCTGGTTTCGGGATGACCGTAATGTATACGTTTTTTTCCTCAGTTTAGGCCGATACGTAATCTTCTACATATTTTTTGTTAAAAAAAATCGCAATTAGCGTTTATTGATTGGTTTGCGCAAAATTTATAGCGTTTACAAAAAAGGGGGTCGTTTTATGGCATTTTTATAATTTTTTTTTTTTTTACTAGTAATGGCGGCGATCAGCGTTTTTTTCGGTACTGCGATATTATGGCGGACACATCGGACACTTTTAACACATTTTTGGGACCATTGGCATTTTTATAGCGATCAATGCTATAAAAATGCATTGTATTACTATAAAAATGCCATTGGCAGTGAAGGGGTTAACACTAGGGGGCAGGGAAGGGGTTAAGTGTGTTCCTGGGTGTGTTCTAACTGTAGGGGGGGGGCCTCACTAGGGGAAATCACTGATCTTCTGTTCATACATTGTATAAACAGAAAATCAGCGTTTCCCCCGCTGACAGGAACGAGAGCTGTGTGTTTACACACACAGCTCCCGTTCCCCGCTCTGTAACGAGCAATCGCGGGTGCCCGGCGGCGATCATACCCGCCCTACAAGCTGCTAAAGGGAGGATGTAGAGCTACGTGCTCCCTCGTAGCAGTGCCACCGTCCCGCAGTAATATGACGGCGGGCGGTCGGCAAGTAGTTAATTACATCCCTTCTGTGTGAGTCGGATAGGGTTGAAATAGGTAGGTCATCCAAAAACCTAGAAATTGAGGCCCAGATTCAGAGAGAATTAGATTATCGTAGCGTATCAGAAATACACTACGCCGCCGTTTTTTACCTGGCTCTACGTGGAATCCAGGTAGATGTTGTCCAGTAAACGACGGCGGCGTAGTGTATTTCTCCCGTCGCAATCCATCTACGCGAGTAGGGGGCGTGAAGCATTTAAATTAGGCGCGTTCCCGCGGCGATCGAACTGCGCATGCTACGTTCGCAAATTTCCCACCGTGCATTGCGCGAAATCACGTCATTACGTCATTCGTTGTTTGAGTAGCGTCGTTTACGGACATTTCTATTCCTGAACGACTTACGTAAAAAAAAAATAAAAAATTAAATTCGACGCGGGAACGACGGCCATACTTAACATGGGCTACGCACCGTTAGACCAGCAAAAAGCTGGTCTAACAGTACGTAAAAAAAAATAGACGTAAGCGATTGCGAAGACCGCTCGTATCTTCGTGGATCGCCGTAAAAACTCATTTGCATATCCCGACGCATCAAAACGACGCGAACTCCTCCCAGCGGCCGCAAAAATATCGCAGCGTAGATCCGAAGGCTTACGAAGACGTAAGCCTCTCGGATCGAAGCCCGAAGCCACCGTATCATGGTTTGAGGATTCAAACTAGTGATACGGCGCGCAAAATTTGAAATTACTCCTGTCTAACACCAGTTAGACAGGCGTAATTGCTCTATGAATCTGGGCCTGAGTTTTTATCTAAATGAGAAGGAGAATTATACAAGTTGGAATAAAAATTTCGGAATGCTTCCAGGATTTTAGCAGGATTGGCAGTAGGGGGTTGACCTGATGACCTGATTTTAGGCATGGTATGGAATCTGATACTGGGAGATAATTTTGCCGCTAGTAGTGGTCCCAATTTGTTTGCTTGTGTATAAAATGTATTGCCACTCCATCTTAGTGCCTTTTCAGCCTGGGTAGTTAGAGCAAGGTTAAGATCTAGTCTAGCCCTGTCTAATAAAGCTATGGGAACCTTGGAGGGATTTCTTTTGTGCTTAGTTCGTAAAGCTTTATATTCCGCTTCCAAACACTCTATGTAATTCCTAAGATCTCTTTTGGCTTGTGTGACAATTTGAATTACTTTACCCCGAATAAAGGTTTTATGTGCAGCCCAAAGAACTTTGTTTGAAACGTCACATGTGTCATTAAGAGAAAAGTATTCTCGTAATGTTTTATCTAAAACTTCAATTGAGGCTGGATTGGATAAAATAGACTCATTAAGTTTCCAGTGACTTTGTTTCGTACTTAAACCAGAGGAGCGAAAATAAATCATAACTATTGAATGGTCAGACAGTGCCATATCTTTGATGTGAGCATTTGATTATAAAAGGAAGCATGGGTGAAAGAGTAAAAATATGGTCTATTCTAGCATATGTGTTATGGGGATGGGAATAATGTGTATAGTCCCTTTTAGATGGGTTTAATTCACTCCAAATATCTGAGAGGTTATGGGGAGAGATATTTTTGGCAATTTTTTGTCTTTCTCTGGTTGGGCGAGTTAACTGATCTTTCAGGGGTTTGGATTTATCAAGTGCTTGATCAAATTAGAGCTACATTAGAGTCTCCCCCAAAGATGCCGGCTAACATAGGATTTAGGATGTTCATCATGGTCCTGCAACATTTTGCTTGACCCCTGTTAGGGGCATAATAGGAAATAAGGGAATAGAGGTTTCCCTCTATTGTGCCTTGTAGTAATATAATTGTCCCTTCGGGATCATTATACGTTAAATGATTTTTCAAATTTACATTGTTTTGAAAAAATGATGGCTACCCCTTTAGTTTTATTTTCCGTATTAGCGAGGTGGAATTAAAGAAAATAAGGATGTATATACTTGGGATTATATTGTGTAGGAAAATGTGTCTCCTGGAGCATGATGACATCTAATTTGAAAGATTTGTAATAATCTAGAATTTTTCTCCGTTTTATTTGGGAATTCAAACCTTGGACATTATGAGATGCAATTTTAAGATGTGTCTGTGAACTAGCCATGGGAGTTCGGAAAGGTACATATACATAAAACGTCTTGACTCACCCTTAGAAGTTCTTTAATCGGAAACTTCACAGGAGTCAATTGTACCTGATAATTAGAGAAAAAGGCATCCATCTGTAGTGTAAAGAAAATTAATTCTGAATTATACCCGAAAATCAGATAAATAGGAAAATTTAAAATAAAATAACAAAGAAAAGAGAGGGGAAAAAGAAGAGAAATGTGAGAGAAGTCTCCCAGCATATACGACCAAGAACCAGGAGGGGAGAAACCCCCTGATTCCATACACTAATCACAAAAAGAGGTCTGACCCAAAAGGATTAGACAACCTAACCCTTGGAGGCCCATATGCTACCAAGGAATTGGAGGAGGTACATGTGAAAACAGGAAAACTGGAAGAGGAATAAAACATCTTGAGCACAGCAAAACGATTGTTTATGCAAATTTGAAAGACAAAATAAAAAAAAAAAAAAAAAAAAAAACAAGGGAGAAAAAAAATTATGTTAATTCAAGCAAGTCTGAGAAACTGCAGAGCTTACAATAAATACAGGATGAATTGGTAAATGGGGTGAACCCCAAAAAAGGAACCCAGACAGGTCTGAGGTCAGACTCTGAGTCTGAGATATATAAATAAATGGACATGTGGAAATGAAAAAAATAGGAAAAAATTACAATCAGGTGGGACCATTGTCCTTGAGTTTTTTCATCTTTCCTTTGTTCCAAATAGGAGATTGTGGGCTTCTTGGGGTAGGTCTTTTGGTTGAACCAGTGCTGGGTGTAGAGGTGTCCATTTCCGCTTCTTCAGAGATGAGTTTAAGGTGGAGAAGAATACGTTAGCCTTCTTGAAGGCTAGTGAAGGACTAAGATCTTCCATTTAGATAAAACTTGACTGCAAAACGGAAATTCCATCAGTATTTTATATCTTTCTGCGTCAGAATAAGTAATAGTGGTTTTACTGATCTTCTTCGTTGGATTGTGGAGGGAGAAAGATCTGCAAATAACTGGCACAGAATTTGGGTGGCAGATCTAGCTCGTTTCATAACTTCTTCCTTTATGGAATAGTAATGAGGCTTTGCAATAATGGGATGGTAGGTAATAATGACTTGATTAGATCCTGAACTGCAGAATTAACATCTAGCACTGTTTCAGGTAAACCTCTTATTCTGATGTTATACATTCAGGATCTATTTTCGAGGTCCTCAATTCTGGAATTGGCGTAATCAAGTTGTTCCTGGATTGTAGATAATTGCATGGAATGTTGATTTGAAACCAAGATTGGTTCTTCAAGTTTATGCTCAATTCTACCTATTCTTGCTCCTAGATTTTGAAAATCAGATTTAAGGTCCCCGGTGATTTTAGTGGCTGTTTGAGCCAGTCCCTTATCCAGTAATTCAGAGAACCTTTGGAAAAGGTCTTCTATTTGGAGAGAATGTTTTCTGAGGTGAATATCTGACATAAATGCACTGTTTGGAGCAGCAGAGATATTCCTTCTATTGGGGTGTTTAGAGCCAGATACATCCATAGTAACATGGGATACAGCAGGGATTTGTGAGGGGAGAAGTACTTGTGGGATACTAGTCTGGGTTTCTGAGGCAAAATTTTGCTCTGCTGAGTCAATGACATTCCTGTGCTCTGTGAGGGAAACTGCATTGGGGACTGTAATCCCCTGCTCTGGTGGCCATTTTGGATTTTTGTCCGCAAATTATGGGCTTAATTGCTGCTAAATAAGCCCCCCAAAAATTATAAAAACGTGATGGGGTTGTTCCCCAGCCTCTCAGGTACCCCCACAGCAAATTTGGTGACAAACCGTTCACTGGGCTTTGAGATATGGGCGCCGCTGTTCAAAGGTGGTGCAGAGCTCTTGGCTCAGTCAGCCATCCACAGAGCCCTGCACATGCTCCTCCCCCCCATGTACTTTTATGTCCCCGTCACAGCCCGCCCAGGCACATTTATGTAATCATCACAGCCCCCGTGTACATTTGTGTCCCCCTCAGAGCCCTCATGTAATTTTTCTGTCCCCCCTCAGAGCCCTCTTACACACATTTATGTGCCTTTCAAAGCCCCCCATGCACATTTATGTCCCCCATGACAGAGCCCTACCCCTTATTTATCTCCCCCTCAGAACCCCCTAGCACATTTGCCTCCCCATCAGAAATCCCTATGTATCACCAGCTTCAGTGCAGATCTGCTTTACCTCCCAGCTCCGGTCCTGCTGTTACATGGGCACCTTGTGTAAAAGATCATGTAACAGGAGGACTCTAATGAAGTACTTCATTGGTTGCTAGGTGGTCCTAGCAACCAATAGCACAGTACGGCGCCGGGAGGGGTGGGCTGTGTCGGGTGGCAGGACCTGCTCTGTCAGTCCTAGGGGAGTGGCGTATGCAGTGAAAGTCCTGCAACCCGACAAAGTTTAAAGAGACAGATCCCTGCAGGGAGTGTGAGGACTCAACCTGCGGTCCAGAAAAGATGGCCCAGAGGGCCAGTAGTTTGGAGACCCCTGCACTAGAGCATTTGTTTTCTGCATTCTGCTGTTCACTGTCCCTTCCTTTTTATCTGTGTCCCTGCTGCATTCTGACCAGCTGTTGCCACATCTACTGAGCATGCTCCAGTTCCCTTCTAAGCTGTTAATTTCCTAATTTTTATTATCTGTGTAGCCTAAGTGACTATAGAGTCATGCATGTGGGTCACACAGTCACACAGCTAGCAGCCTGGAGTCAACCCTCCCAGACCTAGTGAGACCCACACCCAAGATACACCCCCATTATTGGTGCATATAAATGGACACTTTCATTTGCAACGTGCTACAGTACATCTAAATAAATCACACCGATAGCTGATTCCCTATTTGGACTCTGGACTCTCCATCATGGGATTTTTCCATTACTTCTTTCTGTCCTCATTGATTGAGATTTCTGACATGTCGATCCTTGGTGTGGGTCCGCCTCTTGGGTCAGGTCTCCCTTTCTTGCCCCCCCTTTTGGTGGTCATCGGGGTGGCCAGTCCTCCTGGACAATGCAGGGGCCAGTACAACCATATTTCCCTGTTTTTAAAGTCTTGATGGTAGACACCAAGTCACCTGCTTTTACATGATATCATTGATACTTCCACCACTTTCTCCTGATGAAGAGGAATAAACGTATGACCTGAAAACGCATTGGGTATCACTCTATACACTAATATAAGAGTGATTGAAAATAGTGGTTGGGATTTCATGATGAACAATATGTCACACATTTTATATCTATTTTTTTACCCTGTCTGACACCACTAATGCTGTGTCTTTTACATATTTGCGATAAAAAAAGTTTAAATTAATCTCTATACGTCCTCTTGGAGTCATTGCCCTTTAAAGTCCCACCAGAGGGTTCCTGTTTACTGAGGACAGGAAAGACCTGGGAATGGTCATGTGACCTCTGCGATAATTAAATAAGGTACTGATTTTTTTTAAATATTAAATTAAATACAGTGCTATAGTATACTATCACTTTAAAGGAGAAGTCCAGTCAAAGCTTGTTTGGCTGGGCTTCTCCCATGGATCGCAGGAGTGCAGTTCGTTTTGGACTCCTAAGACCCGTTCTCTGCTGACATCACATAAATCAGTCCAGGCATCACATCATTGCGACAACAAAGCCTGTCTCAGCCTCTCAGAGAACCGCTGAGCGAGGAGGAGCAGAGCAGAGAGCTGCTGATTGACAGTCTACAGCCCTCTGCTTGGGGAGCTGACAGAACCGAGCAATTGGCAGTGTTCGATCGCTCGGTTCTCAGTGTAGAGGTGTCGGGGGACAGATGCAGCATCCACCTAGGTAAGTATGAAACTAAAAAAAAAAAAAGAAATCTTTACTTCTCTTTTAAAGGAGGAAGACTTTTTTTTTTTTGGAATTCCTTTAGGGAAGCTTTTACTGCAGAAGAGATGTGTATTGCCTCCTCTTGCAATAAATTCTACCTGCTCACCGTCTTCTCTGGCACTGCAAACTGAGATGCCCAGTTCAGTTTACAGTGCTGAGCCGTTCTCCGAGTGCTGGAACAACGGCCTCCTGCACATGCGCAGGGCTGGTGTCTTCCCCTGCTAACTAATGAAGAGGCCTGAAGACAGGAACTCAAAAGAAGATTACGGCTCAGGACCGTTGCATAGGTAAGTATGGAAGCTTTAGTTCCAATTTAAATAATGTGCACAAGTTGTCATTTTAATCCACTTATGTTATTCTTGTTTGAAAATTAAGGTTTGCAATTCGTCTCATTGAACAACCATAATCACTTTTCCCCTAGTGATTCTGTCGTTGACAATTTTTTTAACTCTTCAGCGGCAGGATGACTGAAGCCTCGTACACACAATCGGATTTCCATCGGACAAATCTGAGGAATTTTCCCCGAAGGGCGTTGGCCTTGAACTTCTTCTGCATACAAACGGCAAAACTTTTGTTGGCTAACAAACAGAAACTACGTGTTTTTTCTGCTCTTAAGGCCCCTTTCACACGGGGCAGGGGAGGTGCGGTGGCTGGATAGCGGCGCGATTTTTAGGTTCGCTATACCGTCCTATTTACCACGATATTCGGCCGCTAGCAGTGTGGTTTTAACCCCCGCTAGCGGCCAAAAAAGGGTTAATACCGCCCGCAACGTGCCTCTGCAGAGGCGTATTACCGCGGTTTCCCATTGACTCCAAAGATGCGGCTAGCAGGACTTTTGAAGCGGTCTTGCTAGCGCACCGCTTCAGTGTGAAAGCCTTCGGGCTTTCACACTGAAGACTGCAGGGCACGATTTTTTCAGGCGGTATAGCAGTACTATTTTTACCGCTAAACTGCCTGAAAAAACGTGTCAGTGTGAAAGGGGTCTTAGCGCCACCCTTTGGGCAACTTCTGCTAATCTTGTGCTATGGTTAGCATTGCTTCTGAGCATGTGTGTTTGTATTTTTGTATTTTTTTCCGATGGACTTGTGTACATACCATCGGATAATCCGACATCACACTTTTGTTGTCGGGCAATTTTAAAGCATGCTATCCCATATTTGTTGTCGGAAAATCCAACAACAATTGTCCGATGGAGCATACAAATGGTCGGATTTTTCGACAAAACCCTGCCATTAAACATTTGTTGTCAGAAAAGCTTTAGACTCCATTCACACTAATGCTTTTTTTGATGCATTTTGCAGAAATGCAGGGAAATTTTTTAACATGGTTTCCTATGGAACATGTTCACATCAATGCTTTTTTGTGCCTCTGCATTTTTGGAAAGGGTTGGGGACTTTTTTTCCTGCAAAAAGCAGCGTTTTGCATGTAGTAGAATTCAATGGACCCACATCCAAACCGCAAGTACCGTGTTTTTACCACGATTTTGCAACGATTTGCGGGTTGCGTTTTTTTTAACCTGTTTATAGCTGGTTGTTAAAGGAAATATAAAAAATTTAAATTGGCAGCTTAAAAAAAAAAATCAAAACGCTACATGCGGTAAAATCGCGGTAAAAACGTGTGTCTAAAAACGCAGCAAGCACCACAAAAACGCTCAAAAGCAACATGCATAGGTGTGAATCGAGCCTAAAACTGAATAGATGTCAATCCAGCCTAAAGCCCAGGTTCACACTGGGTACGGGTAATCGCATCTCAAATCGGCGGCATTTGCCGGAAATTGTCAGCAATGACACCGTCCTAATCAGTGCGACGCCGCACCTGTGGCGCTGTACCGATATCATTATTTTTTGCGATTTCAGGCCACGATTTACATGTCATCCTGCTGCTGAAGAGAAACCTGCACAGATGTCTCCTAAATCGCGGCCAAAATAGGGACTGCCAGCGGGAGTGAAATCGTGCAAGTTCAGCTGAACTCGCACGGCTTCACTTCCGCGGCCCAGTGTGAACCTGGGCTAAAGGCGGCATGTTCTGTCCCTATGAAATCCCTCCCTCTGTACCTGAAGCAGTCAGATCGATGTCGCTCCCATCACTAATGATCAAGATTGGGCCAGGGACAGAGTCACAGAGCGACATTACTGCATGTGACTACAGAGGGAGCGATTCCATAATGTCAAACAGGCAGCCTTTTTGGAAATCCCGCCACTGGCGATTTGTTATCAGCATATTTTCAAAGAGGTGTCAATATAACATAGTTGCCAAATGTACCGGATCTCCAGGGATCATCCTAGCTTTCAGATGAGATATCCTTTCCTGGAAATGTATCTGATTTGTTTCTTTGCTCAAATTATGTTGGCTGTTTATACACATCTATAGTGATTGCTTTTAAAAAGCAAAAGATTGTAATCAAGCGTATTACATTTTCCATAATTACATTGTAATCTGGAGCAATCCCAATAGGCTGTATCAGCAATTGCCTTGCACAGGGGTGAATTGATGTCATGTCCCCAGATGTGTAAGTACACAAGTTACTTCCTTTCCTTTACAACAAAAGAAAATGCAAGTTAGAATGCGGTGTAAAGCTTAATGCACATAGACATAATTAGGCATTAAATACGACTTGCATAAAAAAACGTGATTGCAAAGGCTTCTCTGCTTAAAGCCGGATTCACACCTATGCAAATTGGTTGCGGCTTAAACCGCACCCAATACGCAGAACATTTCTAAATACATTGTTTTCAATGAGGTTGGTTCACATATGTGCGATGCATTCGCACTGCGCATTGCAGAAAAAACGTGTGCGTATTTTAGGCCTTGCGGTGCGGCTCAGGTGCGAATTCAGATCCATTATCTTCTATGGGTACGCAGCTGATTCGCAGATGTGTTCATTTCTCTTCAGGAATTTCTCTCATTCAGCCCAATACACTTCCCCCCACTCTCCTCTCACCCGTAACTTCTCCCAGGTCTCCAAATTCGCAGCTAAAACTGAGATAATCTGCTGAACACTTCTGTAATCTCTCTGCTAAAATAAGAGAGCTGAAATTTGCACTGCACTAGTGTGATTCCGGCCTTACAGTTTACCTGTGTATGCGCATATGATGCAAGTTCCTGAATGTGGAAGTGTTGCATTTGGGAACTTCTGTGTTACGCGCATGAATAAGTAAATGCCAATGCAGAGAAGCGTTGGTGCATATACAGGCACAGGAGTGCCCAACCATTCACTTCTCTGGCTGGTTGTTTGCCCCACATGTGGCCCCATGGTAGTGAGAAAGCAACATGCTTTTTTATGCCTAATTACCTCCACATGCATGCATTCACATGGCCGAAGAGGGCTAGGGGGACAAGGGCCTCTTCTCGACAACACTGGGCATTGGTTGTGGGGGTCTATGGGCAGATGCCTACAAAAAGGGGGCCCCCAGATCCCGCCCCACCCATGTTAATGAGTATGGGGTACATTAGAGCCCTACCTATTCAACAAAAAAGTGTCAAAAATAAATAAAAACAGTACTCAAGTTTTTGACAAAGATTCCTGTATTAAAAATAAACAAAGTCCCCCGTCGGAGCTCCAACGTGTCTTCTTTCTCCAGTTTTTCTCCCTCCTCCGATTCTTCTCCCTCCGTTGCCAATGTTTCTCTCCTTTGGTTCTTCTCCCTCCTCTGGTTCTTCTTCCTTCTCCGATTCTTCTCTCTTTGCTGCTGATGTCTTCTTCCACTTGTTCTTCTGACATCATAAGGGGCGGGGTCTCTAGATGACATCACCGGATTGCCATGCCCATGCCACAAACTGGCAGACAGAGGGAGCCGATGCAATAGGAGCTAGTGTTGGGAGAAGAACCGAAGAAAAAAATACATTAGCAGCAGGGGGAGATGAACCGGAGGAGGGCAACATTGGCAAGGGAGGAAGAAGAACCAGAGAAGGGAGAAGACCTGGAGGAAGAAAACATGTTGGAGCTACGGGAGACATTCTTTTTTTTTTAATAAAGGACTTTGTCAAAAACTTGTGTACTGTTTTTATTTTTGATACTTTTTTGGTGAATGGGTAGGGGTACAATAGTCATTTACATGGGGGTCAGGATCTGGGGGTCCCCCTTGTTAAAGGGTGCTTCCAGATTCTGATAAGCCCCTGCCTGCAGACCCCATAAACCACCACCCAGGGTTGCCGGGAAGAGGTCCTTGTCCCCATCAACATGGGGATAAGGTGCTTTAGGGGGGGGGGCACAGAGCCCTCCTGCCCCAAAGCACCCCCAAAGTTGAGGGCATGTAGCCTGGTATGGTCCGGGAGGCTCAACCCCCCCCCCTCTTTCCTGACCTGCCAGGCTGCATGCTCCAAAGCAGGGTCTGGTATGGATTGGGGGGGGGGGGGCGACCTCAAAAAAATTTTTTTTCTTTTGGTGTAGGGTTCCCCCTTAATATACATACAAAACTCAAAGTTGGATCTCGTTCGTTAAAGTCACATTGAAGTCAGATAAGTCTTGCAACTTTTGTGTCGGGCTAGTGTGAACATAGCCTAAGATGTAGATATGTGTGTACATGTTCTCTTAAAGCGGATGTCCGCTGAAAAAATATTAAAAGCCAGCAGCTACAAACACTGCAGCTGCTGACTTTTAATATTAGGACACTTACCTGCCCTGGAGTCCAGCGCCGTCGCTCGTCACTCTGCTGCTCCCCCCGCCATCCACGGTGAGGGAACCAGAAAGTGAAGCGATCCGGCTTCACTGCCCGGTTCCCTACGGCGCATGCGCAAATCACGCTGCGCCTGCGATTGGCTCCCGCTGTGTACTGGGAGCCGAGTGTTCCCAGCACACAACGGGGGGGGGGGGTGGGGGTGATGTCATGCCCGCAGTCTGCCCAAGACTGTTGTGGCCGGAAGTGGGTGCAAATACCTGTCTTTAGACAGGTATCTGCACCCCCCTCCCCCTGAAAGGTGTCAAATGTGACACCGGAGGGGGGAGGGTTCAGATCAGCGAGAGTTCCACTTTAGGGTGGAGCTCCTCTTTAAGTTCACTTAAGATCAGCTCTTCATGAGGAAAAGTTAATGGAAATGGTTTTTCACCATTTCAGCTATGCACCAGGAGATTTACTAAAACAGGTGCACTCAGAATAGAAGGCAGCTGTGCATGGTAGCTAATCAGCTTCTAACTTCAGCTTGTTCAATTAAGGTTTGACGGAAAAAAAATTGCACTCTCCAGTTTTAGTAAATCCCTCCATATGTATTCCTTTATATACTGTGGCTACTTTGCAATTGATGTCACTTAGCATATAGCAACACGTATAAAAATATAAAAACAACAAACATGTTTTACCTGCTTGGTGTAATAATTTTGCAAAGAGTAGCCCCAATCCCCCTCTTCTGCAGTCTCCCGCTGGAGCTCCTGGCTCCCCTCCATCCCCCAGTGCCCACCATACCAAGCAGCTTGCAATAGGGGCACTTGTGCGGGCTCAATCCTGAGCCAGCTATGTGTGTTCATAGACACACAGAGAGTGGCTTCGCCCTGAAACCAACTGCTGTCTCTAAGGCCCCATTCACATTCCGCTGGGAGCCACGCTGGCGGAATTAGCGCTGCGAGTTGCGGCCGCTAGCGGTGCGGTATTAACCCCCGCTAGAGGCCGTGAAAGGGTTTATACCACCCGCAATGTTTAAGTAGCAGGATATTTTTATTAGGGGAGAATTGTCTGATATGTATCAAAGAGTACAGGCGGGTGTTTTATTAAATAATTAGGAGACCACTGATGATGCAGACGTGTAAGGCTGGCCATAAATTAATCAGTTGAAAAAAATGGATAAGACACAATGGGGGTAGGGAAAGTGCTGCTCACCCCTATAGTGAAAGAGAAAGGAGGGAGTTCCCCATTGGGGTTTTTAGGCAGCAATCAAATAATCAAATAATCAAGGTAAGGATGAGTAATGGAAGCGTCGTACAAGGATATATATGTAGAAAATATATATTTTAATGGGTAAAAATACATAAAATACAAATTGGCTCTGGTATTGTGTACATTAAAAGCAACTGCACATGGGGTATGCACCAATAAACATGACAGACAATCATCGTGAGTGGTTAACTATTAAGTCAAGTGTATATATATTCTGACGCGTTTCAACCCTTCAGTGGGTCTTCTTCAGAGAATTAGATGCAACTGTAACAACATACATAACAGTAAGAAATAATAAAAATCTTTCACATTTAAATATTAACACATACGTATCTTTATCTAAGTATAGTTACCCATTCACAATGTGCAGTTTGGAATATGTACAGGGCCATAGGAGGGGAGAGGAAGGCCCTCCTCTCCCCCCCCTCTCCCCGCATTTGGAATCCATCTGGTTCCACCAGCATCGGTGAGCCCTTGTAGGCCTCCTCTACTACACTTTGGTGGGCATTGGTGGTGAGCTGGCGCCCCCCAGTTTCGGTGGTATCCATCCAGGAATCTGTCTGTGGACTGACTCTGGCCCTGTACATATTCCAAACTGCACATTGTGAATGGGTAACTATACTTAGATAAAGATATGTATGTGTTAATATTTAAATGTGAAAGATTTTTATTATTTCTTACTGTTATGTATGTTGTTACAGTTGCATCTAATTCTCTGAAGAAGACCCACTGAAGGGTTGAAACGCGTCAGAATATATACTTGACTTAATAGTTAACCACTCACGTTGATTGTCTGTCATGTTTATTGGTGCATACCCCATGTGCAGTTGCTTTTAATGTACACAATACCAGAGCCAATTTGTATTTTATGTATTTTTACCCATTAAAATATATATTTTCTACATATATATCCTTGTACGACGCTTCCATTACTCATCCTTACCTTGATTATTTGATTATTTGATTGCTGCCTAAAAACCCCAATGGGGAACTCCCTCCTTTCTCTAAATTAATCAGTTTTCCTATTTAATTTCCTTTATATTTACCTTCAATTATGTAGTTCAAGGGCCTGCCTGATTGCATAAAAATTGAAAGTGTTTAGGTTTGACCTCCTATTATCTGGTTTTGGTAAATCTAAAGGAAAGTTGAACAATACAATTGTATAATGTATGGCCAGCCTAAAGCCTCGTACACACAATTGGATTTTCCGATGGGAATTGTGTGTTGACAGCCTGTTGGCGGAAAATCCAACCGTTTGTACGCTCCATTGGACAATTGTTGTCGGATTTTTCGCGGACAAATGTTGGACGGCAGGCTTTAAAATTTTCCGTGGACAACGGTCTGTTCACGGATTTTCCGATCTGTGTACACAAGTCCGTCAGACAAAAGTCCAAAGTACAAACACACATTCTCATAAGCAATGCTCAACAAACAGAACATTAGCAGGAGGTGCCCAAGGGGTGGCGCTAAAGAAATGAAAAAACACGTACATAACTTACATTTGTGTTTGTTGGTCAACAATTGTGTGCCGTTTGGATGCAAGACAAGTTCATGGCCAACGCCCTTCGGACAAAAGTCTGAGGCTTTGTCCGTGGAAAATCTGATTGTGTGTATGAGTCTTAGGCCGGGTTCACACCTATGCAAATTGGTTGCGGCTTAAACCGCATCCAATACGCAGAACATTTCTAAATACATTGTTTTCAATGAGGCTGGTTCACATATGTGCGATGCATTCACACTGCGCATTGCAGTAAAAACGTATGCGGATTTTTATGCCTTGCGGTGCGGCTCAGGTGCAAATTCAGGCCCATTATCTTCTATGGGTACGCAGCTGATACGCAGATGTGTTCAGTTCTCTTCAGGAATTTCTCTCATTCAGCTCAATACACTTCTCCCTCACTCTCCTCTCACCCGTAACTTCGCCCAGGTCTTCAAATTCGCAGCTAAAATGTTGCTAATCTTCTGAACACTTCCCTTATCTGTACCGCACTAGTGTGAATCTAGCCTCAAGGCTATATTCGCATGGGCGAGTGAAAGTGGCAGAAATAAGCTGATAACTGGTGTTGTTTTTTGCCACCTGTGAGTGGCTATCTGCAGTCTCTGAGTCTGTACACTTCAATGACCGGGCAGTGGAGGCCACAGCTATCTGTGGCTGTTCGCACAGTTAACAATTACCTGCAATGATTGCTTCTGGACACAGACGGGGGATGGGGGGGGGGGGGCGTGGTTATTTTCTAAAGACAAAACCACAGTGCACTTGGAAGTGCAGTTGTTGTAGATCCGACGGCGCGTGTGCGAGAAGACATGTCTGCTGGTTAGCGTACTAACCAGCAGACATGTCGGGCGGACGGGTTCCCAGCCGACAGATTGGTAAGCATGCTTTCCAATCTGTCGGGTGGCCAAATCCGTCGGCTCGTCCGTACACACGATCGAATCTGTCTGCTGAAACGGTCTAGCAGACCGTTTCCAGCAGACAGATTTGATCGTGTGTACGAGGCCTGAGACTATCACAGTGCAGGTGCATTTATACGGAGACTTGATTACACACAGGCGGATTCTATTTATCATCATTAGTCATTTAGGTCAACATTGCATCATTCAGAGATCCTCACTGACCTTCTGGAGAGAGTTTGCTGCACTGATAGTAAAGGGGCTGAATAATTTTGCACGCCCAATTTTTCAGTTTTTTATTTATGAAAAAAGTTTGAAATATCCAATACATTTCGTTCCACTTCATGATTGTGTCCCACTTGTTGTTGATTCTTCACAAAAAAATACAGTTTTATATCTTTTTGTTTGAAGCCTGAAATGTGGCAAAAGGTCGCAAAGTTCAAGGGGGCCGAATACATTCGCAAGGCACTCTATGCCACCCATGGCCACCAGGGATGCAAATCTGTGCCCAAAATTGATGCAAATCAGTGCCCACAAATGGTGCCAGTTAATGCCTAGTAATAATGCCTGCCAGTGCCTCCATATCAGTGATGCCCATCAGTGCTATCTATCAGTGTCCATTAGTGCCACCTATCAGTGCCAACTATCAGTGCCACCTATGAGTGCCCCTCAGTGCTGCCTATGAGTGCCCATCAGTGCTGCCTATCAATGCCCATCAGTGCCGCCAATCAATGCCCATCAGTGCTGCATACCAGTGCCCATCAGTGCCACCTATCAGTGCCACATATTAGTTCACATCATCAATGCCCATCAGTGCCACCTCATTGGTCCCCTCTTATCAGTACCCATCAATGCCACCTTATTAGTACCTGTCAGTGCCGCCTCATCAGTGAAGGAGAAAACATACTTATTTACAAAATGTTATAACAGAAACAAAGAAAATCTTTTTGATCTTTTTTTATTTTTTTTGCGCACAAAATAAAAACCTCAGCAGTGATCAAATAGCACCAAAAGAAAGCTCTATTTCCTGGTGCCTCCATGGCAACATACCTGTGACAAGCTCCGCCTTGGCTCCTCCCTCAGGACTAGTGAATATTATAAAAGAAGTGGTTAGTGCAGCCCCAGCATTCTCCTTTCTTTCCTCATACCTCATGGCAGTGAAATATGGTCGTTTGTCCTTACCTCCTGCATTCGGCAGCTTCCGTCCGGGTTCAAGCCTCTCCCGGACGCGGTCCCTTCTCTTGGGCAGCTAAACGCGCTTATAAGGTAGGGAGTCCCTTCTGTAGGATCTTTTGGGACAAGCAGTTTGTCTCTTAACCAAGAGCTCTATCTGCACGATTGTTTAGGCATTTGCTCAGTTTTGGCAACAGAGGTAGCAGCCATTCCTGTGTTTCTTTTTTTTTTTTTTTTTGTTTGTTTGTTGTTCCAGGTTCCCCCAAACTTTCCTTTACTCTGGTCTCCTCTGATTTGTTTCCCCTCTTTACTTGCCTAGTCCCCTGTAACTTTCCCAGCTCCTTAGGAGCCGCGGTCGCTCAGCGCCAGTATTTTATCTACTTCCAGCGTCCTGCGTCGTGTTCTACGCACTTGTCGGCGGTGCGCGTCTTCCGGGTTCTCGTCCCGTCGGTCGGCGCATGCGTGGTGGATCCGGAGGCCGCGGTGGCCATTTTGGTTAGAGGCAGAGCGATGCTTTTCGCCCACAGAGCGTCAGGCACAGGACTGATCCCTCTAGTGGCTTGCAGGAAGAACTACACGCTCGGAAGATCCAGGGAAACACTCACTTCTCTCCAGGTAAGTAAAAGTAAAAAATAAAAGATATATATACATATTTTTTTGAAAAAAATACAGGGGATATGTGTATTATATGTTTATTTAGGTTTCTTTTATATACTTAAATGTATAACAAAAAAAAAAAAAAAAAATCTAGGTAAAAAAAATAATAAAAAATAAAAATAAAAAAAATAAAAATATTTATTAAAGGATAAATACACATATAAAATAAAATATATATTTTCGTGTTTCCGGGAACTTAAAAAAAAAAAAAAAAAAAAATGTATATATGTATATGTTTGTATATGTGTGTATATATATATATATATATATATATACATATATGTATGTGTGTGTGTATATATGTGTATATGTATAGATAAAATCACACCATTTATTCAGAGGTAAATTCCCAAATTTGGGTCTGGCCACCGGATCCTTCTCTATCCTTTTCTTGGCTGCTACTTCTGCTAAGCCACCCAGTATGAGCCATTCGCCGCCCGTACAAGATCCTACTCTACAGCTGAGGTAAGGACCTACACCCAGGTAAGTTTACAGATCTTAAAAAAAAAAAAAAAAGAGTGCACCGAGGCTGGTACCTTTTCAGCCCTGTACGCCAGAAGACGTCTAAGAGGACCTCAAGGCGACATGAGGACTATGGCGATCCTAGTTCCGGTAGAGACGGGTCAATAGTGGCAGGAAATCATCGGCCAAATAAACGCTGTCACTCATGCTCTCCGAAGCCTAGATCTCCGAAATGTCAGTCCCGGGGAGCCACCCCACTTCCGGGCAATCTGGTCTGTCAAAATTGCCCAGTGGCTAGAAGGCCCGAAAGCCTGCGAGTGGTGAACCTACCTAAAAAACGCAGTAAAGAACTCCCTCGCGGAATTGGGCCCCACAATGCCGCCGCGATAACCGGCATCTCCTACTCTGGAGGAAACAGCGGAAGTATCCATTCCCAGACCCATCTTTAGGTGAAACCTCGCCCGACGCCTGCTTCTTCCTTTAAACATCAGGAAGACAAGGCTAGCTCAAGGTCCTCTCTGATGACCTAGATACCTTTCGGTTTTGCCTTTACCATGGTCCTTATATGCAGGCGGTAAAACAAGCAATCGGCTAGATCTAAGTCGTGCTTTTTCCCTCCAGATTTCCTTTTTCCCTCTCATGGGCAAGATCAGGAGTGTGATTGAGGAAGAGTGGAAAAAGACGGAGACAAAATTCTCCATTGTTTGGCTGGGAAAGTTTTACCTCCTCAAAGACCGATTACGCAAGGCAGAAAGGCACTTGATGAAGCCGTGATAAGGTTGGTAAGGATCGTCACATTGCCCATGTAAAACTCGGCTTCACTTAAGGATCCACTAAGACAGAAGGATGGATCTCAACCCCCCACCAGATGGTGGGCAACGCTTGCAAACCTGCGAGGGTCCCGACATCAATGTCCAACGCCCTATACGCTTGGACAGATGATATGGAGCTGGCAATTCAACTGGATATCCCAAGGGCGACATCACCAGGGCCTTAGATGAGCTAAAGCTCTCAGCAGATCTTATTGGTGAACCTGCAATTGATATTATTTCAAAGTTCCCCTGAGTCAATGCTCCACACAGTTATGGCCAAACGGGCCTTGTGACTGGAACCATAGTCAACAAATATTGCCTCAAAACAGAGTTAGTACAAGATACATTCTGACGGGAAAGTCTTGTTTGGGGAGAAATTGGATAAAGATACCTCTCGCATTACTGGGGGGAAATCAGGTCTGTTACCCCAAGACAGACGATCAGGTGCTCCAGGACATTCACACCCAGTTTCTAATACTCCAAGAGTAAAGACTACGGACAGTCCAGACAGAAGAAAGCCTCTAGGCAAAGCTAGAGAAGCACGCAGTCCACGCTCCTCAAGTCCCGTAGACGGAGACTCATGCCTACCCCACAGGATTCTGCTAAATCCTTTTGCCACCGGGTCATCCCAAGCGATCATTGTGGGGGCCAGACTCAAGCACTTCTCGAGGAGCTGGGCACAAAGTGCAGGGATCCGTGGGTAGTCTTCACAGATAAATATGGTTACTTCTGGACGTCTCTAGACAATCCCCCCTCCAAAGACTTATTTTCTCCAACAAGGGTGTCGAGTTCCCCCCAAAAAATCGGAAGCACTACAGCGATTCCTTCTCTCCTTGCAGGAACAGCAAGCAGTGTTTCCACTATCTCTATCAGAAAGATTTTCTGTTTTTACTCCACCCTGTTTCTAGTTCTCAGGAGAAACGGAGGTCGGAGACCCGTGATAGACCTGAAGAGCTAAATCGTCCTAGAAAATTCTAAATGGACTCGCTGCAAACGATTATTTGCTTAATCCAACGGGGGATTGGATGTTATCAATAGACCTGCGGGATGCTTACCTGTATGTTCCTGTACTCCCTCCTTTCCAGAAATATCGGAGGTTTGCAGTGAGGCATGTACAGCTTCAATTTTTGAGCCTCCCATTCGGCCGCTGCATGTTACCAAAAGTCCTTACAAAGATCCAAATTGCCATCATAGCCCCTCTAAGAGACTTAGGGCTCTGAATATACCACTATGGGGGGGGACCTTCGTCTCCTGGTGAAGGATCCAGCCCAATTAATCAAACAGAACGCTGCAGTATACTTCCCGCCTCAAAAGGTCACATCCATTATTCGGCAGATGAAGGGAGTCAGTGTGACGTTCTACCGGTGGGCATTGAGCTGTCTGAGCCTGATAGGCCAGATGTTCTCATGCATCACTACGGTGTTGGCATTTAAGACATTTCCAGCTGGAGTTTTAGAGGCTGCAGAATCAGACAGTATCTCTCTCAACCCATACACCTGACCACCCTGGTGCTCAGGAGTCTACATTGGCGGACGAAGAAACACATGCTTGTGAAATCACAACCATCAGGATATGTCAACTGGTTCACAACTACTACCGATACCAGTGCAGCAGGTGGGGGCTCACACTAAATCCAGGTCTCAGGGCAAGGAAGATGGTCCTTCCATACAACATGCCTGGTACCAAATATCCTGGAGGGCTGGGCAGCCTTCCTTTTGCATTGCCAGCCCTGGAAATTCGAGATACAGTTAAACCAATTCATCTCCGAGTGGCCAACAGGGTTGCAGTGTCTTATAGACATCGACAAGAAGGAACGCGCGGCAGGTCCCCGCTGGGAAGACTGGAAACCATAATCCTTTGGGCAGAAAGGAATCTAAAGACCTTAAAGCTGCCTATCTGTCCGGTCATCTCAACTCAAGGGCCAACCACCAATCTCAGTGGTTTGTCGATTCCAAAAAAAAAAAAAGGTTTCTGCCCCCCGAAAGTTTTCAACTGGATAGTGGACCAGATGGACCTATTTGCAACAGCATTCAATACTAAGCTTTCAAAGTTCATCTCGAGGAGGCTTCCTCATCCCCAAGTGGTAGAAGTAGATGTGCTCTCTGCAATCCAGTCTATACCTTCTCTCCAGGCCCTCTCATTCCAAAGCTCCGGTTGAGCCTTATGGTAGAAACCATGACGGTGATAGCAGTCCTACCGCACTGGCCAAGACATCCTTGGTTTGCCACAGTAATGTTCCTGAATACCCAGCCTTTCAGTCAAGTATGCAATAATACCTTTCTCCTGTCCTAAAGTACGTCGTACCCACCCAGATCCCGACAGGTTGGGATTCACATCTGGCCAATGAAAGGGAAAGGTTCCAATCCCTAGGGTGTCCCAACAAAATTATCGCAACTCTGCTCAGGGCAAGAAAGCCATCCACAAACAGTATATATGATAGGGTTACATAGTTGCATAGTTGGTCAGGTTGAGAAGGGACACAAGTCCATCCAGTTCAACCACAATCAAGGTGTGGAACACGTTCTAGGCCTTCAAGATTGTCAGAAACTGCGATCCAGATTCTCCATCATCCTCTCAAATTCTTGAATCCTTGCAGGCTTAGGCCTAGGCCATAGATGCAAGTAGCGGCAATTTCAGCGGCAACCAGTTAGAATGGGCAAAGGATTCATTAATAATCCAATTTTTTCAAAGCCGTCAAAGACCCGACCACCAACTAAATCTTTCCACTCGGGACCTTGCTATCATCCTAGAGTCCTTAGCCAATCCACCTCTTGCCTCTTCGGAGTCAGCATCGCTTGGAATCTAACCATGCAGCTATCCTTCTTCATAGCCATTATTTTTGGCAGACATATTTTCAGAGCTCCTAGCTTAGGAGCGGATTATAATCATAGCATATTCTATCCTGACAGTGTAGAACTGTACGGGGATTTAGCCCCGAGGTCACATCATCAAACATGTCAAAACTTGGGCACTTCCAACATTTTCGGAACAGGACTCAGGTTCTCTTGATGAGCTAGACATTGCCTCCACTTTGAGATGCCATCCGCAGGCTACGGCATCCTTCAGGGACTCTACCAGGTTGTTTATAAGTCCCCAAGGTTAAAAACAAAGGCATGAAGGCGTCGGCAAAAACGATTGCCTCGTGGACCGTTACTCTCGTCCTCAAGGTCCTACACGACAAAGGGACTGCGATCCCCTTTAACAGTCTGGACACACTCCAGAGTGGTTTCCGCCTCTAGGGCGGCAAGAGTGAGTGTATTAATTGAAGCCTTTTTGCAGGGCAGCGACATAGTCTTCTCAGCATACTTTTCTGAAAAATTTACAGAGTGGATCTGTTTTCATCGGTGGAGCGCTGCAGACAGGTGGTAAATTAGGCCTCTGCTTCTTCTTTTAAATGATGATAATAATCTCTTTAAAATAAACCTCTAAACATCATCCCACCCATCTCAGCTAGTTATTTGTCACAGGTATGTTGCCATGGAGGCACCAGGAAAACAGAAAATTGTACCATACTTACCGTAATTTTCTTTTCCTGGTGCCTATCCATGGCAACATACAATCCCACCCTCGGTATTCTATATTACGGAGAATGCTGGGGCTGCACTAACCACTTCTTTTATAATATTCACTAGTCCTGAGGGAGGAGCCAAGGCGGAGCTTGTCACAGGTATGTTGCCATGGATAGGCACCAGGAAAAGAAAATTACGGTAAGTATGGTACAATTTTCTGTTTTTTTGGAACAAAATTATAAAAAAATGTGTTTGAGCACAGCGTAGCATGACCGCGCAATTGTCATTCAACTGTGACAGCGCTGAAAGCTAAAAATTGGGAAGGGGGGAAAGTGTCTGGTATTGAAATGGCTAAAGTAAAAGGCTTGTAACAAAAAAAAAAAGATTGCTTTGGAGGGGACAGCAGTTAAAAGTGATTGTGGACTTCAAATAAACAGCAACCAAAAAAAAATGGACAAAAAAGAATGAGCAGAAAAAAAGACAGAATAGTAGTAGATTGTCGAAGGCGCTAAGTGACAGCAGGGGCTTCGCTGTCTCATGGTGTTACAACGTGCGGCCACCGAGCGGCAGTAAAGAGTCAGGAGAGATAGAGGCGCTCCTCCCTCTTCAGCCCTGGTCTCCAGTGGTTACCGAGGAACAGAGAGCGGTACACATTCAGGTGAGGGAAGCCGGGACGAATGCGGGCGCCGGGTTTGTGATTCTGGTTCTTAAAGTGTTCAGAACTTTTCCTGTTGTCACGACCGGTTGTCCAAAGTTTGTCTGAGTTTTGTTTTTAATACAATTATCCCGAGTGTGGCCCGTTCATGAGGCTCCTCGGACTTACCACTAGGTGGCGGTGTGCGGTGTACGGTTTGATCAGAGCTCATGTGATGGGGAACCTGTGAGGGCTCTTCCGGGTTTACAGGAGAGGAGGAGGATGGTATATATATATATATATATAATCTCCCGACACACATGAGAAATGGAAGCCTCTCTATATACATACTGCCATTAATGCCTATATATATATATATATATGTAGGCATTAATGGCAGTATGTATATAGAGAGGCTTCCATTTCTCATGTGTGTCAGGAGTTTTTTTTTTTTTTAAATCAGAAGGAAGTTTTATTTGAATATTAAATCATGTTTTTTTTTTTTTTTATCAGAAAGAGGTTTTATTAGAACACATTAAAGCATGTGTTTTTTTTTTTTTCTTTTTTAACCACTTAAGACCCGGACACTTACGCTGCTAAATGACCCAAGGTGTTTTTACAATTCGGCGCTGCGTCGCTTTAACAGACAATTGCGCGGTCGTGCGACGTGGCTCCCAAACAAAATTTGCGTCCTTTTCTTCCCACAAATAGAGCTTTCTTTCGGTGGTATTTGATCGCCTCTGCGATTTTTATTTTTTGCGCTATAAACTAAAATAGAGCGACAATTTTGAAAAAAATCACTATTTTTTTACTATTTGTTATAAAAAAAATCAAATAAACTAAATTTTAGTAAAACATTTAGGCCAAAATTTATTTAGCCACATGTCTTTAGTAAAAAAAAAAAATCGTAATAAAAAAAATAGCTACCTAGCGGGAACAGCGACACTAATACAGCGATCAGAAAAATGATCGCTTAGTGACGCTGGCAATAGGGAGTGAAAGGGTTAACTAGGGCGGTGATCAGGGGGTTAAAACTTTATTAGGGGGGGTGGGGGGGCTATCCTGAACCTAACAGTAACTGTTTTTACGCTGCCTGTCACACTGACACTAAATGCAGTGATTAGATCACTGCATTCAGTGACACTGTGACAGGGGGGTGGGGGGGGCGATCACAAGGGGTTAATATGCCTATGTGAGTGTGTGTCAGTGTTGTGTTGGTGCACACTTACTTGTGATGTCTTCTCTCATCAGCAGCGCTGGGAAACAGCGCTGCGATGAGAGATTACATCATTTCCTCCTTCCTGTGTAAACACAGGAGGAGGAAGTGACAGGCTGGGAGCGCGCTCCCATTGGCTGGGAGCGATCGCGGGGGGGGCGGAAAACACGGACATCCGCCCGCTCGTCGGCGATCGCTCCCAGAGCCAGGGGGACCGCCGCACGCCGCGGAGGGGGTCCCGATGGGACCCCCGAACCGCACTAAGGCGAGGACGTAAATTTACGCCCTTGTGCCTGTACGAGCCATGTTGTGGACGTACATAGGCGTGCGGGGGTCCTTAACTGGTTAATATTGCATACAAAGCCATGATGTCATCAATATCATGAATGGATAATGTAATTCTAAATGGGGAAGTTTGTACTGCTGATGTAATTTTTTTTCTTCTTTAGGCCGCTCGCAAGTGAGGGGTGGTAAAACCCTGTGGTCGAGCCATGTTTATATTGCCCCTCAACTGATCTGAGGCAGCGGCACACACATGGCCGTGATGCTTTGCTTCACAGCTGCAGCAGGATTTGTTACCCCCCCCCCCACCCATCAAGTAATTGGGGCTGCCCTGCATCTGAACACAATGTGTGTGCTTGTCTGGTATTTAAGGGGCTAAAACGGGCAGTGAGGAGGTGATACAATCCCTCTTCCATGCCTGTCTGTTGCTTTCTGAAGAGTGACCCAAATGTGGATCATGCTTCAAACAGCAAGTGTAAACCAGCCCTCGTGGTGGGGTTGAAGGGGAGATGGAGAGTCGGGGCTCGTTCACACCTGAGCTGGGTTGTTCTCCATAGATCAGCGCAGGCTCAGAGTGACCATTGTTCTCTTACCACCATAGTGCTTCTTTAAAAGGATAGCATGTCTGCATTTTTATGCAGTGTAATGCGTGGCACCTCACCAAACCATGTCACAGCGTATCGTGGTGCATGGAGTTGAATAATTTGGTATTTTGTGACACTTTAGGCTGGGTTCAAACTATTGCAACTTGGATGTGGGTTTAGCTGCATCCAAATCGCATGTCAGGAGACTGTGACTCTCCCATCTCCGGGATGGCTGTGTCGAGGAGTCCTGTGCGTCTTCTGGTATTTGGACCAAAATTGTACCTGAAACGGTTAACAGTGACGCACTGACCTTCTGCTGTGAGTCGCTTTGTATGGTAGTGTGCGCCCAGCCTCAAAGTTATGGGAAAAAAGTAAATCACAATGCGTCTCGCGTCGCACCACACCAGCACATACGTGTTTTAGCCTCTTTCTGACCGCCACACACCGATTTATATGGCGGCTGTTTGAAGAGGGATATCTTTTTTTATGGCAGCAGCTAGCTACCGTAACACCGGTATCCTCTTCTTCAGCCGGCGGTCCGGTTTCCGATAATAGTGGTCTCTGCGGTGGATTCGCCGGAAGATGACTTTTATCGGTGGTGGGAGAGTAGCTCTCCTGTGCCCTCTGCCGCTGCCTCCGGCAATCAGGTCCTTCTGATGGCTGGGTAAGCTCTTGAAGTGGTTGTAAACCCTTACAGACCACTTTTTGCTACAGGTAAGCCTAAAGGATTGCCTGTAGCTACCCTGGATATCTCCTAAACCTGCATGGTTTAGGAGATATCACCCTGTATCTGCATGTGCCACAGTCATCGCCACATGTGCACTGAAGCAATGGGACGTCGTGCCGTTGCTTCAGTTAGACTGTGCTGTTACCGGCGGCTCCTGCATGCATGCACATGGTAGTGACGTCACACGGTTCCGGACAATCACAGAGCTGGTTCCACGGCTCCGGGAAGGAAGAGGGGCGAGAAGTTGGATGCAGTCTGCACAGGGGACAGCGCTGATTTATTTTGAAGGCAAGTGCCACATAATGGGCTAGTATGCGATGCATACTAGCCCATTATGCTTTTAATTTGCAGGGTTTGCATTGAAATAAAACCCATCGGTTTACTTCCTCTTTAAAGAGCCATTTTGTTTTTGCAATTTTGTGTAAATATGAGATCTGGGGTCTTTTTGACCTCAGATCTCATATTTAAGAGGACCTGTCATGCTTTTTAATAGGAATAAACGTGACACTATTTTTTTTTTTCAAAGAACAGTGTAAAAAAATAAAAGGTAAAATAAATACGATTTTTTTTTTTTTTGCGTTCAGTCCTGCTGAGCTCGCATGCAGAAGCAAACGCATACATGAGCAGCACCCACATATGAAAATGGTGTTCAAACCACACATGTGAGGTTTCCCTGTGATCCTTAGAGTGAGAGCAATAATTCTAGCCCTAGACCTCTTCTGTAACTCAAAACGTGCAACCTGTAGATTTTTTTTTCTTAATGTCGCCTAAAGTTTGTCGCCATTCCATTAGTGGGCGCAATTTCGAAGCGTGACATGTTGGGTATCAATTTACTCGGCGTACCATTATCTTTCACAATATAAAAAAAATGGGCTAACTTTGCTGTTGTCTTATTTTTTTATTAACCCCTTAACCCCGGACCATATTGCTGTCCAGTGACCAGAGCACTTTTTGTGATTCGGCACTGCGTCGCTTTAACTGACAATTGCGCGGTCGTGCGACGTGGCTCCCAAACAAAATTGGCGTCCTTTTTTCCCACAAATAGAGCTTTCTTTTGGTGGTATTTGATCATCTCTGCGTTTTTTATTTTTTGCGCTATAAACAAAAATAGAGCGACAATTTTGAAAAAAATGCAATATTTTTTACTTTTTGCTATAATAATTATCCCCCAAAAATATATAAAAAAAGCATTTTTTTTCCTCAGTTTAGGCCGATACGTATTCTTCTACATATTTTTAGTTAAAAAAAATCGCAATAAGCGTTTATTGATTGGTTTGCGCAAAAGTTATAGCTTTAACAAAATAGGGGGTCGTTTTATGCCATTTTTATTAATACATTTTTTATTTTACTAGTAATGGCGGCGATCAGCATTTTGTTTTCAGTACTGCGACATTATGGCGGGCACTTCGGACACTTTTGACACATTTTTGGGGCCATTGGCATTTTTATAGCGACCAATGCTATAAAAATGCATTGTATTACTATAAAAATGCCATTGGCAGTGAAGGGGTTAACACAAGGGGGCAGGGAAGGGGTTAAGTGTGTTCCTGGGTGTGTTCTAACTGTATGGGGGGGGGGGGGGGTGACCTCACTAGGGGAAATCACTGATCTTCTGTTCATACATTGTATGAACAGAAAATCAGCGTTTCCCCCGCTGACAGGAACGAGAGCTGGTGCCCCCGTCATCCTCGTCAGTGGGGGGGACTGGTGCCCCCGTCATCCTCGTCAGTGGGGGGGACTGGTGCCCCCGTCATCCTCGTCAGTGGGGGGGACTGGTGCCCCCGTCATCCTCGTCAGTGGGGGGACTGGTGCCCCCGTCATCCTCGTCAGTGGGGGGACTGGTGCCCCCGTCATCCTCGTCAGTGCAAGGGTTTCTGGGATAGGCATCTTGTTTCCCAGTAGTCCTTGCAAACCTGACTAAAACCTATTGCATTGCTTGTGCAGCACTGAGCATGTGCGAGATATGCAAAGCTGAAATCCAGGACGTCATACAGTCTGGCTTCATGATGCCCACACTTAAAGCGGATGGTTCACCTTAAATAAATATTAAAAGCCAGCAGCAACAAATACTGCAGCTGCTGACTTTTAATATTAGGACACTTACCTGTCCTGGAGTCCAGCGGCGTCCGCAGCAGAGGATGAGCGATCGCTCATCACCCTGCTGCTCCCCCCTCCATCCACGGCGAGGGAACCAGGAAGTGAAGCGCTCCGGCTTCACTGCCCGGTTCCCTACGGCGCATGCGCGAGTCGCACTGCGCCCGCCGATTGGCTCCCGCTGTGTGCTGGGAGCTGAGAGTTCCCAGCACACAACGGGAAAAGCCCGTCTTTTGCCCGAGACTGCGGGCCGGAAGTGGGTGCGGATACCTGTCTTTAGACAGGTATCTGCACCCCCCTCCCCCCTGAAAGGTGTCAAATGTGACACCGGAGGGGGGGAGGGTTCCGATCAGCGGATCTTCACTTTAGGGTGGAGATCCGCTTTAAGATGGCCACGGTCTATTTCTAGATTATAATCTAAATGGTGTAACAACCTAACAAAACGGACCTTAGTTTACAGACTAACTTTACTAGAATACATTAGGCTTGTGTATTACAGGGGTATTTATATTTAAAAAGTGAAATTGTGGGTGGAACTCCCCTTTAAGTAGCACAGTAGTGGCATCACCAAGTCTGTCCAAATCTCCTGAGATCAGAGGCAGCAGTTATTTGGATATCATATGTCAGCTATACGGGTATGAGGCTGTAAGCACACATGTGATTATGCACCCCACATACCAGGAATGCCTAAATGCATTTTCAAAAACCTGTCTTTCTCCTGCCAGGAGAAAAGGTGCTCGGAGGTGCCCAGTGTGCATTAGAATTAATTTTGTAGATTGTTAGTTCTTAGTGAACGCAGGTTTCATTTAGCTCTTCTGCTTTAATCCGAGACCCCCAAGGTGCTGTGGCTCACCGTTCACTATACTGTCTGTCTTGAATAAATATTAAAAGGTGAATGTATAGAGGTCAGAGGTAATTCAGAGGTCATATATTAACAGACCTGCAAGTGGCTTCTCAAACATATCTAATAAAAAGGTTGACCTCTTCAGGGAGGTTTGTGCCTAATAAATCTGTCAGGATGTGAACTTCTGACCCTTGTATTTCACTTATGGCCACATAGTCAATCCATGTAGATGAAGGTCACTCTATAGCCCTCAAATAGTGGGAACATCATATTAATGCACCTAATGTATTTCATAAATCATTTTGAAACCTTCTGCTTACTGTCGGCATGGGATATATATATATATATATATATATATATATATATATATATATATATCTACTATTACAACAAAGTAGTATTGGGTCCCAAAGCAAGAAAAGACAAAAAGCCTTGTTTTCTATCTGGCCAGTTCACAAAAAAAATAAAAAATATGGCATGCAATAGTTTCTTCTAGAGCAACATGGTGTAATGCAATCAACCTCATAGCACTGCAGCTAATAGAACTTAAAGTGATTGTAAAGTCTTGTTGTTTGTTATTTTAATAGAAAAAAAATGTTGTACTTGCCTGCACTGTGTAGTGGTTTTGCACAGGGCAGCCCAGATGCTCTTCTTCTTCTTCTCGGGTCCCTGGCTTGAGCTCCTGGACCCTCTCTCCTGTTGAGTGCCGCCACAGCAAACCGCTTGCTATGGGGGTATCAGAGCTGAGCTGCAGCTCCCTGTATCCATTCAGACACGGAGCTGCTTTTCGGCCCCACCCCCTCTCTCTCCTGATTGGCTAACTGAGTTTGATGGACAGCAGCGGGAGTCAATGGCACTACTGCTTTGTCTCAGCCAATCAGAAGGGAGAGTCCTGGGTGGCCGAGTTACTAGTGGACATTGCTGGATAGAGAAGCGGATCGGGTAAGTATTGGGGGCTGAGGGGAGCTGCTGCACACAGAAGGCATTTGCATTAAGATAAAAATCTTCTGCCTTTATATTTTTGGAAGAACATTTTTGAAATGTCACTTTCATTAAAATAGTTGTAAACAGTACGAAGTCTTGTGTGTGTGTGTATATGTATATGTGTGTATATATATATATATATATATATATATATATATATATAATATTATATAGACAGGGCTCAAAATTTCAAGTCCTGAGCTACTAGCCAGGCCTCAAGGGTTACTCGCCACCAGTTGTCCCACCCAGCCCGCCCCTAATTCCGCTTCTAAACACGCTTAAAAAATGACACTCAAATGTATTATGCAGAATTAAGTTATTAAAATAAAAATTAACAACAACTGTATCCATGCCCACCAATGCAGGCTGCGTGTGTCCACCATGCAGCCTTGCGCCTTGTGCCCACCAATGCAGCCGTGTGCCCACCATTGCAGCCATGTGCCCAGTGCCCACCAATGCAGTCTTGTGTCCACCATGCAGCTGTGTGCCAACCAATGCAGCTATGTGCCCAGTTACCACCATGGAGCCTTGTGTCCACCTTGCAGCCGTGTGCCCAGTGCCCACCATGGAGCCTTGTGTCCACCTTGCAGCCGTGTGCCCAGTGCCCACCATGGAGCCGTGTGCCCACCTTGCAGCCGTGTGCCCACCCTGCAGCTGTGTGCCCACTGCCCACCTTGCAGCCGTGTCCACCTTGCAGCCTACCTGTGGAGCAGGAGAGCCGCCCAGGTGGTGATGAGAGTGCAGCGGGGGAACACAGTGATAAAGGCTTTCATTTCAATAGCCGTGTTCCCGCTGCGTAATGTCATATACAGCCCTGCCCCCTGGCCGGGAACTTTGATAGACAGATCACCCATCCAATCCCTGTGACGTGTGATCTGTCAATCAAAGTCCCAGGACCAGGGGGCGGGGCTGTATCTGACAGCGAGCGGCAAGGAACACGGCTATTGAAATGAAAGCTGTTATCTCTGTTCCCCCTCGCTGTGCTCTTAACTAGGCAGCTCTTTCTCTCTTCCCCCTCTCTCGGTGATCGCTGAGAGCAGGACTCCCATTTAAAAAACGCTCACTGCTCACCCCACCCCCCTACTCCCTGGCAGCCCCTTCTCGCCAGACCTCAGAATCCACTCGCAAAATGCGAGCAGGCGAGTGGATTTTTGAGGGCTGTATATATATATATATATATAAACACCACATGTAGATGCTTTATGTAACAGTTTTTCAATTCAATTGGTATAATTTCCTGAAATGCTTTGTGGCCTTGAAAATCCAAACTAGATCTGCAGTGGGAGTTCTGATGCAAAATGAAATCAGATTTGCGGTGTGGTTACCTGTTCCAAAAGCTTATGGGTTGTCGGGGAAGGTACTCGGATGGCTTTATAGAGCTAAGTGAACTTCTTTCGGTGTCACAGGTGCCATCAGGCTCGGTTCCCACCATTGTGTTACGGTAGCATGTGCATTAGAGCAGCATAAACGCACACGCTTTGCATTTCATTCAATCTTAAAGGTGCTTGTAAACCCTTTAAGGTTTTTCACCTTAATGCATTTAGGTGAAAAACCTTCTGTGCTGCAGCTCCCCCCCAGACCCCCCCCTTTTTCTTACCTAAGCTTAATCTAAACCAGTGATGTGCATGAATGCAGCGCTCCAGCCACTGTCTCTCTCCTCATTGAACCAATGATAGCAGCAGGAGTTAACTTTGTTATAGTTTATGGTTGTAAACCTTTACCCAATGAAGTGGCTGGCCTCAGGTGATACACAGAGATGAATAAAAAAAGACAACTTTACTAAAAGTGAAGTCTTTTAAATGTTGATGTTATTTTATCTGTTTAAATAATTTAAACCTGTTTCTATTTTAGCTGGAAGTTGTTGGAAACATATTTGTAATGGCGACAGGACGGGGTTGGATTCTCCAGCAACACAATGAACATTATAAGCATGACCCAAAACGCAGACCTAGACCAGCATCATCAAAGTCATCTGAAGCTAAGGCTTGGGAAAGACCGCCAATCCAGTGAGTTTAAATATGAAGTACTTGTGTGCTGCTATGGACCTCACAACCAATCAAAACTACTGTACACAATAAATAGCAATGAATAAATCGCCCTAAAAATAGACGTGAAAAAGCTGTAACCATTAGCAAGTGACCTCAACACTAACACAAATAATAATAAAAATGGTGCTCTAATTCAAGAAGCTATGCAGTAAAAATAGACAAATATGCACAAGGCTATCCATAATTTCAAACAAACCCAAAACAAAAATTGCAGTAATATGCGATATGTGAAACAGTGATAAAGCGCACTAATTAAAAAAGCAAAAATAGACAAATACGCATAAATGACTAACCCTAATTTAAAAAAATACAGTAATCTGCAATAAACGTGATAAAGTGCTTGAATCAAAAGCAGATATTCATCTGATTTTACATTAAAAAAATTAAAATAAGAGCCAAATAATAAAGTGCTTGTGCATCAAAAAGTGATGAGATGTTAAGATCACATGCTCAAAAAAAAACAGTTCTTGAAAGATGTGAACACAATTGCTCCCACCATCCAGGTATCCACCAGGGATGTGCCCTAGCAGCTCATCTTAACCACTTCAATACCAGGCACTTTCCCCCTTTCCTGCCCAAGCCAACTTTCACTGTCGCTGTTTAAATGGCAATTGTGCGGTCATGCTACACTGTGTCCAGATACAATTTGTATAATTTTGTTCCCACAAATAGAGATTTCTTTTGGTGGCATTTGATCAATTCTGTGTTTTTTATTTTTTGCTAAATAATTTAAAAAAAGTTTTTCTTGGTTTCTGTTATAAAATGTTGTAAATGAGTATGTTTTCTCCTTCACTGATGAGGCTGCACTGATAGGGGGCATGGATGGACACTGGGTTGCACTGATGGACATAACTGCTATGCAGGCATTGCTAATGGGCACTGATTGGCATCATATGTGGGCACCTCTGGTGGCCATGGGTGGCATACCTGGTGGCCATCCATGATGGTCCTGGGTGGGAAACCTTAGGGGAGGTGGGGGGGCTTCACTGATAATCAATCAGCGCAGACTCCCCCTGTCAGGAGAGCCGCTGATAGGCTCTCCTCACGTCTGTAAGATGCGAGTGAGGAAAAGCTGATACGTGGCTTATACTATTTACACCATGATCAGCTGTGATTGGACACAGCTGATCATGTGGTAAAGAGCCTCCTTCAGACTGACACGCTACACTACCAATGTTCAAGCTGTGCGCCCCCTGGCTTTTTATCTTGATCATGTTATATGACATTTGGTCAGGATAACAGAACCACTTTGCCGCCGTCTTATTGCTATACGGAGGGCGGCAAGTGGTTAAGCAAAGACCACAATGGGTCTAGTGGCACTTTGGTATACATATCCTTAGCAGCAGTTCATGTTCCACTCTCCTCTCCTGCATCAAAATCCAGAGCTGGTCTGACAAGGCTTAAATATATGGATCCTTTATGGAAAATCACATTCCACTCCTCCTCCTCTCCTCCTCTCCTCTCCTTATAACATAAACCCAGGGATAAATATCCACTATGCTGTATTGGATCCTTGAAAAAGCCACATGAGTGACGTAACGCGTAGGAGTAGCCGGTGATATCACTTCCCACTGAGACTAGGACATAGGGATGTTATTGATACTGCTTGCTTTTAACCTAGATGTAAGGTATTATGTTTTAATACAACCATTTCTTCTGTGAAATTTCTACACTATGGAGTTTTTAGTTGTCTTGTATTTGCTTGTGAACGGAGCAGAGGAGGAGATCCAATACAGCATAGCAGATATTTGTCCCTGGGTTTATGCTATAAGAGGATTGTGGAATGTGATAATTTCATAAAGGATTCATATATTAAAGTGGTTGGGGAGAAAAGAAAAAACCTGCAAGACAAAGGCATAATGAGCTAGTTATTTAATGCATAGCATACTAGCTCATTATGATATGCTTACCTAAGATCGAAGCCCCCACAGCGGTCCTGACACACCTCTTTGGCCCGCGACATTTCTCCTGGAGTTACTTTTACTTCCGGGTATCCCGGCTCCGGCGATGTGATTGGCCGGAGCAACGATGACGTCACTCCCGTGGGACCTGCCGATAACTGCACGTCGGCTGAGGCAACGGCATGATCGAGCTGTTGCTTCAGTGCCGATGACGTTGGCACATGCTGATACAGGGGATATCGCCAAAACAGGCTTACCTGTAGTAAAAAGTGGTTGTAAAGGGTTGTCAGACCAGCTGTGGATTTCGATAAAGGAGAAAAGAGTGGAACATGAACTGCTGCTAAGAATATGTATACCAAAGTGCTACTAGACCTGTTGCGGTCTTTGTTTAAGTTGAGCTGCTAGGACACTCTCCTGGTAGATAGTGGGAGCAATTGTGTTCACATCTTTCAAGAACTGCTTTTTTTTGAGCACGTGATCTTCACATCAGTGCTGCCTATGAGTGCCCATCATCAGTACCACCTCATTGGTGCCACCTTATCGGTGCCCTGTCAGTGCAGCCTCATCAGTGCCCATTACTGAAGGAGAAAACAAACTCATTTACAAAATGTTTCAATGTTTTTTTTTTTTGTTTTTTTTTTCAAAATTTTTTTTTTTTATTAGTTTAGCAAAAAATAAAAATACCAGTGGTGATCAAATCGCACCAAAAGAAAGCTCTATTTGTGGGAACAAAATGATACAAGGTACAGTTGTAGCATGACTGCACAATTGTCGATTAAACAGCGACAGCGCTGAAAAATGGCTTGGGCAGGAAGGGGGGGAAGTGCCTGGTATTGAAGTGGTTAAGATGAGCTGCTAGGGCACACCCTTGGTGGATACCCTGGATGGTGGGAGCAAATGTGTTCACAACTTTTCAAGAACTTTTTTTTTTGAGCACGCAATCTTCACATCTCATCACTTTTTGATGGACAAACGCTTTATTATTTGGGACTTATTTTAATATTTTTTAAATGTAAAATCAGATGAATATCTGCTTTTGGATTTAAGCACTTTATCATTGTTATCGCATATTACTGTAATTTTTGTTTTCTGTAATTCGGGTTAGGTATTTATGCGTATTTGTCTATTTTTGCTGTTTAGCTTCTTTAATTAGTGCGCTTTATCACTGTTTTGCGTATTACTGCAATTTTTGTTTTGTGTTTATTTGAAATTATGGATAGACATTCATGCATATTTGTTTATTTTTGCTGCATAGCTTCTTAAATTAGAGCACTATTATTATTATATTTACAATCCAGCAAATTCCTTGCATTATTTTTTCCAGTAATGAGTTTTTGTTGCTTAACCACTTAACCTCCCTGGTGGTTTTCCCGTGTCTGACACGGGGTAAAAATTTCCTGCTACCATTGTTGATCCCGTGTCAGACACGGGGTGAGCTGCAGAGCGCACAGCGAGTGCCTTACCTTATCCCGCGACGCTGTGCTCGCTCGATCTGTCACTTCCTTGTTCCGCTCTCTGCGACGTATCGACGCACGGGTGCGGAACTGGGCGGGAATTTCAAAAAAAGTTACACAAAAGAGGTGATACAGTGCAATCCCCTCAGATTATCACCTTTAGTAGTTACAACACTACTCACTTGACAGTGCCCTTGCCTTCCCCATAGTGCTCTAATAAAAAAAAATGACATCAAAAAAGCGCCACTTTTCACAAAAAGCGCTTTTGGAGCAGCTGAGTGACAGCGACAATGGTGCAGAGATGCTCGCCGAACAGAGTGAAAGTGAGTCGTGGGATTTGCCATCTGACCCTGAGACCGACACTGATCTGTCAAGTGATGAAGGCGAAGAACCTGCACTTAGCCTCAGTAATGTGCGCACTTGGTGCCCTATTGCCGATACGGACCAGGTTGCGCCCCCAAGATTTCCGTTTACCGGATCACCAGGGCTGAAGGTAGATGTGGAGCAGGACAACCCTCTGGCCTACCTAAAATTATTTGTTACAGAGGATGTCATAGAAAAAATTGGAACGGAGACAAACCGCTACCAGGAGCAGCAATCCGCTACGCCGCATGCCAAATTTTCCCGCAGCAGAAAATGGGAACCGGTAACCAGAGAGGACATCTGGCAGTTTTTGGGGCTCATTATTCTGCAGGGCGTGGTGGGGAAACCGCTCCAGAAGTGGTACTGGACCACCAACAAATTATTGGCCACTCCATTTTTTGGCACTGTGATGTCAGAATGCCGTTTCTCTCTCATCATGAAGAACTTCCACTTCACCAACAATGAAGAGTTCGATGAGGCCACGCATCCTGCGCCCAAACTCAAAAAAATATGGGAGGTATGGCAAATTATTGTTGGTAATTTCCAGCGGACCTATGTGCCAGATAGGGATGTCTGTGTGGATGAGAGCTTGATGGCCTACAAGGGTCGCCTGAGTTGGATTCAGTACATCGCTTTAAAAAGAGCGCGGTTTGGCATCAAGTCATTTATGCTCTGCGAGGCATCCACTGGGTATATATGGAACTCCGTCATTTATACTGGTAAAGGCACAAAGTTCAACCCCAGGTACAGCGGCTATGGGATGGCCACATCATCTGTGCTTACACTACTGGAGCCATTGCTGAACCAGGGGTACTGTGTGATCACCGATAATTTCTATACATCTCCGGAACTATATGAAAGTCCTGATACAAAATAAGACTGATGCCTATGGTACCGTTAGGCCTAACCGCCGTGACATGCCATCTGCATTTGGGGAGCGAAAATTAAAAATCGGAGAAATTGTTGCCTGGCAAAAGGGTAAGATCATGGCAATGCGATGACGAGACAAAAAGGACGTGTGCCTCATGAGCACTGTCCACAATACCTCCACTGCCATGGTCCACACAAAAGGTGGAAAAGACGTGCTGAAGCCCCAAGTCGTGGTCGACTATAACAGCTCAATGGGAGGAGTTGATAGAGCCGATCAGGCTATGACATACTACCCCGCTATGCGGAAACAGAAAAAATATTACAAAAAAATATTCCGGCATCTTCTGGAACAATGCCTTTGGAACGCCTACATCCTGCACAGGGCATATAGTGCCAAGCCTCTTGTCCACTCTGACTTCATCTGGAAGGTGGCTGAGCTGATTTTCGTCAACCACCAGGTGCCATCTGTATCTGCAAACAGACCAGGACGTCGGGCTTTTGTGTTTCATCTTTTATCACATCTGGGATGTCTACTAGAGTCTTGTTTGGTCAGGTTTAAGTAAGTACTTACTAAGAATTGCAGGCCTATAATACATAACACCACATTTCCTTGCAAAACAATTGCAACGCTTTTGGTACAAAATTCCAGACAGAATCATAACGCCAGGGAGGTTAAGGACCGGACCAATATGCTGCTAAATGACCCAAGGGGTTTTTACAATTCGTCACTGCGTCGCTTTAACAGACAATTGCGCGGTCGTGCGACGTGGCTCCCAAACAAAATTTGCGTCCCTTTCTTCCAACAAATAGAGCTTTCTTTTGGTGGTATTTGATCGCCTCTGCGATTTTTTTATTTTTTGCGCTATAAACAAAAATAGAGCGACATTTTTGAAAAAAAAAACAATATTTCTTACCTTTTTGTTATAAGAAAAATTAAATAAACAAAATTTTAGTCAAACATTTAGGCCAAAATGTATTCAGCCACATGTCTTTAGTAAAAAAAAAAAAATTGCAATAAAAAAAAAAAAAAATTAGCTACCTAGCGGCAACAGTGACACTAATACAGCGATCAGAAAAATGATCGCTTGGTGACACTGGCAATAGGGAGTGAAAGGGTTAACTAGGGCGGTGATCAAGGGGTCAAAACTTTATTAGGGGGGGTACGGGGGCTACCCTGGACCTAACACTAACTGCCTGTCACACTAACTGTTACACTGACACTAAATGCAGTGATCAGTACATATATGATCACTGCATTCAGTGACACTGTGAAAGGGGGGTGGGGGGGGGTGATTGGAAGGGGTTAATGTGCCTGTGTGTACTGGTGTCAGTGTAGTGTTGTCTTCTCTCCTTCCTCAGCTGAAAATACCGCTGAGAGGAGAGATTACATCACTTCCCCCTTCCTGTGTTTTCACAGGCAGAGGAAGTGACACACGGGGGAGCACGCGGATTGGCTGGGAGCGATCCGGAGAGGGCGGACAAAAACGAACAGCCGTCCCCTCATCCCGGATCACTCGGACAGCCTCGGGGACCGCCGCAGTTACCGGGGGGGGGGTCCCCGACCCACGTCTAGGCAGGGACGTACAGGTACGCCAATGTGCCTGTACGTGCCATTCTGCCGACGTATATGTACATGCGGCGGTCCTTATGTGGTTAAAGTACTAAGGGAAATAGTTGACATCCTTAAAATGCTGATTGGCCATCCACCATGCTGATCCAATGGTTATAAAGCTTCCTGAGTCTGGTAATTGGACCAAAAATAGGAAAAAATTCTGAAGCCAAAGATAGCCTTATCTTTGAAAGGTGCCCAACAGTGGCAGCTTCTGTATTTTTCTCAGTTCAGTCCAACCCAAAGTTTTTTTTTTTCTTCCTTTTTCCATTTTGAGTAGCATGGGGCAGGTGTCTCTCCCTTCCCAGATCTTCAGGTTTATTTTGTACCTTAGTGGGAAAGGATTTCTTCTTCTCTCTGTGGCAGGCAAAGTTTTTCAGGCAAGTTGCTCTTTTCAAAGGCATTTGGGAATCATCCAGTTATGCTCTGGAGAAAGTAGGACAGTTTTATTGATATTACCACACTCCAAAGACATGCTGGTAGGTTAACTGTCTCCTGTCTAAATTCTACCTAGTATGTGTATGTATGAATGTGAGTTCAGCCTGGTACAAACCATTTTTTTTAACCTAGCAGGTACAACTATCCGATGTTAGTACAGCGTTCTCCCCCGCTGAGCTATTGTGTTTTGACAGGGGGTGCCCCACCGCCAGAACACACCGGATGTTGATCGGCAGACCTTTTTCGGTCATGCTCCTTCGATAGAAGCCAGACATTTGGCTGGCTTCTGTTGGACTGGCTGCCATACACACGGGCCGTATGTCAGCCGGTTTCTTTTGAACCTGCCGATACCACCTGATATTGGCCCATGTGAATGGCCCTTAAGCTGGGTTCACACATGCAAATTGGATGCGGCTTACACCTTTTCAATGGGTCTGGTTCACATATGTGCATTGCATCTGCATTACGCAAAAAACGTGTTTGTTTTCTAGGCAGTGCGGTGCAAAATTGCAGGCACATAATCTTCAATGGGAATGCATCTGATTCACAGGTGTGTTCCGTTGTGAACAGGAATTCTCCTCACTGCACCTCCCCCACTCCCTGATCAGCTGATCCGCACATTGAAGAGGTACTGCTCAATGAATAATTTTTATTTTCACAGGGAAACCGGAGCTACAATTCACACCGGGCTAGTGAACCCAGTCTTAAAGGGGTTGTAAAGATTTGTGTTTTTTTACCTTAATGCATCCTATGCATTAAGGTGAAAAAACACATTGCTGTCCTGGCCCCCCAGCCCCCCCGTTTTACTTACCTGAGCCCGTTGACCTGCTGTGTGCGTCCCCCACCATCCTCTACTCCACGGAGTCTGGCCATTCATTGGATAGATTGATAGCAGCGCAGCCATTGGCTCCTACTGCTGTCAATCACATCCAATGATGTGGGGGGGGGTGGGGGGCGGGGGGAGTCATACACTTGGCTTTTATGGACGCCAACTGTATGAAACGGCAGTGCGCCTGTAAACTAACCCCCTCGGGATAGAGCTTCCCAGAGGGGGTTAGCTTTAGCAGGGAGGAGCTGAGACAGTCGCTGTGGGACCCCATACCAGCAGGATCGGGGCCACTCTGTGCAAAACAAACTGCACAGTGGAGGTAAGTATGACATGATTGTAATTAAAAAAAAAAAAAAACGCTTTGGCAGCGGTGCCCATTGATTCCAATGGTAGGGGTGGTGGAGAAATTGTGTATTCTGCTGCAAGCGCACCGCTCCAGTGTGAAAGTACTCTGGCTCTCACACTGGTGCTGCAGGGGAGGGGTTTTTCATATATATATATTAGCAGCGCTTTACATATACATTGTACATTTACATCAGTCCCTACCCTCAAGGAGCTTACAATCTAAGGTCCCTAACTCGCATTCATATACTAGGGCCAATTTAGACGGAAGCCAATTAACCTACCAGCATGTCTTTTTTGTGTTTTTTTTTTTTTTTGTTATTAAATGTTTGTTACCATTGATATTAAACCATGTGGAGCATTCTAATTTTTCCCATATGCATTCCCCTGAGTGGCTGCCGAGTTTTATGGTAACGCCATGTAGCCAGGATTTGAGCTAATCATTTTCAAGCACTATATGACTTCTCATTTGGAGGGTCCTACTGTTCTGGTAAGCCCCTGATTTGTGTTTTTTTTTTTTTGTTATTAAATGTTTGTTACCATTGATATTAAACCATGTGGAGCATTCTAATTTTTCCCATATGCATTCCCCTGAGTGGCTGCCGAGTTTTATGGTAACGCCATGTAGCCAGGATTTGAGCTAATCATTTTCAAGCACTATATGACTTCTCATTTGGAGGGTCCTACTGTTCTGGTAAGCCCCTGATTTGTGTTTTTTTTTTTTTTTTCCACCTGTAGGAGTTTTTAACATTATCCTTTCTCAGATTTATATCTAGAATTCACAGTGGTGTTCTTTTGTTTGCATGGATATTTTATGATAGATACACACTGCTATTAGTTTTGCTTAAGTTTAGTTTTATGTGCACTGCTCTTCAATTTGGTTTATGCTTTTGGATGCGCAAGATCAAGAGTGTCATCTAGGGGCTGGCTGTAACAATGGGCAAAAGAGACTCATGAGTATGAAAATTTCAAGATGGTGTGGGATGGAATGTGTGGCGGAAGAGTGGCATGGGAGCAGCAGCTGTATGTTTGTTTTATTTTTACTTTTTTTCTGGATAAATGAGCATCAAAGAAAAATAGAATAGTGGTAATGATTTTCATGATTCCCCCATTAATATGGACATATTATTTTACTGAAGAGAATTATTTTCTTGCAATAAGAACACCTTAGTAATAGCACATGCTAAGATAATAAAAGCTAATGGTGAGTAATGTGGTCCAGCTATGTCTTATAACACATGGCCAAATGAAAATGATTGAGTTTTTACAAAGAACGGTAGAAGGATAACATTCAAGTGTTACTCTTGCAGCATGTAGAATCTCATTTAAGTTGCTGCATCATTAAAGTAACCTTTTGTCCTTAGAAATTCAATTAATGTAATTGTTTGTATAAGTGCTTGTGTTTATGATCGCTTCAGGGTTTAGTACACACATGCCAAGACTGGAAGTGTCAGCATCCAATTTCAGTAATGGCCTTGTTTTGTTTCAGTGGTCAATGGGCCAATTTTATAACTGTTTTATACACGGGTGACACTTCCCTTTGCTAACAAATAGTATTATAAGCTATCGCAGTATTAGCCATTTTGCAATATTGGACACATTTGTGTCATTTGTTATATGGCATACATTAAAAATGTAAACAAAGAAAAATGACTGCACCCAAACTACAAATACTGGACAAGCAGTTTAATGGGAGAGACGCATCGAATTTCAATGGAATTAGGATAGATTAGCTAATAGTAAGACTCTGACAAAGGACAGCATAATATAATTTCCCATATTTAATCATAATTAATTATTGTAAGATTTTGGATCTCACTCACTAATGATAAATAAGAATTTGTGCTTGTTGCCATGTGGGAATTGCAGTCATAATGAAATGTTGTGTCTCTGTAATAATCCGTAATTAACTGTAGATTACTGTAAATCCCTTTAGGCAGCTTTTGCACCAACCTAAAATTTCCACATTTTGAAACTGAAAAAGCTAAATGGTAATAATAATGGAACAAAATATATATTTTATATCATTACAGGCTTTGTTTTTCAAAGTTTGAATTGGGCAATATCCCACTAGCGAGACCATCCGCTGTATTTAGACAGGAGGGGGTCAAAAACATCACAAGCATCTATTCACGCAGACCATATCTTGTCGAACTTCCCCGGACATTGTCTACTCTCATAAGTCAGCAGGTATAGAGGCAACACTGAGGTCACTGACCGCCGCCAGGAGTCCTGCGTGGGGGGTCCTCCGACTTCCATTTCAGCAGTATCTCACATCTAGCATAGTATAGTGTAAAAGTCAAGCATAACTTACAGTACCTTTTCTCCTCCTATATCCTTAAGATGGCTCAATAAGAGGAGTTTCGGGTCAACCGATACTGTGGTCTTGCAGATATCACCAAGTGTGTAGGCCACAGCTGTCCAATAGGGTCGGAGTTTGGGACAGGACCAGACCATGTGCCAGAAAGTTGAGCAAATCTGTCCCTAGCAGCAATCAGAGAGGGGATAAATGCGGAGATGCATTCCTCCCACTCTTCCTCCCCCAGGGACCGTATATCCCAGGATTTTGTGAGTTTAGTATCGTGCTTCACGGTGAGATATAGGTACAGGGAAGAGAGAGGCCTCCCCATCGCATTAGAGATCAGAAGTCGCTCAATAGAGTCCGACTCCAGGGTCAGGGGCTCGGGAAACTGGGCTCCAAAGGCATGCTTCAGCTGCCAGTACCCAAACTGAAAGGAGGCCTGCAGAGAGTAGGCTCTGCACAGATCACAGAAAGTCTTGAGCCTACCATCCTGGACTATGTGTTTCACAGTGGTGTTCCCCTTTTTTTCCCACAGGGATGGATCCGGAATACTGCTGAAATGGGGGAGCATAGGATTACCCCTCAAGGGGTTATGTAGAGGGACATGATGGGGCCGCCTATAAATCACCCTAGCCCCCTGCCAGACCCTCACCGTGGTGCGCATTAGTGACATTATAGAGGAGCTAGCCCTAAGGCCTCTGAACGGCAAGTTACTCAATGCTGCATAGGAGCCCAAAATGGCCACCTCCAGCATCACCACTGGGTTTTGTCTAGGCAGGGAGAACCACCACCTCACCGTGACCAGGACGGCAGCCCAATAATAGATTTGGAAGTTCGGAAGCGCCAGTCCCCCTCCCAACATGTGGAGGTATAGAATCTGTCTCGCCACTCTGGGGGGTTGTCCAGCCCATACAAAGGATAGCGACACACCCTCAAACTTCCGGAAGAAAGACCCAGGGAGGTGTGAAGTTGCATTCCGAAAAAAATAATAAAGAAACTTTGGCAGGAAAATCATTTTTAGGGGATTAACTCCCTACAGGCGTCAGGGGAAGGGAGCGCCACACTGCACATTTTGCCACTAGTTGTGTCATAAGGGGCTGTATGTTAGTGCCCACATAGTCCTCAGTCTTGCTAGTAATTTTGATGCCCAGATAGGTGAATTCATCCACCCATTGAAGCGGCATATTTGTCACAGCTTGTGGGGATGAGGGATGCAGTGGGAAAAGGACTAACTTATCCCATTTGATGTGTATCCCGGAGTAGCGACCAATAGAATAGAGCCAGTGCCATTTGCAGCGAGGATGATGCAACTGCCAGGTAAAGCATGATGTCATCCGCATACAGGGATAGTTTTTCTTCAATCGGGCCTATCTGTAGCACCTAAACTCTCCCCTCTGTTCTAAGCTGTATGGCTTAGAGGCTCTAGTGCAAGAGCAAACAAACACGGGGATAGGGGGGACACCTGTCGAGTACCTCGGCCTCACGGAAAAGCCTCCGAGAGGCAGCCATTAGTGCGGATAGTAGCTGAGAGGTTGTTGTACAGCATGAGCACCCACTGCATGAAACCTGGCCCAAACCCAAAGCTCGAGAGGACTCTTCACAGGTAGCCCCACTCGGCAGAGTCAAAAAGCCTTCTCCGCGTCGAGTGAGGCCACCACACCCGCCGAACCCTCATGCGCGCTGTCTGTTTGGGTAAGGAGGCGTCTGATGTCTGATATCAGTACCCCTTCCCGGCATAAACCCTGTCTGATCAGGGTGGGTCAGGGCTGTTATGACCGTATTTAATCTGGTGGCTAAAATTTTAGCGTCCACATTTAGGAGAGAGATAAGGTGGTACGAGGAACAGAGTGACGGGTTCTTCCCTGGCCTGGGGATCACCACTATGACTGCCACTATGACTGCCTGCAAGATTTGAGTCACCATGATGGGGGCATCAAGTTTGTCATGATAGGTTGGTGTGAGAACCGGTATGTCAATATCCACTAGGTATGTCGTCAGGTTGTCTTCGCCATAGTCTGCCCTGGAGCTATAAAAGGTCTGGTAGAACTCTGCAAAGCATAGATCCCTGCCGGAGAGTGGACAAGCCCAATAGCCAGTAAACTCCACCCCAAATCGGCCATCCACCTCAGTATCTGAAATCCAGAATCTGGATAGTCTCCACAACCTAATCGCCGGGCCCACAGAGGGATCCAAGGAGAGGAGCATCGGCGCGTGATGCGAGATCCCTCTAGGTAGAATTTGTATGTCCGTCACCCTCGACAGGACCAAGTCAATGTGGGAGAACGTTCTATGGGACGCCGAGTGACACATAAAGGTCCTGGGGTGTCTCCACCTCCACATGTCTGTCAGCCCATGAGTGTCATCCCAGCCAGTCCAGAGCAGGTTCTGCCTGTCCATGTCATGGTCAGGGACTAAGTTAAAGTCTCCTAGAATAACAGTGTTGTCGGAGGCAAACTCAGCAATTTTGCCTTTTTACTTGGTTTAACAAGACCGAGGAGGCCGGTGGAGGCAGGTACAAACCCATAATGGTCCAGGTTAAGGAGTATTTCTTGGCATTAATGATAACCTAAAAATTATAGAAAATATTGCGCTAAAAGAAATAACAAAAAACTAAAATAAAAAATAAAAGCAGCTACACTACAATGTGACGAATATTGAATAGTAATGTGAAGGGATAAATGTAGCGCTGTGGAACCAAAAAGACAGTGATGTCTATGGGTGAGTAAAATCGAAAATCAATGAAATAAGATGATAACAATAATGATAAACAAAATCAACAGTGAGGAGTGAAGTCCTTGCGTGGAATAGTGCTGTGATAACACAAGTCCAAACCAAACATAAATGAATAGTAATAGTCCATCCACAATGATAAAAGTGAGTAGATGTGGGGAGACCTCGTAGATCCTCAAAGATGGAATGGCACTTGAATCAAATGAAGATAAAATGCGCTTACCAGAAATGTTGGACCTGTCCGTCATGGACAGCAGATCGATAAAGCATGAAAACTCCCACGGCACAGTCAGCTGGGCTCGCTCGAACTAGATGAAGATGATCCAAATCCTCAATGAAGGGCAAAAAGTGCACGGTATCCTGAACTGGTAACCTTGTTTCCAAGCGGTCCGTTCTCAAGAAAAGTGTGGAGGGGTGATGGTACAACCCTTGGAAGGGTGGGATGGGGGGAACTGGATGAAGTCCCTCTAGGACGAAACGCGTAGGGATTTTTTTCCTTTTCCCACATTGCCTTTTATTTGTGATTACTTTTATGTACATTGGTTTTATTCCATTAAAAACGTTACTTTTTGACCTGCACCATTGGGGTTGCCTTTTTCCTTTTTTTTCTCTCCCCTACGGTGCTCGGTGTCATCCAGTTCCCCCCATCCCACCCTTCCAAGGGTTGTACCATCACTCCTCCACACTTTTCTTGAGAACGGACCGCTTGGAAACAAGGTTACCAGTTCAGGATACCGTGCACTTTTGGCCCTCCATTGAGGATTTGGATCATCTTCATCTAGTTTGAGCGAGCCCAGCTGCTGTGGGAGTTTTCATGCTTTATCGATCTGCTGTCCATGACAGACAGGTCCAACATTTCTGGTAAGCGCATTTCATCTTCATTTGATTCAAGTGCCATTCCATCTTTGAGGATCTACGAGGTCACCCCACATCTACTCACTTTTATCATTTGGATGGACTATTACTATTCATTTATCTTTGGTTTGGACTTGTGTTATCACAGCACTATTCCAAGTATAGGACTTCACTCCTCACTGTTGATTTTGTTTATCATTATTGTTATCATTGTCTTATTTCAGTGATTTTCGATTTTACTCACCCATAGACATGACTGTCTTTTTGGTTCCACAGCGCTACATTTTTCCCTTCACATTAATGATAACATACCTGCCGTCCGGGTCTAGGACCAGATCCAGGAGCTTAAACGGGAGGAACTTAAGCACCAGTATACTAACCCCCCTGTCAAAGCTAGCATGTGTGGAATGATAGTGATAGCCCACCCAGGGTTTTTAAGGGTGAGAATTCTACTGCCCATCAGATGCGTCTCCTGGAGCATGCATATGTGTGGATTGTACGCCTTAAGAAATTTAAATGCCAGGGAACGTTTGGCAGGTGAACTCAACCTACCCTGATGTTCCACGATATGATGTTAAGCGTTGACATGGGTGTGCTTATACCAGCCCACGGATCGGGCCCCAAAACCCTGGACGGACATGCGTGACGAGGGGGGAACCTTACTTGGCTTAGGAGAAAAAGTACTGTGGCTGACCCCCCTGGTGTAACAAAAGCATAGTAAGATCCAAGTCAAGCAGGTGAAGTGCGCCCCAGTACACACGAAAGCACAATCTCTTCTCCTGACTCCGTTAGGGGCACATTCTTAAAATAGTAAGGATACCTCAAAGTGCAATAAGGGTCTTTGCGTGTCTCGCCCCTGATCCCTCTCAGGTGTCCTCCCCATTCCACACAGACCAGCAGGGTGTCCCAGGGTAACAGGGGACTAATTGTCCCATGTGGGGGTGGGAGCATGGTGTATGGGGTCCAGGGGACAAAATGGAATAGCCCCCACAGTACGATCGTGGGGGCGCCCCAAGGTTACAACCGGGACAGCCCTCTAGACTATGAACCCCAATGCTAAAGGAGGCAGTAGAACCCTGGAAGGGGCGTTTCAGGAGCAGGGAGAGTGAGAGGAGATCGGGGAGACACAGGAAAATGTCAGGTAGTCACACTCATGTTACCAGGCTTCGACGATCACACAGCAGGGAGTCCAGCCACACAGAGGCCTCACAAGGGGTGTTAAAGAAGCGCATGGATTCTCCATCTTGGACCCTGAGGCATGCTGGAAACCAGATGCTATAACGGAAGTTATTCACATGGTCAAATGACTTGCGCAGTTTCTGCGTCTCCACAGAATAGTCAAGGAAGATAAGCAGCTTGTTTTTTTGATGGCGAAGATCTCCAAGGGCCCAGGATGCTCTGATGATAACATCCCTATCCCGGAAGTTCAAGACCCGGGGGAATGAGGGTTCGCGGTGGGATCCCCGGGCTCCTGGCTTGGGAGGTGCACAGTGGGCCCTTTTCACTACATTGAAGGGACAGGCGAGCATCGGGCAGGAGTGAGCGCAACAAGTCCTCCACGAAGGTTGTCTGATGGTTCCCATTCTCGCCTTCTGCAAGGTCTACGATACAGAGGTTGTTCCTCCTGTTTCTGTTCTCCGCATCCGTTCTGTATTCCAAGGCCTTAACTTTAGACTGGAGAGTGTGGAGGGCCGTGGAGTGCGCCATAACTTTATCCAGCGTAGTGTTGACCCTTTGTTCCGTCTCCGTCACTCGAGACTGCAGCTTGTCCACATCCTGCCGCAGGAGGCCAAACATCCATCTGAACGGCTTTGATTTTGGCCGTGAGTGTAGACTGGCAGGTTACTATGGCCACCATCACCTCCGCAAGCCAGGGAGGACGGGGTTCTGGTGCCTTCATTGGGGCTGTTTGGGAGGCCTTGTTAGAGCCCCATTTGGCGCGTGTCTCCACGTGGGCTGGAGGGAGAGGTGGCAATTCCTCCTCTATTGCCGGGAATCTGATTTTTTTTTTCCCTTACTGGCAGACATTCCTGTGGATCTCCGCCGCATTCAGGTGTTTCAGCGGAGCTCGAGCAGAAAGCGACCGCTCGCTTCGCCATCTTGTACACGCCCCCCAGACACGTCAATTTAGTCTAAAAAAAAAATGGTTACATTCCCAGTATGCCGGGATTGCTAATTGTCAACCAAACTCTGAAATTGCTGGAGTCATAACTGATCACATGTGCAGCATCATTAAAGTTGCAAATCAAACGGGGGTCTAAGGTGGCAGCTTCATTGGCTGAAAAGTATAGGAGGGTTTAGTTCTGCTTCAAAGCAGAACTAAACCCTAATATCCTTTACAGTTAAAGCGGAACTAAACCCATCAATTTAACAGTAAAAAATAAAGTTTACATTTCTGGAATACTGGGACTGAAACTGTCCCATTTGCTTATGCTTTGAACCAAACTGTGAAACCATCAATTGGCTGAAGTCATAACTGTTTACATGTGCACCACCACGGCAGTTCCAGATTAAACAGAAGCTAGATGTCAGGCTCCTTGGCTGAAAAGTAAAAGAGGGTTTAGTTCCCAAGATGCCATCTTAGCCTCTGTTTAATCAGAAGCTATTATATGGCTGGACAATTTGCCTAAAGGAGTTGTAAAGGAAAAAAACATTTTGCCTAAAATTAATGTCTGCAAGGTAGACAGACAGAATAATGTAATGATTCTGTTAAAAAACAAGTAAATACCTATTTAATTCCTTCATCTATATCACCTCCGGCATTCTACTTTCTGTTCTCTCATTCACTTCCTAGTTAGCGGCGCTCGTTATTGTAAGAACTACATTTCCCAGTATGTATTGCAGCACGCCCAGTATTTGACACCTCCTTGAAGTCTCTAACACGTAGAGAGCAGCCTGCCGCACAGATGTAGTTCCCAGGAGGGGGCGAGCACATCACTGACCACCGCAGTAAAGCCTCCCTTCACGGTGGTGAGTAAGGCCTCATTTCCACTGGCGTTTTTACAGCCACTTTTCTGAGCGTTTTTTGCAGCTTAAAAACGCCTGTCCATGTTAGTCTATGGCCTCATGCCCACCATGACGTTTTTGAGCTGTAGATGGCTAAGCTGCAAAAAAAACGCGGGACCAGTGCGTTCTGAAGCTCCAGCAATAGAGCTGTAAAAACGCCAGGCATTAAAAAACGCTCAAAAACGCGCACAAACGCTCAAAAACGCTCAAAAACGCGGCCGCGGCGTTTTTAAAGCTCCAGCTCCAAAAAAAAAAAACTTTTTTTTTTTTTTTCTAAAATAAACATGGACAGGCGTTTTTAACCACTTAAGACCCGGACCAATATGCAGGCTAAAGACCCAAGGTGTTTTTACAATTTGCCACTGCGTCGCTTTAACTGGTAATTGCGCGGTCATGCAATGTTATACCGAAACAAAATTTGCGTCCTTTTCTTCCCACAAATAGAGCTTTCTTTTGATGGTATTTGATCGCATCTGCGATTTTTTATTTTTTGCGATATAAACGCAAAAAGACAGAAAATTTTGAAAAAAAATGATTTTTCTTATCACAACAAGTAAAAAATATCGAATAAACTACATTTTAGTCAAACATTTAGGCCAAAATGTATTCAGCCACATGTCTTTAGTAAAAAAAATCGCAATAAGCGTATATTTATTCGTTTTCGCAAAAGTTATAGCGTCTACAAGCTAGGGTACATTTTCTGGAATTTACACAGCTTTTATTTTATGACTGCCTATCTCATTTCTTGAGGTGCTAAAATGGCAGGGCAGTACAAAACCCCCCCAAATGACCCCATTTTAGAAAGTAGACACCCCAAGGAAACTGCTGAGAGGCATGTTGAGTCCATTGAATATTTTTTTTTTTGGTCCCAAGTGATTGAATAATGACAAAAAAAAAAAAGTTTACAAAAAGTTGTCACTAAACGATATATTGCTCACACATGCCATGGTTATATGTGGAGTTGCACCCCAAAATACATTCTGCTGCTTCTCCTGAGTACGGGAATACCACATGTTTGGGACTTTTTGGGAGCCTAGCCACGTATGGGGCCCCAAACACCAAGCACCGCCTTCAGCATTTCTAAGGGCGCAAATTTTTGATTTCACTCCTCACTACCTATCACAGTTTCGAAGGCCATAAAATGCCAAAATAGCACAAAACCCCCCCAAATGACCCCATTTTGGAAAGAAGACACCCCAAGCTATTTGCTGAGAGGCATGTTGAGTCCATGGAATATTTAATTTTTTTGCCCCAAGTCATTGAATAATGACCTAAAAAAAAAAATTACAAAACTTTGTCACTAAATGATATATTTCTCACACATGCCATGGGCATATGTGGAATTGCACTCCAAAATACATTCTGCTGCTTCTCCTGAGTACGGGGATACCACATGTGTGGGACTTTTTGGGAGCCTAGCCGCGTACAGGGCCCCGAAAACCAATCACCGCCTTCAAGATTTGTGTGAGTGAAATCAAAAATTTATGTCCTTAGAAATCTTGAAGGCGGTGCTTGGTTTTCGGGGTCCCGTACGCGGCTAGGCTCCCAAAAAGTCCCACACATGTGGTATTCCCGTACTCAGGAGAAGCAGCAGAATGTATTTTGGGGTGCAATTCCACATATAACCATGGCATGTGTGAGAAATATATAATTTAGTGACAATGTTTTGTACATTTTTTTTTGGTCATTATTCAATCACTTGGGGCAAAAAAATTTAATATTCCATGGACTCAACATGCCTCTCAGCAAATAGCTTGGGGTGTCTACTTTCCAAAATGGGGTCATTTGGGGGGGTTTTGTGCTATTTTGGCATTTTATGGCCTTGGAAACTGTGATAGGTAGTGAGGAGTGAAATCAAAAATTTGCGCCCTTAGAAATGCTGAAGGCGTTGCTTGGTTTTCGGGGTCCCGTACGCGGCTGGGCTCCCAAAAAGTCCCAAACATGTGGTATCCCCGTACTCAGGAGAAGCAGCAGAATGTATTTTGGGGTGCAACTCCACATATAACCATGGCATGTGTGAGCAATATATCATTTAGTGACAACTTTTTGATTTTTTTTTTTTTTTTGTCATTATTCAATCACTTTGGACAAAAAAAAAAAAAATCTATGGACTCAACATGCCTCTCAGCAGTTTCCTTGGGGTGTCTACTTTCCAAAATGGGGTCATTTGTTTGTTTTTTGTGCTATTTTGACATTTTTGGCTTTCGAAACTGTGATAGGTAGTGAGGAGTGAAAGCAAAAATTTACACCCTTAGAAAGCCTGAAGGCGGTGATTGGTTTTTGGGGTCCCGTACGCGGCTAGGATCCCAAAAAGTCCCACACATGTGGTATCCCCGTACTCAGGAGAAGCAGCAGAATGTATTTTGGGGTGCAATTCCACATATAACCATGGCATGTGTGAGAAATATATCATTTAGTGACAATGTTTTGTACATTTTTTTTTTTGGTCATTATTCAATCACTTGGGGCAAAAAAATTAAATATTCCATGGACTCAACATGCCTCTCAGCAAATAGCTTGGGGTGTCTACTTTCCAAAATGGGGTCATTTGGGGGGGTTTTGTGCTATTTGGGCATTTTATGGCCTTTGAAACTGTGATAGGTAGTGGGGAGTGAAATCAAAAATTTGCGCCCTTAGAAATGCTGAAGGCGTTGCTTGGTTTTCGGGGTCCCGTACGCGGCTAGGCTCCCAAAAAGTCCCAAACATGTGGTATCCCCATACTCAGGAGAAGCAGCAGAATGTATTTTAGGGTGCAACTCCACATATAACCATGGCATGTGTGAGCAATATATCATTTAGTGACAACTTTTTGAATTTTTTTTTTTCATTATTCAATCACTTTGAACAAAAAAAATAAAATCTATGGACTCAACATGCCTCTCAGCAGTTTCCTTGGGGTGTCTACTTTCCAAAATGGGGTCATTTGTTTGTTTTTTGTGCTATTTTGACATTATATGGCCTTCGAAACTGTGATAGGTAGTGAGGAGTGAAATCAAAAATTTACACCATTAGAAAGAGTGAAGGCGGTGATTGGTTTTTGGGGTTCCATAAGTGGCTAGGCTCCCAAAAAGTCTCACATGTGGTATCCCCGTTCTCAGGAGAAGCAGCGGAATGTATTTTGGGGTGTAATTCAACATATGGATTGATCGGTGGGTATGCCCACCATTAGAATACCTCCCTTCATCCACCCACTTCTAATGATGGGCATACATGCACCATATATATATGCCAAAGCATGGGGGCATCCTCCCGCAAAAAAGTTATGCCGCGTACACGCGGTCGGACTTTTCTATGCCGTGTACACATGGTCAGACTTTTCCACGGGTAAGGCCTCCGTAGGACGGTCAACCGTATGTACGCGGCATTAGGAACAAAATCGCTCCTCCACCCCTAATGCCCCCATGCTTCGGCATATATGCTCTTTTTTGGACTGTGGTGGTGAAATCACCTCCTACAGCGTTGGAGTCGCAGCTTTATATATATCGTGGGAGCAAACGCTGTTGCTGTCACGCTAAATAAATCTGCGCTGCAACTGAATGGCGTACCTGCTAAGCAAATGATGGTTAACATTAAAACAAAGTAACATTACAGTATAACAGTAAGATCTTACCATACCATACCTGCAAAGCAAATACCAATAAAAAAAACATGGTAAAAAATAAAATTTTTTTTAATGCAACCTGTGCCTAATATATATATGCCGAAGCATGGGGGCATCCTCCCGCAAAAAAGTTATGCCGCGTACACACGGTTGGACTTTTCTATGCCGTGTACACATGGTCAGACTTTTCTATGCCGTGTACACATGGTTAGACTTTTCCACGGGAAAGCCTCCGTAGGAATGTCAACCGTATGTACGCGGCATTAGGAGCAAAATCGCTCCTCCGCCCCTAATGCCCCCATGCTTCGGCATATATGCTCTTTTTTTAACTGTGGTGGTGAAATCACCTCCTACAGCACTGGAGTCACAGCTTTATATATCGTGGGAGCAAACGCTGTTGCTGTCAAGATAAATAAGTCCGCGCAACAGCTGAATGGCGTACCTGAAAACAGTAAAGTAAATTACATACCTGAAAAGCAAGCATGAAAAAACATAACAATAAAACTTTGCAGAATAAAATAGAGTGAAAAAGAGCAGAACAATAGAGTGAGAATAGAGAGGGAGAGAACAATAAAACGACAACTATTTTTGTTTTTTTTATTTTATATTTTTTTTGTGTTTTTTACTTTTTCCTTTTTTACACTTTTTTTTTTGTAACTGTTCAACTTTTCGGTTCCAGGTTTGGGTCTCTCAAAATGCGACAGCATCTTGGGAGACCCTGTGTACGTGTGCCTAGCCTGTGATATGTTTTGCCCTACGCTAATACTTCACTATTGTGTGGAAGCGTTCAAAACATTTGCCAATACAAAGACCAGGATCGGCATGACATCGGGGACAAAAATAACGGGTGTCACACCTAAATCCGCGCTTGCTACAGACACGACATCTTCTTTGGGGGGCTTTTTGGGTAGGGGTACTCTCGAGGGCATATATAAAATGCCTCTCATGCAGTCGGCTTACTGCATTTGGTAGGGGATGGTGAGGTGCAGAACCGCCTGGATACAGGAGTTCTGTGACGATATCCTTCTGGAATTGGAGGAAGGGTCCGTTCTGTCCTGAAGTTTTGTATAACACAAAAGCATTCAGCAAAGTCAATTGGAATAAATGTAGAGACACTTTTTTGTACCAGCGTCTCGATTTACGGGCAATATGATACGACGCCATCAACTGGTCGTTGAGGTCCACCCCTCCCATATTTTGGTTATATTTGTGGACACAGAGGGGTTTCTCCACAACACCAGTCGCCGTTTGAATTTGTACTGTCGTGTCTGCGTGAAGGGTGGTAAGCATGAAAACATTCTTATTGTCCCGCCACTTCACAGCGAGCAAATTATTACATCTGCAGCAGGCTCTCGCCCCCAGCTTAAGACGGGCATCTACAAGCCGCTGGGGAAAGCCCCAGCGATTAGGTCGCACGGTGCCACATGCTCCAATCTGATGATCAAACAAGTGACTAAAAAGTGGCACGCTGCTGTAATAATTGTCCACATACAAGTGGTACCCCTTTTCCGAATAAGGGTGACACCAAGTCCCAGACAATCTTGCCAGCGCTCCCCATGTAATCTGGGCATCCTTCCGGCTCTACGTGACCCTCATAAACCCTAAAGCTCCATGTGTAGCCTGTTGCCCTGTCACAAAGCTTATAGAGCTTGACCCCGTATCCGGCACGCTTGCTGGGAAGGAACTGCTTGAAAGACAAGCGGCCAGCAAATTTAATCAGGGACTCGTCAACGCAGACAACTTGCTGGGGATTAAACAAGGCTGCATAACGTTCATTGAAATGGTTTATGAGGGGCCGAATTTTGTAGAGCTGGTCAAATTCAGGGTCTCCACGTGGACGACAGAGTGCATTGTCGCTGAAATGCAGGAACCGCAGGATCGCCTCGTATCGTTTCCTGGCCATGTGAGCAGAGAATATGGGCATTTGGTCAATTGGCTCTGTGGACCAATACATGCGCAATTGAGGAAATGGATGTATGCCCATATTGAGGGTAAGGCCCAGGAAGGTCTTAAATTCGGAAACAGTAAGAGGTCTCAATTCTTTGGCAAGGACGGACTGGGGATTAGCGGCGATGTAGGTACCAGCATACAAATTACTCTGGTCCACAATAGATCTATAGAGATCTTCCGTGAAATACAGCGAATAAAAATCAAGTGGCGTAAAATTCGCTGTATCCACCTGAATTCCGGGTTGGCCAGTGAATGGGGGAAGTACAGGTGCTGCAGAAGTGGCGGGGACCCAATCAGGATAGGCGAGATCTGCAGGAAGGGCACTATGGGCACGACAGGCCTGTCTTTTTCTTCTTGGTGGCAGCGGGACACTACTTGTGCTTGCCACCTTGCCAGCTTGAACTGCACTTATGGGACTCGCCACGTCACCACGTGATACTGCAGTGTTGGATGAACGACCAGGGTGTACTAGGCCGCTGGTGCTTGCCAATCCACCAAAAGGAATAGCGGCGCTAGTACTCGCTCTCTGCTCCATACAAGGGTCCTCCGTTTCTTGCTCCTCAACAACCTCAGAACGGGGTCGGGTACGCCTGGCCTTAGCAGGGACCACCACTCCGTCGTCAGAGCTATCTGACATGGAGCCACTGTCGTAAACAGGATCATATTCTGAGCCTGAATCTGACAGATGCGTGACCTCCTCATCACTATCTGACGACATGCTCATGATCCTAACAGCCTCTTCACCAGTGTACATCCGCTTTGCCATTTTGGGCTCTAAATTTAGTCGTAGACTGGTGATGATTCACGGGTAAAAAAAGCACCTGGCTATAGAAAGGCAAATGTAGAAAACGCTTCAAAAAAACTGTTAGCGATCGCAGGGATCAGGCCTGTCTCTGCGAACGCTGCAGTTGTGTGTGATGTGTTTTTGAAGTGACAGTGATCGATCGATACTGCACTTGGGTGGGTTGGGCTGGGCGGAGGGGCAAAACGCAAGTGCTAGCGGGTATCTGGGCTGATTCCACTAACAATGCGTTTTTGGGTACCCTAAACTGCTTGGTACGCTAGTATAGATCTGATCAGATCAGGTATCGATCTGTTCAGATACTATACCACTAAGGGGGGTGTATGCTTTGCGAGTGGGTGTAAGCGTTACTGGCACTAACCTAACGCTGCCTGGGGCAACGCAGACCCTGAATGACGCAAAAATGTAATTTATATCACCCGCCGGGCGATCAGGGGGTTAAACCTTTATTGGGTTATATACGGCGGGTGCCCTGATGCTATAAACAGCAAACTAACTAACCAGCGTCAACCGTAACACTTATACGGTGATCACTGGTGAAAGGGTTAACTAGGGGGCAATCAGGGGGTTAAAACCTTTATTAGGTAATATATGGGGGTACCTAACGCTTTCTAAAAACCTAAATAACTAACTGGCTGACCTGCGTCACCACTGACACTTATATGGTGATCACTGGTGAAAGGGTTAACTCTAGGGGCAATCAGGGGTTAAAAACTTTATTTATGGGGGTACCTAGCGCTATAGAACCTGGCGGCGAACCTCAAAAAAAACTAACTGCCTAGCGGCAACAGTGACACTAATACAGCGATCAGAAAATCGATCGCTTAGTGACACTAGCAATAGGGGGTGAAAGGGTTAACTAAGGCAGTGATCAAGGTGTTAAACCTTTATTAGGGGGGGTAGGGGGCTACCCTAGACCTAAAGGGGGCTAAGACTAACTGCCCTGACACTTTTTACTGTAACACTGACACTAAATGCAGTTATCAAAAAAAAAATGATTACTGCATTTAGTGACACAATGTTACAGTGGACTGGGGGGGGGGGTGATCGGCGGTGACAGGAAGGGGTTAAGTGTGCCTATGTGTACCTGTGTCAGTGTACTGTTAGGTGCAACTTACTTGGTGATGTGTTCTCTCCTCGGCGTCGGACGAAAAGACCGACACGAGGAGGAACACAGCACTTCCCTCTTCCTGTGTTTACACTTAGCACAGGAAGAGGCGGCGGCGGGCGCGCGCATTGGCTGGGAGCGATCGCGAGGGGGTGGCTGAAAACGAATCGCCGCCCCCTCATCTCGGATCGCTCCCGGAGCTAACGGAACCGCCGCATGTACGGGGGGGGGGGGGGTCCGATCGGACCCCCGAACCCCCTCAAGGCACCAACGTATATATACGTTGATGTGCCTGTCGGTGCCATTGTGCCGACGTAAATGTACATGCGGCAGTCCTTAAGTGGTCAAGCTGTAAAAAACGTGGCTGTAAAAACGCCAGTGGAAATGAGGCCTATACAATCAGACAAGCAGGAAGTGAACAGAGAAGAAATAGAGCAACTTCTGAGCAAAAGCGAACAATGAGGAAGTGAAAAGAGGAATGTCTGCAGGTAAAGGATGCTTATTATGAAAAAAATAAATAATTCCTTTACAACCCCTTTTAAGCGCACCAACAACAGTGACACAATTATTCATGGCATGCCTTAACCCCTGGTTCACACCCATACGTTTTTTAGTGTGTTTTGCAGAAACGCACTACATTCCATTTAACATCGTTTTCTCTGAATCTAGTTCACATCTGTGCATTTTGAGTTGGTGCGCTTTTTTGGAAAGGGTCAGGGACTTTTTTCCTGCAGCAGATTGTGTTTTAAGTATAATGGGCTTCAATAGACCCACACTAAAAATGCAAGTGTCAGGAACCATGAATCCGACAGACAGAAGTGCAGCAAAAAAAAAAGGAAGCGCCACCTAAGTGCAGTATTAAGAAGTTCCTTTAATGGCAAAGTATACAAATTGCACTTACAGGAGAAGATGAAAGAAAAGGCTCATCTATAAAACCCTGGATTCATCGTCCCAGATCCTTTGGGCTGCAGAGATGTGAAGATTTGCAGTGTTTTGGAGGCTTGGTCCGGCGTGGAGCGCACATGACATCACGGGTCACGTGATTGCTTCCAGAGACACTTCTGGGGGAGGCTTTCCATAGAAGGCAATGTGCTGATTGGGCTACGCGCTCTGAGCCACTGCTCCTTCTATTGGCCAGATATGTTGACCAAGACGAAGGCACAGAACATCTGCTCTATTAAGTTTAAATTGCTGATGGAGCAGGAAATGAAGACCAGATGAGTCACTGTGGAATAAAGAGTGCTGGCAATTAAAGGGGTGTTCCAGCCTTGTTTTATGTTTATTGAAAGTCAGCAGCTACAAAAAGTGTAGCTGCTGGCTTTTAATAAACAATCACTTACCTGCTCCAGCATTCCAGCGACGCGCCGGCCAGGGCTCCGCTCCTCTCCCCCCTCCTCCCCGGCCGGCGTCTTCATCGTAACTGTGGCCACCCAGCCGTGGCAGCCTTCGGCTACACGGCCGGGCACCCACTGCGCATGCGCGAGCGGCACTGCGCATACGCGCACGGCCCGCCGCTGATTGGACAGGCGATCGCATGGGACCTGTCATGTGTCCCAGACGATCGCCTACAGGGAGGGGCTGCTGTAGGCGATTAGGCTTAATCGCCTAACCAGCCCCTCGGCGGAAGGAGGAAGTGGGACAGGAAGTCCCACTCCTCCTGAAGCCCCCACTCCCCCCCCCCCAAAAAAAAAATACATGTCAAATATGGCATGTAAGGGGGTGAGGAGTGGGATAAGCAGAAGTTCCATTTTTGGGTGGAATTCCGCTTTAACTGACAGCTGAGCACAGAGCTCTGAGAAAGAAGGGCTGAGCCCAGCCCTGACAGTGTTGCATTTTTTGATGCGTTTTGCCTTTTTTTTTACTATTGAGAAAATATGACAGTTCTGTTCATGGAGTGCAACTTTTTGTTTAATCCAAACTTGTTTTTATTGACACAAATAAAAAGGGACTACATGTTTTAGGAAAAAAGGGTATACATGACAACCAATACCTCAAGCATTGTACATAAGGTCTACAGCAAAAAAAATCATATTTGGAGCATAGAAAAAGCTTTATAAGGAAATAAAAATAATAATAAAAAAAGGGGGGGGGGGGGGGCAAAATAACCAGAGCTTATTGAGGGACAATTGCTCACTATGGCATGTCTTTTTTTTTTTTTTTTTCTACTCTCGGATATAAAACTCAGAAATATCCAAGCTCAGTGCAAAACCATTGTAACTCATGGTGGGTTTAAAATTGTTACAGCCTATCAATCACTGCGTGTGGTGGGCAAAGACTTGGGTTATCAAGCCAACTCTGCCAAATGAGATTACATTTTTTAACCACTTAAGACTCGGACCAAAATGCAGGTAGAGGATCTTGCCCCTTTTTGCGATTCGGCACTGCGTTGTTTTAACTGACAATTGCATGGTCATGCGACGTGGCTCCCAAACAAAATTGGCGTCCTTTTTCCCTCACAAATAGAGCTTTCTTTTGGTGGTATTTGATCACCTCTGCGTTTTTTTTATTTTTGGCGCTATGAACAAAAATAGAGCTACAATTTTGAAAAAAATTCAATATTTTTTACTTTTTGCTATAATAAATATCCCCCAAAAATATATAAAAAAAATGTTTTCCTCAGTTTAGGCCGATACGTATTCTTCTACCTAATTTTGGTAAAAAAAATCGCAATAAGCGTTTATCGGTTGGTTTTCGCAAAATTTATAGCGTTTACAAGATAAGGGATAGTTTTATTGCATTTTTATTAATTTTTTTTTTTTTTTTACTACTAATGGCGGCGATCAGCGATTTTTTTTTTTTTTTTTTTTCGTGACTGCGACATTATGGCGGACACTTCGGACAATTTTGACACATTTTTGGGACAATTGTCATTTTCACAGCAAAAAAATGCATTTAGATTGCATTGTTTACTGTGAAAATGACAGTTGCAGTTTGGGAGTTAACCACAAGGGGGCGCTGTAGGGGTTATGTGTTCCCTGTGTGTGTTTACAACTGTAGGGGTGTGTGGCTGTAGGTGTGACGTCATCGATCGCGTCCGCCTATAACAGGGATGATGCGATCGATGCTGCGGCCACAGTGAAGCACGGGGAAGCCGTGTTTACACACGGCTCTCCCCGTTCTTCAGCTCCGGGGACCGATCGTCGCACTACAGCGGCGATCGGGTCCGCGAGTCCCACTGTCACGGAGCTTCGGACCGGGTCACGGGAGCGCGCCGCGGGCGCGCGCCCGTGACCCACAGCTGGGTACTAGAACCGACGTAAATATACGTCGATGTGCCCAGCGGTGCCATTCTGCCAACGTATATGTGCAGGAGGCGGTCCTTAAGAAGTTAACTGCTTTTCAATGGTGATTTTGATGTGACTTTACACTCTCTGGCACTCAAGTAGCATCAAAGTAGCGCAGGAAACTTTATGTCCAAAGTCGCATGTTGGTGTTAAGGGCTGGGGTAAATGATGGGGTTAAGGGTTATCAGTTATTGTCAGGGTTAGATCAATAACCCTAATGGTTACCTGTAACTCTAAGCCTAGCTCTAAGGCCCCTTTCACACGTCCGCTCCGTTCGTCCACTCATTACAAGTGCATCGATAATGCATCCGCTAACGTCCGCAAGATCCGCATCCGTTTTTTTGGACGGAAGAATGTCCTATTTTTCTTCCATCCGGCAGATCGGATGCAAACGGACAGACGGTCCGTTTCCATCCGATTCCCCATAGGGGATAGCGGAGGAGAGACAGGGCAGTCCCTGCACAGTGTGAGCCGACGGACACACGGAGCGGACCGAAAAACGGACCGCTCCGTGTGAAAGAGGCCCAACTCTAAACCTAACCTCAACACCTAACTCTAACATGCGATTTTGGACACAAAGGTTTTTGCTTTACTTTGATGGTGCATAAATGCCAAGAGTGTAAAGTCCCATCAAAGTCCTGCACCATGAATAGAACTGTCATACTTTTCTGTTGGCCAGAAAGTAAATGCATCAAAATGCAGCGCAAATGGAAAAATACATAAACCATAACCTGCATAGATGTGTACCTAGCCTAACTACCTGTTTGGGGAAACATTTTAAATTGATGGGTTTTATTTTGCCGGAATGCTTCCCTCCGGCTGTGTTCCCCATAGTCAAATCTCCATTGCTGGTTGTGCCTGTCCCTTTAATACTCCTGGCTGTGTTCATTGCACTCAGAATTCCCCTCCTGGTTTGGTCCCCTGGTGTTATAACCATCCTCTGTCAATAGGTTACACATACATCTGCCTTTTTGTTTCATTTTTTTTGCGGACCCATTCGTAATTAATGAGTGGGTTTGAATGGTGACTCGTCATTGAACTCAATTCTTGTTCATTATTATGCCATGTGTGGCCAGTCACTGTACCTGTCACAAAATTACAGCAGATTCATTCTGAAGGGGATTAATGTACAGAAATAACACTCGATTAATAACCCTGTTGAAATTGTTGATAAATTTGTGAGTTACAAAAGATTAATGGTGGCAATTAATGTGGCTGCTATGATAAATGCCCCCCTCTGAGTAGTAAACCATACCATAATCTGCTGCATGAGAGGCAAAGAACTTGGCGCAATCAGCAAAAATTCATGAAAGAATGAAAGAAATTAAAACATACAGTATATACTTCTATACAACAAAAATGAATGAAGCCTGTTTGAAGGGGTGGTATAGTCCAAACATAGCAGTAGCCCAAGTGTTGTTTTGTTTCTGTACTACTTGCGTACATTACGTCTGTAGGCTGTTCAGCTTTATCATCCAATAGCTGATGATTATTGAAATGCATATGAATTTGGTGTTCTGTTTTTTCCTTATTACGTGAATACTTTCATTTTTAAAATGTCAATATTATAACCGGAGTATATGATACAGTATGCCATTTAGTTGTTTGCTTAAGACCCATGGCTAATAATAAATATATGCCCTGTATTGCAAATTTGTTTTGAATTGTGTCTTTGTTGTGCAGTACATAGCCTGCTATGGCTCAGATGTGTTTTTTCCTGAGTAAGCTTCTAGTTTTACCAACTCTTTTTAAAGGGTCACTAAAGGAAAAACATATTTTTTTTTTGCTGAAATGACGGTTTACAGGGTATAGAGACATACAAGTTAACTGATTCCTTTTCAAAATTATTAAAAATAGATAAAAAATTAATAATATAATGTGCCTGCAGTTTAGTTTCACTTTAAAACTGGCTTCATGTTTCTGTGAAGTAGAAAGAGACACACAGAACAAAAACAAACAAATACAGGGCAGTGTTTTGTTTTAAAATGAATCTGATTGGTTCTGGGAAGTTTTAGACACAGTAATGACAACTTGGACCACAGTGAGAAAGCTCCCAGTACTGTGGTTATAAGGAAACAGACAAGCAGGAAGTGTGGAGATCAGAGCAGGATTACAGCAACATCAAAGCAAAAAAAACGAACAATGAGGACATGAAACCAGTACTGCAGTAAGATAAAGGAAGCTATTTAGCTAAAAAAAAAAAAAAAAAAAAAAAAATCCTTTAGTGATCCTGTAAGCTCTGTTCACTCTGATGCTCTGAAAATTACATCAAAACTAATCCAAGGCTTTTACTGTACTGATTATACAGTAAAAGAAAACCATCCGGGGACTTTCCCCACATTTCTACTATGGGAAATGCAGGGATATTGCTTTGCAAAGCACTTCTGAAGCACAGTGGCAAAGACTCGGCGAGGCCACAGGATTTTAAGTGCAGTAAATATGAAGTAATGAACACCAGTGTTGCTCATCTTACTTTAAAAAAGTAATTAGTTACAGTTACAAAAAAATTCTCAGAAAAAGTAATTGCGTTAGTGACTCAGTTACTACATTGAAAAAGTAATTAGTTACTCAGCAAAGTAACTGATTTTTTTTTTAATATTCTACAATGCTTTATTGTGAAGCAGATGACGAGTGCTTGCCAGGGAACAATAAGTTAATACTCCAAGACAAAAGAATGCCAGATCCTTAAGAGAAGAAAACCGGAAACAAATGGTGATCTTGTGTATATCCCAGCCTAGGTGCAACCGTCCCATCATGTATGTGCAGCTAATAGGATTTAAAACTAGGGCTTTTACTGATCAAAATTTTTGTGTTCGATTAATCGTTTATTTTTTTAATCGATTAATCGACTAATTTTGATTAATTATAACGCACATACAGATCCAACTACTTTTAGCTGATCTCCTTGCAGGCAGATACCGATACCAACCACTGGAAAATGAATAGCAGGATGCAAAAAACGCACAAAGGCAGCGCTCGATGGGAATAGCATTAAAACTTTTATAGTCTTCAAGTAAGTAACAAAATAAATATTGCACTGGAGATAAAATCGATGTAACTACATAAACTGTAAAAATGGTGCAAATAATACCAAACGGTACCAAAAGTAGTCATAAAAACATGTAGCTAAGTCTGATACTGGTATAAAAATGTGTACAACGATACCACTGCTGAATCGAGATGAGGAGGGGTTAACATCAGTCCGTCGGCATGTAGTTGTGCTGTGAAGGAAACTATCATAATTCCCAGTGGATGGTTGTAGAATCCCAGGTTGATAGAGGGAAGTGATAGAGGGAAGTGTAACAGCCCTTGCGTGTGGCAGATAGTAAGGTCCCGCCAGCATGCAGATATGAAGGCACAGCAAAGGAGCCCTTCAGATGGGCACGGCAAGCCCTGCTGGTGGCCGTGACATCACCAGATCTCCGACGAAACTCCCTGAAGGCCCAGAAACCGGCGGAGAGGTGAGTACCAATGAAAAGAATTTTAATCGATCAAAAATATTTTGATCGATCAAAAAAATTAAAGTTAATTTGCACAGCCCTACTTAAAACCCTTATCCATCTGCTACATATTACATCCAAATTATAAGCTGCATTAAAATGTAGGTTTATAATATACATTCCCTTGACGTTTACAGAGTCTGTAATTTTTAAAATCTTATATTAGGCTTTATTAGAATTTTCTATAGTTTATTGTTTATTATTTTATTTATCTTTTATATAAGCCAGGGGTCCTCAAACTACGGCCCTCCAGTTGTTCAGGAACTACAATTCCCATCATGCCTAGTCATGTCTGTGAAGGTCAGAGTTTTACAATGCCTCATGGGACGTGTAGTTCCGCAACAGCTGGAGGGCCGTAGTTTGAGGATCCCTGATATAAGCTTTATTAGATGCAAGGGATCTGGAATGGGGATGTCAGATTTTTCTTTGTTGTCTGATGAAGAGATGAAATCACTGACCAAAAATAACCTGCTGATCATTGGTCTGTATAGGTGTCCTGCACTTACCATGTTGACCACTAGATGTCGCTGTGTACACTGTGTTGTATAGGGAGCGTTTGTTCTGTGGAACATTTTGTTCCGGCCATGTGTTCCCCGGATCATTGATCAGGTTACGCACACAGTGTGTGTGATCGATGTGAGTTGTTCCCCGGTAATAGGTCAATGTGAGGCGGGTGGGGCTCATTGTATCCAGGGCTCCTTGCGATTGAGAGTTTTCAGACCGCTGTGACAGGAACATGATTCTAAAGCGGAGTTCCACCCATATTTATGTTCACAGCGCCGGCAGAAGCAATTACTCTGCTGCCATCTAGTGGCGGTAGATGTAATTGCAGTAATGGCGCCCAAGTAATGGGAACTGCGTTACCATGAGGGGAAGAGTAATCAGGTAGATTACTCGTTACTCTCAAAAGGGGCTGCGTTAGGTAACTGCGTTTTCTGTAACTCCGTTACTTACAACACTGATGAACACACCTGATGAAATGGTAAATATGCATTAGTTGCACTAAGTGTTGAGGCCTTATTTATATGGCTGAAAAATTGTGTCCAAGAGACATAGGGGTTTACTAAAGTTAGAGAGGGCAAAATTTGTCACAATTCTGCAGAGCGATCAATCAGCTTCCAGGTTTTATTAGATGTATTGAGAAAAAAATGCCTCATCTCAAAACTGACAAGCGCTCTTGGTGCAATAAAACAGACCAGAAATAATGTATACATATAAAAAAATGTATATATAAAAAATGCCAACCCTTATGGTGTGAGCTGCTACCTAAAATAGGTTTTATACAAAACAAAAAAACAATTGTATATAGGATAAGTCACATATGACCCAGGCAGCACTTGTACATATAAAAGTTCTTCACAGAACAAATGTAGTATAATCAATAAATGTCTGTCCTGTGAGGTCCGTGAACAGAAATGTAGATGTGCGTTTTTATATACAAGAAAAAAACAAGTCCTTAAATCCTTTAGATAGAATTCCTGCTGAAGCCAAAAAAATGACACCTCCACACGTGCACTTAATTGGAAAGGAGGGGATAGGAATTCCCTCTTGGTTCAACTCTTACCAGAGAAAGCTATGATAACAGCATGTGTGTCACTGGTTAGAAAGGCAATCCACCTGGGTATCTCCAATCCCTGCTCGATCCCGGTTAGCCACTCTGATCACTCAGTGATTTAAAAGGAAAAAAAGTCTTATATCACATAGAGTCAGCTTCAGGGTAACATCGCATCGTTTTGTCCGGCACCTGCTAATCAGCGAGAAGAGACACAGAACAGAGCTCTGCCTATGTAAACAAGGCAGAGCTCAAAACTGCTATGCTCCCTATACTTATTCCTGTCTGTGGCATATGATACTAAGCCAACCCACTCGTTGGATAAGTGGAAGGCGGATATCCCTGCCTTGGGGTAGAGGAATGAGAAGACTGTCTCCTCAAAAAAAAAAAGGCAGCAGGAATGTGATGATTTTGTTTACCTGCAAGGTAGGGAAAACAGCATATAGTAAACACAAAAACAGTGGTTAGACACACATTTTGGTTAGGATAGGTTTTATAGCAGAAAGTAAAAAATATTGGTGTTTTAAAAATGAAATAAAAAAAATTGTCTTTTTTTGTTTATAGCGCAGAGAATTAAACCCAGAGGTGATCAAATACCACCATTCATTTATGTACAGCATTGCATAACCACCCGATTGTTAACCACTTCAGCCCTGGAAGAATGTGCCCCCCTTTCTGACCAGAGCACTTTTTGCAACTCGACAGTTTAGACTGATATGTATTTTTCTACATATTTTTGGTAAAAAAAATCACAGTAGGCGTATATTGATTGGTTTGTGCAAAAAAATATAGCGTCTACAAAATAGGGGATAGAATTATAGCATTTTTTTATATATATATATATATATATATATATATATATATATATATATATATATATATATATATATATATATATATATATATATTTTTTATTAGTAATGGCGGGGATTTGCAATTTTTATTGCGACTGCTACATTTATGGCGGACACATTGGACACTTTTGATGTTATTTTGAGACCATTGTCATTTATACAGCGATCAGTGCTATAAAAATGCACAGATTACTGTGTAAATGACACTGGCAGGGAAGGGGTTAACCAGTAGGGGGCGCGGAAGGGGTTAAGTGTGTCCTAGGGAGTGATTCTAACTGGGGGGGATGGGCTACCAGTGACATGACCGTGATCACTGCTCCCGATGACAGGGAGCAGTAGATCGCTGTCCTGTCACAAGGAAGAAAAGAGAAATGCATTGTTTACACAGACATCCCCCTGTTCTGCAGCTCCGTGACATAATCGCGGGCACCCGGCGGACATTGAGCCCACAGGACCCGCGGTCACACTCACAGAGCTCGCGGCGCGAACCCGCAATCACGTGATTTAAAGGGATCGAACAGGTACATCCATATGCGCAGCCGTGCCATTCTGCCGATGTAAATAGTCATGCAGCGGTCGGCAAGCGGTTAAACCAATGCAGTGCTGTATCACAAAAAATGGCCTGGTCATGAAAGGGGGGGGGGGGTTTATTAGCACCTATAAAAGTGTTTAACCATTAGGCTGCTTTAAAACTGATCTGCGGATGCAGTACAGCTGCGGCTTTCCTGCAGGCTAGCTGCGTTTTGCTATTATATCTTGTGGGTGCAGTGCACTTTCTGGATTTGGGAGTTTTTGTGTGCTTTCAGAAAGTGCGCCATACCCAGGTAACCTCAGCACATCACTGTGAAAGCAACTTTACAAGGGGCTCAGGACAGTAAGGGTTTGTTTACATTTGTGGTTTGGGGGGGTGTAGCGTCTCCCTACCCCATGCTCCAGGTGGCCCATGCGGCCTCCCTATCATATTTTGTTTTACACTTGGACAGAAGGGGCAATAGGGCACAGAATATACATAAACAAATCCTCTCCATGTTCCTTCTGCAATCACTGAAAGCCAGCTTCTTCATGATAAATGTTCATTATGCTTTAAAAAAAAACAAAAAAAAACTTTTAAACCATTTAATTTAATTGTGTCTCTCGCTCTCTAAAAGGTTAAAGGGGTTGTAAAGGAATTTTTTTTATTATAAGAAGCATCCTTTACCTGCATACATTCCTCTTTTCACTTCCTCATTGTTCGTTTTTGCTCAGAAGTTGCTCTATTTCTTCTCTGTTCTGTTCACTTCCTGCTTGTCAGATTTTACTGACCACCGTGATGGGAGGCTTTACTGTGGTGGTCAGTAACGTGCTCGCCCCCTCCTGGGAACTACATCTGTGTGGCAGGACGCTCTCTACGTGTTAGAGACTTCAAGGAGGTGTGAATTACTGGGCGTGCCACAATGCGTACTGGGAAATGTAGTTCTTACATGAACGAGCGATGCAAACCAGGAAGTGAATGAGAGAACAGAAACTAGAACGCCGGAGGTGATATAGATGAAGGAATTCATTAGGTATTTACTTGTTTTTTAACAGAATCATTACACTATTCTGTCTGTCTACCTTGCAGACATTAATTTTAGCCCAAAAAAAAAATTCCTTTACAACTCCTTTAACCTCTTGCCGACCGCGCTATAGCAACAATACTGCTAGTCGGGTTGTTTTGGGACGCTTGCGGAAGTGTTCATGCTCGCCGGGTCCACAGGACCCGACGCATCACGGTAAAGAGCCAATGATGGCGGCTCTTCACCACCTGATCACTCCCTCCAATGAGGAAGCAGTCAAATGTAAACAAAAAAAGTCATCCTGAGGTCTTCTCTTCTCTCCTCACACCGATACAGCGTGTGAGGAGAGAAGTGATTTTTTACAAGTGAGTGATCGTATATTGTGCCAGCAGTGCCACTACACTACCCATCAGTGCCCCTACAGTCCCCATCTGTGCCACTTCAGTGCCCATTGGTGCTGCTAGTGTCTGTCAGTGCCACTACAGTGCTCATCAGTGCCACTACTCTGCCCAGTGCTCATCGGTGCTGCCAGTGTCCATCTTTGCCACTACACTGCTCATCAGTGCCCATCGGTGCCACCAGTGCCACTACAGTGCTCATCAGTGCCGCCAGTGTCCGTCAGAGCCACTACCGCGCCCAGTGACAATACAGTGCTCATCGGTGCTGCCAGTGTCCATCAGTGCTCATCAGTGCCCCATCAGTGCTGCCAGTGTCCGTCAGTGCTCCATCAGTGCTACACCAGTGCCACTGGTGTCCATCAGTGCCACACCAGTGCCCATTTGTGCGGCCAGTGTCCATCAGTGCTCCATCAGTGCCACTACAGTGCCCATTGTCACTACAGTGCTTATCGGTGCCACCAGTGCCCATCGGTGCTGTCAGTGCCCAGTGCCACATTAGTGCCATCAGTACCACATCAGCGCCACTATAGTGCTCATCAGTGCCACTAGAGTGCCCAATAGTGCCCATAAGTGAGTGCTTATCAGTGTCAGTTCCCATCAGTGCACCTTCAGTACCCATCAGTGCACCCTCATTAGACCAGCCTCATCAGCACCCATCAGTGCAGCCATATCTGTTTGTTTCCCTACCATAATTTGTCACCCCAGCCCACAGTAACCAATATGGCAAAAAAGTTTACCGCTGAGGAGGCATACCAGCATATGTGCTTGACCGACGAGAGCAGCGGGGAGCTCTCTGATTCTGATTCAGAATATGAACCGGTTGTAAGCAGTGGGTCTTCTACAGATTCAGAGGAAGAGCAAAGTGTGCCCATGAAACGAAGACGTATTGACATGGAGCAGCAGGCTACCACAAGTAGCGCTGTGGCGTCAACCAGCAGCTCAGTGCGATCCACCAGAAATGCAGTGGCATCAACCAGCAGCTCAGTGCGATCCACCAGAAATGCAGTGGCATCAACTAGCAGCTCAGTGCCATCCAGAAGAAATGAAGTACCACTGCAGCAAAGGCCAAGAACCAGCAGAGTGTCATCTCGGCCCCAAAGGGTTAGGACCCATGCCAGCCTTCCCTATGCCCTTGAAAACCCTATGTGGCTTCCCCCCAATTCAGGAGCAGCAAACATCCCCCCTTTCACCGCCCAGCCAGGTGTTCAGGTGAACACAGAGAACTTTGCCCCTATTGATTTTTTTTCATTTAGTTTTTACCCAAGACCTATTATCCTCTATCGTGGCCCAGTGCAACCTCTATGCACAACAATTTATAACGGACAACCCTGATTCAAGTTACGCCCGTCCCTATGAATGGAGAGCATTGACAGTGGAGGAATTTAAATTATTTTTAGGCCTAACATTTAACATGGGGCTCACCAAAAAAAATGAATCATACTCATATTGGTCCAAAAAACCCATCCACCACATGCCAATCTTTTCATCCACTATGTCAAGAACCAGATACCACATGATAATGCGTTTCCTCCATTACAATGACAACACCCAGTGCCCTCCCCGAAATGACCCATCACATGACAAATTATTTAAAATTCGGCCACTTCTAAATTTTTTCTCTGAGAAATTTACCCAGTTATTTGTCCCCGACCAAAATATTTCCGTGGATGAGTCATTGGTCCACTTCACAGGCAGGCTTGGCATCAAGCAGTATATACCAAACAAAAGGGCCCGACATGGGGTTAAGTTCTACAAGCTATGTGACCGGGTGACGGGGTACGTCTACGCCTTCCGGGTGTACGAAGGGAAGGACACCCAACTGCATCCCCCTGAATGTCCAGAATATATTGGAGCCAGCAGAAAGATTGTTTGGGATCTTGTATATCCACTCTTTGGAAAGGGTTACCACCTTTATGTGGATAATTTCTATACAAGCTTGCCCCTCTTCCGCAACCTTCACCAGCGTGTGGTACAGTGCGACCCAATAGGAAGGGTTTCCCGCAAAGGCTTGTTATGGAAAGACTGCAAAAAGGGGAGACGGCGTCTTTGCAGAATGAAGAAGTATTGGCTATCTGGTGGCGGGACAAACAAAACGTCCACATGCTCTCAATGATACATGATGACACCCACGTAGAAATCCTCAGAAGAAACGGCCCTATCCAAAAACCACAATGTGTTCAAGACTAAAATTTGTTCATGGGGGGAGTCGATTTCAATGATCAGATGCTCGAACCCTATCTTTCCACAAGAAAAAGCCGCCATTGGTATAAAAAAAGTCTCCATAAATCTTTTCCGTTTGGCCATTTACAACACTTATGTAATTTACAGTAAATCTACAAGGACCCCCTTTTCTTATCTCCATTACCAAGAAGAAATTATCTCCTGCCTTTTGTACCCTGAAGACTCACCAGATGGCATTCGCTCTGATTGCGTGAGCAGACTCTATGAACGACACTTTATTGAGAAAATCCCCCCCCATGAATCAGGCCGAAAACGTCAGAAGAGATGCCGGGTGTGCACCAAAGAAGGAACTAGAAGAGACACTACATATTATTGCCCTGATTGTCCTTCTCAATCAGGCCTTTGTTTGAGTCAATGTTTCCGCCGTTGCCATACTTTTCTAGATTATTAGGAAAGTATGGTAAACGTAATTGTCATTTACGGCCACACCTCTTATGCCACTGTACATACCGATGCCTGCTCCTGAACTGACCCTGGCCTGTTATACGACTACGCTTCTGCCCAACGCTAAACTATACCTACTCTGCCTGCTCTGGAACTGACCCTGGCCTGTTATACGACTACGCTTCTGCCTAATGCTAAACTGTACCTACTTCTGCCTGCTCTGGAACTAACCCTGGAATGTTTTACCACGTTTTTTGCCTGCCTCTTGGATTGATCTTTTTCCCTGCTATGCTAGTGGGAACACAGGGTCTCACATATGTGAGGGGCTCCAGAATTGTTTTTCTGGATGAAAAAAATACATTTTTAGTTTTCTCATTCCCAGATTAGGGTCTGGTTGCCCGGAGGCTTCAAAGAGATTTGGGTGGGAGAAGCCCCAACCCTGTCCCCTTTGTTTCCTGGCCTGCTACTTGGACCATGTTCCTGCTTACTACCAGGACCAATATTTTGGCACTGCTGGCAATGTTTCTACTTGCACTGGCCCTGGAGTATATATGGACAGTATCCCTGCCTGTACCGACTATGGACAATATTCCTGCCTGCTGCCTGGACAATTCCATTCACTGTCGCTGACCACGTCACTGCATGCTGCCTGGATCAGGGCTCTCCTCCTGTGGACAATTGCACTACTAAAACCACAGGTAATCCTTTTTTTTTTTTTACCCATTGCTCAGCAGAATGTATTTTAGGGTGTAATTCTTGGTATGTACATGCTGTGTTAGAAATATGAAGGGCCTTCAAAAATGTGATAGATTGTAAGGAAATTGGATGTGTAATTTGTGTCCCTACAACACCTGATGGTGCTTCTTGGATGTTGGGTCTCTATATGGCCACGCTATGTAAAAGTCTCACACATGTGGTATTGCCATACTCAGGAGGAGCAGCAGAATATATTTTGGGGTGTAATTTTGGCTATGTACATGCTATGTGTTGGAAATATCCTATACATGGACAACTTTGTGTAAAAAAAAAATGCATTTACATTTTTTTTTCTACATTTTCCAAAAACATTGGCAAAAAAAATAACTGTTCAAAAGACTCATTATGCCTCATAGATTATACGTTTTGGGGTGTTAGCTTTCCAAAATGGGGTCACTTTGTGGGCGTTTCCATTGTCCTGGTGCTCCAGGGCCTTCAAAAGTGTAATAGGTGGTTGAGAGATTAGATGTGTGATTTATGCTAGAATGCTTGAAGTTGCTACTTCTGTGTTGGGCCTCTGTATGTGGCCACGCTGTGTAAAAGTCTCACACATGTGGTATCGCCATACTCCGGAAGAGCAGCAGAATATATTTTGTGGTGTCTTTTGTAGGATTATACATGCCATGTGAGAGAAATAACCTGTTATAATGACAATATGGTGTGAAAAAAAAAAAATCAGAATTTTGCAAAGAATTGTGGGAACAAATGACAACTTCAAAAAATTAACTATGCCTCTTACTAACTACCCTTGGAATGTCTACAAAAAGGGGTCATTTGGGGGGTATTTGTAATTTACTGACTTGTTAGGGTCTCAAGAAATGAGAGAAGCTGTCAGTACTTCAGATGTGATCAAATTGTTCAATTTTCCGAAATTGGTACCATAGCTTGTAGACCCTATAACTTTCACCCAGACTAAATAATATCCCAATTTTTAATTTTATTTTTACCAAAAATATGTAGAAGTATACATTTTAGTCCAAATTTATGAGGAAAAAATACTTTTTTGCAAAATGTTATGATAGAAATGAAGAAAAATTCATTTTTTTTTTCATTTATAGCGAAAAAAATAAAAACCGCAGAGGTGATCAAATACCACCAAAAGAAAGCTCTATTTGTGGGGAAAAAAAAGGACAAAAATTTCATTTGGTTACAGTGTTGTATGACTGAGTTATTGTCATTCAAAATGTGAGAGCACCGAAAGCTGAAAATTGGTCTGGTTAGGAAGGGTGTTTAAGTGGTTAAGCACCCCTTCTCTGTGCTTGCTGCTGGTGGGAGGTGCTGATTCACATCAAATAACATAACATCTTCTGGTGTTTCTTGATACTTTACTTTGGATTTTACATCTGACTTTTATATTTTAAGTTGTTGTGATTATTGTCATACCTGAAACGCTACTCTAGATATATGTGCGTGTATGTGTATAATATAAAATATACTTCCATCTATTCAGTATGTACAAGATACATACATGCTGTATATATTTGAATAGGTAGGATATTCAAACATTTGCAGACAGACGTTCCAACTATAAATAACTGTATTTAACCACTTAAGGACCCCCGCACGCACATATACGGCCACAGAATGGCACGTACAGGCACAAGGGCGTAAATTTACGTCCCCGCCTGAGTGCGGTTCAGGGGTCCCATCGGGACCCCCTCCGCGGCGTGCGGGGGTCCCCCTACCTCTGGGAGCGATCCGGGATCTGCGGGCGGATGTCCGTGATATCCGCCCCCCCGCAATCGCTCCCAGCCAATGGGAGCGCGCTCCCAGCCTGTCACTTCCTCCTCCTGTGTTTACACAGGAAGGAGGAAATGATGTATTCTCTCATCGCAGCGCTGTTTCCCAGCGCTGCTGATGAGAGAAGACATCACAAGTAAGTGTGCACCAACACAACACTGACACACACTCACATAGGCATATTAACCCCTTGTGATCGCCCCCCCCACCCCCCTGTCACAGTGTTACTGAATGCAGTGATTTAATCACTGCATTTAGTGTCAGTGTGACAGGCAGTGTAAAAAACAGTTAGTGTTAGGTTCAGGATAGCCCCCCCACCCCCCCTAATAAAGTTTTAACCCCCTGATCACCGCCCTAGTTAACCCTTTCACTCCCTATTGCCAGCGTCACTAAGCGATCATTTTTCTGATCGCTGTATTAGTGCCGCTGTTCCCGCTAGGTAGCTATTTTTTTTTATTGCGATTTTTTTTTTTTTTACTAAAGACATGTGGCTAAATACATTTTGGCCTAAATGTTTGACTAAAATTTAGTTTATTTGATTTTTTTTTTAACAAAAAGTAAAAAATAGTGTTTTTTTTTCAAAAATGTCGCTCTATTTTTGTATATAGCGCAAAAAATAAAAATCGCAGAGGTGATCAAATACCACCAAAAGAAAGCTCTATTTGTGGGAAGAAAAGGACGCAAATTTTGTTTGAGAGCCACGTCGCACGACCGCGCAATTGTCAAAGCGACGCAGTGCCGAATCGCAAAAACACCTTGGGTCATTTACCAGCGTATTGGTCCGGGTCTTAAGTGGTTAAAAAAACAATAAAGGAATTCAAAGTTATCCACTAGAAATGTGAAGGGGGTGCAAAACTGACTTTTTAATTAGAACCTTTTTTTTTGTCCGAAAGCATTATAAGAAAATGTACTTTTAATGAGTATCCTCTTAACGGGGCATGCCAAACCAGAAAACGAAGAACCATACAGAACAGAAACTGACATGACTGCGTTTGTGGGTTTTATTTGCAAATCAAATCTAATTAAGTCCTCCAGTGCAATGAAAATGGCATCATGCATCTTGCCAGAAAGAAGGGTAATTAGACAGAGCAGTCCAATAAAGAGCTGATGTCTATAATGTTACACCATGCTTCCCAGGGAGGGGGAAGTGTCTTCACCTGGGGAGCTCTGAATCAACATTATTGCACTTTAGCACTTTATTCAGCTGATCTCACTAATGAGCTTTCTTACTATTTAGATGCATGATTTGCCATGCTTCAAGCCTTTGCTGGATTTGTTTACAAATAGATTCACATCAACAGCAGAATTTTAAACTGGTTTGAACTGTAAAATGCAACCTTATTACTAAATGGATCTGATCTGGTTGCAGGAAGAGTGTGCGTTGTCCCACATGTATTCTTGAAGGCTGATTATTCATCATATGTCATTTGCAGGAAATGAAGCTCTTTGAAAATCCTAATTACCTAATATGAATAAAGAAATGTACATGATTTGACAAACCCAGTCAGAAGACGGGGATCTCATTTTTACAGATCTCATGTTTGGCTGGAAATATGACAACAAGCACCCACAAATATACATGAGTGCCCCATTGACAATATTTTTAAAGTGGCTGAATTAAAACTGGACTCAAGCCACCAAGAATTTTAATATGTTAAGACATGGTAGTATTCCTATACGATGTGTTTTTTTTATTTTTCTTATTATAGATTGCTGATTTACCTAAATCAGTAAAAAAAATAAAAAGTTAATAGTTTTTTATACATCCTCTTCTGACACAGCGCCAAATTTGAATGATACCAGCGCTGGTGTCTGACAAGTCGTGATTTACAAAACAGCCCGTAATGATGATTCAGCCCTTTTTGCTCATTACAGCTGCAGCCTCATCACAGGAATGTCTTGTGAATTCCAATGTGATGGATACATGACACCCGTATTGATGTAAATCATAGCTGGCACTGTGTCACCAGGTACTGATATAACCTATTTTTTTTTCCTTTTTTCTTTATTTGCAGATAATTACTTGAGTATTTTGCCCCCTCCATTACCAGGCCATCAGTTTTAGTGCTATGATAGTTTGACTGACAAATCATTTAATCATGTACCCAAACAATTATTATGACTGATAGAGCTTTTTTTTTGGTGGTTTTAAAAAATAAGTGTGTGATTTCAAAATAACAAATACCTAGGTGGATTCAGCATGTGCAAAATGTGGTTATTTTGCAGGTATTTCTATTGTCCTAGTGCTACTGATCCTACAAAAATGTGAGAAGAATTTAGAAAATTAAAAAAATAAGCACCTTTTTTGCAGGTAAAAAAGCACTGCACTCGGCAGATCGTGGTTGCTATTCAGGGCTCTTGCAGACAATGTGTAAGCTGTTTTGCCATACATCATACGGCCAAGCAGTTACACACTGGTAGGAAGCATCAATGAACTACCACAGCGCCGTGGAAGTTACATAGTAGAGGTTGAAAAAAGGCACCATTGCATCCAGTTCAACCTGTGTGTGTGCGCATTTGTTAATCGTACATTGTATATCCCTGTATGTTGTGGTTAAGGTACCCATCTAATAGTTTTTAGAAATTATCGTTGCCCCCCCCCACCGATACCACTGCTTGTGGAAGAGAATTCCACATCCTTGCTGCTCTGACAGTAAATAACCCTCCAAGCAGTTTAAGGTTAAACTGCTTCTCTTCTAATTTAAGTGAATGGCCACATGTCTTTTTAAATTCATTTTCACTGAAAAGTTTGTTCCCTGTGCTAGGGTCACCTGTACAGTATTTGTACATCGATATATCCCCTCTCAAGCGTCTCCTCTCCAGAGAGAATAAGTTCAATGCTTATTGTCTTTCCCCATAGCTGAGATCCTCCCAGTCCGTTAATTAGCTTTGTTCCCATTCTCTGGACTCTCTGCAGTTCCAGCACATCCCTCCTGAGGACTGGTGCCCAGAACTGGACGGCATACTCCAGGTGTAGACAGAGTTTTGTAGAGTGGGAGAATTATATTTTTTTCTCTGGAGTGAATCCCATTTTTAATGCATGCCAATATTCTCTTGGCTTTTCTTGCAGCAGCTTGGAAGCATTGCATGCCATTGCTCAGCCTGTCATCTACTAGGATTCTCCAGAGGTACTCCCCCTTGCGAGCAAATTCACATTTTTGGCAAGCAAATTAATGTATATACATTTTTCAACATTAAACCTCATTTGCCATGTAGTTGCCCATCCCATTCAATTGTTTAAGCCTTCTTGTAAAGTTTTCACATCCTACGTAGAAGTTATTGCCTTGCTTCTGATTCTGGCCAAAATGAGAATCACGATTTTTTTGCTAGAATGAAGATCACCATTCTCACGGCGTAAAATCATTTACATTTATACAATAGAAAAAATGGGCAAATTTTACTGGCTATTTTTTTTTAATTCATTCAACTATTTTTCCCATTTAACCACTTAAGGACCGGACCAATATACTGCTAAATGACCCAAGGGGTTTTTACAATTCGGCACTGCGTCGCTTTAACAGACAATTGCGCAGTCGTGCAAAATTGGCTCCCAAACAAAATTTGCGTCCTTTTCTTCTCACATATAGAGCTTGCTTTTGGTGGTATTTGATCGCCTCTGCGATTTTAATTTTTTGCGCTATATACAAAAATAGAGCGACATTTTTGAAAACAAATTAATATTTTTTACTTTTTGTTATAAGACAAATCAAATAAACTACAATTTAGTCAAGCATTTAGGCCAAAATCGCAATAAAAAAAAATAAATATAAAAGTGAATTTGCGCAAAAAAACACACATCAATCCATATCAAACATAAGTGATATAAATATAAATATAGTGAAAAAGTAGAAAAAATCAATTAAATAGAATAGAAAAGTCCATATGTGTTGGAAAAGTCCATGTAATGCAAGCGTGCAGTGCACAAAAATAACTTTCAGTGAAGCTGTAAAGCTGGCGATAAAGTGCTAGTGCTCCTCCGTGCATTCAGCCTCTCAGGCCTCTCACCTTAGTGGCATATATAAATGCCGTGATAATAAGTCGTGCCACTCCCAACACACAGCCTCACAGGCCTCTCACCTCCAAGTAGAACAATATAAGCCTCCAAACAAATCCTCTGGGTAAATTCAAAGATAGTGGGCGACACCAGGAGCTATTCAATCATCTCTATGTCTTGTAGTACCCCTTCGCTGTATCAATACATATGAATCTATAGATAAGGATAAGCCCATCCTTATCTATAGATTCATATGTATTGATACAGCGAAGGGGTACTACAAGACATAGAGATGATTGAATAGCTCCTGGTGTCGCCCACTATCTTTGAATTTACCCAGAGGATTTGTTTGGAGGCTTATATTGTTCTACTTGGAGGTGAGAGGCCTGTGAGGCTGTGTGTTGGGAGTGGCACGACTTATTATCACGGCATTTATATATGCCACTAAGGTGAGAGGCCTGAGAGGCTGAATGCACGGAGGAGCACTAGCACTTTATCGCCAGCTTTACAGCTTCACTGAAAGTTATTTTTGTGCACTGCACGCTTGCATTACATGGACTTTTCCAACACATATGGACTTTTCTATTCTATTTAATTGATTTTTTCTACTTTTTCACTATATTTATATTTATATCACTTATGTTTGATATGGATTGATGTGTGTTTTTTTGCGCAAATTCACTTTTATATTTATGCTTCACTTGTGTATAGTAAACACTATTAGTTTTTGCTGCAATCTGAGCATTGTTATATAGTCACATTGATTGTTTTTAGCGCGAAGGATTTCACAATTTTATTTAATAAAAAAAAATAGCTACCTAGCGGGAACAGCGACACTAATACAGCGATCAGAAAAATGATTGCTTAGTGACACTGGCAATAGGGAGTGAAAGGGTTAACTAGGGCGGTGATCAAGGGGTTAAAACTTTATTAGGGGGGGTATGGGGGCTGCCCTGGACCTAACACTAACTGCCTGTCACACTGACACTAAATGCAGTGATCAGTACCTATATGATCACTGCATTCAGTGACACTGTGACAGGGGGGTGATCGCAAGGGGTTAATGTGCCTGCGTGTACTGGTGTTAGTGTAGTGTTGTGCAGACTCAGCGGCGGTTGAAAAAAACGCAGAGATCACATCACTTCCCTCTTCCTGTGTTTACACAGGAGGAGGAAGTGCACTGCAGGGGGAGCGCGCGCATTGGCTGGGAGCGATCCGGAGGGGGCGGACAGAAACAAACAGCCTCCCCCTCAGCACGGATCGCTCCTACAGCAAACCAGACTGCCGCGTGTACCGGTGGGGGGTCCCGATCGGACCCCCGACCCACGTCAAGGCAGCCACATACAGGTACGTTGATGTGCCTGTCCGTGCCATTCTGCCGACGTAAATGTACATGCGGCGGTCTTTCAGTGGTTAAAAATACTTTATTCTCTAGGGTCACTACTAAAAAATGTGTGTGCGTATATGTATACACACACACACACACACACACACAATGTTTTGGGGGTTCTAAGTAATTTTCTAGCAAAAAAATATATATATATTTTAACTTGAAAAGAGCTGTCAGAAACAGGTTTGGTGTTTAAGTGGTTAAACATTCCTAATTTACATACAGAAGTCTATTCCTTTGATGTAAAAGTCAATGTGATACAATGTTTAGACTTAACATTCCACTGATAAAGAATGTTTTCAAAACTTGGCAGGCTGCCCAGACTTTGACTTTTGGCTGAGAGCAGAGAGGAAATTATTTTTATGTCAAAGATCGTGAAACCCTGTGTCAAGATCGCAAAAAAAATCAAAAAAAAATCGCAATAACGATTCTTGATGATTAATCGTGCAGCTCTACCGCAAATACTGAGATTAAGCCATTCATCCCATCCTCCAGATTGTTTATGAAAAAATTAAAAAAGGATTGGTCCCAGCATAGAACGCTGGGGGACCCCACTTTCCACACCAGACCATTCTGAGTACTCCCCATTTATCACCACACTTTGGACTCGCCTCTGTAGCCAGTTTTCAATCCAGTTACTCACCCTATGGTCCATGCCGACAGACCTTAGTTTGTGCAGTAAACGTTTGTGGGGAACTGTAACAAATGCCTTTGCAAAATCCAAATACACCACATCCAAAGGCCTTCTTTTATCTAGATGGCAGCTTACTTCATAGAAGGTTAATAGATTGGTCTGGCAAGAACGATTCTTCATGAATCCATGTTGATTACTACCAATGATACCATTTTCATTACTAAAATCTTGTATTTAGTCCCTTATCATCCCCTCCAATAGCTTGCAGATTATTGACGTTAGGCTAGCTGGTCTGTAGTTCCCCAGGCTATAGCTTGGCCCTTTTTTTAAATATTGATGCCATGTTGGCTTTTCTCCAATCAGCTGGTACCATTCCAGTCAGTAAACTGTCAAAAAAAATGAGGAACAATGGTATGGCTATCGCCTGACTGAAATCCTTAAGAACCCTCGGGTGCAAGCCATCTGACCATGGTGACCTATTTTATGTTAAGATTTTTAAGTCTGTTTCTAATTCTGTTCTCTGTTAACCATGAAAATTGTGACATGCTATGAAAATTAACATTACAGTCTTGGTCTCTGTCTTTTGTAACCAGATTTCCTTCATCATCTTTTTTGGGGCCAATATGATCTGGCCTCCCTTTCTTACTATTTATATACTTAACCACTTTAATATCAGGCACTTACCCCCTTCATGCCCAGGGCAGTTTTCAGCGCTTTCGCATTTTGAATGACAATTGCGCGGTCATGCAACACTGTACCCAAACTCAATTTTTTATAATTTTCTTCCCACAAATAGAGCTTTCTTTTGGTGGCATATGAGCATCTCTGCGGTTTTTATTTTTTGTGCTATAAACAAAAAAAGACCAACAATTAAAAAAAAAAAAAAAAAACGAATGGCACTGATAAGCGGCACTGATGGGCACAGACAGGTGGCACTGGATAGGCAGCGCTGATGAGGATCTACTTGCAGGCATAAATGAGTAGCATAACTGATGCGGCACTGACAGGCATTACTGATGGGGCACGGATTGGCACTGTTCATGGCATTATCCCTTTTATGGGCACTGGCAGGTGTTCTTTCTGAGGAACAGACTGGCAGATGATGGGCACATCTGATGAGGGCTATGCTGATAATCAATGTGCTGATTATTAGCACAGACCCCCCCCCCCCCCACTAACAGGGAGAGCCACCGATTGTCTCTCCCTGTCAGAGTGAACCGAGGAAAGCCATTTACCAGCACTTCCTGGTTCACACGATGTTCAGCTGTGATTGGTAAGAATGATTGATAAGAGGCTCCATACGACGATCGGAGTTGCGGTGTGTGTCAGACTAACACACAGCACCTCCGATTGCCGTGCTGCGCACCCCCGTGGGCTGATGCTGGCTTGTTATGCTAATCAAGTCATATGACGTCCGATCAGGATAACTAAACCGATTTGCTGTCGTCGTATTGCTATATGGTGGGCGGCAAGTGATTAAAGAATTTCTTTTTACTCTCCTCCGCTTCGTGTTGACTGCCTGGATTGCATCCTACATTTCTTCTTGCATTCTTTGTAAAGTCGTAATGCTAACAATGACCCCTCAGCTTTGTATTTTTCTTTAAGGCATTTTTCTTTGCTTTTATACACATTTTTACGTTGGAGTTGAGCCATCCAGGATTTTCATTGTCTCTTTTCATGTATTTCCCATTGGAATGCACTGGCCAATGCCTTATATTTAGTATGCTCTTAAACCACTCCCATTTTTCCTCCATGTTCTTTGTTCCTAGGATTTTATCCTATTTAATATTGTCTAGCAAAGAGTGCAGTTTAGGGAAGTTGTCTCTTTTGAAATTCAGTGTCTTACCCTTGTGCTTCCTATTTCTGTGATTTATACTGAGACTAATTGACCTGGTCGCTGTTTTGTAGGTTGTCCAGGTCTGTATTGTTAGTAATCAGTAGGTCTAGTAATGCATTATTTCTTGATGCATTCACCATCTGACCCATGAAATTGTCCTGCAAGATATTTAGGAAATTACGAGCCTTAGACTAATGCGTGGTTCCTTCCACAGTCTATATCTGAATAATTAAAATCCCCCATTATAATGGCACTTCCCATCCTTGCTGCCATTCCAAACTGGGATAGGCGTTCCGCTGCCGCCTTCTCCCTCTGGTTAGGGGGCCTATAGCATACACCCAGTATTATTTTCCTCTTAGTTTTCTCCTTTTGAAGCTCCACCCATAAGGACTGCACCTCCTCCCTTGCTCCATTATGATGTCATCCCTCACATTCGCTTGCACATCATTCGTGATGTACAGGCATACCCCTCCCCCTTTTTTTACCCTCCCTATCTTTGCAATGTAGGGAATACCCCTGTATCACTCATCTACTCTGCTCTGGCTCACTTACCTCTGACGCTTGCCAATAGTCTGAAATGCATCAGGTGATGATGTGAGGACCCTGGCACGCTACAAAGCCATGCGCCTCTTCATTTCTTTCATACTGTGTATTGTTTACACTGACTGTGATCGGAGCTAATGTCTGTTATCATTTGGGAGAGGAGGCTGCAGAGGATCCCTTGTCCTAGGATCTGTTGTGCTGATCTTTGTGACAGTGGATGACACTGCCTATAGGAGATATTGGATGTGCCATACACTCATTTGCTGGTAATTTCTGGTAAGGTGATTAGATGTGAGCACGGTGGTGTGTTATGAAGATGCACTGTAACCCGCTTTCTCATCTGCCTTACCAATGTACCTCCTGCACATCTGTCTCACCTCTGTACCCCCCTGCTCTCCTGCCCCACCACTGTAACCCCCTTTTCATCTGTCCCACCAATATGTCTCCTTTCACATCTCCCCCCCCCCCTGCTTTTCTTTCCCACCACTGAACCCCCTGCTCATCTGCCCCATCACTGTACCTCCCTGCACTTCTGTCCCACCGCTGAACTACTGCTTGTTTTCTTCACTGCTGTACCCTCCTGCTTATCTACTCCACCACTGTATCCTCTTCACATTTATGATATGCATGATATGCAGAGTGGTGAAAGGAAGCAGAGATGAAACACATCTACCTGTTCTGGCACACTCATCCTGCTGACCGACTTTTTGCATCCAGCCCACGTGCTTGTATGTGGTTTTCCATACAAACATCTGGAATAGATGCGCAATGATGAGCTCATATCAAAGGAATTTTCTGTAAGCAGTGGGCCTGTGTGCAGAATCATAAGTTGGACCCCTGCAGCTGAGGAAAAGTGTGGCACGAAGTGCCGCAGCAAAAGTTGGGTGTGATTTTCATCGTGCTGAATAATGGCTCTGGCTTAAAGGGACGCAGAGTGCAGGGGTTCAGTAGTAAGTGACGCTAAGGTTCATAAATAATTTCAACAAAGTTACCAGAAACAGTAATTCCACAAACTCACCTGATTGTGGTTTTCTCAGTCACAGTGAAATCCTTTCTTTCTGATATTGGTGGTGGCAACCAAACAAGTCTTCTTCCTTCTGATGGTGGAAGGGCCTAGCAGGACTGTGATTTGGCTTTTGCAGTGGCAAATAATAGTCCTCCTCCTGGAAACAGACAAGTGGAATGCATTAGTATCTCACCGACACTTCCCTGCGCTGCTCTGCTGATGGAGAGGGAGTCGAGTGCCGGCAAAAGAGGCTTTGGGTGCCCCTGGAGGCACCATTGCTGGGGGTTGACTACCCCTGACCTAAACACACAGAGACAAACCAGCAAAGGAAAGATAATTAATGAGGTGAAATTCTGTTCAGCGTATATAAGAATTTTGTGTGTATTATTTGTATAAGCACCCAAATGACACTTTTAGATATTACTGGCAAGTACAAAATGGATATTGACTACAGAGGAAATTGGATGTCTTGGATAGGTTTAACCATAAAAGAGGCAAAGAAAGCCATAATATTTTATCGCTTTGACCCAAAAAGCATGCCTTTGGAGTTAAATTTATTTTAAGTGTCTCTGGACAGCACTCTGTCATTGGATTTGACCTAGTTCCCCCTAGGATATGAAAAATAAGTATACAAAGTAAATGTCATGAGTATCATTTAAAGTGCACTGAAGACAAATCATCATAGGAAACTCCTATAACATGCTTTGGAAGATCTATAAAACATACCCTAGGTACAATTGTAAAATAACTATAGGGAATATCTGTGCTCAGGTTGGAAGCTGTGTATAAAAACAAAATAGGAAAGAAAGTATGCATGAAGAGACAAATGGTAATAACGCTCCTCCTTTTTCTTTCTCGTACATCACGGGACACAGAGCGGCATATTCATTACTATATGGGTTATATGGAGTACCTTCAGGTGTGGACACTGGCAATCTCAAACAGGAAGTCCCCTCCCTATATAACCCCCTCCCCTAGAGGGAGTCCCTCAGTTTTTTCGCCAGTGTCTTAGGTGTTGGTCACGGAATAGCTTTGCTCCACATCCTTGGGATTAAGGGCGGGCTAACCGGATCTGTCCAAGGAGCCTCAGTGCCAAAGTGGACAGTACCCGGCCCCAAACCGTGGGGTTTTGCCTATAATGCTCCTCTTTGGAGGGCTGGACCCTGGGCCCAGGACTTGGAGTTTGTAAAAACCATAAGTTCCTGTTTGCCAGGGTGCTATATAGGTCCAGGACAGTGGGTACCTTCATAGGACCCCAGGGCCTGAAGGTCTACTACGCTACCCACGGAGATGGGAGAAGATTGGATCAGTTTGCTGGACAAACATCCTGCAGCATGGAGCAGGTAAGGGGGAGCCTGCGGGACTTGGTTCGACAGCAGGCTCTCTGGGGTAATCTAAAAGGGGGGACAGCCTAAGTATGCTCTGCATGGGCAACCTTGCTCACTATGTCTAAGAGAGACAGGATGACACCTTTTTCCCCCATCACTAGGTTCCCCTGTCTAAGAATGTGTTGCTAGCTAACCTGCTGCTTTCTTCCTAGGACTAGTAAGGATCCCTAGGGGCCTTTTGGAGTCCTACCTGGCCGGGGGTTTGAATCTGCCGCCTGTTTCTGCAGTCCTGGGTCTCCAGCAGCGCGGCTCCTCCATGTTCCTCCTGTTCCGGCATACGCGCGCGCACGTCTTATAGACGTTTTTCGCGCCGTTCAGACAGGAGGGCGGGGGGGGGCGTGCCTGCGGCGTCATACAGGGGCGCGCCTTGTGCTGTTATAGATCAGCAGGCAATTTCAGTGCTCAGTCTGAGGCTGATTTCAGAAGGAGAGGACGCAGAGCGGCAGAACAGTGACTCCCGGTGGCGGAAGAGGGGTAGTACATGCTGGACTTTGTTCCAATGCCTTTTTTGTTAAGCCAAGAAATCCCCCTTTTTGCATACAGGTTGGAGGCTGGCAAACTAAGTTTGGGGTCACTGTATGTTTCTAAAAAAGAAAATATATATAATATATATTTAGAAAAAAAAAAAAAAAAAAAAAGAGAAAAACATACGAGATCCCATCAGTTTTTGGGCATTAGTGATCTATTGTCCCCTAAACTCTGGTTTTGTACTCCTGGCCACTACAGTCTGTTGTGTGGGCGGAGTCCCTCGATTTTGTATTATGGCTTCCAAAGGCTCGGGGTCAAAGGGTACAAAAAAGACCAAAAAACAAAGGGGTTCCCCTTCTGATTCTGATGATATGCCAATACTTTCCCCGCAACTTATTAACATAAAGGGTGCCTTGGATGAGCCATTAGGGGGATCTGGTGCGGAGGCTGGCCCAGATCAGCCCAGCCCTGTGTTTATCACAGAGGAGATGCTAGCCGTATCCCTAGGGGGGCTAGAAGAGAGAATAGCAGCATTGATCGCTAGAGCTATTTCTGGTAAGAAACGGGTTAGATCCCCATCACCAAGAGGTGTATCCTCAGATGCTGAGATTCTCTCTCCGGAGGAATTGGAATCACAGGAGGATCAACTAGACCTGAACCAAGAGGGTTCAGGGATTGAGGGATCTGCCTCTGAGGAACCATTTTCAGACTCCCAGACAGAAAGACTGTGGGTACAGTCTTTGACGGACATGGTCCGCTCGGCATTTAGTTTACCATTGCCAGAGCCTCAGGTTCCTCCGGTATCCTCTCTGGGCTCTTTGAAAGCTCCGTTAAGCAACGCAGTGTTTCCGGTCCATCCTCTCTTGGAGGAATTGATCTTTCGGGATTGGGTATGGCCGGACAGGATTTTTCTGCCACCGAAAAGATTTGCGGTCATTTACCCCATGGAGGAAAGATTCTCCAAGAGGTGGAGGCTCCCAATAGTGGATGCAGCCATCTCATGTGTGAATAAATCACTAACTTGCCCGGTGGAAAACATACATATGTTTAAAGATCCGGTTGATAAAAGGTTAGAGACACTTTTAAAAGCATCCTTTGCTACGGCAGGAGCAGTGGTACAGCCAGCTGTGGCTGCAATTGGTGTTTGTCAGGCGTTAAAAGACCAGACAAAAGAAATGTTAAAGGACATGCCTACCCAACAAGCAGAAGAGTTTTCTGACATTCCCAGAGCTCTGTGTTTTGCTGTAGATGCTATAAAAGATTCCATCCAGCAAGCCTCTCGTTTATCACTATTTTTGGTGCACATGAGAAGGCTCTTATGGTTGAAGAACTGGGCGGCGGGGCCCCCATGCAAAAAGCTTCTGGCAGGGTTTCCCTTCCATGGAGGACGACTCTTCGGAGAGGATCTGGATAAATATATTCAGACTATTTCAAATGGCAAGAGTACCCTTTTACCGGTCAAAAAGACATTCCGGGGTCCTACATTTAAAAGGCAGCTCTTTCCTGTCTCGGGGCCCTCAAATTCCAGGCAGTATCGACGGCCGCCTGCACGATCCAACGTTAACAGTAGATCGCAGGGACAGGCCCCTGGGGGTAAGAGGCCATGGTATCGCAAGCCGACAAAGACAGCCCCTAAGTCTGCCTTATGAAGGGGCGCCCCCACTCTCGCGGGTGGGGGGAAGGCTTCGTTTCTTCTCAGAAGTTTGGGAAGCCAAGATCCCCGACAAATGGATCCGGGCATCTGTAACCACAGGCTACAGACTGGAGTTTCTAAGGTATCCTCCGCCTCATTTTCAAGAATCAAGGCTACCAAGGGATCCAGCAAGGAAGGCATCATTGCTGGCAGCTTTGGATCACCTGCTCTACCAGGACGTAATAATAGAGGTGCCAGCCCAAGAGCAAGGGCTAGGTTTCTATTCCAATCTCTTTGTCATACCAAAGCCCAACGGCGATGTCAGGCCAATCTTGGACCTAAAGAGGTTAAACGGTTACCTAAAGGTTCGTTCCTTCCGGATGGAATCCATCCGGTCAGCAGCCGCCGCGCTTCAGAAAGACGATTTTCTGGCCTCCATAGACATAAAGGATGCTTACCTTCATGTACCAATCTTTCAGTCGCATCAAAGATTTTTACGCTTCGCGGTGGGGCAGCGACACTTCCAATTCAGGGCGCTTCCCTTCGGGCTGGCCACGCCCCCCCGGGTATTCACGAAGATCCTAGCCCCAGTTCTGGCCAATTTAAGGATCCAAGGGGTCACAGTCCTAGCCATACTTGGACGACCTTTTAATCATAGATCACTCACGACCGGGTCTGCAAAAGGCAGTAAACCTCACGGTTCGGTACCTCGAAGAATTCAGCTGGGTCCTAAACCGGGGAAAGTCAGCGTTCCAGCCTACAAAGCAGTTGGAATACCTCGGCATGAGGTTAGACACAGAACAGCAAAGAGTGTTCCTGCCCCTGGTAAAGATCGAGGCTATCAAGGGGCTGGTTCAGTTGGTTCTAAACAAGAAAAAACCAACTATTCGCCTGTGTATGCGATTACTAGGCAAGCTAGTGGCCACGTTCGAGGCAGTACCATACGCTCAGATCCACACTCGCGTCCTACAGGCAGCCATTCTAGCAGCCTGGGGCAAGAGGGCACATGCCTTAGAGTCCCCTTTGACGCTATCATCAAGGGTCCGACAAAGCCTGGCCTGGTGGTTGAACCCCCAGAATCTTCTAAAGGGAAAATCCTTCAGCCCTGTTGTCTGGAAGGTAGTTACCACAGACGCCAGCCTGGCAGGCTGGGGGGGGCGGTCTTCGAGGGGTCCTCTCGCCAGGGAACTGGGGTGAAAGCAGAGAGGCAGCTCCCCATCAATATCTGGGAGATCAGAGCTGCTCGCCTAGCCCTTCTGGCATGGACCTCCAGATTAAAGGGGTTCCCGGTGAGAATCCAGTCAGACAATGCCACGGCGGTGGCATACATAAACCACCAAGGGGGAACCAGGAGTCGGGCCGCTCAGAGGGAGGTGAGCTTGATTTTTCAGTGGGCAGAGGTTCATGTACCCTGCATTTCGGCGATATTCATTCCCGGAGTGGACAACCTGCAGGCAGACTTCTTAAGTCGCCAGAGTCTGTCGCCAGGGGAGTGGTCTCTGCATCCCCAGGTCTTTCAGACAATCTGCCAGAGGTGGGGAATGCCAGACGTAGATATAATGGCATCCAGGTTCAACAAGAAACTAGACAGGTTCGTGTCTCGAACGAGGGATCCTATGGCCTGCGGAACCGATGCGTTGGTTTGCCCTTGGCATCAATTCAAACTTCTATATGCATTCCCTCCGCTACAGTTACTCCCTCGCCTGTTGCGCAAGATCAGAGTAGAGCACAAGCCAGTCATTTTAGTAGCTCCGGCTTGGCCCCGGAGGACTTGGTACTCACTAGTCCTGAAGATGGCAGTGGGAGACCCTTGGACTCTTCCTCTACAACCAGACCTACTCTCACAAGGCCCGATCCTCCACCCTACATTACGGCGTCTAAATTTGACGGCCTGGAGGCTGAATCCCTGATTCTCAGGGGTAGAGGTCTGTCTAGGCAGGTAATCCCTACCCTGATTAGGGCTAGAAAGCCGGTCTCCAGGGTGATTTATTACAGGGTGTGGAGAAACTACGTAGGCTGGTGTGAATCCAAAAGATGGAATTCCCGCAAATATACTATTGATAGGGTGTTAAGTTTTCTCCAGCTAGGAGTGGATAAAGGCCTGGCACTAAGCACAATCAAGGGACAGATCTCAGCTCTGTCAGTGTGGTTTCAGAGGCCGCTGGCCACCCACTCGCTGGTAAAGACCTTCTTACAGGGGGTCTTGCGTATTAATCCTCCTGTCAAGTCACCACTTTGTCCATGGGACTTAAATCTTGTTCTGTCATCCCTACAGAAACAACCTCTTGAGCCGTTGGCTGAGGTACCTTGATTTTACTGACTAGAAAGTCGGTATTTCTGATCACCATAGTTTCGGCCAGGAGAGTATCGGAATTGGCAGCCTTATCTTGTAAGGAACCATATCTCATTTTGCATAAGGATAGGGCGGGGTTCCGTCCTCATCCTTCCTTTCTACCAAAGGTTATATCCAGTTTCCACCTGAACCAGGATGTGGTACTTCCATCCTTCTTCCAAAACCCACCTCTAGAAAGGAGGGGTTGCTGCATACGTTGGATATTGTCAGGGCCGTAAGGGCCTATCTTAAAGCTACAGAGAAGGTTCGGAAAACAGATGTGGTGTTCGTTTTACCGGAAGGGCCCAAGATGGGTCAGGCAGCCGCTTGATCCACCATCGCAAGATGGATTAAACAATTAATTGTTCGGGCCTGCGGTTTGAAGAGGTGCCTCCTCCTTTGTCGGTAAAGGCCCATTCTACCAGGGCCAGGGGCACCTCCTGGGCAGCACATCATCAGATCTCTATGGCTCGAATATGCAAGGCAGCAACGTAGTCTTCAGTCCACACGTTTACAAAATTTTATCAAGTGGACGTAAGAAGGAATGCGGATACAGCCTTTGGGCAGTCAGTACTACAGGCCGCGATTCAAGCTCCTCAGGATCTGAGGGGGCTCCCTTGATATGATTTGAGATTTACATTTCTCGTTTAAGTTGGATTTACTAGTATCTGAGTATACCTCTAAAATTAAATCCTTCTTTGGAAGATGTCTCCCTCCCCTCATTAAAGCATTGCTTTCGGACATCCCATATAGTAATGAATATGCCGCTCTGTGTCCCGTGATGTACGAGAAAGAAAAAGGGATTTTTAAATACAGCTTACCTGTAAAATCCTTTTCTTGGAGTACATCACGGGACACAGAGCTCCCACCCCTCTTTTGGGTGACCATTTTGGGAGGCATACTGCTTGCTACAAAACTGAGGGACTCCCTCTAGGGGAGGGGGTTATATAGGGAGGGGACTTCCTGTTTGAGATTGCCAGTGTCCACACCTGAAGGTACTCCATATAACCCATATAGTAATGAATATGCCGCTCTGTGTCCCGTGATGTACTCCAAGAAAAGGATTTTACAGGTAAGCTGTATTTAAAAATCCCTTTTTTTTAGCTAAATAGCTTCCTTTACCTTAATGCAGTGCTGTTTTCATGTTCTCATTGTTCATTTTTTGCTTTGAAGTTGCTGTAATACTTCTCTAATCTCCACACTTCCTGGTTGTCTGGCTCCTTATGAAAAAACTCATGGCAGATTTTCACTGTGGTCTAAGCTGTGTGTCTAAAACTCCTCAGAACCAATCCGATTCATTTTAAAAACAAAACACTGCCCTGGATTTGTTTGTTTTTGTTCTGTGTGTCTTTTCTACTTCACAGAAACACGAAACCATTTTAAAAACGAAAGTGAAACTAGAGGCACATTATATGATTTTTATCTATTTTTAATAATTTTTAAAAGGAATCGTTTCCTTTAGTGACCCTTTAACCACTTTACCACCAGGCTAATTTTGGCACTTCTCTCCTTCATGTAAAAATCTCAATTTCTTTATCGTACATCACGGGACACAGAGCGCATAGCCATTACACTTGGGTTATATGGGTACCTTCAGGTGTGGACACTGGTGTAATCAATTTCACAGGAAGTTTCCTCCCTATATAACCCCCTCCCACTGGGAGTGCTTCAGTTTTTTCGCCAGTGTCTTAGGTGTTGGTCACGTCTAGCTGTCCCTCGGAGGTCTCGGGACCCAGGATAGCTAGCCGGATCCGTCCGAAATGCTTCAAAGCCAAGGTGTACGGTACCCGGGCCCTGCTGGAGTGGGGTTTTGCCTATAATGCCTCTCCTTGGAGGGCTGGATTCTGGGCTCCAGTGCCTTAGTCTCTTCCAAGAACTAAACGCTACTGATGCCAGGATGCTATATAGGTCCAGGGGTGTGGGTTCCTTAACACAGGACCCCGGTCCCTGAAGGTCCAAGACAATACCCACGGAGATGGGGGAAGGCTGGGCCTCTTGCATTTTGCAATACCCTGCGGCGTGGAGCAGGTAAGAGGGAACCTGCGGGACTTGGTTCGACAGTAGGTATCCCCCTGGGGGTTCTGGGTTGGCTAATGGTATGCTTGTGCATCAGCCACTATCTCCACTATGTCTTTTGAGGCAGGATGGGATGTACTAATGTTTACCCAGATAACATGTAGATATATATATGCTTTTAAAGATATGTATTTTGCTACTCCCCCCAGATTTGCCTGTTAGCATGATACTGCAGCCCCACGTGTATAGAGAGGAAGTGCTGACAAAACTCCTGTTTCCTAGGAAGCCTAGGGGGACAGCTTCCTCTATGTGTGCACTACAAAGATTAGTGGCTTACCGGGTGTCTGTGTTACTAGCGCTGGTCCAGGCTTCTCCTCTGCTCTCTGCTTCCTCCATGTTGGTTTCAGCGTGGGGGGGGGGGGCGGGCCAGCAGCGTCAGGTCTCAGATAAAGCAAAAAAAAAAAAAAAGCATTTCCTGGCTGGTCATTCCCTCCTGAGAGCAGTGGAGAGTGAGGACACAGAGCGTGCAGCTGAGCCATTTCTGGCTAACAGTGACACCCAGTGGTGGTTTGTGGATCTTCAGGTCTGGACTTAGTCCACACTGACCAGAAAAAAAAAAGATTTTTTTCTTAAAGGGACTCAGCCTTAGATCTGGCAGTATCTGAGTCGGTGCAACCTTGGACTCCAGCTAACGGCATTGGTGTGGCAATACTCACATGACTCTCCTCGGTATTGCCGCCTTCTCAGGCGTATGAAAATTAAAAAAAAAAAAAAAAATTTTTTTTTTACCATAGCCTGTCCTTATTAATGTTTCACTTCTAGCTACAACAGTTGGGTGTTGGCTGTAGGGGTGTCTCAAGGTTGTGCAATGGCTCCCAAGGGATCAGGACCAGCTAAGGCTGCAAAAGGTGCCAAAAAAGTAAAGGGGTCTCCAACGGGGTCAGAGGATTTGGGCCAGGCTCCAGTGGTCCCACCCTCACCAGATAGACCACCGAACAGCATCATGCAGGAGCCATTGAGGGTGCTAGGGGCAGAGGCGGCCCCCAATCAACCCATTCCCGTTTATGTTATGGAAGAAATGCTAGAATCCACCCTGGGTGGGCTAGAAAAAAGGTTAACTGCTTTAATTGCCCGCTCTTTGCCGGGTGGCAAACGGGCTAGATCCCCGTCACCTAGAACGGTGTGTTCGGATGCAGAGGTCCTCTCTTCGGAGGAATTGGACCCACAGGGGGATCAAGCGGACCTGAGTCCTGACGGGTCAGACATTGAAGATTCCACTATAGATGACATTTTTTCGGCTTCTCAAGCAGAGAGTCTGTGGATCCAGTCTCTGACGGATATGGTTCGCACTGCTTTTAAACTTCCAGTGTCAGAACAATTAGCCCACGCGGTATCCTCTTTAGGTTCCTTGAAGGCACCATTGAGTGGTGCGTCTTTCCCGGTTCTCCCCCTTCTGGAGAGCGTGATTTTTCAGGATTGGGCTCGACCTGATAGGATTTTTATCCCTCCTAAAAGGGTCACCATTCTCTATCCTATGGAAGAAGAATTTGCAAAGAAATGGGCACTCCCTACCGTGGACGCAGCCATTTCCTGCGTAAATAAATTCCTGACCTGTCCGGTGGAAAATGTCCAGGTGTTTAAAGATCCAGTCGACAAAAAATTGGAGACCCTACTGAAGGCTTCTTTTACCACAGTAGGTGCCGTGGTTCAGCCAGCAGTGGCAGCCATTGGCGTTTGTCAGGCTTTAAAGGATCAGACGAAACCGATATTAAGGGACATACCGGCTCAGCAAGCTCGTGAATTGGCCCAAGAGCTCTCTGCTTTGCAGTAGATGCTATTAAGGACTCCGTTCAACAGGCGTCCCGTTTATCTCTGCTGTTGGTTCATATGCGTCGCCTTTTGTGGCTAAAAAACTGGTCAGCAGAGGCACCCTGCAAAAAGCTTTTAGCAGGATTTCCCTTTCATGGTGGGAGACTATTCGGTGAAGACCTAGATAAATATATCCAGACCATATCAAGTGGTAAAAGTTCTTTCTTGCCTATCAAGAAAAGATCGCGTGGGCCCGCATTTAAGCGACACGCCTTCGCAGGCTCGGCCCCTTCAACTTCCCGTCAGTATCGACGGCCTCCCGGGCGTTCAGCATTTAATAGCCGCCCACAAGGACAAGCCACGACAGGCAAGAGGCCATGGCCTCGCAAGCCGGTTAAACCAGTCCTCAAGTCAGATTCATGAAGGGGCGCCCCCACTCTCTTGGGTGGGGGGAAGGCTTCGGTTTTTCTCCGAAGTGTGGAAGGCCAGAATTCCCGACTCTTGGGTAAGATCCGTGGTAACCATGGACTACAAACTAGAGTTTTGGGAAGTCCCCCCTCCTCATCTTCAGGGGTCAAGTCTTCCAAGCGACCCATTAAAGAGGGCCTCTCTTGTAAAAGCATTGGATCGTCTCTGGCTCCAAGGAGTAATTGTAGAAGTACCAACCCAGGAATGGAGTCTGGGATTCTACTCCAACCTTTTCATAATACCAAAGCCCAATGGCGACGTCAGGCCTATCTTGGACCTCAAACGCCTAAATCGCTTTCTAAACATTCAGACCTTTCGTATGGAGTCCATACGTTCGGTGGCAGCCAGCCTACATCAAGACGACTTTCTAGCATCTATAGACATAAAAGATGCGTATCTGCACGTGCCGATCTACCCGGCACATCACAGGTTTCTTCGTTGTATGATAGATCACCGCCATTACCAGTTCGTAGTCCTCCCTTTCGGGTTGGCAACAGCTCCGCGGGTATTCACAAAGGTGTTAGCCCCGGTGCTAGCCGTCCTAAGGACAGAAGGCATTTTAGTCTTGGCATACTTGGACGATCTTCTGGTTATCGACAGCTCAGCTCCCAACCTCAATCAGGCAGTAGGTCGCACAGTTCAGCATCTAGAGGAATTCGGGTGGATTGTAAACCTAGAAAAATCGGTATTGAAACCCACAAAGCAGTTGGAATATCTAGGCCTTCGGCTAGATACAGACTGCCAGAGGATAAGTTTACCTCAAGCAAAGATCAGATCAATAGCTCAAGCAGTTCAAGTGATCTTAGGCAAGAAGAGGCCGACTATTCGCCTATGTATGCGACTGCTGGGGAAGATGGTGGCCGCCTTCGAGGCTGTGCCCTACGCCCAGATCCATACCAGATATCTTCAGGCAGCCATTTTCTCTGCTTGGAACAAATCCATTCAGGCGTTAGATCGTCCGTTAGTGCTCTCCCCGAAGGTCCGGCGCAGCCTGTCTTGGTGGCTGGTCTCTCAAAATTTGTCAAAAGGGAAATCCTTTTGCCCCATCACGTGGAAGATAGTAACCACGGATGCCAGCCTGTTAGGTTGGGGGGCAGTTCTAGAAGAACAGACCGAGCAAGGGCTGTGGTCGGGGGCAGAAAAACTGCTTCCCATCAATATCTTGGAGATCAGAGTTGCTCGACTGGCCCTGATCGCCTGGACTCTCCCCCTTCAGGGTCTGCCAGTAAGGATACAGTCCGACAACGCCACTGCGGTGGCATACATAAACCACCAGGGGGGCACGAAGAGCCCAGCAGCCCAAAGAGAAGTAAACCTGATTTTCTCATGGGCCGAAGCCCATGTACCCTGCATCTCGGCGGTGTTTATCCCAGGGATAGACAATTCTCAAGCAGATTTTTTGAGTCGTCAACAGTTGCTCCCGGGGGAATGGTCTCTTCACCCCCAGGTATTCCAAGAGATTTGCCAAAGATTCGGAGTCCCAGATGTGGACATTATGGCAACGAGATCCAACAAAAAATTGGACAAATTCATATCCCGAGCCAGGGATCCCTCGGCCTACGGGACCGATGCGTTGGTTTGCCCTTGGCACCAGTTTTCTCTTCTGTATGCGTTCCCTCCATTGCAGATGATTCCCCGCCTTCTACGGAGGATCCGGGTGGAGCGCAGGCCTGTGATCCTGGTGGCCCCAGCCTGGCCCAGGAGGGCTTGGTACGCACTCATCGTGAAGATGTCAGATCTGCTGTCTCAGGGCCCAATCTGCCATCCTGCTTCACAGCAGCTACATTTGACGGCTTGGCAGCTGAATCCCTAATTCTTAAGGGCAGAGGCCTCTCAGATCAGGTCATATCTACGTTGATTCAGGCTAGGAAACCGGTCTCCAGAAATATTTATTACAGAGTGGTGCGAGTCTCAAAAATGGCATCCTCGAAAGTTTTTTATTGACAGGATCTTGCGATTCCTCCAGGTTGGCGTTGACAAAGGGTTGGCTCTTAGTACTCTAAAGGGGCAGGTGTCGGCTTTATCAATATGGTTTCAAAGACCCTTGGCCACCCATTCGCTTATGAAAACCTTCTTGCAGGGGGTCTTGCATGTGAATCCCCCTATTAGAGCTCCCCTCTGCCCCTGGAATTTAAATCTGGTCTTGTCAGCTTTACAAAGGCAGCCTTTTGAACCTCTGACAGAAATCCCTCTTGTGCTACTAACCCGAAAGTTGGTTTTCTTGGTGGCTATGGCTTCAGCCAGAAGGGTTTCCGAGCTGGCAGCCTTGTCATGCAGGGAGCCATACCTTATTCTGCATAAGGACAGAGTGGTTCTGCGGCCTCAACCTTCTTTCCTTCTTAAGGTCATATCCAGTTTTCACTTGAATCAGGACCTAGTCCTACCGTCCTTCTTTCCTACTCCCCAGTCCAGAGAGGAAAGACGGCTTCATACTTTGGACGTGGTTCGAGCCATGAGGGTCTATCTCAAGGCTACAGAGAAGATTCGGAAAACAGATGTGCTTTTTGTTCTTCCGGATGGCCCCAAGAAGGGTCAGCCGGCTGCCAAGTCTTCCTTGGCTAGGTGGATTAAGCAGCTGATTTTTCAGGCATATGGTCTGAAGCGCGTTCCACCTCCCTTATCAGTTAAAGCCCATTCTACGAGGGCCATGAGTGCCTCCTGGGCGGCACACCATCAGATCTCTATGGCACAGGTTTGCAAGGCGGCAACCTGGTCTTCCGTACATACGTTTACTAAATTTTATAAGTTGGACGTTGCAAAGGGTACGGACGCAGCTTTTGGGCAGGCGGTCCTACGGGCAGCAGTATAGAATCCTCTGGCCCGGTTCACGCCCCCTTGTTTTTCTGTTGGTGGAGCCATGTTTTCTCCTGACAATGTTTTTATTTGGCTATTCTTGGCCTTACGGTCTCCCTCCCTTCATAGAGCATTGCTTTAGGACATCCCAAGTGTAATGGCTATGCGCTCTGTGTCCCGTGATGTACGATAAAGAAAACAGGATTTTTAATAAACAGCTTACCTGTAAAATCCTTTTCTTGAAGTACATCACGGGACACAGAGCTCCCACCCCTCTTTTGGGGAACATTGTGTAACCTCGGGAGAATTGCTTGCTACAAAACTGAAGCACTCCCAGTGGGAGGGGGTTATATAGGGAGGAAACTTCCTGTGAAATTGATTACACCAGTGTCCACACCTGAAGGTACCCATATAACCCAAGTGTAATGGCTATGCGCTCTGTGTCCCGTGATGTACTTCAAGAAAAGGATTTTACAGGTAAGCTGTTTATTAAAAATCCTTTTTTTTTTGCTAGAAAATTAATCAGAACCCCCCAAACATTATATATTTTTTTTTAGCAGACACCCTAGGGAATAAAATGGAGGTCATTGCAACTTTTTTTCTCGCACAGTATTTGCGCAATCATTTTTCAAATGCCTTTTTTTGGGAATAAAAACGGTTTCAAGAATTAAAAAATAACAAAACAGTAAAGTTAGCCCAATTTTTTTGTATAGTGTGAAAGATTATGTTACGCTGAGTAAATAGATACCTAACATGTCACGCTTTAAAATTGCGCACATTCATGGAATGGCACCAAACTTCGGTACTTTTGACGCTTTAACATTTTTTACAGTTTACTATTTTCGAGTTTCAGATGAGGTTTAGTACAAGAATTGTTGCACACGCTCTAACGCACACAGCGATACCTCACATGTGGGGTTTGACTGGTGTTTACATATGTGGGCGGGACCTGCATGCATGTTGGCTTCTGCGCGGAGATAACGGGGACAGGGGCATTTTAGATTTTTTTTTTTTTTTTTTTTTTTACTTTTTTTACTTTTTTACATTTTTACACTTTTTTTTTTACATTTTTTTTTTTATCACTTTTATTCCTATTACAAGGAATGTAAACATCCTTTGTAATAGGAATCAGTGTGACAGGTCCTCTTTATGGAGAGATGTGGCGTCAATAAGACCCCACATCTCTCCTCCAGGCTTACAAGCATGAAATCGGTGGAAAGAAAATCACTGATCACAAATGCCGACAGCCGTGATTGCGGCTTTGTTTACTTCCAGGTACCGGGCGTGACGTCATAACGTCGTGCCCGGTCCTCTGATGGTCATAGAGATGACTGTGACCGTCTGGTTACCAGTCATCTCTATGGTTCTTCAGCACGCACCGGCCGATTCGCTCTCCGGGCCCCCGATGGCACGAGAGAGCCCGGAGAAGCACCGGATGGCGGCGCGAGGGGGGGGCATCCCCTCCCGCTGCCTATAAGTTGCTTTGATCGTTCTTATGGTGCAGAGAATCGGCAGCTGAAGAGATGGATATCTGAATGATGCCTATGGCTGCAGGCATCATTCAGATATCACCGCACAAAGGGACGTACTCGGTGGTAAAGAGGTTAAAGGAGTTGTAAAGGATTTTTTTTTTTTTTGCTGAAATTACTGTTTACAGGGTATAGAGACATAATAGTTAACTGATTCCCTTTAGAAATGATTAAAAATAGATAAAAATCAATCATATAATGTGCCTGCACTTTCAGTTTCGTTTTTGCTGTTGTTTCCTGTCTCTCTGATGTACAGAGCCAGAGAGCCAATAGAGGGCAGTGATGGTTTGTAAAACCAAACTGAATTGGTGCTGAGGGGTTTTACACACACCTCCTTGATTAGTGACCACAGTGAGAAATCTCCCAGTACTGTGGTTATCAGGAAACAGACAACCTGGAAGTGTGGAGATCAGAGAGGAATTACAGCAATATCAAAGCAAAAACGAACAATGAGGACGTGAAAACAGCACTGCATTAAGGTAAAGGAAGCTATTTAGCTAAAAAAAAAAAAAAAATTCCTTTAGTCACCCTTTAAGGAAACTTGGCGGATAGGAATGCATACTTTTCTTCATACATCTGAAGACAGGGGCATGTGAATTAGAACAGGTAAAATCTTCCTATTGCTGGCTTGCAAGAAGACAATTGGGGCCAATGGAGAAAATGCAGTACACATACAGTACGTCATAGCCCACCAGTCCAGCGGGCTAGAACAAGAGCAGATGACAGAATCCGCAGTCGGAGGGGGAGGGGGGGGGGGTTCAGGTGACCTTATATCTGGTAAAAATAAAACTGTTTTAAATTTTAAATCTGTTTGGCTTTATTTGGCAAATTCATATACCTGTACTTGTACTTGAATTTGGCTCATGCTGCTCCACTTTTAGAATGCAAAAAAAACACTTTTGTAAAATTTGTACACCCTCTCTGTACACCCAAAAAAGTTAGTTTTAATTAGCTCCACTTTTACATTTGGCACCCTCACTGCGACACAATGTAAAAACTGTCACATTCAATGCGACACGGTGTTAAAGTGGTTTATTAAAGCGGTTGTATACCCTTAAAAAAATAAAATAAACCTGCAAGGTAAAGGCATAATGAGCTAGTATGACTAGCATACTATCTCATTATCAATTACTTACCTTAGATTGAAGCCCCTGCAGTGGTCCTGGTACACATGCTCCATCGCCTCCATGATACTCGGAATGACTTCCGGGTATCGCTGATCTGGCACTGTGACTGGCCGGAGTAGCGATGACGTCACTCCCGCACATGCGAGCGTAACGGCACAATCTCCGCGCATGCGCACATTTCCGGCACTTTTAAGCAGGCTCTCATTCAGGAGCCGCCACTCTCAGTTTTTTTTCTAATAAAATGTGTATGTATGTGTGTACGCACAGGTACTCCACTGTAGGGGAAGCAGAGAGCACAGCACACTCCCCTTCCCTTTACTTTCACTTTGCTAAAACTAACGGAGCTCCCCAACAGTGCCAGTGTGCAGTTTGGCAGGGGATTGGGCTCACCTGAAAGCCCTTCTCTCCCCTGATCCCCATTGGCACACCTGAAGACCTCTGGCGGCACCCTTGTGTGCCACGACACACCGGTTGAGAGGCTGGTCTACACATTCATACCATGACCTGAGTGATAGAGAAACTTTGCCAGAAGCCTTTAACCTGGCTTCCACCAGCACTACGAGGGTCATTAATCTGTGACTCTTGGTGGCAGAATCCTACTGAACTGTATTTTATTTATTTTTTGTTTTTAGGTGATGTTGGGATGACCCCAAGCTCAATCCACTATCGTACAAATCTAGGGCCCTGTCATTTTCGCTATACAATTTTTTTACATGCGAAAAAATGTGCAATTTATTATTTTTTCTTTTTGGAAAGGTGCACTCATCCTTGGTTTTCAACCCTTGCAGAGGACCCCAAATGGAACACTTTCCTCATGATTATGTAGTAATTTTTGGGGCCTGGTCAACTACATTTGTATTCACTATACTGCAAATATACATAGATTTTATTTTTATTTCTTTGGCCTCCTATATTAGGCTATTGTAGGACATATCCATTTATTATTGGTGGATGCATTGCCACATTGCTCTTCAGCATAGGTTACCCTCTAAAACTGCTACTTGCACTTCTAAAGTTACCTTGCATATTGTCTTTGGTTGGCAGCCCCTTATTTGGGCGTTATAAAATTGTTGTTAACATTACTAAGTTCTCTTTTTGTTTGTTCCTGATTTGCCTTACTTTACTGTGGGAAATGTAGTTCCTTTGTTCTCCTCCCCACATAGGTCGCAGAAGCTCTGCTACTGTAGTTTACTTTTAACTGATTGCCGACCGCCCGCCGTCATATTACTGCGGGACGGTGGCACTGCTACGCGGGAGCACGTAGCTCTACGTCCTCCCTTTAGCAGCTTGTCGCGTGCCCGGCGGGTACGATCGCCGCCGGGCACCCGCGATTGCTTGTTACAGAGCGAGGAACGGGAGGTATGTGTGTAAACACATACCTTTCGTTCCTGTCAGCGTCCAATGTATGGACAGAAGATCAGTGACTTCCCCTAGTGAGGCCACCCCCCCCCCATACAGTTAGAACACACCAGGACCACACTTAACCCCTTCCCTGCCCCCTAGTGTTAACCCCTTCACTGCCAATGGCATTTTTATAGTAATACAATGCATTTTTATAGCATTGATCGCTATAAAAATGCCAATGGTCCCAAAAATGTGTCAAAAGTGTCCGATGTGTCCGCCATAATATCGCAGTACCGAAAAAAAAACGCTGATCGCCGCCATTACTAGTAAAAAAAAATAATAATAAATATGCCATAAAACGACCCCCTTTTTTGTAAACGCTATAAATTTTGCGCAAACCAATTAATAAACGCTAATTGCGATTTTTTTTTTTTTTTTTAACGTAGAATACGTATCGGCCTAAACTGAGGAAAAAAATGTTTTTTTTTATATATTTTTGGGGATTTTTATTATAGCAAAATGTAAAAAATATTGAATTTTTTTCAAAATCGGCATTTTATTTTTGTTTATAGCGCAAAAAATAAAAACCGCAGAGATGATCAAATACCACCAAAAGAAAGCTCTATTTGTGGGAAAAAAAAGGACGCCAATTTTGTTTGGGAGCCACGTCGCACGTCCGCGCAATTGTCAGTTAAAGCGACGCAGTGCCGAATCACAAAAAGTGCTCTGGTCTTTGGACAGCAATATGGTCCGGGGCTAAAGTGGTTAATATAGAAGCCAGCAGAACTCTGTTGGATACATTTAGACTTGATAGTTCCCTATAGAGGACCCTATCCTCTTCGCTTCATTTATATTTCGTAGTTTCTCACCAATAAGCAACTCTCCCAGCGTTTTTCACCCTCCCTCTCCATTCATTCATCTTTCGTCTTCTCCTTTTTTTCTCCAATCTTCTCCCCCTCCTCTTAAACCCCCCCCCCTTCTTCTTTTTTTCTCCTTTCCTCTGGTGGTTGACTCTTTGTTGTAGTGGCTGCCCGCCACCCTGGAGAACTGACAAAGACCTCCATTACCTTGTGGTCACTGAATGCAAGATGATTGAATAAACCTTCCAGGAGGTCACAGCTACTTTATGATCTTCATAAAGCTAAGGTCAGATTGATTTTATTCCAGGAGACTAATTTTTGCACTAATCACATCCCCACCTTGGCAAATAAAGATTTCCCAACGTGGTATCTTAGCACTTATGCCCAGTCAAAGTCTTGATGTTTCTATTGCCTTCAAGTCCTTAGCCCAGTGATGGCGAACCTTGGCACCCCAGATGTTTTGGAACTACATTTGCCATGATGCTTATGCACTCTGCAGTGTAGTTGAGCATCATGGAAAATGTAGTTCCATACTTACTCCATATGTATACTTAAGCGAATATGTACATCCCAAACTGAGACTAAACTGACTTAAAGGGACACTAAAGTCAGGGCTTTTGTATAAAAAAAATAACAAACATGTTATACTTACCTCCACTGTGCAGTTCGTTTTGCACAGAGTGGCCCGGAAAGCTGTCTTCTGGGGTCCCTCGGCGGCTGTCTGGGCTCCTCCTCGCAAAAGCTTTCCCTCTTCATGCGAGGGCGCTCGCATGGAGGAAAGCTTTTGCGAGCGCGCTCCCGTGATACAGCGGCGGCCATAGCCGCCGACTGTATCACTCGGCTCCGCACCCAGCGTGCCGCGTCATCCGTTTTGATTGACAGCAGCGCTAGCCAATGGCTGCGCTGCTATCAATCCGCCCAGCCTAGCCAATCAACGGCCAGGCTGGGAACCGAAGAGGACGACGTGGACGCGCCTGGGAGATTCGAACGGTCAGGTAAGTACAACGGGGGCTCGGGGGGGGGGGGGGGGGGGCGGTGCTGTGAGATGTTTTTTTACCTTAATGCATAGGATGTATTAAGGTAAAAAAAGTGTACCTTTACAACCCCTTTAAGTATTAAATACATTCAGGGTCTTATAGGGTTTCTCTAAAGGTGTGATTTTAAGCTTACTTAGACAACTGGCATAATTTGGGCACCCCGTCGCTATTAAACTGGGCTTGTGAGATGGATTCTTTGAATAACCTGAAGCAAATGGTCTCCTCAGAAAATGACAAATCAGGCCTACAAGATCACATGATCTGTATGGAATCGTTTCAGTTAACAATATCTGTATTAGTCAGCAAACAGTGATTTTCGCTCTCCATCACGATGTGGGAAACTTGTGAGGTGATAAGTGGCTCCTTTTCTGCCCTTATAACATCCCCCCTATTTTTTTCTTTCTCTGCTTCTCTTCCTCTGCTTCTTCCTTCTCTACCTTCACTAATAGAATACCGTGCTGTTAGGCCTCGTACACACGAGGCAATAGATTTGTTCAAAACGGTCTGTCCGACCGATTTGAACAAATCTGTCTGTTTGGATTTTGGTTTGCTCGCGTGTACACACGAGCAAACCAAAATCCCCGCCAGCAGACGGCGCGCTGACGTGTCGGTGACGTGGTGGTGACGTTGACGCCGCCACGTCACCGCACCAGGAAGTAAAACACTTCCGCGCATGCGCCGAATTCATTCGGCGGCGGTGCGAGGTGACATGTCTGCTGGTAAGTGTACTAACCAGCAGACATGTCGGGCGGACGGATTCCCACCCGATAGATTTCGAAGCATGCTTTGAAATCTGTCGGGTGGCCAAATCCGTCGGCTCGCCCGTACACACGATCGAATCTGTTTGCTGGGACGGTCGGGCCGACCGTTTCCAGCAGACAGATTTGATCGTGTGTACGAGGCCTTAGAATTGTTGCAACATGGCGTTTGTTTTTAGTCTGAGCTTTACGTGTTGCGGCCCTGGGGAGATTAAACTCCGGTGGCAGGTGGTTTTTCCAATCAGTTGCACCAGTCAAAACTGCATCCAAGGGCCTGGCAGTCCACTTTTATTAGGTCAAACGGAAAGTTCACATGCACCTCAGTTGCCCACATACAGGGTTTCTTCCACATCCATATGAACAATGAAAATGCTGAGGCACCTGGCTCGCTTGTAGCAGCACAACTGCTTCTCTTAATAGTCGCTCTGACTGTGTTGTCCAGCTCTCTGGAAGTGGTCTCCAACTGGGAGCGCTGAGCTATTCTCAGACCTGAGTATATAATGACCCTGCACACCTGTATACTCGTACAGATTGCAGGCACCTGGTAAAATCTGGACACAGGATTGAAAGTTCCAACCCAAAACTACAGAATCTGGAAAAAGACAAATAGTTTTCTCTGCCCAGAAACAATAATCTGGAACTTGGCATTAAATCTTAAAGGGTTGTAAAGCTTTGTGTGTGTTCACCTTAATGCATCCTATGCATTAAGGTGAAAAAACACCTTACACTCCGACTCTTCCCCCCCCCCCCCGAGCCCCCATTTTAATTGCCCGAATCTACATGGGCACAATCTCTCGAACGGCTGATTGGCTCCTCATTGGATAGATCGATAGCAGCGTAGCAATTGGCTCCCGCTGCTGTCAATCAAATCCAGTGGTGCGGCAATCAGGGGGCGGGGCCGAGTCATACACCGGGGCATGACCGAAAATTGGCACCTGATCAGCGCTCTCGGCTAATGGCCTGTGTGTTATGGTTTGGAGGTCGGGGGGGGGGGGGTAGGCATCTGAACAAAATAGTTAAAGCGGAGGTTCACCCTAAATATAAGATCTCCCATGTGATCCAGCATACTGGCGTCAGCGCCAGTATGCTGGTTTTTTTTTTTTTAATCGCACACTTACTGTATTATGGTGGAATTCCTTTTTTGTCCCCCGCGGTGGACGGCTCTAGTATTGCTCGTCACATCTTCCTAAAATACCCGATATGGACTCGGGTAATCTCGGCGAAAATGCGGCGCCTGCGCACAGACCTAGGAGCTGACTGCGCAGGCGCCGTATTTCTCCGAGTCCTATTTTGGAGGGCGTGACGCGCCATAGCCGTAGGACTCGGAGAAATACGGCGTCTGCGCAGTCAGCTCCTAGGTCTGTGCGCAGGCGCCGCATTTTCGCCGAGATTACCCGAGTCCATATTGGGTATTTTCGGAAGATGTGACGCGCTATACTGGCGCCGTCCACCACGGGGGACAAAAAAGGAATTCCACCATAATACAGTAAGTGTGCGATTAAAAAAAAAAACCCAGCATACTGGCGCTGACGCCAGTATGCTGGATCGCATGGGAGATCTTATATTTAGGGTGAAATACCGCTTTAAGTAGGGGAGATCGCTGTACTAACATCACATAGTACAGTGGCGCCTCCTGAGCTCTCCGGTGTTTTTTTTTTGTGCTCCGCCTGCTGGGTCGAACGAAATAGTGTGTACTAGGTTTTAGTGCAAATCCTGTGTCACATTCTTTTATATTCCCACAGTGACACAACCTCTTACTGTCACAGTATATACTGGGATTGAATTCTACTGTTGGTTATTGAGGGTACATTTCTACCTTCTGTATCTAACTAATACTGTTTTGATACCTATCTTACAGGAAATGTATCCTGTATGTTTGTTTAAATTGTAATTTATACGATCCTATGTCCTGTACACTATCAATGGAATGGAAACAACTTTGCTTTGTATTTTTTTTCGATTCAAAACATAAAAATAGATAAAATATTCAGATCTTTAACCACTTGCTTACTGGGCACATAAACCCCCTTCGTGCCCAGGCAAAATTTCAGCTTCCGGCACAGCGTCGCTTTAAATGACATTTGCGTGGTCGTGCGACGTGGCTCTCAAACAAAATTGATGTCCTTTTTTCCCCACAAATAGAGCTTTCTTTTGGTGGTATTTGATCACCTCTGTGGTTTTTATTTTTTGCGCTATAAACAAAAAAGGAGCGACCATTTAAAAAAAATATATATATATATATATATATATATATATATATATATATATATATATATATATATATAATTTTTACTTGTTGCTATAATAAATATCCCAATTTTTTTTTTATTATTTCTCAGTTAAGGCCGATACGTATTTTTCAACACATATTTGTAAAAAAAAAAAAAAAATTGCAATAAGCGACTGGTTTGCGCAAAAGTTATAGCGCCTACAAAATGGGGAACAGAATTATGATTTTTTTTTTTTTTACATTTTTTTACTAGTAATGGCGGCGATCTGCGATTTTTATTGGGACTGTGATATTGCGGCGGACATATAGGACACTTTTGACACAAATTTGGAACCATTCACATTTATACAGCGATCAGTGCTATAAAAATGCACTAATTACTGTATAAATGTGACTGGCAGGGAAGGGGTTAACACTAGTGGGTGAGGAAGGGGTTAAATGTGTATCCTGGGTGTGTTCTAACTGTGTGGGGGGGTGACTGGGGGAGGTAACCGATGCTGTGTCCCTATGTACAAGGGACACAGATCAGTCTCCTCTCCTCTGACAGCACGTGGAGCTCTGTGTTTACACACAGAGCTCCACATCCCTGCTGTCATCTGCTTGTGTTCCCGCCGATCGCATGTACCCAACGGACATCGGCTCTTCAGCGATGCAGCGGGACAGTGTTTACCCACGGCGCGCCACCCAGTGGCGCGCGCGGGTAATGCACTATAATGACGTCCAAAGTCGTCCACTTGGCACCTTAGGTCTGCGCTGTTGACGTATTTTGTCAATAGCGCGGGTCTGAAGTGGTTAAATGAAATCATTTGTATCTGTTACTCGTTAAGAACACAATTGGATGACCTGTGTTTATTTTCAAACTGCACTGCCTAGTATTTTGTCTCTTTCTATTGATCGACATTTAAAACTATTCTTGTTTCTGTAAATTGATACGCAGAGCACAAAGAAGACAATTCCTCGTACATCCCATTTTAGTTCTTGCACAACAAGTTGCTTACCATGTCCCTGTTTTTTTAGCAGTGACCATCAATCAAAATAACATTTTGATCATCTGAATAACCCTTAAACCTTTATGACCAGTGTCATGGTGTAAGCAACAGAATGTTGTAGATATACTACTATATCTTTGGCTACAGATTTGCAATCTGAACACATTCAAAATATATTGCTTTGTTATTTGTTGTATTACCCATTTGTCATTCTTCATGTTCTTTAAGGCTGCATTCACACTATAACGCGGCATACGCGGCGTATTTTGCCACGATTTGTAATCTTTTATTTATTTTTTTCCACAAAAGATTTCACATTGATGTCTATGCCGAACGCCGAAAGACGCCTGAAAAAAAGGGCCTGGGACTTGTTTTCAGGCGGCAGGCGTACGGCGTTTCGTCGTTCGGCGTGAGATGTGAACCATCTCATAGACATCAATGTAAATTCGCCCCTCCATTGGCATGAGCGTCGCGCTTCAGGCGTATATACGCCTAGGTGTGAATGGAGCCTAATGCCTCGTACACACGGTCGTTTTTTGCGATGAAAAAAAACGATGTTTTTTAAAACGTCATTTAAATTGATCGTGTGTGGGCAAAACGTCGTTTTTTGTCTTGAAAAAAACGACCAAAAAAAATTCCAACATGTTTGAATTTTTTGTGTCGTTTTTCAAAACGTCGTTTTTTGTTTCACAAAAAGTCACCGTGTGTAGCAAAAACGTCGTTCAAAACGACGTTTTTCAACCCGCGCATGCCCAGAAGCTAGTTATGAAGCAAGCTTCAATGGAAAAGAGTGGTGAACGTAACCTCGCTTTTTGTGAAAAAAACGATGGTGTGTATGCAAAATTGTCTTTGAAAGTGACGTTTCAAAAACGTCGTTTTTTTACTTCACAGAAAACGTCGTTTTTTTTTCATCGCAAAAAATGACCGTGTGTACGCGGCATTAGTCTGTATTTGTTTACAGGTATTTATATAGTGCATTCAGTTTAGGCAGAGCTCTACAGTAGATTCACATCAGTCCCTCATCTCTAAAAGCCCAAAAATGAAGGTCCCTAACTCTAGCACACACACATGGGCCAGTTTGGACATCAGCCAATTAACCCTACCAGCATGTTCTTGGATGCATCATAATACTTAAAGTGGACGTTAACCCTAAAACATTTATTTACCATTACATTCAGCATACTTCCGACATGTACAGTATGCTGTTTGTTTTTTTGTTTTTTTTTGCTGTACATACCGTATTATTGTTCTTTTCCACCTGGGTTCTCACTCCCGCGGGAGTAGGCGTTCCTATGAAGAGGCGTAGTGTTATGTGGGACTTGGCCCAGATGATTGACGTGCTTGATAAAAATGGCGAATAAGGCACCTCACGAGTTCCGAAAATAGCCGAACTGAGAGTCGGCTCTATACGGCGCCTGCGCAGTCAGCTCTACATGGTTCCTAGTCTGTGCGCAAGTGCCGTATAGAGCCGACTCCCAGTTCGGCTATTTTCAGCTATTTTCGGAACTTGTGACGTGCCTTATCTGCCGAGGGGACGTTTTTATCAAGACATCAATCATCTGGGCTAAGTCCCAGGTGACATTGCGCCGCTGCATAGGAACGCCTACTCCCGCGGGAGTGAGAACCCGGAAGCTGGGTTTAAAAGAACAATAATACGGTATGTACAGCAAAAAAAAACAACAAACAGCATACTGTACATGTCGGAAGTATGCTGGATGTAATGGTATATACATGTTTTTTAGGGTGAACCTCCGCTTTAAATTTGCTTGAAGCATACAAGTATTTAAAAGGCCTATGTATTTATCTAAAATGGACACATAAAAAAACACAGTGCAGTTACACAAAGACCTGTGACCCATCTGTGACCGTGATGCCATGCGTAGGCAAGGAAAGGCAGTCAGGCTGACGTAGGCTAACAAGCTCGCTGCTCGTTGAGATAAGTCCATTGTATTTTATGTTATGTGAGTACCCTCATTGCTTTATCAATAAAAAAAACTACCTATTGTTAAAAAAAAACTACACTACCTAGAAACCCCCCTTCTTTTATCGCTCTTCTTTGCATCCACTGAGAGACAAAGACAAGTACAGATCCACATTGGTCCAGGAATACAAGGGGGAAGCAGTCATTACAAGTGTATACATATATGCGGTTGCCTCATTACCGCAAGGTAAGAGGCCACTTTCACTAGTGTGTGTTTTTGCACGAAGAGGAGATATTTATCCCTCCAGCACCTTCTGTTCTTTGCACATTGGAATGCCCATTTGCACAAAGAAGAAAATAATTAATTGTGTTCTGTTCAGTTTGATTGTATCTTGCACACTTTGGACCAGATTGGATAGTATAATTGCAACCGGCACAACTTTAGATCTGATTCAATTCTGAACATGTTATTGCATTTTGCACAGGCCATTTGCACTTTGCACGGGAAGTTTTGTTGCTGCACACAGAAGGTTTCTTATCTCAGTGCAGTAAGATCTAAAACCTTCTGATGTTGCAACCACTTTAACTAGATTTTCTCTTTAACTTAGGTGCGTCTTACATTTAAAAAGTTCCTTTTCATTTTCAAGGCTGCTTAGTTTAATGCGATTTAATATTTGGAGAATCCAAGTTTTAGTCTTCATTAATTTACTCAGACGGCTACATTAATGGATTTTGTTAAACTGATTATTAATTTCCATATATTTTATTTGGTTTGACATACGAAAATGTGACCTGTTACTATAATTTGATTACTAATGAAAGCAGGAAATGGATGCTTAAAATGAAAACAATATTGTATTTCTTATACTGATTATTCTGTTATTTGTTTCACTATTTTCAGGTAATGATGTGGTGTATCTCAAACGAAAAAAAAATGTAAATGAGACATAACATATATACAGTATATTTTTTTAAATTAAGTTATTACAAGGGGCTAAAGGGAATGGCATCAGTGATGTTGGAATTTGGAAAGTAACTATTAAAAGCAGTTGCCATACAAACATTTTAGAATCTGCATTATTGCCATCATCAAGATGAGAACCATGATAGATTGGCAAAATATTCAAAGTAAGTGATAGACTTTCCCTAGGTTATAGACTGTGGCGCTGATCAGTGTTTTCTGACAGCAGGGATTCTCCCTGCTGTCAAAATACAATGACTCAACTGGGAGGTTTCCCCTAGCCACCTCGAAAGTGTGGTTGGGGAAAAAGGAAAACAAAAAATACTAATCTTTGTACCCATGCCTGATGAGAAAGAACTCTGACATAGCAACTGTGGAGTGGGTCGCTTGCCAGGTAAGTCTGCAATAATGTTCTAATATGCTATGCTATGGATAACAGTTCTTGGGGCAGAGGGATTGATCTAGAAACCACTAGATACTTCTAAGGAGTTTAAAAAAAAAAAACTTTTGTCCAATTTCTCCATAACGTTAAGCTCTAGCTTCCTCTTATAATAGAGGACTACAGGCCCCCAAGAGTATCATCAATAATTAATACACCGCATTATTGAAATACAAAATGACCTATGTTAAAACTAAAAGTACACATCCAACATGACAAGGAATTAAAATGACAACGTCATACCGGACAGACAGCAGCTGCAGACACTCCTACACACATACATCAAAATCTCACCCGAGCCAGAGCATACTTTAAGGCACTATTATAGCAAGCCCCATAATGGGGATTAGTCCACAACTAACTGTGGTAGTCCTATATCTATAAGGTATCGGGCTTGGGCCCCAAGAGCAGTAAGTAGCCAAAGATTAGCCTGGATTAGACTGGGTATGAAATGAATAAGTTGGCCCACTGTGACAGAATTAGTTGCTTGTCTGTGTGAAACTATTAATCCATGTATGAGGAGCAGAGATAAATCTGCCCACTAGTAGTGTATAAAGAAACCCATCAGCTTGTTTGGCTGGACAGGTCACGCTGACATGTTTCGTTCATCACCCACCTAGGCTAAATTATTATTATTATTTTTTTTTGTATAGGGGAGCTTTTACTCTGTCAATATTGATTATTTTGAATCCTAATGCTGCTAGCATTAGTAAATAAATAAGCACACCCTCCTATCTGCATGCTGGAGATGAGCGCAGACGAATTCCAGGAAGTAAATGGCACATGAATCATCTGCCCTTACTCAAGATGGCCACGTCCACATATGCTAGGGGGATGTTTTTCTAAGTTAATTCTCAGTAAAATAAAACATGGATGGGGAGACATGGATGGATGGGGATGTTTGCTTGAATATTAAGAATGAATTTAAAAGTGCTTTTAGCTTGTGGTGATCAGATACTATGTAGCTCTTCTTTAAGTTTGCATAGAGCAGGAAAGGGTTAGATCCTCTGTTGAGTTTAAAATATGTCTGTGTATTGCTGAGAATTTTTTCTATATAGGTTTTTCCATATAGGATATTTCTCACACGTTCCTGTTCTAAATAGACAGGAAGTAAGTGGAAATCTTCTTTCTGAAGACAGACTGCAGCAGGAGATCAGAGGATCTGCTGTGCAAGAATTTCCTTGCTTCTGCTTCATTGATTCTGTGGTCATCAGTTATTCAGTCATTTGGCAGGGGGCATCTGTGGACATTAGGAGGCAAATCCCTACTTCCTCCACACAAAAAAAATCCAACCAATAAGGGACTAGTGACCTTTTTAATGCAGTTTCTCCTAATGCAGGTAGAACATTTTCCATATTTTTTTGCTGTTTAGATTTATTTTAGTAAATTTTAGTTACATTTTGTGGTCTTGTACTTTTTTTTAATGAAATTGCTGGTATAAATAAGCTGATGTGTGTGTGTATGTGTTTGTTTTTTTAACAACCAATCTATTGTTTTTTTTTTTTGCAGCAATAATGCTTTAAAAGGAAATTCAACAAAAGTAAATTCTGTTCGAAACAGATATGGGAAGAATTTAAACATATTTACAAAATTATGCAGCAACCATACTTCATACATAGAGAAGTAAGTAGCATTACGAGCAGGTAAAGTAGAAAATGGTCTTTGTGGTATGTCATTGAAACACTGTGGGGTTAATGTTCTGTATTTAGCATTTCTTTTTTGAACATCAATGTCTGCTCCAAAAGAGCTTTGAAGTCTTTGGCCTCTTTCACACGGACGGACCGTATGTCCGCTTTTTCATCCATCCATGTACGGATGAAAAAGGGACATGCATTGATCCCTATGAGATTGCGGGTGTCAGCGGACATCCGCTGGCACCCTATCTCATCCGGGTCCACAATCCACCGATTCTGCAGACGGAGGTAAACCATATTTTTCCATCTGTCATCGGTTTGGTGACGGATGGATGGACGGGTGACAGACTGTCCATGTTCATCCGATCCCCCCCATAGGGGAGAGAGGAGATCTAACAGGACGGTCCCTGCACAGTGTGCGGGGACTGCCCTGTCCTCCGCCAGGTCAGCGGGAATCAACCGCGATTCCCGCTGAGCAAGCGGAGGTTCACGGGGCGGATCATAACGGATCCGTCCCGTGTTAAAGAGGCCTTATGCCCCTGTCAAAATATAGAGAATATATACATACACACTAGGTTGGCAGCTGGAGAAATCCAAGTAACCATGATTTACAGCTGGTGCCTCATTTTTTTTTTCCTTGTTCATTTATACAGGATTCAGGTGTTCAGAGGCAGTGGTGTCATACTTTTTTACTACTGGGGATCTGGACCCTGGCCAGCAGATAAACAGCAGACAGCCAAATATAAGCCTGCTTACTCTCAGCATGCTTCAGTTTTTTGTGGACATCTTTTCTCCACTGAGAAAAATGTACGTTTAAGTAGCCATTTTTCTCTTTCTCCAAGTAGTTTTTTCTTCAAGACTTTGTCTACATGCTGCTGAACAGAGCCTTTGTAGGCTATACCCGGACCCCACTGGACCAAAGACTGCTGTGTCTTCCTGGAATTTGGCCTTCAGGTACTGTGCTCTGTCTGGTACTTTCAAGATTTTTGTGTACAGCGCCATCTAGTGTGACCTAATTTCATAAAACTCGGCACCCAAGCTTTGGGAACTACTACATTTATTGATACCTTTTGAGTGCCATTGTTACCTCCATTTTCCATTAATTTCCATGAAAATGTTCAACATAGTTGGAATGTAGGTGCTGCTTCACTAGCTGGGCTTTGCACTCTATACTCTGTTTCTGCCTTTTTAGTGTGAGGTAGCATCTTCCTTCAATTGCTATTGTTTCCAAGAGACAATTTGTTTCACCTCCAGCTAGTCCTTGCCACCTACAGTGATCTAGTCACCTCCAGCTGTTTAAACCTCTCCTGTTTTTAATATGTGTTTTATGGATACCCATGGTTTTCTCTGGTGTACTCATTTAAGTTTACATGTTAATGAGTGCAAGATGTTGGATCCTAAATGTAAGAAAAACAGTTCTGCTGCATTGAGCCTCTCCAGCTCACTATCCACAAATCGTCTACAGTAGTGCTCTTGAGGGACCCGACACCAACAGTTGGGATCCTTTAGAGTCTTTTTTTAGCACAATCAGATGTGACCCCCTTTATCTGCTGTATCCAGGGTGGCGTTCTCTGCAGCTATTTCAGATTTTATGGGCCAAATTGCAACTATGATTGCTGACTCAAGTGCAGAGGCTGTAAGCATACTTCCATGCCTTCCCCCCAGAATCATTATTTGACATAACTGCAGCAGTAGTAGCATTGGGTCTCCTACTGCAGAGCCTTGTCTGCCAAAGAATCTTGATTAATGAGTTTTTTCCATAGGAGCTGAGGGCAGCTGCCATAGCTCCCAGACTGAAAGATACCGTATTGGTTCTTATTGATGCAGTGCGTGACACCCTAGAAATAGAACTACAGTCTTTAGCCTCTACAGGTGAAAGTAATAGTCTGGAATTCTTGAGAGACCTCAAGTCTATCAGAACTTTTCCAGTACACTAATTATTCAGAGGGGTTCAATTATACCAGGAAAACTATTCACTCCCAAACATTTCACAGACCAATACCAATTTGAGGGGGCTCTTATCAAGAAGTAGACCAATCTTGCTATGCATCCAGTGAAATATATACTTGAGGATGCACCAGTGTTTGACAAACATTTATAACCCTCCTTTCCAAATGATTGCTTTTGCTAGCATGCCCTGCTTTTTGCATCCTGGCAAAGCGTAGTCTGTCAAAAACTTTGGGGAATAGACTAAACTTATGTCAAAGAATCCAGCTACAATCCTTACTGACTCTTTTGTAGAGCATTATGTCTTCAGCCCTAAACTACTGCATAACATTTTTATCAACCTCATTAGTTTTATTTCCTGAATGAGTCTCCTGTCTGTGAATATGCAGAGGACTCTTTGCATGAAAATTGGTTTGTGGAATTTCTGACTCTCCTTTCCCAGACTTAAACTCTACAGTCCAGCAACTTTTTCATGAGAGTTCTGAGCTTGATGGTGGCTTCCTTCGAGGCAGTGCCACTTAAAACCTCTACAACACAACATTCTGTTCTTTTGGGACAACTCGGTTCGGTCTCTAGACAAACTGACTTGCCTGACATAGGACGACAGGCTTTGTCTGTCCAGGTTTCCCGATCTCTGGAGTTGGGGAAATTCTTCTTTTTACTGTCTTAGAAGATTCTAACAACAGATACCTGGTTGAAGGGCTGAGGAGTTCTAAACACCTTGTCTGTGCAGGAGACTTAGTCACCAGAGGAATCTCATCTCCTAATTAATATTCTGGACATCAGGTTTAGCTCTCGCCAACTGGGGTGTCATCTGATTAGGGTCTAGTTGGACAACACCACTGCGTTGTCGTATATCAATCATGGAGGGGGGTGGGGTCACCAGAAGTCTTGCTGAGTCGAGAGAGGTAGAAAAGATTCTGGCCTGGGCATACCTCCACCTTGTCCATCATTCACATTTCAGGTGTAGACAATTATTTTTCAGGACTTGTGTCGTAAGTGGGGTATGTTGAATGGAGATCACCTGGCTTTTAGGTTCAACACCAATCTAGCCAGGTTTGTCCCACGATGCAGAGGTCTTCTGGAGGAAGCAGTAGATGCTTTGGTGATACTGGTGATAATAAGGATAAACTCTGTATTTATCTACCCTATAGGACTGAGGCAAAAGGCATTCCGGTGAACCTTTATAATTCTGAACTGGCCCAGGTTTACGTGGTACTCCGACCATGTCACAATGCCCATCTGCTTTTCCGAATCGATTGGGCTCTCCTAGCTCAAGGACCAATTTCATCCTTCCCTATTAATGCTCATAGTACAAGGTCTGATTGCCTCCTGGGATTTTTGGCATCGGGTTAAGGTTTCCCAGATTGGCAAGGCTGGTCTTCTATTCGCATTATTCTCAATTTTTTCAATGTAGATGTTAAAGCATCATAACGGCAGCCTCAGGTATAAGGTCCCTGGGCAGTTCTTTGCAGGCTGCCTCCAGTTCTGTTTGTTATTTGAGCCTGTTAGAATTTTTTGTTATTTTTGCCCATCCCCAGTTAGACTAATTTGAACATTCAAATAGTCTCTGGGGAAGTAAATTCATGTATCCCTTAATTGAACAAAATAGAAAATAGGATTTTTAAAGGGGCCCACTCCCACCACCGATAAAGGTGACCTTGCAGCGAATTCGCCACAGAGACCACTATTATCAGAAACCGGACCGCCCACTATAGAAGAGGATCCTGGGGTTATGTCAGCTAGCTGCTGCCATAACAAAGATGTCCCTCTTCAAACAGCCGATGTATATTGGCGTGCGATGGTCCAGAAGTGGTTGTACAGCGGTAAAGCAGCGCTTTACCGCTAACTGACCCGCCACCCCAGCGTGGAAGCAGTCTTAAGGTACATTTTTTTTTAAGCTGCACAGATATCTCTGAAATCGCGACCAAAATTGGGACTGACATGCGGGGGGTGAGTGCACATCACAGAAAAGCCAATTTCAAGCAGTGCATTCTTTGTGAACAATATAAAACCATTTGCACAATTTATGTGAAATATGATATCCAATTCACTCCTTGGCTCTCTTGCTTAAAACAGCCATTATGACACAGTGGATGCTTATAGGACCAACCATGCCAGACACTGAAATCCTAGAATGCCTGGGGCAAATACCCACAGACTTAAAAATTGAGAGAAGAAAAATGTAAAACGGTTGAAAGCCCAAGTTCACACTGAGCTGTGGGAATAAAGCCGTGCAAGTTCAGCTAAACCAGCTAAACCAATGACCAGAGCACTTTTTGTGATTCGGCACTGCGTTGCTTTAACTGACAATTGCGCGGTCGTGCGACGTGGCTCCCAAACAAAATTGGCGTCTTTTTTCCCCCACAAATAGAGCTTTATTTTGGTGGTATTTGATCATCTCTGTGTTTTTTTATTTTTTGTGCTATAAACAAAAATAGAGCGACAATTTTGAAAAAATTCCAATATTTTTTACATTTTGCTATAATAAATATCCCCCAAAAATATATAAAAAAACATTTTTTTTCCTCAGTATAGGCCGATACGTATTCTTCATTTTATTTAGCGTTTATTGATTATTTTGCGCAAAAGTTATAGCGTTTACAAAATAGGGGTAGTTTTATGGCATTTTTATTAATATTTTTTTTTTTACTAGTAATGGCGGCGATCAGCATTTTTTTGCGGTACTGCGATATTATGGCGGACACTTTTGACACATTTTCGGGACCATTGGCATTTTTATAGCGATCAGTGCTATAAAAATGCATTGAATTACTATAAAAATGCCATTGGCAGTGAAGGGGTTAACACTAGGGGGCGGGGAAGGGGTTAAGTGTGTTCCTGGGTGTGTTCTAACTGTATGGGGGGGTGGACTCACTAGGGGAAATCACTAATCTTCTGTTTATACATTGTATGAACAGAAGATCAGTGTTTCCCCGCTGACAGGACCGGGAGCTTTGTGTTTACACACATACCTCTGTACCGAGCGTGCCCGGAGATCACGGAGAGTACTCAATTGTTTGTTTTTGTTTCAGGTGAAAGCAAACTTATGCATTCAATAACCTTTAACAACTAATGTTTCTTTTCTGTCTCCTGAAGGATTCCTGTTGCAATTCTCCTTAAAATGTTCTCATATTTAGACCCTGTATCTCTGATGTCTGCTGGTTGTGTCAGCAAGCAATTCTACGAACTTTCCAATGACAAGTAAGTATAATTTTATAACCTCTTGTGCTTCGTGTGCATTTAAATTTATTTTATATTGTTCTCTTTCTTGTGGCTTTTACAGTATATTGGAAATGTTTATTTTATTTTGTGAAAAGGAAGTGTTTTAAAGAACAGTAATTTCTTCTAACCTTACCTGTAATATTATGCAGTAGATTAGATAAAATCTAGTAGGAAATGAACATAAATTATTTACAGTTACAAGGATATTCATGTTGTTCATTCAATCTTTTGAATACCTGTGTCTCAGTAAGACTAATGGCACTATTAGTAATAGTATTTATTTGAGATCGTGGATACAGTAGTTTTAAATGATACAATAAAAATAATTATTGTAAAAATATTAAAAGAAAAAATAAGCAAATGTTTGTGTTTTTTGTAGTTTTGAAAGATGGAGAAGAAAATAAAAATACAGGGGTATAACACAATCACAATCTAGAGGAAAGATGGAAAGCTATGACTGGGAATTGAAGAGTGTGATTATTTGTGTGATCATTGCTCTGTATATGTGTATATTTTAATTAGGGCAACAGTTGGAGTCAGATATGTCTTACAGTCTGTAAAAAGACTTTGCTCAGCCTGTAAGACAGAGAATGCAGTGGAAAGCGCAATAACCTATAGCAACCAATAGAGCTGCACGATTAATCATCAAGAATCGTTATCGCAATCTTTTTCCCGTTGCAATTCTTGATACAGGGTTTCACGATCTTTGACATGAAAATAATTTTCTCTCTGCACTTTGGTATGCAAAGAATTTCCTGTCTGCTCTCAGCCAAAAGTCAGTCTGGGCAATCTGCCAGGTCTGGGCAGCCTGCAAAGTTTTGAAAACATTGTATCTCTTCAAATGAATAAACTTCTGTATGTAAATTAGGAATTTTTAACCACTTAAACACCAAACAAAACTTTTGCTAGAAAATTACTTAGAACCCCCGAAGATTATCTAACTTTTTAGTAAAGGCCCTAGAGAATAAAATGGCAGTTGTTGCAATATTTTATGTTGCACTGTATTTGCGCAGCAGTCTTTTTAAATGCATTTTTTTTGGAAAAAATTACTTTAACCGCTTGCGGACCACCGCATGAACATTTACGTCGGCAGAATGGCACGTACAGGCACATTGGCTTACCTGTACGTCCCTGCCTTGACGCGGGTTGGGGGTCCGATCATGCGATCGGTACATGCGACCCCGGTACATGCGACGGTCTCTGTGGCTCTGGGAGCGATCCGGGATGAGGGGGCGGCTATTCGTTTTTGTCCGCCCTCTCACGATCGCTCCCAGCCAATGCGCGCGCCCCCCCCCCCCCCGCCCTGTCACTTCCTCCTCCTGTGTAAACACAGGAAGGAGAAAGTGATGTGATCTTTCCCTCTGCGTTTTTTTCAACCACCGCTGAGGAGAGATCACATCTCACAGTAAGTGTACACAACACTACACTGACACCAGGACATGTAGGCACATTAACCCCTTGCGGTCACCCCCCCACCCCATCCCCCCTGTCACAGTGTCACTGAATGCAGTGATTATATGTATGATCACTGCAGTTAGTGTCAGCGTGACAGGCAGTCAGTGTTAGGTTCAGGGTAGCCCCCCGTAACCCCCTAATAAAGTTTTAACCCCTTGATCACCACCCTAGTTAACCCTTTCACTCCCTATTGCCAGCGTCACTAAGCGATCGCTGTATTAGTGTCTCTGTTCCCGCTAGGTAGCTAATTTTTTTTTTATTGCGATTTTTTTTTTACTAAAGACATGTGGCTAAATAAATGTCGGCCTAAATGTTTGACTAAAATTTAGTTTATTTGATTTTTCTTATAACAAAAAGTAAAAAATATTGGTTTTTTTTTTCAAAAATGTCGCTCTATTTTTGTATATAGCGCAAAAAATATAAATCGCAGAGGCCATCAAATACCACCAAAAGAAAAGGACGCAAATTTTGTTTGGGAGCCACGTCGCACGACCGCGCAATTGTCAGTTAAAGCGACGCAGTGCCGAATCGCAAAAAGGGGCCTGGTCATTTACCTGCATTTTGGTCCGGGTCTTAAGTGGTTAATGAATTAAAAAAAAAAAAAAAATAGCAAGTAAAGTTAGCCAATTTTTTTTTTTTTTTTGTATAAATGTAAAAGATTTTACGCCGTGAGAATCGCGAGAGAATCGTGATCTTCATTCTAAGCAAAAAAATCGTGATTCTCATTTTGGCCAGAATCGTGCAGCTCTAGCGACCAACAATTTTGTTGTTTTTAGTCTGACTTCCCAAACCAATCATAGATTAATGTGATTCCAAACGCAAATGGTTTTTACCCTAATGCATTTTTGACATTAAAGTCAAAATCCTTCATCTACTCGAGTTTAGAGTGTACAGGCATACCCCACTTTTAAGTACACAATGGGACCGGAGCATGTATGTAAAACGAAAATGTACTTAAAGTGAAACAATATCTTTTTTCACTTCTAGGGTGTAGTAGGGGGTCAGGGGTTGTAGTGGGGGTGTCAGGAGTTGTAGTTGAGGTTTCAGGGGCTGTATTGGGGATGTCAGAGGCACACTGGAACAGGGCGGGATATGTTCTCGGAGCTTTAGCTCCTTCTACAGCGGCTGCAAAATGTCTGTACAGTACTTGTAAGGCACTTTACATACACTCGCAGGTATGTCCTTACTCGCGAGTGTATGTAAAGTGCGTGTACTTAAAGCGGGGTATGTCAGTATGCATTTTGCAGAGTATATCTCTATGGCAAACATCAACACTCTTTTATTATGGAAGTCACTGGTGGAAAGAGTGCACTTTTGTCTACCAAAAAAGTAAATGAGGCTTTTGCGTGCAAGTCCTTCTAATCTGGGTTTAAAATGAGTTCCGTTCCTAAGCCCAGCATCTCCTTTTGCAGCAAGCCTGTGTTTCAGGTTTTTACTCCAACCTGTTCACAGTTCTGAAAGCCAAAGGTCGCATTCATCCTATCCTGGACCTGAAGTTCCTAAACATCTTCTTTGGGTCCAGAATATAAAATCAGCCTGGTCAGTCATTGTATCCCTGCATCAGAGCTATCTGCTGGCTTTGGTGGACATCAGATGCCTATTTGCACATTCCCATTTTGTTCCCCCATACCAGCGTTTTTTTGGATTTTGTTGTGGGAGACTGTCAGTTGGTGGCCTGCTTTTTGGCTTATATACTTCTACTCAGGCCTTCACAAAAGTTATGGTCCCTGTTCTGACTTTCCTTCGCTACCTGCTATTGAAGGATTGTTTTATATCCAGGGTTTGAATGCCAACGTGGAGTATCTACAACCTACGGTCTGGAATAATTATGGGCATGTTCTGGGCCACGTGACTTTGTTTCCTCTGAAAAAAATAGGACCCTACACACTCAGGCTTGGTTACTTGTATGCTTTTGCACAAGGGTGCTGGATCTATCGGTAGCCTCATTTGAGGCAGTACCTCATGCCCAATTCCACTCCAGGCTGCTGCAACTTGGCACCCTGTTTGTGTGGGACAAGTGGACTGTCTTCCTTTTGCCCATCTCTACCTGACCTGGTGGATTTCCATCAGACATTAGAGTTGGGGAAGTCATTTCTCCCAATTTCTTGGGAGACTCTCGCGATGGATGGCAGTCTGATGGGATGGAAAGGAGTCCCCAGAATGTTGAGGGTTCTGGGAACCTGGTCAGAAAAAAAATCCAAGCATCCAATAAACATTTTGTAACTCCAATATATATATATGTATATTTACAAAATATACCATTGCACCTGGAAGGCTTACTTTGCATGGGGTGAGCAGAGAATGTTTCGTCATGAAAATTATAAAAACGTTGGATGTATCCTGGCTTTCTTCAGTTTGGTCTGGATCAGGATCTAACCTCGAGTACCCTCAAGAGCCACATTTCATCCTTGACTATCCTTGTCCAGCATTCTTTTGCCTCCCACTCACTGGAAAAGGCCTTTTTGCAAGCAGTTGCCCCTTTTTTCTTCTCCTAGATGCTCTCTCGTGATGCTGTGGGATCTTGGTCTGGTACTTACAGCTCTTCAAAATCTTCCTTCTGAATCCTGCCAGGATACTCCTTAGCTGAGCTCACTCACAAGGTGTGTTTTTTTCATGTCGCCATCACTTTTGCTGTCAGAGTTGCCATTTTCTTGTAAGGAACCTTTCCTGGTGTTGCCCAAGGATAAGGTTGTCCTGAGACCTAAGGCTTCCATAGGCATGCGAGCATGGCTTGGCCCTGCCCCCCACTCTCTGCTCACTGATGTGATTGACAGCAACAGGAGCCGTTGCTGCCTCTATCTATTGAGGAGGAAGAGAGCTGCAGCTCTCGTAAACAGTCCCGGATCATTATCTGGCTCTGTTAAATATAGGCGGGGGCTGGGTGGGAAGCCGCATGCCAAACTTTTTTTTACCTCAATGCAGAGCATCCTGAGAGAAAACCTCTGCCTTTAGAACCACTTTAATATCTTCCTTCTAGGTTTAGAAGATTGTTATGCTCGCTATATGCTCTTTTTTCTGACGATTGCTTGTTTTATAATTTTAGTTTTGCCTCATAACTTTATTTTTTATTTTTGTCATCGCTATCTGTCTCTATGGCTTGGTACCATTATCATACCTCACAATCGCCACAAGAACTATGACACCTAAAGTGAATTCCACCATTATACTGGTTTCCCATAACGTACAAGGGCTAAATTCTAAAACACAATAAGGGGAAGTGCGTTATTTAGAAAAAAAAACATTTCATACTCGCCTATGTGGATGCAGCATCGGTCCCCCGATGTCTCTACACCAATAACCGAGTGATCAGTGGTCTTTGATTGCTAAATTCTTGGTTTAGAGGAGGTGGGGGACTGCTGCTGTATCCACAGCTTATTTCTTTTTGCAAGGACAAGTCTCTCCCAGACAAGGAAAATAGAGCTTTTATCAGTGTAATTCCTAAGCCCAATAAAGATGTTGATAACTATAGACCAATATTTCTGATCAATTGTGATCTTAAAATTCTTACCAAAACCCTTGTTTTACAGCTTAATTCATTCCTGAATTATGTAATCATTTAGATCAAACAGATTTCATCCGCCGTGATCAAACCTCGGATAAGATTTGTAGATCATTGAATCTGATATTAATTGTTCACTCCAATTAGGACATCCCCACAAAGACCATTTTACTCTCTTTAGACCTCCACAAGACTTTTGTGAACCTAGAATTTGGTCCTTCATTAATACATATTTTATGCACCTTATTTCATTCTGCCGCAATGCAGATATCTGTCAAAGGATATAAATATTTCTTAATAGATATTCAAAGAGACACAATATAGGGTTGTTCATTGTCACCATTGTTGTTTGCTATTGCAATGGAATTCTTTGCATTTGCCATGTGTTCTAATCCAAATATTATCCAAACATATCCACACACAACTATACCCTCTACCATCGCCCATGCTTATGCTACTCTAAACTAATTAAAAATGTTGATAAGCTTCCAAAAAAAGTCCTTTGTTTTTGAATCTGTCTTGGCACCATCATTCGGTAGTTTGTTTAGAGAAAACATCCCAGCTCTTTTTGATACAAATAACCATTTTCGATAGATGGTCCACCACGTCGTTGTCGTGTTTTATCAGGATCCACTTTGGCAAAATAAATGTCCTTCCTAGGATTTTAAACTACCCAAGGACTCTTCCCCTTTTAGCTATCCCAAAAAGGGAGTGAATAATGAAAAATGTTTTTTTTTTTTTTATTTCATATGTTATGGAAAATATATTCACAACTATTGTGGGTATTAAGTGTTATCTTGTCTTCCAAGTTATCTCCAAGCAATGATGTGGATTCCTAGCAGAATATGACCTCCTATAACTTGTCCTACTTTATCAAACAAATTGACTGTCTGGGACAGACAAAGAGTTAGGAGAAAACCTCATACCCCTTTTCACTCCATTAATACATCAAAATCTTTTCTGGGACTGCATCCTCATCTTTTTAATCTTTTTAATGTTGGGAAAGTAAAAGCTTATTACAGATAGGAGACTTCTGGAAATGTTATCCAAAACCTAGGATACTATCAGAAAAATCTATAATAAAAATGGTGCACTAATTCAATAAGCGATGCAACAAAAAGACAACTATACATAAACGGCTCTCCCTAATTTAAATGAAAAAAAAATCATAAAAAATATGCAGTAATATGTGATATATGTGAAATTCTAGCCTTGAAAAAGTCACATGACCAGTGACTTAACGCTTAGGAGACAGTGACATCACTTCTGTTCACAGCCAAGACCAGGAAGTAGGGATTTTATCGATAACTGTTTTCTCTTAACCTAGATGTAAGGTATTGTGTTTTAATAAAACCATTTATTTTGTGAAATTACTTCACTATGGAGTTTTTATTTGTCTTGTATGAAGTCTGGGTTCACACTTGTGCGAACAGACATCGCATGTGATTTGCACCCGCACTGTTTTGCTGATCAAATGCAATGTCTGTGCAATGCAAGTTCAGCCATACAGTTGTATTTACAGAAAAATAGTGCAGGGACTTGCATTGGATTTGCAGGGACTTTCTTTTTCTGCATTGAAATCTAATCGCATGGGTGTTCTCACCCTTGTGATCTAATTCTTGTGCGAGTTTAGTTTGCCTAGAAAGACATGCCTGTAATGCCATTGCACATACAGCAAAAAGCCAATTTCTTCACTTGATCATAAACAAAATAGGAAGACAAAAAAGGGACAGCCCCTGGCAAGGCCAGGTAATTAAGGCGAAGGAGAGGTCAGATACATCATCCTGACAAACCTACATATGACGTAGCGAAACGTGCTGACGTCACTACTGGGTCTCCAGACCAGAAGTATTCAATGCCCTACAGGCATGCACAGCAGCTGAAGAGTGTTGGGAATCCCCTGGATGATGGGATCACACAGCTGATGGAACAGTTTCATTGAATTGAGCTGTGTATGACAAGCTGCTGATGATTTTGGAACCCCCAATTCTCGTAAACCTGCTCACACAGGAGACATTGCACACAGGAGACAACCGCTTTACAGACAACCCTTCACCCCGCTGCGGAAGGAACAAGTGGATGCTGATTGAAAGAGCTGGACAATACAAAAGGGGCAAGGTAAGCTCTGCTCGCTCTATTCTACTTTACAACCCATCACACTGATTGATCAATAGCACGGTATGCTCTTCTCATAGTTGAAGATCGCTACATGCTAATGTTACGCAGCCATCCCAGATCAGAGCCTGACCTGATCCCTTACATTTCAAGTCTTTGCCATGGACAATGGGTACTAATGGACCATATGCACACAGTTATGCGCTCTGTAATGAAATTCCCCTACATTTTTTGATCAATTGACAACACAGAAACATTTCAACTGTAGTCAACTCTTTTTTATTTTTTAGGACTGACATATTTGGTCATAAGTTACATTGTTACAGTGAGATATTTAGGGTTGCCTTGGGGCATATGTGAGCTACATACCCTGTATCTGGACATGTGTGATATTGCACTAGTATGTACTTCAAAAGTAACTTGATCTCAATTAGCATCTGGTGACACGGTTTTATATGTGGCGGAGTGACCATTTGACTGCACTGTATGTTTTAATGCCCGTCTTGACACCATTTTTTATGGTATACCTTGATATAATGAAGCATATTTTATACTTACTCCAGCAAGTCCAGTTTCTGCCACATTAACTGCTTGGTTGCTCACTGTGGAGGCTTTACCTCCCTTAACTCCTGTGACCACCCTTCCTTTTGTTTTTAATACAGATAGGAGACTTCTGGAAATGTTATCCAAAACCTAGAATACTATCAGAAAATGTATAATAAAAATGGTGTGCTGATTCAAGAAACTATGCAGCAAAAAAAACCAATTATGCAAAAACGGCTATCCCTAATTAAAAGAATAAAATAATGCAGTAATATGCGATATTAGAAATCCTATTCTTGAAAAAGTCACGTGACCAGTAACGTAACATGTAGGAGGAGCTGGTGACATCACTTCTAGTCCTGACCGAGACCAGGAAGTAGGGATTTTATCAATACTGTTTGCCCTTAACCTAGGTATTATGGTATTAAGGTATTATGTTTTAATAAAACCATTTATTTTGTGGAATTACTACACTGTGGAGTTCTTGCGTGTCTTGTATGGCTTTTGAGCCTGGGTTGACACTTGTGCGCACACTTATGATTCGCATCCCGACTGCGGTGCCGACCGCATGCAATGTCTGTGCAATGCGAGTTTAGCATTTACAGTTGTATGGCTGAACTCGCATTGGATTCGCAGGAAAATAGTGTAGGGACTTTTTTTCCCCACATTGGAATGGGATCGCATTGATACCTGCAGCGGTATGAACTGCCTGTGGGAGAGATGCAGTGCCGGAACCGGCGCCGTAATTGCAATGATTCCCTTATCACTACAGTGTGAACCTAGGCTAAATGGAGGAGAGGAGGAGATCCAATACAGCATAGCGGATATTTATCCCTGGGTTTATGCTGAGAGGAGCATGGAATGTTATTTTCCATAAAGGAATCAAATATTAAAGCCTTGTCAGACCAGCTGTGGATTTCGATGCAGGAGAGGAGATGGGAAAATTGACTGCTGCTAAGGATATGTATACCAAAGCGCCACTAGACCTGTTGTGGTCTTTTGTTTAAGGTGAGCTGCTAGGGCACTCTCCTGGTGGATACCTGAATGTTGGGAGCAATTGTGTTTACAACTTTCAAGAACAGTTTTTTGAGCATGTGATCTTCAGATCTCATCACTTGCACAAGCACTTTATTATTTGGGACTTATTTTAACATTTTTATGTAAAATCTGATGTATATCTGCTTTTGGTTCAAGCACTTTATCACTGTTTCACATATCATCGCATAATACTGTATTTGTTTGAAATTCAGGTTAGTCATTTATGCATATCTGTCTATTTTTGCTATTTGGCATCTTTAATTAGTGCACTTTACAATGGTTTCACATATTATTGCATATTACTGCAATATTTGTGTGTGTTTTTTGTTTTTATTATGGATAGGCATTTATGTATATTTGATTAACAATGATAGGGAAAAACATGGGGAAAGGACAATAAGTTAAAAATGGAGGACCAAGCCATGGTATTCATGTGTCATACAAACTTTATTAGAGCAAAAAATATAATATACTGAAAAAACGTATGGAAAAATACCCTCTAAGCACTATAAAATGGTTATGTAAATAATATATTAAAGGGACAAAGTCGTCATTTATGCATATTTGCCTATTTTTGCTGCACAGCTTCTTGAATTAGCACACTTCATCGCTGTTTCACATATTATCGCATATTACTAGGGTTGTCCCGATGCCTCCTTTTTAGGACCGAGTACAAGTACCGATACTTTTTTTCATGTACTCGCCGATACCGAATACCGATACTTTTTTTAATGTGTCCCCAAATGCAGCCATGTCCCCCCCAAGCCATGTCATGTCCCCCACATATTGCAGCCATGTCATGTCCCCCACATATTGCATATTGCAGCCATGTCCTGTCCCCCACATATTGCAGCCATGTCCTGTCCCCCACATATTGCAGCCATGTCCTGTCCCCCACATATTGCAGCCATGTCATGTCCCCCACATATTGCAGCCATGTATCTCCCCCACATATTGCAGCCATGTCCTGTCCCCCACATATTGCAGCCATGTCATGTCCCCCACATATTGCAGCCATGTCATGTCCCCCACATATTGCAGCCATGTCATGTCCCCCACATATTGCAGCCATGTCATGTCCCCCACATATTGCAGCCATGTCATGTCCCCCGCATACTGCAGCCATGTCATGTCCCCCACATACTGCAGCCATGTCATGTCCCCCACATACTGCAGCCATGTCATGTCCCCCGCATACTGCAGCCATGTCATGTCCCCCGCATACTGCAGCCATGTCATGTCCCCCGCATACTGCAGCCATGTCATGTCCCCCGCATACTGCAGCCATGTCATGTCCCCCGCATACTGCAGCCATGTCATGTCCCCATACCTGTATATATGATGCCGCCGCCACCGCCGTTAATCCCCTACATTACAGCGCAGCGCCGCGCACGCAGTACAAGCTTCCGTTGTGAATACTTGGAAAGCGCGCGCCGCTATGCATAGACACTCCCCTTCTCGTGATTGGACAGATCCGTCCAATCACGAGAAGGGGAGTGTCTGAACATGGCGGCGCGCGCTTTACAATTCACAACGTAAGCTTGTACTGCGTGCGCGGCGCTGCGCTGTAATGCAGGGGATTAACGGCGGTGGCGGCGGCGGCATCATATATACAGATTTGGGGAACATACATGGCTGCAATATGGGGGAAGTATTCTATTTTAGTATCGGGAGTATTTGCGGGAGTACAAGTATTCTGCATAGTGTCTTTAACCACTTTAGCCCCGGACCATATTGCTGTCCAAAGACCAGAGCACTTTTTGTGATTCAGCACTGCGTCGCTTTAACTGACAATTGCGCGGTCGTGCGACGTGGCTCCCAAACAAAATTGGCTTCCTTTTTTTCCCACAAATAGAGCTTTCTTTTGGTGGTATTTGATCATCTCTGCGGTTTTTATTTTTTGCGCTATAAACAAAAATAGAGCGACTATTTTTGAAAAAAAATCAATATTTTTTACATTTTGCTATAATAAAAATCCCAAAAAAGATATAAAAAAAACATTTTTTTTCCTCAGTTTAGGCCGATACGTATTCTTCTACATATTTTTCGTTAAAAAAAATCGCAATTAGCGTTTATTAATTGGTTTGCGCAAAATTTATAGCGTTTACAAAAAAAGGGGGTCGTTTTATGGCATTTTTTTTTTCTACTAGTAATGGCGGCGATCAGCATTCTTTTTTCGGTACTGCGATATTATGGCGGACACATCAGACACTTTTTACACATTTTTGGGACCATTGGCATTTTTATAGCGATCAATGCTATAAAAATGCATTGTATTACTATAAAAATGCCATTGGCAGTGAAGGGGTTTAGTGTGGTCCTGGTGTGTTCTAACTGTATGGGGGGGGTGGCCTCACTAGGGGAAGTCACTGATCTTCTGTCCATATATTGTATGGACAGAAGATCAGCGTTTCCCCCGCTGACAGGAACGAAAGGTATGTGTTTACACACATACCTCCCGTTCCCCGCTCTGTAACGAGCAATCGCGGGTGCCTGGCGGTGATCGTACCCGCCGGGCACGCGCGCGGGACTCGTGGGACGCGCGCGCCGCCGGCGGCGCGTGCGCGTGCCCTATTAGCTGCTACAGGGAGGACGTAGAGCTACGTGTTCCCGCGTAGCAGTGCCACTGCCCCGCAGTAATATGATGGCGGGCAGTCGGCAATTAGTTAATTAGCGCACCATTTTTTTTGTGTTCGAGTGTTGAGGTCACTTGCTAATGGTTGCAGCGTTTGCATGTCTATTTTTAGTGTAATTTATTATTCTTTGGTATCTGTGTACATTAGTTTTGGTTGTGAGGTCCATAGCAGTGCAAAAGTACTTCATATTTACTATCAGAAAAATGTACAATTGCTCTCCTCCTGAAGTATTTTGATATAGCCAAATTTGTATTGTATTTAATACCCAAACTGAAGCAAGACACTCGGCCATTGTCATTGACATTATTTAAAGTATCTTGCCAAACTAAAGACTTTGTGAAAGGTCATATATCTCTCTTATACAATTTTTTATTTGATCCAAATCATACATTTTCCTTTTATGAAACAATGAGAATGAAATCTGAATATAATGTTGAACTTATTCGACTAGCAGGATCTAGCTAATAACTTATCTGAAATATATATCAAAATGACCTTCGTTAAATCCAATTTTAAAACATTAGTAAGGTGGTACACGGTTCCCAATAGGATAGCTAAAATGTGCCAGCAAGCTTCACCCCATTGTTTGACAATGTGGCCAGAATTGTATCATACTTCATATTTGGTGGCAATGTCCCAAAGTGACAAGGCTCTGGATCAGAATCTTCAACTTAATTTATTCTATACCAGGGTTAAATATAGCTAGATCTTTAAAAACGGTGCTTTAGAAAATACCTAAAGGTTTAAAAAGTTGGTATCTTAAATAATACTAGCAGCCAGAATTTCTGTTGCATGGAGCTGAAATTAGTCAGTTGGTGGTGTTTAAATAAACAATGAACAGGATTATGATCAATGGTAAACTTTCATGTATTCTTAAAAGTATTTTTTTTTGCTAATCATACGTACCTCGGTGGATGCAGCATCCGAACACCGCTGATGGTTCGGTTCTCACTCCTCCCTGAGCAGAGCGATGCTGACTGTCAGTCGGCATCACTTCTGCTCTACTACTCCACGCTCATTGGATCGCTGAGAAGTGGAGGGGCGGGGAGCGGACAACTCAGCGGCTCGCTGAGACTCCCATCAATCAAGGCAGCTGGAGGGATTCAGACTTCGATGTCGGGATGATGCACTGCCTCGATTGATGGCAATGATGTCAGCGGTGAGCGGATTTCAGACCGCTCTCGGCTGAAAATGGGTCACAGGAGTGCCAAACAAATAGCACTCCTGTGACCCAGAGGAGAAGCCCAGCCTAAAAATCTCAGGCTGGACTTCTTCTTTTAACAACACCCAATCTAAATTTGACAAAACATGGGACCCTTGTATATGATACTTGGTGGTGGACTTGAATGGTCTCGGAGGTACCATCCCTACTTTGTTATTCTACCCTCTTTTATGTAGCATGACTTTATTTTTTGTTATAATGTAGCAATATATACACACACACATTTTTTTCTGAACAGGAAAAAAAAAACACATATGGCCAGTGGATAAATATAAGTATTTTGAGAAAATCCTCTGATACTTTTCTCTATCTAGTCGCCAAATGCAATATTTTTGTACATTCAAGGGCAGGAGAGGGGTTAGGTTTTGTCTGGAAACAAGATTTAATTGACTTGTTATATTTAATCTGATAAAGGAGTGGTGGGACCATTTGTAGCAACTTGAGTTTATATTTTAGCTGCAATAAATATTTTAATTGTATTTAAAATACATTAATTGTAATACAAATTACAGTTTTATTCTGCTGTGGTTTTATGGGTCAGTAAAATTTGGTTAACATATACTGTGTTACTTAATACTGTCTTTTTTAGTAACATAAAATAAATAAATCTTATATATAGAAAGACTTACTGAGCTTGGGAAAACTAGAACAAAAAAATTGAAAAGCTGGCAGCACTAAAAGTTTGTGATGCCAAAACTCACAAAGTATATATAAGTTAAAAGGTGCAGCGCTTGAGCATCTGCTTTTTTGAACATCATTTCAGGCATTTGTTTTGAGCGTATTGATATGTATTTATGTGCATTTGCACGCAAAATACATTTCTAGGGAAAATGAATAATTATGCTCATATGCGTGTATCTGCGTGCAATTTTTCTATTTTTTTTTTTAGTCAAGAATACGCATCGCTGATTTACCACGCTTTTTTGATCAGTAACAAAAAAAAATCTTTTTCAAGCTGTAATGTGCAAGAGGCCGAATACATTCTGTGAATACCATAAAAAAATGTGTAAATGAATAAACCAAAACATCAAAATAAAAATGACTGTCCATTGTGATATCGCATAAATTAGTCCCCATATGAGTCGATTAAGTTATGTGATTAAAAGTGCTCTTCACTCCAAGCAATAAACACCCATGTGCTCAGAAGATCTCTGTATGACAGCTAATTCTGTGCATAGTGCACCTAATTCATAAAAGCTTACAGTCCAGCCACTTACCAGATCACCATGACCACTGTAGTAACCAATGGTCTTTTAGTGCATCAAATGTAAAGTCTCCAGCGGGTCAGTGCGTCTCCCCAACTAAACCAATGTGAGAGGTATTGCCAAAATTCAACATCAGTGATGCGGGAGCAGGTGACTCCAACACTGGTCCAGCGGGAACTCTGATCTGCAGTAGATGTTGATCAGAAGACTTCTAAGCACATGGGTGTTTATTGCTTAAAGGAGTGAAGATCGCTTTTAATCACATCTCTTTATGGACTCCTATGGAGACTAATTCATTTTTGATTAATTAATTTGCACATTTTTTTTATGGTATTCACTGAATGTATTCTAGTGCTACACATGTATATACTTTAAAATAAACAATCGGTTATAACTAATTTAATTGTTTTTTTTCCCCCAGTGTTTTGTGGTACAAAATTTACAGTTTACATATGAAAAAAAATGTGCGTTGGAAATCTGATTCTGTAAATTCAGCTGGGAAAAGATTACATTTCACTACAATTGCAGACAAAGAGCCTGGCTATTGGAAGAAGACCTATATCGGTGAATTAATAACTGGAACAGAGAAAAGAATGAATCAGATTTTGAAATGTGCAAAAAAGTACAATGCATTTGGTGCACCAGCTAATATGGAAAAGGCAGTAAAGTAAGTGTAAGACATTTTGAAGAACACTCCACTGACATCTTTTACAGAGGCATAAAATGACATTTGGCAAGTAGGTAATAATAATTTTAACTTTGAGTCCCTGTTTCTTCAAAACATCGAAGTCCTGCACGGATTGCTTGAATCTCCCTTTACAGACTTCCATGTGCCATACTGCATGTCAAGCTTTTTCAACCAAGGTTGCCAGGTTCATGTTTCTTCAGGGGTGCCTGGGCCAAATGCCTATAAATTGCCCCAAAATTATTTACAAACCAGCGTTTAGAGAAAGCCCTGCCTTTCAGTTACACAAAGCCACACATTTTAATTTCACCATTAAAACCTTCTAGCCACCAGCATGCTAACATCCAGTGACATCATTGAATGATAAGGAGGACTTGCACAGCATGATTGTTTGCTCCTCCCTTGCCCTTCTGTGTCAGCACCGGGGTCAAATTAGCTGAGTAAGGGAGCAAAACTGAGGGAGAAGTAAAACATTGGAATACTAGTCGTTACCAATGTGCAAGGTTTTAATTGCTTTGGAAAAATATATCAATATATAACATTGGGTGTCCTGCATGTGTAGGCCATATTTTGTAAAAAGGGGCCCCTCAAAATTTGATTTTTTTTTTAATGCTTTGACTGATAAACGGTTGAGAAAATTTGCTGTATGTGACACTTGGAACTATATGAGGATCTCACAAAAACAAGGCCTTACTCCTTTCACTACTCAAAATTTTGAGGTAATGCCTCTTACAAAAACAAAAGGTCCATGGGACATTTTTCTTGGGTCCCTTTCACAAGGGGTGAATTACATTCTGATCAGCTGGTGATTAGCTTACAGATCCCCTGCTGATCAGAGTAGAGCACATCCGTGTCTGCTCAGTTTCTGCAGAGCAGCAGAGCACATGCTCAGTTTTTGCAGAGGGAGCATGAACAAATCCCACTCTGCTCTACGAGCAGTAAAGAGACTCCGCTGTCCATTTACACCTGACTACCTCCAATTGGTTCCACCCAAAATGAAAGAAGACGGAGTTCCTGTCCCTTTTCTTTTAGCAGACTTGATCGTACACGGAGGTCCATAGGGATGAATGGATCTTCCAATCAGGTCAGCTTAAAATAATGGACAGGCAGACTCGATCGGAACACCCGTGTGAGAGGGGCCTTGAAGTGCTCCCTAACATCCAGGACAGAAAAAATACATCAAGTCAAACCACAGTTTTAGCTTTACATAAATGTTACCCCTTCGGCCCAGAATTTGTGTATTAACATGTTTGTACATCTTTACATATACCCAGCAAAGTGACCAAGCCTCAAATCATACACAGAGCTGAAACAAATCCTCCTACATTTGTATTTTTTTATCTGCAGCCATATGCCCTGTACTTTATACAACATACAGGTGAAAAGATTTATAACAGCAGAAAGCAAGGGGTGGGGATCTGATGTCAAACACTTTGCAGAGTGTAGAGCACAGAGATCCATTTAATCTGAGAGGCGATGGGAGGAATGTGACACCCCTTCCTCCTCACAGGTTCAGAGAAACATAGAGCTAAAGGTGTCTTCTTTGTGCTGGAGGTGGGGGCAGGCATCTCCCTAGAGGCTGATGTGTTGACTTAATCTATTAGGAGTGAGTCATGCATATAGCAAAGTAGAGAACAGAGAGGAATCAGAATCGGTGCTTTGGATATTCAGGTTAGTACACACTATAGTGGGATGTGCTTTGTTCATTTTTCATGTTTGAGGTTTATGACCACTTTACTTGTTTCCTAGCATAATGCTCTGTACTACATTAATAAACATTCTCCCCTTGAGAGCTACAAGATGATATTTTTTGGTGCTGGTTACTCTGTCCTGGCTGTCATTGTTTGCCTCAGTTGGCAGACGATTAGTACCTAATAAGATTGCTTCCCATTCGTGTGATCACTGTCAGCTATTTCATTGTCAAAAAAAGCCTTCAGCCTACAGATGAACACTGCCACCAATAATGTTTACTAATCTGAAATATCAAAATGCATAGGAATCAAGGGTTAAATCCTTCCTTCAACATGAACTCCTTGATAGAATTACACACCTTTATGAACTGTTGCACCCTTTGTGGATATCCTACCATATGGGCCTCACGGGACTCACCCCTGGTGTTATACACAAACAGCATACTATTTATCCCTTCTGTTTCCCACCACACTTGATGTCAAAACCCTCACCCCTACCCCCACAAAAACCCTAACTGCCCATTTCAACTCACCAGAGGCACCGATGACTTTAGATTCTGTATGATATTCTTGTTTTACCGTATTTATCGAGGTATTGCACACTCCGGCGTATAGCGCGCACCCCTAAAGTGGACCCTATTCCTGTGGAAAAAAGATTTTTGTACTTACAGTTTTGGTGTCTTGCGCGGCGTCCATCGGCGGTCTCGTCGGGTCCGGTGTCCTCTCCGTCGGGTCCGGCGTCCTTCTGCGGCGTCCTCCCCGCTCGATCCCCGCTTTCCTGCGCCGAGTTTGAATACTGCGCCGACTTATACCGAGCGCAGTACACTCGTGTATAGTCGGGCAGGCTCGGCTACTCTCGCGCTCACGTCCTGTACGTCCAGGACGTGAGCGCGAGTGCGAGAGGAGCCGAGCCTGCCCGACTATACACGAGTGTACTGCGCTCGGTATATGTCGGCGCAGTATTCAAACACGGTGCGGGTATCTGCGTATATTGCGCACCCACGATTCTGCCCTGAAAATAAAGTGCGCGGTATACGCTGATGAATACGGTAATTTTATACAGCCCTACGGTATTAGACTGCTACATAATTTAAATGTTCCTGTACTTTATTTTCTTACTTACTTACTTCTGCCCTTAAACATGCTACTAATACAAATAATGTTATAATTTTTGCTCATATAAAAATATATATATATTCACTGCAATCATCTCTCTATGGCCTCAGAAACCGGAAGCTATGAGTATTTCATGAATTGGGTTTCGCCAGATATAAACGGTGCCATTGGAAATTGTGGAAAGCATTTTATCACACCAATCTTGGTGTAGTCAAATGCTTTGAGGGCAAAGGAGAGATCTAGGGTCTAATGGACCCCTTTTTTTTTCAAAATAGAGTACCTTTTACTACCTATTGCTATCATTGGGGACATTCCATGAGATGACAATAAAAATTATAACAAAAATAAAATAAAAATTTAAGGTAAGGTTAAAAAAAAAAAGGAAAATAATAAAAAAAGTACCCCTGTCCCCCATTGATCATGCGCAAAGTGTCGCACTATGCAAGTGACATATCACCGCAAAGGTCAGATCTAGGACAGTAGAACTCCTGCAGCGCCTTTTGTTTAAAAAAAAAAAAAAAAATGTTTGGGGGTTCAAAGTAATTTTCTTGCAAATTTTTTTTTTCATGTAAACGGAAAGCTTTGTCTTGAAGTGGTTACATTCTGCTGCTTCTCCTAAGTACGGGGATACCACATGTGAGACTTTTTGGGAGCCTAGCCGTGTACAGGACCACAAAAACCAATCGCCGCCTTCAGGCTTTCTAAGACCTTCAACAGAATGTATTTTGCTGTGTAATTTCACATCTAACCATGCCATGTTTGAACAATATATCATTTAGTGACAACTATCTGTAATATATATATATATATATATATATATATATATATATATATATATATATATATATATACACACATATTTATATATATATATATATATATATTTATTTATTTATATACCTGAAATTTGTGGCAAAATATAAAATATTCCATGGACTCAACATGTCTCTCGGTAAATGGGGGGGGGGGTGTTATCTTGACATTTCAGGGCCTCCATAACTGTGGAAGAAATAAAATATTCAACATGCATCTTAGCAATTTTTACCTTGGGGTGTCTACTTTCTAAAATGGGGTCATTGGGGGGGGGGTTCTACTGCCCTGCCATTTTAGCATCTCAAGAAATGATATAGGCAGTCATAAACTAAAAGCTGCGTCAATTCCAAAGACATGTGGCTAAATACATTTTGTATTTAGCCAAATTAAAAGCGACTTAAATTGTAGAAAATATAATTTTATTTTTATTTTCAAAATTTTCAGTCTTTTTCTGTTTATATCGCAAAAAAACAGAAATCACAGAAGATATCAAATACCATCAAAAGCAAGCTCTATTTGTGGGGAAAGAAGGACGCAAATTTTGTTTGGGTACAACCACCAGTTGCAAGTATCCGTTTAAGCAGCGCAGTGCCGAATTGTAAATTGTGTTTTGTCATTGAGTAGCCTAATCTTCCGGGGCTGAAGTGGTTAATACAAGAGCCTGCCTTATCAGATACCAATTGATTTATTATTTTAGGTAGGTCCTCATATTTGATTGTTCAAAGATTGTCTTCTCAGGCCGCGTACACACGGCAGAGAACCTCGACGGGCAGAACACATCGTTCCGCCCGTCGAGGTTCTCTTCTGGCCGTCGAATTCGGCGACCCGCCCGTCGGGAATGGCAACCAGCCATTCTTCCAGGCGGGCCGTCGAGGAAATAGAGAGCGTGCTCTCTATTTCGGCTCGACGGGCTTCCCGACGGGAAGCTCGCTGAGACCGTACACACGGCCGAGGTCCTCGCTGGAATGTGCATTCCAGCGAGGTTCTCGCTGATTTTCAGCGAGAACCTCGGCCGTGTGTACGGCGCCACAGATTGTAAAATGTATGGTGAGCCTTGGATACAAATCCAATTTCTGGCATCCTCTGTAACTTGCAACAGACATCGTAGCCATCTCATTAAAAACCCTGAGATTGCACCAAATGGTTATAAAGAAGGCTAACTCTCTCGCTCAGAAATCAGTTCAAGAAAGGACATAGTCAAACAAACACTATTTTTTTTCAGGAGAGTATGGAATGTATTTGTAGAAAGGTTTACTTAAATCTGTGCACTGTATATGGCGTACAGAACACTTCCAGGTTGACACATTGCAAAGAAGCCACATTTTAATTTGTTTCCCAATTTTTGAAAACAATTGTCTGGCATGGAAATTAAATATGTTGTATCAATTAAAAAGAAGTGAGGTTTTCCTTTGTCTGATTTTTGGCATTAAGTTATTGCTGCCATCAAAGTCTTTTTTCGTCTGTTTGCAGAATGTCTGGATTGATTTGGACCCTAACTTTCAAAGATATTAATGGGAAAGAAACAATAATTGAGCAGTCTGATATTACTTTCAGAGATACATCCCTTACAATATATTGGAATAGTTACATTTGGCCTGGCTTTCAAAGGCTTATCACAGTTCAGCTCCATGGAGTTACACAGATTCAGACTGATTGTTTGCGTACTCCTAAAAATGGGTATGTATTTTTTTTTTTTCAGTTTGTCCTGTAACTGTTTTAAGTTCACACCGAAAAATTCACGTGTTATCAATATGCCTTTTTCAGAACATTTATATTATCTGATCTATGCTAACCAGATTAAGGAAATAGGATTATGCCAGAGTTTTAGCCCTTTTCTTTATACTATAAAATTAGAAGAGAATAATTGCCTGCTCGGACTGAGGGCATTGTATATGTTCTTATTACTTGATCCTTTTTTATTGTAAAGGAATTTTTTATTCATTTTTTCTTAATTGCTTGTTCCATTTTGTTGTGAACTGATTTGTAGCTAAAGTCTTTTTTTAGTATTAGAGCTTAAAAATGTTTAACCCTTTAACTGCTAGATCCATTTTTTTTCTGACGAGAACATGTTAGCAGTGGCAGTTTTATTTTTTTTATTTTTTTTTATTCACACAGTAATTGGGCTACTGTATATTTTCACTGAAAAATGCACTCAAATGTATTTTAGTGCACACCGTATAGTGCACGCCGTATAGAGCCGACTAGCAGATCTGCATGTTTAGCTTCTTTCGGAAACGCTGTGACTCAGATGCGCCTACACAATACGGGGAGCGGAGCCTTATCCGCCGGGGGGAACTTTTGCTGAAAGGACGTCAATCATCTGGGCGACCTCCCAGATGACATGTCTCCTCAGCTTGGAAACGCCTACTCCCATCGTGAGAAGTACCCGGAAGCCGGAATGAAAAGATAGATTATAAGGTATGTACAGTGTAAAAAAAGAGTGGCTTGGCTCGGGTGCCCCCATAGCAAGCTGCCTACTGTGTGGGCACTCAGCAGGAGGGAGGGACTAGGGGTGACGATGGGGACCCGAGAAGAGGAAGATCTGGGCAGGCAAGTATAACATGTTTGTTATTTTTACACTAAAAAACTGAAACTTTAGTATCAAAGTACCGGTAGAAAAGCTAGGCGGGCCTTGAAAATCTGGCAGCCTCTTAGGGGGTAAGTGCTACAATAATACAATTTTTTTTTAAATGTACTGAGGGTATTTTGAATAAATAGATGCCAAATATAGTCGTGGATAAAAATAAGTCTCAAAATTGCATGTGCTTGTAAAAATAGTAAAAAATAAAAATAAATTCTCTGGTATAGATCCATCATCAATCACGATGACCACTGATCCAAAAAAAAAGATCCGCACCCGATACTGGCTCCTGCCGTCTGACCGCTCCACCGCTAAATGAATGAAGGGGGCTGGGCCATCTGGTGACGAGTACCATACTCGTTCACTTAAAGGGGGCCAGGATCTGGGGGCCCCCTTATTAAAGGAGGGCTTCCAGATACCGATAAGCCTATCACAACCACTGGCCAAGGTTGTCAGGAAGAGGCCCTTGTCACCATGAACCCTTGCCCCAAAGCACTTCCCCATGTTAAGGGCATATGACCTGCCAGGCCGCATGCTCGGATAAGGGTCTTTTATGGATTTTGGCGTGGGGCATTTTTTCAGAAAACGTGCGCTTTTTTTTTCTGTTTTTTTTTTTTTTTTTTTTTTATGTCGAGAAAGCACTTATTTTACATTCAGTTGCGGGAACTCGGCTGACAATTGATGACTTATTAGTTGTTCAGGAGGCCCACTCCTTAACAACCAAGACTATTGTCCTTAACAACCAAGACAAGTTACTGGTTGTTAAGGACACTGGCTACCGCTGGATTTAAACTTTCACTACTAAAATACCACATCACTTCATAAAATAGCATTTCTTAAAGTGATAGTTACCGCTTTGTGACTGGAACTCACTATTCGAGTGCCCAAATGTCCCTTCTGCATCCCTCCGCCATCCATAGATGCTGTACTATCGCTCATATGAATAAAAACGGTCATTCATACTAGGTGGACCTTTCATTTGTCTGTAACTTACCATTTATAGATTGTTGGGGTGGAGGGGAAGATTTTTGCACAGAGCAACCTAGAACCTCCTTTTCTGGAGTCCCTTGCCTGCGCTCCTGGCCCCTCCCTCCTGCCCCGTGCCCCCACAGCAAGCAGCTTGCTTTGAACTACTCGCAACTCTGTGTGTCCATTCAGACATGGAGCTGTGGATCGGCCCTGCCCCTTCTCTTCTCTGATTGGTTAATTGACTTTAATTGACATCAGCTGGCACCAATGGCGCCCGCTGTGGGTCTCCGCCAATCACGAGGGAGAGTCCATGAAAGCGGAGTCCCTTGTGCAACATTGCTGGATCGAGATGGGGCTCAGGTAATTATTAGGAGTACTGAGGGGGGCTGCTGCACCCAAGTTTTTTTATTTTATCTTAATGCATAGAATGTATTTAACCACTTGCATACTGGGCACTTACACCCCCCTCCTGCCCAGGTAAAATTTCAGCTTCCGGCACTGCGTCGCTTTAACTGACAATTGCGCGGTCGTGCGACGTGGGTCCCAAACAAAATTTACGTCCTTTTTTTCCCCACAAGTAGAGCTTTCTTTTGGTGGTATTTGATCGCCTGTGCGATTTTTATTTTTTGCGCTATAAACAAAAAAGAGCGACAATTTTGAAGAAAAATACAATATTTTTTACTTGTTGCTATAATAAATATCCCAATTAAAAAAAAAAAGAAATTTTTTTTCTCAGCTTAGGGCGATACGTATTCTTCTACATATTTTTGGTAAAAAAAAAAAAAAATCGCAATAAGCGACTGGTTTGCGCAAAAGTTATAGCGCTTACAAAATAGGGGAGAGAATTATTATTTTTTATTATTTTTTTTTTTACTAGAAATGGCGGCGATCTGCGATTTTTATTGGTACTGCAACGTTATGGCGGACACATCGGACACTTTTGACACATTTTTGGCGCCATTCACATTTATTCTGCGATCAGTGCTATAAATATGCACTAATTACAGTATAAATGTGACTGGCATTGAATGGGTTAACACTAGGGGGTGAGGAAGGGGTTAAATGTGTATGCTAGGTGTGTTCTAACTGTGGGGGGAGGGGGGGTGACTGGGGGGGTGACCGATCTGTGTCCCTATGTAGGAAGGAACACAGATTGGGCTCCTCCCCTCCAGAGACAGGACATTGTCTCTGTGTGAGCCGGCAATGAGAGATGATCTATGAGAGATCATCTTTCATTCGCCCACACATCGCATCGCAAACGGCCGCTCTGATTGGCCGTTTGCCACGATCTGTGATTGGCCGTGTCCAAGGGACACGGACAACACAGGGCTTCCCCACAGCGCGCTCTACAGCGTGCGCTGGGAACGCCAGAATGACATGCCGTCAAATGACGGCATGTTGGCTATTCAGGCCCGCGCTGTTGCCGTCATCCGACGGTAGCGCGGGCCTCAAGTGGTTAAAGTGATTGTATATCAGAAAGTTTTATATCCTAAGCCTTCTATACTGTAAGATAAAAAGCCTTCTGTGTACAGCTGCCCCGCTAATACTTACCTGATCATCATCTCTAGCGATGTCCATGAATGCCTTGTCAGTCCGGGACTCTCTCTCCTGATTGGCTGAGACACAGAAGCGGCACAGCGCCATTGGCTCCCACTGCTGTCAATAAAACTCGGTTAGCCAATCCGGAGAGAGAGGGGGCAAGGCTGAACTGCAGCTCTGTGTCTGAATGAATACATGGAGCTGCAGCTCGGCTCGAGTGCCCTAATGGCAAGCTGCTTGCTGTGGGGGCACTCAACAGGAGGGAGGGGTCAGAAGCTCTAGCCAGGGGCCCGAGAAGAGGAGAATCTGGGCTGCTTTGTGCAAAACCACTTCACAGAGCAGGTAAGTATAATATGTTAGTTAATTTAAAAAAAATTAGGCTTAGATTTTATTACAAGCTATTTTTAAATGCTGATGTTCATTGCTGTGGTTGACACTTTTGTAAGTGCTAACATTAACTTGCATCACCAGCACACCATAAGTTTACAAACCTTTACCAACGCCCACAGGAACATGCCCACATTGAAGATCGGGTAGCTATAATGTGACTCTTCTAGGCTAAACAACTAAGATGATCTAAATTGGACTACAAAAATTATTTGCCTATACTGCCTTTATTGGCAGTGCTCTTGTGAATCAGTAGAAAAGGTGCATCTGTGCAATAATTGGCACCCTGGACAGTCTCAGAAGGAAGTTTAAAATGTTCCACATTATTTTAATATGTTGTGCTAAAGTTGGGACACCATGCACATTGCTATTGATTGATTTTCTTGTGTTGTGTTTATATTATGTGGTCAATTTTAGATGAAAAATTCTTAGGACCGGTTAATGGCAGAAAGCTGTGCAAGATAAGTGCATTCTGTGGGAAACGTGCATAGAAACATGTCTTTCCCTCACCAAGCACAAAAGGCACTGCCTTTGCAATTTGCTGTGGGTGCCAATGTAATGTTAATGGCATCCCAAACGCTGATTGCAAATGCAATAGATGGACTGCAAAATCGCACCGCACGTGGACTGCGTTCCTCTGAAGTTCAGGTGTGAACCAGTTCCTAGGGGATGTCTTTTAACTCTCCCAATACAAAGCTGGCCATACACTGTGCAAATTTGGGCCAGATCCTGACGAGCCAGCCAAGAATCACTCCATGGGTGTCCTTGTGGCTACCCTTCACCCAATATTCTTCAATTGAAAGATCAAAGAGAGATGGAAAATTTTCAGCCAAGCAGCTGAAACCACAACACATTTTCTTCCTTTCAGATGCAGCCATTGTTTGGCGGTGACTGTCAAAATATAACAGGCACAGTGTGACATTCGTCCATGCATGATTTATAGCTTGGATGGAGGAATCTGTTAGATATTCTTCAATCAGCCCACAGGTTGAAAGGAATCGCTGGCCCTAAAAAATTATATCTTGATCATTGCTGCTTTCAATCTAGTGACGTACTGGTACATTGCTGGATGGTGTTAAAGTGTTAATTAACACTCACATTAGGGTCTGTGTTTGATATGTACAAACTGGAGCTGCATGGTACTTTAAAAGCTCTGCACATACTTTGTCAAAGCTTGCTGTTCACACTGCTCTTCTACATTCTGAAGCTTGTGTGAAACAGGCCTTATGGTTTCTGCTCCTACCATTGCCTACACTTGCAACTGCTAATACTAAGTGAACAAGCACCCAAAACATTACGGTGGATATTGAATTTGTTTATATCTTATGACACTTTTTGGATTAATGACACAAGTTTAAGTTTTAAGCACTGTGCAACAAAATGTTTTTATTCTTTACTGGGCAACTTAAAATCAGGTATTATCCTGTTAAAAGATTTTGAAAATGTGGGGCTTTTTATATATGCAATTAGGAAAAACTTTTAACGTTTTGAAACTATAATTCATCATACAAAGGCACTTTTTATGATTATACAACAGGGCGTATCATATATGGTGTGTCTGTGTTTTCCTCCTAACAACCTAGCTCCATTAAAGTGGTTGTAAACCCTTACACGCCACTTTTACCTACAGGTAAGCCTACAATAAGGCTTACCTGTAGGTACTGGAAATATCTCCTAAACCTGCACCGTTTCGGAGATATTTACCGTATACACTTGCGCCAATGTCATCGGCACATGCGCACTGAAGAAAGGGCATGATCGTGCTGTTTCTATAGGGCCCACGCCGGTACCCGTACAGATGCGCAGGAGTGATGTCACGTGATTCCGGCCAGTCACAGAGCCAGAGTCCACAACCCCAGAAGGAAGAGGGGAGAAGATGGATGTGATCACCAGCAGGAACATTGTGGGTTTCGGTTGCAGGTAAGTGCAGCATAATGGGCTAGTATGCAATTTACTTTGCAGGGAAATAAAGAGGAAGTAAATGCCATCAGGGTTTACTTCCTCTTTAAATGTACTAGTGTGATGATGACTGGTTTCTAGGAGAGAAATAGACAACGATCTTCAGTCAGACTCTTTATTCATCAATGTTAAAAAAAGTAACTCTTAGAAACTAACTTTTTTTTATTTATTTTTTTATATATGTATATAATAATACCAACAAGGCTTCAAAGGCATTCACTCATCGCTGAGTACAACTTGAAGGATTTCAAAAGATCTAGCAGATTCATTGGACAAGACTCGCTTATAAAACTATTTTATCTTGATCCTGGCCTAATAGTTGGCCTATGGAAGGTAACTATTAAATATATTTAAATAGATTTTTCTGTTTCTGTGTCTCTTCATGGTAATGGGAACAATTGTTTGGTATAATGGCGGTCAAGAGCAACACGATTTCAAGAAATATTCAAAAAAATATTACCTACGTTTTATTTGTTGTTCTTGTTTTTCTTTACTCTCGTACACAGGTAAAAATATCAGTCTATCAAGATTGGTGTATGAGTATTTGCTGATTTAATTATATTTAGCTCTCCTCTTACTTAATATTGTGCCAAAAGTGCATATTTGCCTTTTAGGGTTTTTTTTTCTCTTCATGAGTTCACACATTTATTTTCTCCTACTTTTATGCACCTAGGTTTTTAGGATATGCATTTTTCTTAAGTCTTAGCACTAGGGTCATAAAATAAATTAATACAGTTTAGAAAATATATAAGGCCAGATTCACAGAGCGATTACGCCGGCATTACAGGAGATGCGCGGCGTAAGTCTAAATTTGCGCATGCGTTTCGATGCGCCGCATCCCCAAAACGAGATACGCAAGAAATCTACTTTTTTTTGACCGGCGTAATTTCGATAGACAGGCGCATCCGTCCGCGCAAAACTGCGCTAGACACACCATTGATTAGCTATTTAAATATGCTAATGAGGGAGTTACGGGGATCCACAAAAGAACGTTGTTGCAGCGCAGGCTACGCGCTGTGCGCAACAGCTGCACGTCCTGTCTAAAATTAGACCATATAAAAGGTGGTATAAAATTAGACAATCCGTCTACATGTCAGAGAAAGCAACACTGTTAGTGAGGAGCTGAGCAGTCACACTTGTTGCACAACAATCTGTATACCAACATGCCAGAGGAGCAAAGAAGGAGGAGGGCACGGAGGAGGCGGGCACGGGGAGAATATATACCGCACCCGCATAGACCTCTTTGGCATGCGTGATTCTGAGGTGTATCGCATCTTCAGATTCACCCCTCATGCCATCCTGGAATTAACCACAACCTTGCAGGAGGACATCACCAGCCCAACACACCGCTTACATGCAGTGCAGTCACTGGTCAAGGTCATGGCAACACTCCATTTCCTTGCCAGTGGCTTTTTTCAAAGAACAAGTGGAGTGGTGGCTGGGATGTCGCAATCCTCCATGAGCAGATGTGTGCACCAGGTTGTCCCTGCAATCCTCAGACGCATGGCCAACCAAATCATCAAACCCACCACTGAGGAGCTGCGGCTGAAGGCAATGACAGATATCTACAGAATTGCCAGATTCCCACGCACCGTGGGGGCCATTGATTGCACACATGTGGCACTCCCCATGAGACAGAGCACATATACCGCAATCGGAAGCATTGGCATTCCATCAACTTACAGGTGATAGTCGATGCACAAGGCCTCATATGGCATGTCGGTGCCAAACACCCCGGATCCAGCCATGACAGCTACATCTACAATCTGAGCCCCATCCGAATGGAATTCGAACGGAATTCGAACAGAACGTGTATGGGGACACCTGGCTGGTTGGTGAGTGACATGGGTGGCAGGCATGACTGTCCCCCCCCATGATGCACACATCACAAGGGGCACATGCATGACTAACATCCTCCTGTCTTTTCCCCTTACAGGTGACTCTGCATTAGCACTGGGACCCCATCTCATGACTCCTATCCGGAAACCCCCAAACACCAGGAGAGGAAAGATACAATGAAGCCCACGCCCAAACACGTGCAGTGGTGGAGCGCACCTTTGGCCTCCTGAAGTCACGTTTCCAATGCCTGGATAAGTCTGGGGGTACCCTGTTGTATTCCCCAAACTTTGTGTGCCAGATCATCGGTGCATGTTGCCTGCTGCACAACTTCGCAGTGAGAAAGGGCCTGCAGATTGACCTACGTGATGACCTGACCCCTGAACCAGACAATCCCCCCCCTAACTGAGGTTACCCCGTCTTCTGAGGGAAGAGCAGCCAGGAGACAGCTCACATTAGGCATCTTTGCACGTTAAACACACACATTAATCATGGCACAATGAGAATTCATGCATGCACACCACTGTGGTCCCTAGCACACACACCCCACATCCTCATCAAATTAGATTAGCACAAGCCCACCATGCTGGACTTGTGAGCAGCAACGCCACGCCACGGCTCCAATTATGTCACTGTACATTCATACACCATTCACACGGACCTGGGGATCACTTCTCCCTGGTCCTGGGGAACCCTTCTCCACCAAAACTGAGGGTGACACCCCTTTTCCGGCAGGAATATCATCCCTACATTCCAAAAACATACAACACAAAAAAAACAAAAAAATTGTCCAGCAACAAAAAAAAAATTTCCAGCAAACCCCCCCCCCCCCAAAAAAAGGGGGAAAACAAATTAATGCCGCTGGCGTGAGCCACGCCTGGGGCGCCCACGGCCACGGCCCGGCTCCTCAGGGGAGACTCATAGGGAGGGGGGGTAATCCGGGCAAGGAGCAGCAGCCCCTGGTCTCTACCCACCTGGCGGCCTGCCCTCCAAGGCCACGGCTATTCTGTTCAGGCCAGCACTTGGTGTTGCCGTGGTGTCCTGAATAGCCTGGGTGAGGGCCCTCACATCCTGCCCAACGTCTGCTGTTGTAGTCTGCAGTACGTTTAGGCAGTTTGTAAGAGCCCGGGAGTGGCAGTCCAGGTCCCCAAGCGAATGCTGTATGGAGGACAGGCTCTCCTCCATCCGCACCAAAGTCTGGCTGACCTGTCCCAGATGGCGGGTCTGAAGGGCCTGGTCCCTTCTCAGATTGGCGGGAAGAACCTCGGCCACCCCCCTGGTCTTCTGGGATGACTTCCTACCTCCAGCTGAGGCTTGTGGCTGGGGAGAAGGGGAGCCCCTTGGGAGGGGAGCCCTGTTGGGGGAGGAGTGGGAGGGGCTAGCCCTTATGGAGGGCTGGCTGCTGCCAGCCAGAGAGGAAGACTCCTCCAAAAACAACAATCCACTAGCTGGCATGACATCCTCCTCAAACTCCCCCTCCTCAACCTCCTCCGAGGACTCCGGCCTTGTCAGGGGGTCCTCAGGCTGCTGTCCTGGGGATGGTGCGGTCAGGCCAGATGGCCCAGCACCCTCCTGCACATCTGTGGATGACACAAAACATTCACAGGTTGGAGGACCCACACACTTGCCACATATTCCCTCCCCCCCCCCCCACATGCTACACACCTGATAGGGCAAAAAAACCTTACCTGGCATCACGGCTTTATGACTGGAGTCATAGCCAGGCAGGCCCTCCACCTGTTGTCTATGAAAGGTCTGGGCCACCGCACGCTCCTCCGCTGTCAGCCTAACAGGGCATGGTGGGCCCCCCCTGTGCCCCTGTCATGGGCTGCCATTTTGGCCAGCTTCTTTCGGACCAAACGCCGGAGATCATTGATTTTCTTTTCGATCCCCTCGCGTGTCCGGGTCTAACCCCCCCCCCCCCCGATGCATTTATTTGGTCAGTAATGTGCAGAAAAATCTCCCTCCTCCTGGCCGGGGTGGTGTTGGCACTCTCCGGGCCGTGGAGGAAACGCCTATATTGGGTAATGGCCCGGGCAATTATTTGTTTCTCCCCGAAAGTAAAATTCAACTTCCTCTTCCTCTCGGTCATACTCATACAAAAACTCTCTCCCAAACAATCAACAAAAATCACTCACAAAACCAAGCAGGAAAAATCAAGCAACAAAACAAACAAACACAAATCTATCAACCAAAAAGTCTCACAACCAGTCACCAAAAAACACTTTCAAAATTTTCTTTACCAAACACTAGATCAAACAGTCAACAAATATAACAAAGAGGGCAAATTGAAGGACGAAAACTGGACAGCCGCACTCCGAAATCACTTAAAATAAGTTGTCTTTTATTTTTCAACTGTACACACAGTCACTGCAACCAACAAAATACAGTATGGCCGACGCGTTTCGCACTTACAATCAGTGCTTAGCCATGACCATACTGTATTTTGTTGGTTGCAGTGACTGTGTGTACAGTTGAAAAATAAAAGACAACTTATTTTAAGTGATTTCGGAGTGCGGCTGTCCAGTTTTCGCCCTTCAATTTGCTATTATTAGCATTGCCAGCACCTTGGTGGTTCAACAACCCTTGATTGCACACGGGGCTCACCTGGAGCGGTGAGAAATTTGTCTGTTTGCCAAATATAACAAAGACAAGTCACAACGCAACAAACAGAACAAAAACACCTTGCTGTATAGGAAGGGTTACAAAGGGATGTACTTTTGCAAAGGAAGTGCGTTTGTGTCTGTCTATTTATGCTGTCTGCGTAGTTCACAAAGTTGCCCGGGTCCACTTCCAATTTCACTGATTGCACCCTTCCCGAGTTGTGAGCATGCGCACAGAGGTGCTGACCATGGTCTGCTTCATGCGCGCATGCGCGAGCCGACCGGCCCTTCATTTGCATTGGGTCACGGCTCATTTCAATGTAACACGCCCACGTCCTTCCCAATTTGAATTACTCCGCCTTACGCCTCTGAAATTACATTGCACCGGCGCAAATTTCTGCACAAATCAAATGAGAATACGGTGATTGCGCCGCTACATTGCGGCAGTCTAACGTAAAGGAGGTGCGCTACGCCAGTCAAAAAATGCGCCGATGTATGTGAATCTGGCCCATGGAGTCTATATAGAATTGTTGCATTTATTTTCTTAGTATTTATCAGCACTAGAACATAACATTTATCTTCAAACAGTAGGCTTGATATTCATTGACACTGGCTTAAAGAATGGTACTTTAACTACAGATGAAACTTGAAAAATTTGAATATCGCGCAAAAGTTAAGTTGTTTCACTAATGCAACTTAAAAGGTGAAACTAATATATGAGATAGACTCATTAAATGCAAAGCAAGATAATTGTGATGCTTATGGCTTACAGATCATAAAAACCTCAAATCCACAATCTCAGAAAATTAGAATATTGTGAAAAGTTGCAATATTCTAGCGTGAACAATCTTGCTTTGCATGTAATGAGTCTATTTTATATATTAGTTTCACCTTTTAAGTTGCATTCGTTTTTCGAGTTTTACCTGCAACTCAAGTTTCACCCCCTTCCAGTCCACTTTCAGAATTGATCAGTCTCATTTTTTGAGTCCCTAAAATGCCAGGACAGTACAAATAACCCCTTTTTGTAAAGTAGGCGTTCTAAGGTATTTAGTAAGAGTGATGGGTTTTGAAGTTTTTTTTTTTTTTTTTTTTTTTAGAAAATTAATTTTTAAATACAATTTAGTTTTTTTGTGTTTTTTTTTATTATTATAATTTTTTTTTCACAAAGTTGTTTTAATTGTATTTCTCACACAAAGCATGACTTGGCAAAAGCAAACTTACAATTACAACTCATAATACATTCTACTATGTTTCTTGGGTATGGGGATACCACGTGTGTGAGTTTTCTTTCACAACCTAGATGCATAGAGGGGCCCCAAATCCAAGGAGCACCTTTAGGCGTTCCAGGGGCATAAATTACACATCTCATTTCCTGACTATCTATCACATTTTTAGAGGCCCTGGAAAACAGGACTGTAAAAAACACCCAAAACATGACACCATTCGGCACCGCCTATGGTCAGTTCTCTCTAGGCATAAATACCCATCTCTGCTATAGGCCTCCAGTCATTCTGCCTTAGTGTCTGGACGGGGTGTGGATACTCCTTGGGGTGGTCAGTCCAGCAGGCTCCCCTTCCCGCCCCAACATCCCTTCTCTTGGTAGCTTACCAGGTTCGATGCATTGGGTTGCTTGCCACCTGTGCTGGAGGGGTGCAGGTTCGGGTCGGTCAGTCACGCATGCTGCCAATGGGAGTTACTGGGTTCCCCTGCATCTTACTCTCTCTGTGAATGTCCTCTTCCGTCCTGTTGCTTCGGTATCCCCGGCTCCCCTGAACATCCTGTATATAATGCTTTCCTAATTAGTAGGAACCTATATGGGTTTAGAAATGCATTTTACATTTTGCTATGCTATAAGAATCTTGTTTGTTAATTTTAGACGACTCCTGATATAGCCTTTGTGAAGGTGACGCTACATTATCACCAGCTGCTTGAAAAGAGTTTTTGGGGAACGGCAAAAAGGTAAGATTTTACCAGGTTGCATTATAAATATATATTTAGTATCCAGCCATGTAATCTAAAAAAATAGAGGCATTTTTTGGAAGAAGATACAAGAAACGCTGTACTTGAGAATGACGACCTTCCAAGTAGGCACTTTGGGATCTCACACAGTTATGCAAGTTTGTGGAAAATGTAATACAGATTATGGAGTGGCATACTAGTTTTTAAAATTGTCAGATCAGCTTTTAGTTCTCGCATTGTCATTCCTCGATCTTTGTTGAGTGCAACCCATACAAATTCAGCACTCTCGGGTCTTCTGCTTGTTGCAGATCTTTCAAACTGTGGATCACTTTCAACAGATTCTTGACCATCTTTGAAGCGCTTGTACCCCACATTGTAATTTGGTTTGCTTGCACTCATTGCTTCATCCCTAAAAGTCTTCTGTATCACCTGAATAGTTTTCACAAAGGAATATTCAAGCCTTAAGCAAAATTTGATGCAGATTCGTTCTCTACTCATTTTGAATGTGACAGCCACACAGTACACATTCTCAACAGTGTTTAGCTCCCCCACTGACTAATACAGTGAAGTCGTCATTGTTCACGAATGCGCATTTCACTCTCCATGGGTGCCAGGTTACATCAATGCCAATCAAGTTGTTCTCTTTATATTTACAAAGGCTGGATTTTTTCCTGACAGACCTCATATAAGTATGTTTCGATTAGGCATTCCTGACAGCGCAGTAAAAATTCAGTTCTTTTAGTACTGTTTTGTAAAGACTGCAAATCTAGCACAATTTTAACTTGCTGGTTTATAAAGGTTTCTGTGTCATTTTTGTAACTGCAGAATTATGTACTTGTGATATAATAGCACCAATTTCTTAAAGCATGTACATTGTTTTAATTTGTATTATTCAAAAAGTGACATCATTAAATATCACTCCAAATCTCCTGGGACTAGCAGTCAGAGGTGCCAGTGCCTTGGATCTCACACTACATACAGTAAATGTAGTGAATTCCCCCCCACTTCACATTTTTTGTAAATATTTTATTATACCTTTTCATGGAACAACGCTGAAGAAATTACACGTTGCTACAATGTAAAGTAGTGGGTGTACAGCTTGTATAGCAGTGTAAATTTACTATCCCCTCAAAAGAACTCAACACACAGCCATTAATGTCTAAACCGTTGGCAACAAAAGTAAGTAAACCCCTAGGTGAAAAAGTCCAAATTGGGTCGGAAGTGTCAATATTTTGTGTGGCCACCATTATTTTCCAGCACTGCCTTAACCCTCTTGGGCATGGAGTTCACCAGAGCTTCACAGGTTACCACTGGAGTCCTCTTCCACTCCTCCATGATGACATCACAGAGCTGGTGGATTTTATAGACCTTGCGCTCCTTCACCTTCCGCTTGAGGATGCCCCACAGATGCTCAATAGGGTTTAGGTCTGGAGAAATGCTTGGCTAGTCCATCACCTTTATCTTCAGCTTCTTTAGCAAACCAGTGGTTATTTTGGAGGTGTATTTGGGGTCATTATCATATTGGAATACTGTCCTGCGGCCCAGTTTTCCGAAGGGAGGGGGATCATGTTCTGCTTCAGTATGTCATAGTACATGTTGCCATTCATGGTTCCCTCAATGAACTGTAGCTCCCCAGTGCCGGAAGCACTTGTGCAGCCCTTGACAATGACACTCCCACCACAATGCTTGGCTGTAGGAAAGACACACTTGTCTTTGTACTCCTCACCTGGTTGCCACCACACACGCTTGACACCATCTGAACCAAATAAGTTTATCTTGGTTTATCTTCTGGGACAACAGCCATGCAGACCAATATGATGCATATGGCCTGAGCACTGACAGGCTGACCCCCCCCCCCTCCCACCCCTTCAACCTCTGTATCAATACAGGCAGCACTCAACTTCTTTGGTCGACCATGGCAAAGCCTGTTCTGAGTGGAACCTGTCCTGTTAAACCTCTGTGTGGTCTTGGCCACCATGCTGCAGCTTAGTTTCAGGGTATTGGCAATCTTCTTCTTCCCTTTATGTAGAGCACCAGTTATTTTTTTTTTCAGACCCTCTGAGAGTTTCTTGCCATGAGGTGCCATGTTAAACTTCTAGTGACCAGTATGAGGGAGTGAGAGCGATAACGACACCAAATTTAACACACCTGCTCCCCATTCACACCTGAGACCTTGTAACACTGACGAGTCACACAGCCCTGGGAGGGAAAATGGCTAATTGGACCCAATTTGGAAATTTTTACTAAGGGGTGTACTCACTTTTGTTGCCAGCGGTTAAGACATTAATGGCTGTGTGTTGAGTTATTTTGAGGGGACAGCAAATTTACACTGTTGTACAAGCTGTACACTCACATTGCAGAAAAGTGTATTTTCTTCAGTTTTGTCACATGAAAAGATATAATAAAATATTTACAAAAATGTGAGGGTTGTACTCACTGTGAAAAAATAAATTAGGGGAGGGGTGACCAGTGGTGCACATCGCAGTTCCCAAGACTGAAAACCCGGATGGGCATAGGTCCGGACCACATGCTGCCTATAAATTAATACAGCACATAACAATAGCCATATAGTCTGCAAGGCAGGACAGGTTAAAAACATCTCATCTAAAATAGCACCTCAATTACATGTTGGCAATGAAGGGAGTATAATTTGAAGAAAAATGTAGCCAATGTGTAGAAGTATCTTTACAATAGAAGATTGTGTTGTTTAACATATTGCATGTGTTATTGATAATTGATGTATAAACATGGCAAAACTGCGTACTCCCATCCCTAAGTTATTGAAAAAGAAAAAACAATTGGGATTTTAAATGAGGTCATGGCCAATAGGGAACATGTACCTCCGTCCCGGTCTGATGAAAAAATAAATTAAAGTATAAAGGGAAAGGGGAAAGGAATGCTATGAACAAGTTGGGACTTTACATGGAGTGCACAGTTTGGGGAAAAACGAGTGGTAACACCAAACCACGAAACGCGTAGAGCTATTGGTAAGCCGTGGCTGCATCCATATGTTCTTGACATTTTCATGTGACATCTAATTCAATTATGTGGCACCTAGACTGAGATGCTATCACCCTAGGATCTCTTTCAAACTATACCTTGACGCTCAGGGAGGTTGGAGGCTTTTTCCAAATGTGTAGTCGTGTCTATGTGATATCTGTACTTTAATACTATATATGTATGTGTTGATGAATTAAATTCATGTGAATTTAATAAACATCATCAAATATTGTCTTTTTATATATTTATGATCTATAATATTATCAATCATTATTAATTGAATGTAATTACTGTTTACCTGTACCTAATTGAAATATTTATATATACAATTATATTGATGGCTGTTTTTCCCCAAACTGTGCACTCCATGTAAAGTCCCAACTTGTTCATAGCATTCCTTTCCCCTTTCCCTTTATACTTTTATTTATTTTTTCATCAGACCAGGACGGAGGTACATGTTCCCTATTGACCATGACCTCATTTAAAATCCCAACTGTTTTTTCTTTTTGAATGTACTGTACTCACTGTGAGATACTGTATATACAGGTTTAGGGCTGTAGGTCCAGGAGTGTCTTGGCACAGGAAGTGCAATGATATTTTTCAGGAGATATGAAAATAGTAGGTTTTTACGAAATGTTCACTAGAACATTACAAACCTTCCTTTTTGTAAGTTCATGTTCACTTTAAATTGCCATACCAAGTATGTCATCAGTTTTTGTAGTATTTTGTATGTAAATACAAAATACACTGTCGCCGCAGCATCGATCACGTCATCCCTGTTATAGGGGGACGTGATCGATGACGTCACACCTACAGCCACACCCCCCTACAGTTGTAAAAACACACTGGGAACACTCAAATCCTACAGCGCCCCCTTGTGGTTAACTCCCAAACTGCAACTGTCATTTTCACAGTAAACAATGCAATTTAAATGCATTTTTTGCTGTGAAAATGACAATTGTCCCAAAAATGTGTCAAAATTGTCCAAAGTGTCCGCCATAATGTCGCAGTCACAAAAAAAATCGCTGATCGCCGCTATTAGTAGTAAAAAAATTTTTTTTTATAAAAATGCAATAAAACTATCCCTTAGTTTGTAAACGCTATAAATTTTGCGAAAACCAACCGACAAACGCTTATTGCGATTTTTTTTTTTTTTTACCAAAAATAGGTCTAAACTGAGGAAAAAAAAAATTAGATTTATTTTGGGGGCATATTTATTATAGCAAAAAGTAAAAAAAATTGCATTTTTTTCAAAATTGTCGCTCTATTTTTGTTTATAGCGCAAAAAATAAAAACCGCAGAGGTGATCAAATACCACCAAAAGAAAGCTCTATTTGTGGGGAAAAAAAGGACGCCAATTTTTGTTTGGGAGCCACGTCGCACGACCGCGCAATTGTCAGTTAAAACGACGCAGTGCCGAATCGCAAAAAGGGGCAAGGTCCTTTAGCAGCATTTTGGTCCGGGTCTTAAGTGGTTAAAGATGTTTTCTATTGCTAAAATACTGCAACCATCTTCCTGGTGTTAATTGTGAGGTTCTATGATTTGTAAGGACTTTAAGACCTCTTTCACACTGGGGCGGGTGGTGCGGTGGCGATAAAGCGCTGCTATTTTTAGAGGTGCTTTACCGTCGGAATTGTGGCGGTATTCGGCTGCTTTTCCCCCCGCTAGCGGCCGAAAAAGGCTTAATACCACCGGCAATGCGCGGTTTCCCATTGCTTTCAACGTGGAGGAGCAGTAAACACACCGCTCTTTCACCGATCCAAAGATGCGGCTAGCAAGACTTTTGGAGCGCTGTTTCAGGTTGGTTTGCAGGCGCTATTTTTAGCGCAATAGCATCTACAAACCGCCCCAATGTGAAAGGTGTCTAAAAGAAAAATGTATAAAATCCCTTTATAGTCATATAACCAGTTGAAGACCATTTCTTCGGGATACAGTGGCCGAATCTTTCTAGTGCAGTGTCAAAGGATAGAGACAACAGAATCCAAAAGCTGTAACCAGTGACTCGGTAAAGCGTTGTCTTCACATGTGCCCCACCTCAATTGTGACATCAATAAAAATCTGCCAGAGGTACTTACCCTTTACTCAAATAGCTGAAGCTGTGCTTTAAATGGTTTGCACGCTCCTTATTAGAGAATTTTAATCCTTAACCACTTAAGGACCGCCGCATGTCCGTTTACGTCGGCAGAATGGCACAGACAGGCACATCAACGTACCTGTACGTGGCTGCCTTGACGTGGGTACAAGCACCGGTCCCGGTGGCTGTAGGAGCGATCTGTGCTGAGGGGGCGGCGGTTAGTTTTTGTCCGCCCCCTCCCCTGCAGTGTCACTTCCTCCTGTGTAAACACAGGAAGAGGGAAGTGAAAGAGGGAAGTGATGTGATCTCTGCTCTCGGCGTTTTTTTCAACCACCGCTAAGGAGAGATCACATCACATAGTAAGTCTGCACAACACTACACTGACACCAGGACACGCAGGCACACTTAACCCCTTGCGATCACCCCCCCCCCCCCGTCACAGTGTCACTGAATGCAGTGATCATATATGTATGATCACTGCATTTAGTGTCAGTGTGATAGGCAGTGTGACAGGCAGTTAGTGTTAGGTTCAGGGTAGCCCCCGTACCCCCTCCCCATAAAGTTTTAACCCCTTGATCACCGCCCTAGTTAACCCTTTCACTCCCTATTGCCAGTGTCACTAAGCGATCATTTTTCTGATCGCTGTATTAGTGTCGCTGTTCCCGCTAGGTAGCTATTTCTTTAAATATATAATACATTTTGGCCTAAATGTTTGACTAAAATTTAGTTTATTTGATTCTTCTTATAACAAAAAGTAAAAAATATTGTTTTTTTTTTTTCAAAAATGTCGCTCTATTTTTGTATATAGCGCAAAAAATAAAAATCGCAGAGGCGATCAAATACCACAAAAAGAAAGCTGTATTTGTGGGAAGAAAAGGACGCGAATTTTGTTTGGGAGCCACGTCGCACGACCACGCAATTGCCTGTTAAAGCGACGCAGTGCCGAATTGTAAAAACCCCTTGGGTCATTTAGCAGCATATTGGTCCGGTCCTTAAGTGGTTAAAGTCTGGAGAAATCTAATCGATGGGCTGAGACTGATGAACTTAAGAGTTACCAAGAGTTTGTTATAGAGGCCATGAAGACTTTAGCTGTCAACGCTCAAATTTGTGGGAAATGTAATACAGATTACGCAGTGGTATACTATGCTTATAACGGAAAAAAGATTGTAATATTTTGTGATGGAGTTTTAACAAATTTTCTTCATTCTGTCTTTTCCTTAAGCCCTTATGTATTCCCTCCTCATGTTCCAGTCCTGGATGATATTGATCCAGAATATGGGCTTCATGGCTACCAACTCCATATTGATATGTATAGTGGGCCAAAAACTTACTTTTGTAGCACCTTCCGTGGTTTGAGTTCTCGAAAAGGTAAGAGGGTCTCTGCTGGGACACAGCAGTCCATGAGTGGAAACTGTGCCAAAAAATTTTTTTAATACTTCTGCTTGCATCGGCTGAAATTGCAATATTTTTACATAACTATATGTACATTGAGCTTATGGATAATTGCTTACTTTTAAAGATTTGTTTAGTGACTGAAAACCACAGTGTCTGGTGCCAGTGCTGGAATTTACAAGGATTCAGTGTCCATACACGATTAAAGTGGTATTAAATCTAAAAGCAAAACTTTTATTATATTACAGCATACTATTTTTTTATGTTATTGTTGCATTTGTTATGTTTTTTTTTAGGCTTTCTTTCTTCTATTTTCATCTGGTGATCTACCCAGAAAGTCTGTTTAAAAAAAAAAGAAAAAAGCTCTCCAGCAGAATACATCAGTTACCGAGCTGAGTCAAACCATTTACCACGGACAGTGGTGCTTAAAACGATCAGCTTTTATTTCTGTAAAAAACGTTATCCCAAAAAGAAAAAAAAAAGATTTTCTGTAACTACATATATAGTATTAGTTGAAGTTTGGCTTTAATTTATTAGTACAGTTGAACCTCGGATTGCGGTTAACGAGCGTTTCCGCAATACAAGCTTTTATTTATCGTACACCATGGGACACAGAGTCTTTATCTTTACATAATGGGTTAAGGGTCACCAGCAGTGATTGAACACTGGCACAATCAATTGAAGACCGTTCCCCTCCATATAACCCCTCCCATCAGGGGAGTTCCTCAGTTTTTTCGCCAGTGTCTAAGAGGTGTTGGATGAGCGAGGATATGCTAAGGATAGCTCTGCTAAGAAGGCCCTCTGGGGGTGAAGGAGCTATACTTTAGGATCTATCCAAGACGCTAATTATAACGCTGAATCTGGATGAGATCCGAGCCTCATGGATGGAGGCGTCGCCTGTAATGTCTCTCTTCGGAGGCTGGGTCTGGGGTCCAGCACTTTCGCTGAAGGTTGGCACACAAAACCTGCCAAGATGGTGCTGTCTGAATTTTTTCAGCAGAAAAAGCCTGCAGCGGGGATAAGGTAACAGAAAAGGAATCCTAAAAACAAACTTAAAGGGTCACTAAAGGAAAAACATTTTTAGCTAAATAGCTTCCTTTACCTTACTGCAGTACTGGTTTCATGTCCTTATTGTTCGTTTTTGCTTTGAAGTTGCTGTAATCCTGCTCTGATCTCCACACTTCCTGCTTGTCTGTTTCCTTATAACCACCATACTGGGAGCTTTCTCACGATGGTTTAAGCTGTCATTACTGCGTGTCTAAAACTTCCCAAAACCAATCAGATTCATTTTAAAAACAAAACACTGCCCTGGATTTGTTTGTTTTTGTTCTGTGTGTCTATTTCTAAACATGAACCCAGTTTAAAAGTGAAACTAACCTGCAGGCACATTATATGATTGATTTTTATCTATTTTTAATCATTTTGAAAAGGAATCCGTTAACTTTTATGTCTATATACCCTGTAAACAGTAATTTCAGCAAAACATTTTTGTTCCTTTAGTGACCCTTTAAGGATCCTTTTCAAAACTGAGTCGGGTGTCTTCTCCATTTTGACCACTAGAGGGAGTAAAGAGCTGAGTTTATTCACCTCACTCTGCCACAATGTCAGATCCACTGGATAAGTACATTCCTTCTGCTGCAAAGCTCTGCATCAGCACAGCTCCTTTCCCCCCAGAGCGCTGAGTATCCCAAGAGGGGATAAGTAAGGCATTAAGGAGGAAGCAGACAGTTTCTCTCTCATCCCTCACGGCTGCCATAATGCCCCAGGCGCGCACACGGGGGCGTGCTTTATAGACGGGGGGCGGAGGCGATCGGAATGTGCACGAGCGCGGGCACATGGATTCAAAGATGATGCTCAAACAGGAGACCTCAAAAGCACAGGGATGCCGGCAGCTCTCCCCCACTGGACACAGGCAGCAGCAGCAACAGGGTTGTCAGCGGTGTACCCCAAGGTTCGGTGTTGGGTCCCTTACTTTTCAATATATTTATAAATGATATTGGGTCTGAGATCAAAAGTAAAATGTTTGTCTTTGCAGATGACACCAAGCTATGCAGTGGAATAACATCCTTACACAATGTCTCCAATTTACAAGCCTATCTCAATGCTCTGTCTAATTGGGCGACTAAGTGGCAGATGAGGTTTAATGTTTAAATATGTAAAGTTATGCACTTAGGGGCTAAGAATATGCATACATGCTAGGGGGAGTACAACTCGGGGGATCTGTAGTGGAGAAGGATCTGGGGGTTTTAGTTGATCATAAGCTCAATAATGGCATGCAATGCCAAGCTGCGGTTTCCAAAGCGAGCCAAGTCCTTTCTTGTATTAAGAGAGGTATGGACTCCAGAGATAGAGATATAATTTTGCCCCTGTACAAATCATTAGTAAGACCTCATCTGGAATATGCAGTCCAGTTTTGGGCACCAGTTCTCAAAAAGGATATTGGAGGACTGGCGAAAGTGCAGAGAAGGGCAACCAAACTGATAAGAGGCATGGAGGAGCTCAGCTATGAGGAAAGATTAGAAGAACTGAATTTATTCACTCTCGAGAAGAGGAGAATAAGGGGGGGATATGATCAACATGTACAAATATATGAGGTCCATATAGTGAACTTGGTGTTGAGTTATTCACTTTAAGGTCAACACTGAGGACAAGGGGGCACTCTTTACCTCTGGAGGAAAAGAGATTTCACCTCCAAATACGGAAAGGTTTCTTCACAGTAAGAGGTATGAAAATGTGGAACAGACTCCCTCCAGACGTGGTTCTGGCCAGCTCAGTAGATTGCTTTAAGAGAGGCCTGGATTCTTTCCTAAATGCACGTAATATAACTGAGTACTAAGATTTGTAGGTAAAGTTGATCCAGGGTAAATCCGATTGCCTCTCGGGGGATCAGGAAGGAATTTTTTCCCCTCCTGTAGCAAATTGGATCATCGCTCTGCTGGGGTTTTTTGCCTTCCTCTGGATCAACTGTGGGTATGGAGTTGGGTGTATGGGATTGTACTGTGTTAATTTTGTTTATTTTTTATTTTATTTTTATGGTTGAACTGGATGGACTTGTGTCTTTTTTCAACCTGACTAACTATGTAACAGAAGGCAGCAGCAGTGGAAGAGGGCACATAAGCTCTACGTGGTTGGTAGGGCACTACCAAGAAAGACACCCACTCCACAGCATTAAACTATGCGTTTAAGTTGCATACTTTATGTAGATTTCTAAACTGACCACAGTAGTATATGCTTATTGGTACCTTTGCTTGTGGCTTGTTAATATGTCTTCAGCACAGCGGCCTAAGACAGGAGGCTCTAGCCGTACCTGCTCGGTACTTTCCTCCCCTGTAAACCTTGATTTACCAATACAGGAGGAGCCTCTGCCACTATCGGGAGTAACAATTTCTCCAGTGGTGCCTGGGCCTTCATATGTCACTGAGGACATCTTAATCACAGCCATGGAAAAACTGGAAGGAAAGATCGCTACGCTTCTTGCAAAAGGACAAAAATTGAAGCAGGTCTCCTTCAATGATGTTAGATCCCCTTTCAGAAAGATCTGAAGAGAAGGATGAGGATGAGGATGAGATAGCGCCTACAGAGGACAGGGAGGAGGAGTCGTATGGATCAGTGATTTCTGAGGAACCCTTTTGTGCTTCCCAAATGCTAAAGTCACAGGTCCAATGTTATGCTGAAACGGTGCATACTACATTCAAGTTGCCCTCTTCGGAGTTAACTGAATCACCTGTCTCCTCCCTGGGCTTATTTAAAATCTCTGCAGGGTGCACGCTCTTTTTCAGTCCATCCTTTGTTAAAGAAGCTAATCTACGCAGAATTGGTTACACCCAGACAAGCGTTTCTCACCTCCAAAGAAATTTGATATTCTTTATATTATGGCGGAAGAGTTTTCCAAGAAGTGGAGCCTGCCCTAGGTAGATGCAGCCATTTCTTGTGTAAATAAGAGCCTGACATGTCCTGTGGATAACGTCCAGGTGTTTAAAGACCCTTCGGAAAATAAATATTGAAGTCTTCTTTCCTTCTCGCTGGGTCAGTCGCCCAACCTGCTGTAGCAGCATTAGGCATGTGTCAGGTCCTCAAGGACCAGGTAAAACAAGGGCTGAAGGAGCTGCCTCCAGAAAAAGTCAAACTCTGGGAAAATGTATCTAAAGCCTTATGTTTTACAGTTGATGAGGGATTTGTTTCTGCAAACATCGCGTCTCACAGTTCAGCTGGTGCATATGCGCAGAATTCTTTGGCTAAAGCATTGGTCTGCAGAGGCACCATGCAAAAAGCTTTTGACTAGTTTCCCCTATCATGGCGAACGCCTCTTTGGGGAAGATTTGGAGAAATATATCCAACCCAAGGAACCTGGGCCAAGACCAAAAGGAGCCTGTCCATTAACATATTGGAAATTTGGGCAGTATACTTAGCCCTCAAATCCTGGTTGTGCAGGTTATAGGGCCACCCAGTTTAGATTCAATTCGACAATGCTACTGCAGTAGTTTACATCAATCACCAAGAAGGCACCCGCAGTCGGGGTGCTCAGGAGGTGAATCGGATTTTGACATGGGCAAAAGAACATATTCCTTGTCTCTCTGCAATTCTCATCCCCAGGTAGAAAACTGGCAAGCAGACTATCTGAGTCGCCAGCAACTGTCACTAGGAGAGTGGTCTTTCCCCCCTGAGACCTTTCAAGCCATATGCCAAAGATGGGGGACCCTGGATATAGACCTGTCGACAGACAATTATTCAAGCCTATGGTTTAAAGAATAGGACTTCTCCCTTTTCTGTTAGGGCACACTCTTCCAGGGCGATAAGTGCTTCATGGGCAGTGTATCACCAGGCTTCGGTGACTCAGATCTATAAAGCTGCAACTTGGTCCTCAGTCCACAAATTTTCCAAGTTTTATCAGGTGGACGTGAAAGGACAGGAGAATGCCGCCTTCAGGCGAAGTGTGCTGCAGCCAGCGGTACAAAGTTCTGGTCCAGAGCGGCCTGCTTGATCTGTGTCTTCCCCCCTTCATATGGGGCATTGCTCTGGGACGTCCCATTATGTAAAGATAAAGAAAATAGGATTTTTAAAACAGCTTACCTGTAAAATCCTTTTCTTTGAGAAACACCTCGGGACACAGAGGTCCCCCCCTTCTTATAGGAATCCTTATTACTTGCTACAAAACTGAGGAACTCTCCTGATGGGAGGGGTTATATGGAGGGGAACTGTCTTCAATTTGTTGTGCCAGTGTCCAATCACCGCTGGTGACCCTTAACACATTATGTAATGATAAAGACTGTGTCCCAGGGTGTACTCCCAAGAAAGGGATTTTACAGGTAAGCTGTTTTAAAAATCCAATTTTCTTTATCGTACACCACGGGACACAGAGTCTTTATCTTTACATAATGGGACGTCCCAGAGCAATGCTTCATATGAAGGGGGAGGAGACATAGATCCTATTTTTTTTTATCAAAGTCCTGACTCGGTTTGCGAGTGTTGTCACGCAAAACAAGCAGGTTTCAAACCTCCAAGTTGTGCAGTACCACATTTGGTAAATACTCTGTTCCTAAGTGTTTCTGACTGCATCTATATGGTCTCCGAGTATTTCCGGGTCTCTGGCACTCCCAAACCTCTGGCCACATGCAGTATTGCATGCAATAGAAGTCAATGCGGAAAAAATGATCTTTGTTTCCGTTGACTTCTATGTGGAAACTCGCTTTGATATGAGAGTGCTTTGGATTACAAGCATTCTTTTGGAACGGATTATGCTCATTATCCAAGGTTCCACTGTATATCTAAATTTACCACTACAGTGCTTCTGTCCAGAGGTGTCCCCTGTGCTCGATCATCCAGAGTGGGGGGCTCTTTAATGCAGGAAATGTGTTTCTAGCCAGATCACCAAGTGAAAACGGAGGGGGAAGAATACTTGAACCTTTTTGGTTTTGGGTTTATTGCATCCTGTTAAGGCAGTCTCTTTGATGTCATTTGGGATGTAGCACCTGCACGAACAGAGCCGTTGCTCCCATATTAAAATCCATGTAGATCCGCATGCATGTCCCTGAGCTCACACTGTCTGAGTTTGGGGTAGTGTACCCACATGGATATCAGATTAGGAACATCAGCTATGCCTGTGCATAGTATACTTTAGTATGCCACATGTGAACGATGTGTTTATGTGCAATATTGATGATTTTAGTGTAAATAGCGATATGATGAACATTTGCTTAGTTATTGCGGGGGCCCAATAAATCAGTAGCATTTTTTTTTTTTTATTCTACAGGTCATGTTTTTTTTTTTTTTAAATGTCTAGTTTGAGGGGTCTTTTCAAATTCTGAAAGCTATAAGTGAAAAATTAAAACCTCAAAATTTTTGGAGACATTTTTGGTACGTTCGATTTTCACCATTTTGCAAAAAGGCGCAATTTAAAATTTACAAATATTTGGTATTTATTAAGTTCATACAGGTTAAGCTTTTATATTTGGTAGTAATTTTTTTAAATTAGCTGTGTTTTTATCTGCTAATAATGGTTTTGGTGTATTTTTTGCGAATATATTGGGTTGATAAACATTTGCACAAACACTGCAAGGCCTAAAACTCAGTAGCACCTTTTTTATTCTACTGATCATGTGCTTAAAGTGAAAAATCAAAAAATCAAAGGATAAATTGCAAAAATGGCCTGGCCACCTCAGTGTACAAAATATAGCAAAGAGCCTGGCAGTGAAAGGGTTAAAATCCCTATACTGCACCAGCGTACCTCATAGAAGGATAGACCATTGAGGTGGTGACTATAGTATCAATCAACAGTTAGAGTCGGTTCACACTGGGGCGACTTGGGATCCGACTTGAAGTCGTCTGATGTCGTCCCAAGTCGCGCTGTCCAGAAAAGCAATGTAAGTGAATGGGAATGGTGTTAATACACACTACTCATGTCGCTCCGACTTCAGAAGAGGTTCCTGTACTACTTCAATCGGACTTCTAGGCGATTTGTACCCATTGATTTCAATGGAAGTCGCTTCCAAGTCTGATCACTGTTTTAATTGAAGCGACCTTTCAGCAAGATAACATACATTTCTCAGGCAAACCTCTCCCTCCCCTTCCCTCTCCCAGAGCTAATTGTTGTTTTATTGGCCACTGGAATGTCTCCTGACCTAAAAAGAACTTCAAGTCGTGTTGTAAATCGTCCCAGATCGCCCTGTGGTTCATGCTCAAGTCGTGTTGAAGTTGCTTCTGAAAGTCGTGCTGGAAGTCGTGTCGCCCCAGTGTGAACCGTCTCTTAGTAGAGATGGTTCTGTGTAGTGCATCCCCTTATCACAACAAGGGATAAGTATTTAGACTTTCCTAGTTTCTATTGTCCAGTACTAATCCATGAGTTGACAAAAGGAGAAAGAAAAAGAGTGAGTAAATTATTTGAAAAAGGGAAATTACTCTTTATTTACTTTAGGATGTTAAAAATGTCAATAGCACCTTTTGAGTCGGTTCACACTGGGGCGACTTGGGATCCGACTTGAAGTCGTCTCAAGTCGTCCCAAGTCGCGCTGTCCAGAAAAGCAATGTAAGTGAATGGGAGCGGTGTTAATACACCGACTTCAGAAGAGGTTTCTGTACTACTTCAATCAGACTTCTAGGCGATTTGTACCCATTGATTTCAATGGAAGTCGCTTCCAAGTCTGATCACTGTTTTAATTGAAGCGACCTTTCAGCAAGATAACATACATTTCTCAGGCAAACCTCTCCCTCCCCTTCCCTCTCCCAGAGCTAATTGTTGTTTTATTGGCCACTGGAATGTCTCCTGACCTAAAAAGAACTTCAAGTCGTGTTGTAAATCGTCCCAGATCGCCCTGTGGTTCATGCTCAAGTCGTGTTGAAGCTGCTTCTGAAAGTCGTGCTGGAAGTCGTGTCGCCCCAGTGTGAACCGACTCTTAGTAGAGATGGTTCTGTGTAGTGCATCCCCTTATCACAACAAGGGATAAGTATTTAGACTTTCCTAGTTTCTATTGTCCAGTACTAATCCATGAGTTGACAAAAGGAGAAAGAAAAAGAGTGAGTAAATTATTTGGAAAAGGGAAATTACTCTTTATTTACTTTAGGATGTTAAAAATGTCAATAGCACCTTTTGAGTCGGTTCACACTGGGGCGACTTGGGATCCGACTTGAAGTCGTCTCAAGTCGTCCCAAGTCGCGCTGTCCAGAAAAGCAATGTAAGTGAATGGGAGCGGTGTTAATACACCGACTTCAGAAGAGGTTTCTGTACTACTTCAATCAGACTTCTAGGCGATTTTTACCCATTGATTTCAATGGAAGTCGCTTCCAAGTCTGATCACTGTTTTAATTGAAGCGACCTTTCAGCAAGATAACATACATTTCTCAGGCAAACCCCTCCCTCCCCTTCCCTCTCCCAGAGCTGATTGTTGTTTTATTGGCCACTGGAATGTCTCCTGACCTAAAAAAGGACTTCAAGTCATGTTGTAAATCTCCCCAGATCACCCTGTGGTTCATGCTCAAGTCGTGTTGAAGTTGCTTCTGAAAGTCGTGCTGGAAGTCGTGTCGCCCCAGTGTGCACCGACTCTTTGGTAATATATTGACTTAGAAAAATGGTGACGTGTTCAATACTTCCTTTTACCCGCTGTATGCTTTATATTATTATTATATTTTTTTTCTTTAAAGCGGAGTTCCAGCATGGGGAGAATCAATAAATAAAAGTCAGCAGCTACCAATACTGTAGCTGCTAAGTTTTAATAGGACGTTTACCTGTCTAGGGATCCCACAATGTCTGCGCCCCAAGCTGATTTGTCTAATGGCTTTGGGTGCAGGCGCCAGGATTACAAGCAAGGGAAACCCACAGGGAAGCCTTCGGGCTTCACAGCCGGTTTCCTACTTCACATGTGCAAGCCATGCTGCGCTTTCTGAATGGTCCTACTATTTTCTGGCAGACACACAGGTCCCAGAAGGAGGAGGCGCTGGATATTATGTAGATTGCTGTGCAGCAATCTTACCAGGAACAGGTACCCACTCCCCCCACCCCAAAAAAAAGTGCCAAACGTGGCAGTGGAGGAGGGGATGCAAATGAGTTGAACTTCCCCTTTTGGGTGGAGCTCCGCTTTAAGGACATCTAAGGCTTTTTTTTTTTTTTTTTTTAACAAAACCCTTGCTTTTCCTTATTATTGGATAATAAATGTGCCAATTGCAGGCCGAAAGTTTATTTTGACAATCAAATCTGTATCCTGCATATGATAATTTTACATAGCTGACATACTGATCACATTATTGAGAACCACTCTGGTTGGGTTTTTTTTTTTTAAATCGGAGGGGACTGCAGCTGTCAATCATAGCCAGAATTGAGTACCAACAGCTGTGTAAAGTTTTTAAGGAAGAAAAATTGCGCTAACCACAAAGATATAATGGAAAATAAATCCCAGAAAGCAGCAGTCACGTGAAAAAACACAAATGCAAAATAGAAAAAAGGAAAAAACTGCGCCAACTTAAAAACAGACAAAATCAAGTCCTTGTAAATATAAATTAAATATGAAGCGTCCAATAATTTGATAAGTGAGACGAACAGCACCCAAGTGCTCTTGAAATCTTGTGAACCACCACCACATGGACTGAGGCTTACCAAAAGGTAATTAGGTGTCAGCAGTGAATGAAATCCACAGCGGGATAACCCAGGGGTAAATTCACAACACAGGATTAGTCATGGATCACAGACAGGCATCAGCCAGAGAAATCTACAGTAGTATGGACCCAGGAACCACAGTCACGTAGAAAATCCTCAATAGCCATGTCAAGCAGCCCATCCATATGTCATATGCAATGAAGGAATCCGCAACATGGTATAGTAACACCCAATTATTTTAATAAAAAGATTAAAACCCACCCAAACCCCCTTACGTCCTTGCGGGGAAACCCGGACTTTCAACCAGGCTTATCGGCGGACTTTTTAAGCCAGGAGTGGCCCTTCGGGGACGTTCTGGCCCTTCAGTTTTACTCCTCTGGTCGGCTTTTGTCCTTTGAAGCGGTACAATCTCTCTCTAAGACGGCCTCCTTATCATTCTGGACTTACAGGCAGATCCGGCACTTCCTCACATCCACTCCCAATCAATCACTTTGGTCGCGACAACTTACGCCCTTTGAATCCCTGTGCCACCGTAAAAAACCACAAAGGCATTTAATTTCACTTCTGTACACCCTTTTAGCGGGCGGTCCTCCACGCATCCCCATCCCGACACAAACTTCGTGGAATAGAGATCTTCAAACAGACCTGTCGGGGGAGGACTGGCGCACCATTTGTGAATACGCCCACAAGGGTTCCTTGAACGTGGCCATCCAAGAGAATGGCTACAAAATAATCACTAAATGGTACAGGACCCCGTCGCGCCTACACAAATTCTCCCCTAATATTCCCGACACCTGCTGGAGATGCGGCAGGGGCGTGGGAACTATGCTTCATGTGTGGTGGGAGTGTGGGGCTCTCCAGCCTTTCTGGAGGGAGGTTCATGACCTCATTTCACATGTTACGACCTATGTATTAGACTACACCCCATCTCAGTACCTACTCCACCACACGTCACTCCCTAAAAAAGACTATTTTAAGTCCCTGGCCATGCACATGGTCAACGCTGCTAGACTTTGCATTCCCAGACATTGGCGCTCCACCACCGCTCCTACTGTTAGAGAGTGGCTTGCACAAATTTCCTCAATAAAAGAAATGGAAGAACTGATTTACATTTCACAAGACAGAATCCACAAATTTTCCTTTACTTGGGCCTGCTGGAACCACTTTGTAACCACTGACCGCTACCGTCAATGGATCCCTTGAGCCACCAGGGGCGGCGACTTCTCATCCGTACATTATGGGGGGGCTCTTGGGGGGGGGGGGGCGCTGGGAGCGGATCCACCCTTGTCCCCCCTCTATCCTCCCTTCTCAGTATGCCTGTCCGTTCTCCCCCTCCTCCCCCCCTCCCCTCTCTCTCCCCTATCCCCCCCCCATCCCTCCCTCTCCTTCCTTTTACCCCGTATCTCTCTCCCCCTGTTTTACTCTCCCTCCCATTCTTTCTTAATCTCTCTTCCTCTCTCTCTTTTTTCTCCCCTTCTCTCCCTCTTCTCTCCTTCCTCTTTTGTTGAGTGACCATAGGCTTGCCATGATACACTATCTCTTGCTTATATGACCTTGATCGGTACCCTGCTCCTTTCTCCCCCCTGGCACCAGAGTGGGGAGGGGGATTTGGGGGGAGGGGAAAACTGCAATCACGATCCTCCGCCCTCTGTCGCTTCATTACACTACGTGTACCTTAGTTCGGGTCTGGAAATTTCATTGATTGTTATGTTACACTGTATCATGTAGCGTACCCTTTTTTGTAACCTTGTGTCACTCCTTGTTATGTGATAATTCCTATGTCGTTTTTCTTTGTATTCTGCATCCTGACTCAATAAAACTTTTATGGAAAAAAAAAAAAAAAAAGATTAAAACCTACTTACACACAGAGGTGAAAAGTCGTACAATAAAACTAATGCCGGTGACATCACTGCACGCCGTAGTTCCAGATGCGTTTCGTCATAAATTGACGTTCTCAATGGGGATTAATCCCCATTGAGAACGTCAATTTATGACGAAGCGCGTCATAAATATTTATGACTACAAGGACTTGATTTTGTCTGTTTTTAAGTTGGCGTTTTTTCCTTTTTTCTATTTTGCAGCTGTGCAAAGTTTCGGCTAGTCTCTCAAATGTAGAACACTTAATAGTGTATTTACAGCACGGGATATCATGCTGGGGAGTGTAATTTTACAGATCCTAGGCATGATAGCTCTACTTTTAGTGCAAATAAACCTTCTGTTACTCTCTGCCAACCTATGAGATCTACACATGTTATATTCTACACTTTCTATATAAATTAGTATAAAATGTCAAACAAGCAGCACCTGCTGTATTGTGGACTGACGTCAAGTTTAGCATTAATTGCTGTGTAGTCTAATAATTATATATTGAAAGGTCTTACTTCAGTATCATTGTTGCTGTGCTGCAATCACCTTAGAGGGGCACCCCTATTGTGTTAAGTATGTGATCTGCAAAAGGGAGCTTCTTTCCTAATCACTGCTGAAAATGCAGCATGTGGGGGATTTGCTCAGAATGCAAATGATTAAATACTCTTATTTTTTTTTAATTTACAGCGGAAAAATTATAATGCTGTACTTTTGCAACATATCATTGCATAAGAACAACATCATACATTTTTTGCAGCCTTGTAGAAAAATGTTGATTTTTCTTTGTTTATTGTTGGCTCTTATAACTGTATTGCAGATGTGTTTTTCTTCAGTCCCTGCATCTCCAGTGTTTAGTGTAATTAAATTATCAATTTTATTCTATGTGGCCGTAAATTAGAGAGGCGAGTACCATATTCAGAAACAACTTACGCCCTAAGTTACGGCGGCGTAGCGTAAATAGGCCCGCGTAAGCCTGGGTATTTCAAAGTAGACAGGTAGGGGGCATGTTGTATGATAATGAAGCGTATGTAGATGTAGATGTAGATGCATAGCCGAACGAACGGCGCATGCACTGTCCGTGGACGTAACCCAGTGCGCATGCTCAGAATCACGTCGGATAGAATGCCTAAGATACGCCGAACACTGCCTACGATGTGAACGTAACTTACACACAGCCCTATTCGCGTACGACTTGCGCAAACAACGTAAAATTAGACGGCTGTTCCGACGTCAATACTTAACATTGGGTGCGCCTCATATAGCAGGGGTAACTTTAAGCCGGTCGTACGCCTTACGTAAACGGCGTATAATTATCTGCCGGGCGCAAGTACGTTCCTGAATTGGCGTATCTAGCTCATTTGCATATTCGACTCGAAAAACTACGGAAGCGCCCCTAGCGGCCAGCGTAAACATACACACAAGATACGACGGCGTAAGAGACTTACGACGGCGTAAGAGACTTACGTCGGTCGTATCTTGGAAAAATTCAGGCGTAACTGCCTTTCTGAATCGCCGTAAAGATGCGACGACGCAGATTTGAAAGCTTTTTGAATCCCAGCCTCTATGTGTATGGCTTGGATATTGAAGTGCTTGATAGTTTTTTTTTTTTTTTTTGTGTTTTTTTTTTTAATTTTTTTTTTATAATCTATCCTTTCGTGGTGTGTGCTTTTGAGGTCTGTCTACTATTTTGATTGCCTGTCATTAGTAGTAACCAGCATGAATTTATAAAAATCTGTTCTCGCTGACCAACTTTTTTAATATTCTATGAAGAGGTGAGCTTTAATTTTCATATAGAAGACCTGTGGATGTAGTGTACCTAGATTTCACGAGGGCATTTTACACAGTACAGAAAAAACAAGCAAACTCCTGCGCACGGGTTGATTGTCCAACACTTATTCGAAGATCTTCATAAAAAGTCATACAATTGTCAAGAATGGTAACCGAGGCATTGCTGCCCTTCGTGGATGGGGAAGTCCTGGCAGAAAACAGAAGGAAAAGAAAGGCGCACCAGCCTGGTGTATTACCGCTTGACAATTTATTGAATAATAAAAATATTAAAAACTACTCACAAAAGAAATAACAAAACAGGCTTGTCAACAGGCAATGAGGTATGTTCCCCTCAGACCGCACTCCACAATGGGGGGACTGGAAGTATGTTGCTGCTGGCTTACCTCTGGGGCCTCTCCATCAGAGCTCAGCAGTATAGACCCTTCCACAGACATTACCTATATAGCAATACATTCAATAAATGAATAGCAGGAGGCCACACCCTCTGCAGACCAAAAGGGCCCCCCCCCAGGGGTCGTACAAAAAGATCTACATATATATATATATATATATATATATATATATATATAGTTGGGGAGGTGTATTGTAGATCCCCAATAAAAAACAATACATAATCAATAATCATGCAAATCTCCAATGGCCACTCTAGTGCCATGGAAAGCAAATCACCAAGGGCTGAGGTAGAAGAGAGAAAAGGGAGGAAAAAGGGGAAAAAATAAATAAAATAAAAATTGATTGAATTGAAGCACCAGAAGGGAGGCAATTTTGACTCACACAATGGTATGGTCTGCAGAGGGTGTGGCCTCCTGCTATTCATTTATTGAATGTAGTGCTATATAGGTAATGTCTGTGGAAGGGTCTATACTGCTGAGCTCTGATGAAGAGGCCCCAGACTCCTCGAAACGCGTAAGCCAGCAGCAACATACTTCCAGTCCCCCCATTGTGGAGTGCGGTCTGAGGGGAACATACCTCATTGTCTGTTGACAAGCCTGTTTTGTTATGTCTTTTGTGAGTAGTTTTTAATATTTTTATTATTGATGAAGAGGCCCCAGACGCCTCGAAAAGCGTAAGCCAGCAGCAACATTTTACACAGTACCCCATAAACACTTAATTTACAAAGTTAGATGTTTTGGCACTGATGGGGCTGTATTTACCTGAATAGAAAACTGGATGTAGGAGCACGTACAGAGGGTAGTGATTAATGGCATATTTTCTGAATGGTCTGTTGTGACTGGGTTGCCCAATGGATCTCTCCTTGCACCAATTCTGTTTACCTTGTTCATAAACGTTCTAAAGGTTAGAATAAAGAGTTCAATCTCAATGTTTGCTGATGATATAAAGCTAAGCAGGCCAATAACTTCACGACAGGATATACATTGGGGAAAAACATTTTTTTATTCCCCTGCAGATTTTGTTAGTTTGCCCACTAAAAAAGAAATTAAAGGGGTTGTAAACCCTTGTGTTTTTTCACCTTAATGCATCCTATACATTAACCACTTCCATACCAGGCACTTATACACCTTCCCGCCCAAGCCAATTTTCAGCTTTCAGCGCTGTCGCACTTTGAATGACAAAATTGGTGTCCTTTTCCCCACAAACAGAGCTTTCTTTTGGTGGTATTTGATCACCCCTGCGTTTTTTTTTTCTTTTTTTTTGAGCAACAACTAAAAAAAGACTGAAATTTTAAAAAAATCGTTTAGTTTTTATATTTTTCTGCAATTTTTTTTGTAAATAAGTATGTTTTCTCTTTCAATTACGGGCACTGATATGGCGGCACTGATGGGCACCGATGAGGTGGCACTAATGGGCACCGATGAGGTGGCGCTGATAGGCGGCGCTGGTATGCGGCACTGATGGGCACTCATAGGCGGCACTGGGCATGGATTGGCACTGTGGGGCGCATCACGGTAAATCGCCGCTGATAGCGACGGTTTACCACGTGATCGCGCCGTCCAATGACGGCGCGATCACTTGTCAACAAAGCGGCGTCATGTGCTGACGCCGGTTTCTCCCTCCTCTCTCTGTACCGATCGGTACAGTGTGAGAGGAGAGGGGAGGGAGCGGATGGCAGCGGCAGTGCTGCGGGCTGGATCTGTGACAAATGTAGTCACAGATCCATCCATCCATCCCTCCCTGCTCAGCCATCCCTGCTGCAATACTCTGCAATACTCGGCAATACCTCAGCTGGGCATACTCTGCAATACTCGGGCAATACTCTGGGCATTCTGGGCAATACTCTGGCAATACTCTGGGCATACTCTGCAATACTCTGGGCATACTCTGCAATACTCTGGGCATACTCTGCAATACTCTGGCAATACTCTGGGCATACTCTGCAATACTCTGGCAATACTCTGGCAATACTCTGGGCATACTCTGGGCATTCTGGGCAATACTCTGGGCATACTCTGGCAATACTCTGGGCAATACTCTGGGCAATACTCTGGGCAATACTCTGGGCAATACTCTGAGCAATACTCTGAGCAATACTCTGGCCATACTCTGGCCATACTCTGGGAAATACTCTGGGCATACTCCGCAATACTCTGGGCATACTCCGCAATACTCTGGGCATACTCCGCAATACTCTGGGCATACTCCGCAATACTCTGGGCATACTCCGGGCAATACTCTGGGCAATACTCTGGGCAATACTCTGGGCAATACTCTGGGCATACTCTGGGCAATACTCTGGGCATACTCCGCAATACTCTGGGCATACTCCGCAATACTCTGCAATACTCTGGGCAATACTCTGGGCATACTCTGGGCAATACTCTGGGCATACTCTGGGCAATACTCTGGGCATACTCCGCAATACTCTGGGCATACTCCGCAATACTCTGGGCATACTCCGCAATACTCTGGGCATACTCCGCAATACTCTGCAATACTCTGGGCATACTCTGGGCATACTCCGCAACACTCTGGGCATACTCCGCAATACTCTGGGCATACTCCGCAATACTCTGGGCATACAGCGCCCCTGTCCCCGTGAGCTTGCATGCAGAAGTGAACGCATACGCAAGTCCCGCCCACATATGAAAATGGTGTTCAAACCACACATGTGAGGTATCTTTATATCATGTTTTGGGGTTTTATGTAATTTTCTAGCAAATAAATGATGATTTTTACATGTAGGAGAGAAATGTCAGAATTGGCCTGGGTGCTCCCTGCATGTTGGGCCTCTGTATGTGGCCTCACTGTGTAAAAGTCTCACACATGGGGTATCGCCATACTCGGGAGGAATAGCAGAATGTGTTTTGGGGTGTAATTTGTGGTATGCATATGCTGTGTGTGAGAAATAACCTAATAATATGAAAATTTGATGGGAAAAAAAAAAAAAATCTTGATTTTGCAAAGAATTGTGGGAAAAAATGACAACTTTAAAAAACTCACCAGGCCTCTTTCTAAATACCTTGGAATGTCTTCTTTCCAAAAAGGGGTAATTTGGGGGGTATTTGTACTTTTCTGGCATGTTGGGGTCTCAAGAAATGAGAGAGGCTGTCAGTACATTAGGTGTGATGAAATTCATCAATTTTCAGTAATTGGTACAATAGTTTGTAGACCCCATAACTTTCACCCAGACTAAATAATATCCAACATTTTTTTTTTTTTTTTTTTACCAAAGATATGTAGTAGTATACATTTTAGGCCAAATTTATGAAGAAAAATTACTTTTTTGCAAAATTTTATAAAAAAAAAAAAAAACGCAAAGGTGATCAAATACCACCAAAAGAAAGCTCTATTTGTGGGGAAAAAAAGGACAACAATTTCATTTGGTTACAGTGTTGTATGACTGAGTTATTGTCATTCAAACTGTGAGAGCACCGAAAGCTGAAAATTGGTCTGGTTATTAAGGGTGTTTAAGTGCCCAGTGGTCAAGTGGTTAAAGAAAACAAACTGTCATGCCCTGCACACTACCGGGATTTCCGACGGAAAAAGGTCCGTCCGAATTCCAGAGGGGAAAACCAAGAACCTGCGCTCTACTTTTCCCCCATACACACATTCTACTTTCCCGTTGGGAAAACTCAAATGAGAGCTTTTTCTCAGGAATCCTGACCATGTGTATGCACCATCGTGCTTTTTCCCCACAGGAAAACTTTCTCGGCTGGCAGAATACAATGATTACTGCTAGGGGCTATAGTCGCTGGCAGTAATCAGATGTAGGTAAATCCACCAGGTTGGTTGTACGCAAGCCATGTAATGGATTGAGTTGTGTACATTTAGCATGCCCATATGTGGATCGAAATTTCGCTAGTCCTTTCCATGTATGGCCGGCTTATGACTTTGTACCTTTTTTATTTTGATTTACCTGGTTTTTAATAACTCATTTAAGTTTAATTGGCTACTAATTGTACATGTTGCATCACAATGGACTGTTGTGTGGAATAGCCATGTCTTCTTTTTTTATGGTCTATGGGTTTGTTCGTGATGAGCATTTCAGAAATAACACAGCTCATGCAATCCAAATGAATAAATTCAGTTCCTTTACAAGTCACTCAACACTGGAACAGAGGCACTTTCACCAGGGTGATATATCAAATGAGCTGGGAAAAGAAAAGCTATGAATGAGTATAGGGTCTTTTATTTAATTCCACAAAGTGCTATATAATATGTTTATGGCAAAAAATCCAAGGCAGAACATAGAATTAATGATAGTTTATTAATCCAGTTTTAATAGACAAACATATTATTTTTTGCTGCAAAACACTTGAATAAACCCATGAGATTTCTGAGCATAGTCTCTAGCTTTTAAAGCTATTGGTCCATTAATAGCTATCACCAATTACAACCAACCTAATTTTCTACAAACCAATACAAAAATCACTATAGAAATCAAAGCCTTGGCAGCACTGCATGATGAAAAGCAGCATGGGAGGGGATTTGTTTTTTCAGCCAGCTATAGAATACATATGTATAGAATAGATTGTGGTTATTGTTGTTCATATAGTCACACTAACTATTTTTAACTAATATATACTGTGTATGTGTGTGTGTGTATATGTGTGTGTATATATATATATATATATATATATATATATATATATATATATATATATATATATATATACAGTGCAGAAAATAAGTATTTGAACACCCTGCTATTTTGCAAGTTCTCCCACTTGGAAATCATGGAGGGGTCTGAAATTGTCATCGTAGGTGCATGTCAACTGTGAGAGACATAATCAAAAATTTTTTTTCCAGAAATCACAATTTATGAATTTTTAACTATTTATTTGTATGATACAGCTGCAAAGAAGTATTTGAACACCTGTCTATCAGCTAGAATTCTGACCCTCAAAGACCTGTTAGTCTGCCTTTAAAATGTCCACCTCCACTCCATTTACTATCCTAAATTAGAAGCACCTGTTTGAGGTCATTAGCTGCATAAAGACACCTGTCCACCCCATACAATCAGTAAGAATCCAACTACTAACATGGCCAAGACCAAAGAGCTGTCCAAAGACACTAGAGACAAAATTGTACACCTCCACAAGGCTGGAAAGGGCTACGGGGAAATTGCCAAGCAGCTTGGTGAAAAAAGGTCCACTGTTGGAGCAATCATTAGAAAATGGAAGAAGCTAAACTGACTGTCAATCTCCCTCGGACTGGGGCTCCATGCAAAATCTCACCTCGTGGGGTCTCAATGATCCTAAGAAAGGTGAGAAATCAGCCCAGGACTACACGGGAGGAGCTGGTCAATGACCTGAAAAGAGCTGGGACCACCGTTTCCAAGGTTACTGTTGGTAATACACTAAGACGTCATGGTTTGAAATCATGCATGGCACGGAAGGTTCCCCTGCTTAAACCAGCACATGTCAAGGCCCGTCGTAAGTTTGCCAATGACCATTTGGATGATCCAGAGGAGTCATGGGAGAAAGTCATGTGGTCAGACGAGACCAAAATAGAACTTTTTGGTCATAATTCCACTAATCGTGTTTGGAGGAAGAAGAATGATGAGTACCATCCCAAGAACACCATCCCTACTGTGAAGCATGGGGGTGGTAGCATCATGCTTTGGGTTTTTTTTTCTGCACATGGGACAGGGTGACTGCACTGTATTAAGGAGAGGATGACCGGGGCCATGTATTGCGAGATTTTGGGCAACAACCTCCTTCCCTCAGTTAGAGCTTTGAAGATGGGTCAAGGCTGGGTCTTCCAACATGACAATGACCCGAAGCACACAGCCAGGATAACCAAGGAGTGGCTCTGTAAGAAGCATATCAAGGTTCTGGCGTGGCCTAGCCAGTCTCCAGACCTAAACCCAATAGAGAATCTTTGGAGGGAGCTCAAACTCCGTGTTTCTCAGCGACAGCCCAGAAACCTGACTGATCTAGAGAAGATCTGTGTGGAGGAGTGGGCCAAAATCCCTCCTCCAGTGTGTGCAAACCTGGTGAAAAACTACAAGAAACGTTTGACCTCTGTAATTGCAAACAAAGGCTACTGTACCAAATATTGACATTGATTTTCTCAGGTGTTCAAATACTTATTTGCAGCTGTATCATACAAATAAATAGTTAAAAAAATCATACATTGTGATTTCTGGAATTTTTTTTTTTGATTATGTCTCTCACAGTGGACATGCACCTACGATGACAATTTCAGACCCCTCCATGATTTCCAAGTGGGAGAACTTGCAAAATAGCAGGGTGTTCAAATACTTATTTTCTGCACTGTATATATATTTGTGTGTGTGTGTGTGTATATATATATATATATATATATATATATATATATATATATATACAGTACAGACCAAAAGTTTGGACAGACCTTCTCATCTCAAGAGTTTTCTTTATTTTCATGACTATGAAAATTGTAGAGTCACACTGAAGGCATCAAAACTATGAATTAACACATATGGAATTATATACATAACAAAAAAGTGTGAAACAACTGAAAATATGTCATATTCTAGGTTCTTCAAAGTAGCCACCTTTTGCGTTGACATCAGCATTTCCCCATTCCTCCTCTCCATGAGTAGTTGCAGATCAGACGTGCACAACGGTTCTTGACCATTCCTCTTTACAGAACTGTTTCAGTTCAGCAATATTCTTGGGATGTCTGGTGTGAATTGCTTTCTTGAGGTCATGCCACAGCATCTCAATCGGGTTAAGGTCAGGACTCTGTTTAAGCCATTTTGTTGTTGATTTACTTCTATGCTTTGGGTCATGTTCCTGTTGCAACACCCATCTTCAGCTGGTGGACAGATGGCCTTAAGTTCTTCTGCAAAATGTCTTGATAAACTTGTGAATTTTTTTTTTCTTCGATGATAGCAATCTGTTTAGGCCCTGACGCAGCAAAGCAGACCCAAACCATGATGCCCCCACCACCATACTTCACAGTTGGGATGAGGTTTTGATGTTGGTGTGCTGTGCCTCATTTTTCTCCACACATAGTGTTATGTGTTTCTTCCAAACAGCTTAACTTTGGTTTCTAGAATATGTTACCAGTACTGCTACATCAGGTGCTCTTGTGCAAACTGTAAACCTGCAGCAATGTTTTTTTTTTTGGGCATATATCGTAGATTCGCTAACAGGGATGTTGGCATATGCCAGAGACTTTTGTAAGTCTTTAGCTGACACGCTAGGATTCTTCTTCACCTCATTGAGCAGTCTGCGCTGTGCTCTTGCAGTCATCTTTACAGGACAGCCACTCCTAGGGAGAGTAGCAGCAGTTCTGAACTATCTCCATTCATAGACAATTTGTCTTACCGTGGACTGATGAACAGCAAGGCTTTTGGAGATCCTTTTATAACCCTTTCCAGCTTTATGCAAGTCAACAATTCCTAATCGTAGGTCTTCTGAGAGCTCTTTTGTGTGAGGCATCATTCACATCAGGTAATACTTCTTGTGAAAAGCAAACCCAGAACTGGTGTGTTTTTATAGGGCAGGGCAGCTGTAACCAATATCTCCAATCTCATCTCATTGATTGGACTCCAGTTGGGTGACACCTCACTCCAATTAGCTCTTGGAGATGTCATTAGTCTAGAGGTTCATATACATTTTCCACCTGCACTGTGACTGTTTACATGGTGGTTTAAATAACAACATGGTAACATTTAATTCTTTGTGAGTTATTAGTTTAATCAGACTGTGATTGTCTATTGTTGTGACTTAGATGAAGATGAGATCACATTTAATGACCAATTTGTGCAGACATCCATATCATTCCAAAAGGGTTCACATACTTTTTGTGGCAACTGTATGTATATGTATATATATATATATATATATATATATATATATATATATATATATATATATTGCAGTGTGTGTGTACATTATATATATATTTTTTTGATAATTGATTAAAGCTTTTTAATAGTGTACGTTAGGAATCTTTAGGCTACTTTCACACTGGGCTGGGGGATTGACGGTGTCGATAGATTTAGTGGTACTTTATCGCTGTTAGGCTTCATTTCCACTGGCGTTTTTACAGCCACTTTTCTAGCCGTTTTTTGAAGCTTAAAAACGCCTGTCCATGTTAGTCTATGGCCTTATGCCCACCATGACGTTTTTGAGCTGTAAATGGCTGAGACGTTTTTAAACTGCAAAAAAAACACAGGACCAGTGCGTTCTGAAGCTCCAGCAATAGAGCTTTAAAAACGCCGGACATTAAAAAACGCACAAAAAACACTGCCGCAGCGTTTTTAAAGCTCCAGCTCAAAAAAAAAAAAGTTTTTTTTTTTTTTTCTAAAATAAACATGGACAGGCGTTTTTAAGCTGTAAAAAACGCTCAGAAAAGTGGCTGTAAAAACGCCAATGGAAATGAAGCCTGATGGCGGCGCTTTTCAGCCACCAACTGGGAGCTTTTAACCCCCGCTAGCAGTCGAGGAAAAGGGTCAGCAACGCTGCCCTTTGATTTTAATGGCAGAGGCGGTGGAGGAGCAGCGTATACACTGCGCCCACACATCCCCAAAGATGCTGATTGCAGGACTTTTTTTCCTGTCCTGCAAGCTTACCACCCCAGTGGGAAAGCATGCAGGCTTTCACACTAGGGGGGCATAAGAGCCGCTTTACAGGCACTATAAAACGCCTGAAAAGTGCCCCAGTGTGAAAGGGGTCTTAAAGCAAACCATATTATGCACTTTTACTTTGTGCTGGATACTGTATACAAGGTTTAGTGTGTGTGTATAGATAGATAGATATATATATATATATATATATATATATATATATATATATATCTATACACACACTAAACATGGTTTGTTGCGGTAAATACTAATCTAGGACGTTTTTCTGATTTTAACCCATACAAAGCTGCATTTTTAAAGCAAGACTATTTTTAAACAGTAGTTGAAGTATAAAAATGGTTTCAGCATCAATATAGTAAGTTTCTGTTTTTTTTTTTTTTTACTTTCATTTGCTTTTCCCTTACTTTTCACTTGAAAACATCAAAATGCTAATTTCAGGTTAGATGTCTGTCTTTGTTTTTCTGAATGACACTCAGAAAACTTGTCCATCACCAGCTTTATTTCTGTGTTTTGTGGACCATGTTACCTGACACTCATCTTTCCTTTCTCCAGAATAACAGCATTTTTTATTATTATTTAACTGTAATGAGGGTTGGCCATTAAATAAAACAAGTCATTATTGGATTATTGCAGTAATCTGAATTTTAGGTTCGTAAATTATACAATTGAAATATTTTTAACTTTTTGTCTGAGTCTGACTATTCAGCTTAAAGCATTTATAAAGCTTATTTTTTTTTTTAATGAAAATAAAAAACATACCTGCTCTATGCAATGGTACTGCACATAGCGGCCTTAAACCTCCTGTTCTCGGGTCCCCTGCCAGCACTCTGGGCTCTTCTTCTTGGTGCACTACCATAGGAAGCCACTTTCTATTAAGGAGCACCGGCAGGCTCATTTCGGAGTCGGGCTGTGTGTTTGACACACACACAGTGCTGCTCAGACTCGACCATGCTCAAAGCTGGCTTGATTGACAGCAGCAGGAGCCAATGTCTTCAAATGCTGCCACTGTAAACAAAGAGAGAGAGAGAGAGAAGAGAAGATGAACAAAGCACTGAATTGAGATGGTGCCAGTGGAGGAAGAATCGGGGCTGCTCTGTGCAAAACCATTGCACAAAGCAGGTAAGTATAACATGTTTATTTTTTTAATAATCTTTACACTCTTTAATCTTTAATCTTTAAACTTTCTGTGACCACAGTCTTGTATGTAGGCTAGAACTTGCAGTAAAGTTGCTAAGGTTTCTTCTTACTTTCACTGAAAATACAATTCTATTTTTAAGCTGCAAAATTACCCTTGCAGTCATTTTGTAATACTCAATATTTGACTTTATTCTTGCGACTTACTGCCAACAGAGCTTTGACTGAATATCAAGCAAGAGATTGTATTTCTCTTTCCTAGATTGCTGGTGTCTGCTTTTTGGTTAACCTTGACAGCTGCCCTACAAATCCTCCAAGTCTCTCAGCCTTGAGATTTACGCATTTTCAGACTATGCACTGTGCTGAAACCTTTTTAAATGTTTCACAGTTATAGATTTTAAAGCTACATTATAGGGTTCCATTTTATTTTGCACACACAATAATATTTGTCATATCCATCTTAAAACCCATTTTATAATACCTAGGATCTAAGTTTACTCAAAGTACAACTGTCTAAGGCAGCCATTCTCAACCACGGTTCCGTGGAACCCTAGGGTTCCTCCAGAGGTGGCTAGGGGTTCCTTGGGCTGTGGCTGATTTACCTTCTGTTTGATGGTGCCAACATAGTTCTGAGCCAATTCCACTTGGAGGAGCCAGTGGTATTACACCAATGTTCTTCATAGTTCTCTGTAAGGAGGGCATTCTTACCACTACTGTAAAAAAAAGGGCATTCTTCTTACTGACCACAAAAGTAAGGGGCATTGTTCCCACTGACCCCCAATGAATGTGTTTTATCAGGGGTTCCCCGAGACCTGAAAATTATTTTTAGGGTTCCCCAGCGGTAAAAAGGTTGAGAAAGGCTGGTCTAAGGGAAAACTGTTTCTGCATGTTTGAATGGAGGTTTTGGGGTGCTTGCACAAATTAAGTACAATAACTGAGACATGCTTGTATGTACCTTCAGAAGTTGTGTATATATGGCAACAGGACCCCCAGAATATTATTATTATTAAACATTAAAAATACCTGGTAGCATTGAAGCCTGGCTGGCCTGTCATTCCTCCTGCACGTTCTTGTGAGCAAGTGAAGCTGCCCATTATAGTGGTGTGCCAATAAGAATATGCTAGTGAGCATTTGACACTGTTGAAAATTCGATTTCTGGGATTTTGGGGCTTAGTTTTATACCTCCGATTGATTGTACCTCTATATCAGTGTACTTTACCAATTCAGCCCCAGCAGGTTTTACTCCCCTTCCTGACCAGAGCACTTTTTAAAATTTAACAATTATGTCGCTTTAACTGGTAATTGCACGGTCATGCAATGTTGTATCCAAACAAACTTTACGTGCTTTTTTCCCTAAAAATAGAGCAATTGACCTCAGGGTTATACCACCTTCCTTTCAGGAGAGACTAGGCAGAAAAAACAGCACTTCAAGTGTTAAAACACTTCTCAGTATAGCACCTCCCAGGGGGCGGGGCCCCCGGGTATATCTCTCTCTCTACCTCAGCAGCCTCAGTTTTTTTCTGCCTAGCGTTAGGAGAAGACATGGCCTTTCTGAAGTCCATGTGCTCTGGAGTCTTTTTGCGATTTTTTTTTTTCTTTGATTTTTTTCCTGCATTTTTGGATCCTGGGATCTACAATCAACTGCCGAATGGGTGACAGGCTGGATCCTCGATCCTTGTAGTCCCCCCATGTTCTGCCATCGAGCGTGTGCCGGCCTTTAACTACGTGCTGGGCCGTCCACGACATGCCCCGTTGCTCCAGGGGTGGCCGTTGAACTACATGTTCCAGGGCACACATATGACCGGTCTCTATGGCCTTGTCACAGTGTGCCGGGCCGACAGCCATGCCGTATCTGCTGCAGACGTTGGGTATTTCTGGAATGCCTCCAGCCGGTGGTCGCAGGACGGGTAAGTAGTGTCCCCTTGCCCTGGCAGGGTGGTGCGTTCCTGGGGAGGTCGAATGAGGGTCCGCCCTGCTTTCCTCTCTCCCTTCCTCTCCCCCCTTCCCCATTCTGGGTGGCCGCTGTAAGGGGGGGGGGGGTCCGCCTGGGGCTCTATTACTACTGGGGGCTGTGCTGCTGTGAGGTGCTATTTTTTTTTTATTGTACTGGGGTTGCTGTGTGTGCTGGGCTATGTTCTGCTGTGTGTTACTGTTTTTTAAACACGTGTATGGCCGCCATTTTGCCGGAGTCGTGGTTTTTATATATATCGGCGGCCATTTTCTTGTGGCCCGCATGCTTTTTTCTGCATTTCGGCGGCCATCTTGGGAAAGTCTTGGCCTCTAGTGCCTGGAATAATGGCGCAAAAGCCCGCAAATTGCTTCCTGAGGGACGGCACAGCACGGACAGCACTCTCAGCACTTCAGCTAGCACTACAGCCTGGTCGGGTGGTGAGTCCCCTGGGGGCCCCCTGCTCTCTGTTGTGTGGCCGGGAGGGTGGCCTGTGGGTCTCTGCCTTGCAGTACTAGGGCAGTATAGCGGTGGGTCAGCATGGAGTCTGAACCAGAGGCTTCTACCCCAACCATGCCTAAGTTAACACTTAGTGCCCCTGCCCCTGCGGCCTTTGTAGAGGCTATGACGGCAGTCCTTGAGGCGTTTATTGCCAGGATTGAAGCAACAAGTGGCCAGAAGGGGGGGTAAAAAGTGCTCCCTCCCTCTGCCTGCTTCTGGGGATGGCTCAGACACGGAACCAGGCCCTGCCACTGCGTCTGGTCTGGTTGTCTGGCTCTGGTTGTGTCATGTCGGATGATGCAGGCTTAGCCCACACAGACAGTGAGGATGACTCTGCTTCAGGGTCAGCGCATAAGGCGTTTGTTGGAGCTCTTATCACTGGGGATGCTTGATACTCAAAAACTTGAGGATTCGGCAAAAACATCAGAAATTCCATTTGAGTTCCGCAAGCCGCACTGCACCGCACCAGTGTTTCTTCGTGTTCCATATCTGGACAAAATATTATACAAGGAATGGGATCGGCCGCAGAAAGTTTTTGCTGTACCAAAATACTTTGCGGTCCATTATCCTTTTGAGGAAGACTTTTTTTTAAAAGTGGGTCTCTTCTCCGTCAGTGGACCCCCTGTCTCCTGACTGAACAAGGTTACCACGTTACCTGTGGAAGGGGCTCCTGCCCTTAAGGACCCCGCAGATAGGAGAGCTGAGGCTGTGGCCCGCTCCATGTTCACAGTAGTGGGGTCGGCAGTGAGACCGGTTTTTGGCTGGAGCTCTAGTGTCACAGACACTTACCAAGCGGGCAAAGTCCCTGCTGCAGGAGCTGGAGGCGCATAATGCTCCTGAGCTCTGTGTGGGCCTGGCTGACCAGTTGGTGCAGGGCCTGTAGTTTGTAAATCGGCTCTGGATACACTCCCCTTGCTCTCCAGGGCCTCCGCCTACGCGGTGGTACTATGCCGCCTTGTGTGGCTAAAGTGTTGGTCTGCGGACCAATACTCTAAAAAGTCCTTATGGGACTTACCCTTTAAGGGTGAATGGCTTTTTGGGGCGTCCCTGGATGACATCATAAAAGATGCTACAGGGGGTAAAACGCACTTTGCTCCCACAATCTGGTAAGGATAAGGAGCCTCGCCGTAAGCAGGGTCCCTCCTTTACCTCCCCCAAGCGTTTTTTTCACCCCCCCAGGTGCGGCAGAAAAACGTTTCCAGGGTGCTAAGGCGCCCGCTGAAGGTCAAAAGAGCACCTGGTACCGCAAGCCCAACAAACCTGCAGACAAACCTGCTTCTGCATGAAGGTCTGCCCCCGCCCGACACTCGGGTGCGGGGCCGACTTTACGGATTCGCGGCTCGGTGGAGTTCCCTCCTTTCCGACCGCTGGGTTTGCAAGGTAGTTTCCTCGGGGTAAAAGATAGTTTCTCTCTGGTCCACCAAACAGATTTTTCCTTCCAACCTCCAGCTTCCTCCGGAACGCCGGGTGGCCCTGTCAGGGACTGTTCAGGATCTGCTGGTCAGGGGAGTGATTGTACCGGTTCCTACAAGGGAACGGTTTCAGGGGTTTTATATTTTTAGTTTATAGTTTATATTTAATGTTTTTTTAACTTTTGTAGGCCAGTTGTTTTCTCTGGAGTAAAATGTATAATAAACTGTTCCCATCATGTATCTGTAATTCAGCCATTTGTCTGGAGTTCTACTTTAAAATCATTCATGACCTAAAAAAAATAAAATAACAAACATGTCATACCTTCCCTCTGTACAAGGGTTTTGCACAGAGCGGCCTTGAACCTCCTTTTTTTGGGTCCCCCCGGTGGCGCTTCTGGCTCCGCCTCCTTATCGAATCTCCCACGGAGAGCCGCTTTCCACGGGGGCACTCCCGAGTCCTGCCGCTGTGTCCATTGACAGACAGCAGGACCCCTCCCCCAACTCCTGTGTCACTGGATATGATTGACAGCAGCGGGAGCCAATGGCTCCTACTTCTATTAATTTATTCAATGAGGACCTGAGACAGCGGTTGGAGCTGTTGGGCTTGTTCTAGTCTTTGGAATGATGGGTTCAGGTAAGTAAAAGGGGAGCTCTGGGGGGCAGCTGCACCACAGAAGGTTTTTGACCTTAATGCATAAAATTACTTTACAACTACTTTAAGAAGACATCCTAGTTCTCTAACATTTAAATTCTTATTTTTATTTACAGTCTGTATTACTTTGCTTTTTCACATAAGGTTACATAGAGTTAAGTGGTATGTGAAATAAAATGTGATTCTGTTTAAATTGCATTGTACTGGGAATATAATGCTGAACTTGATATTAATTAACTATTAATAACAGATGGTCAGGGCATTGTTTCAGCTGGAGCAATTTTGGCATGAATCCAAGAAGTAAATCAAAGGACATAATTAAATATACATAGCCATATTATAGACATATCTGCACAGGTGTAGTTTTCTATCAGAAATTATAAACATTTTAAGTGTAAATAAATGTGCAGTACTATTCAGTAAGTTGTTACTTTTTGTAAATGCAGTCAACACGGCGTCTTGAATTAATTAAGGCATTGTTACCAATTTTTCGAATTTATTCAGGGTAGTCTCTTGATTTCAACATTTGTCCGACCCCCTTTTCCCCAACAGAATCACCTATAAAACAGGATCCTGTTGGTGTGGGAGACAATTGCATTAAGTGTATGTAAACCCTAAGAATTGATGTCTCTAATTTGTTCTCTTTTGGTCTTCTAAATATACCATTTGAAAGTTTTTTTGTTAAGTGCAAAAAATACCTGTTGTACATGGCGCTTTGGCTATGTCCTGGTTTGGGTTGTGGCCCTTTTAAGGGGGATGAATTGTATGCAGTTTGAGTACTCAGAGGTTCTCAGCCATGCAGGGTGAGGGATCCTGGGGTAGTTTGAGTAGAGAGGACTGATATACAGGCCTTTCAGATTTGGCAAGTCCTTGTTTAGTACCTGGAATTCGGACCTGCTGGCTGCTGACACCAAGGATTATAAAAAAAAATCGAGAGATGTTGGCTCATCTTGAGGTTACTGTGACCATGCACACTGGAAATACTGCTGGGGATACCATGCTGGCCAGTTACCACGGTCCCAAATGCATGATCTGTTGCATCTGGCAAGGATGTGGCTACAGAAATGGGTCACTATGGGCCACTACCTACAAGTGCTTCTAAATTAGCTGCAACATTGGATCAGGCATAGGGAACCCCCAGACATTGGACTGGCTGGTCAAGAATAGAATCTAAGAATCAATTCCTTTTTCCTGTACTGTACAATTTAAAGTGATATTATAGGTTCACATTTAAAAAAAAATTATAAACGTCATACTTACCTCCACTGTGCAGTTCGTTTTGCACAGTGTGGCCCCGATCGCCCTCTTCAGGGGTCCCACAGTGGCTCACGCGGCTCCTTCCCGCAATAAATAACCCCCTCTGGGAAGCTCTCTCCTTGCGGGCATGCTCCCGTGTCATACACACGGCGTACATAGCCGCCGAGTGTATGATTTGTCCCCGCTCACCATTGGCCGCGTCATTGAATTTGATTCACAGCAGCGGGAGCCAATGGCTGCGCTGCTATCAATCTATCTAATGAAGAGCCGAGAACCTGTGGGGAAAACAACGTGAGATTGCGCCCGCGGAAGTTCGGGACTCGGGTAAGTAAAACCGAGACTCAGGGGGATGCATTAAGGTGAAAAAACACGAGGCTTTACAACCCCTTTAACCACTAGCGGCCCGCGCTATAGCAGAATGACGGCTACAGCGCGGACCTGAATATCCAACCCGCCGTTGATTGACCGCCGCCCCTTTGGGCGTTCCCCGTGCGTGCTCCAGAGTGCGCAGCAGGGAAGCTCTGTGTTGGCCGTGTCCCTTCACAGCCAATCACAGATCGCGGCGAATGGACAATCAGAGTGGCCGTTTGCTATGCGATCTGCGTGGCCAATGAGAGATGATCTCATATGTAAACATATGAGATCATCTCTCATTGCCGTTTTACACAGAGACAGCGTCCTGTCTCTGGAGAGGAGACCGATCTATGTTTCTTTGTACATAGGGACACAGATCGGTCACCTCCCCCAGTCACCCCCCTCCCCCCACAGTTAGAACACTATGTAGGGAATACATTTAACCCCTTCCTCACCCCCTAGTGTTAACCCCTTCAATGCCAGTCACATTTATACAGTAATTAGTGCATATTTATAGCACTGATCGCAGTATAAATGTGAATGGCGCCAAAAATGTGTCAAGTGCCCGATGTGTCCGCCATAACATCGCAGTCCCAATAAAAATCGCAGATCGCCGCCATTACTAGTAAAAAATAAAATAATAAAAAATAATAATTCTGTTCCCCATTTTGTAAGCGCTATAACTTTTGCGCAAACCAGTCGCTTATTGCGATTTTTTTTTTTTACCAAAAATATGTAGAAGAATACGTATCACCCTAAACTGAGGAAAAAAATTTGTGTTTTTTTTTTTTTTAAATTGGGATATTTATTATAGCAACAAGTAAAAAATATTGTATTTTTTTTCAAAATTGTCGCACTTTTTTGTTTATAGCGCAAAAAATAAAAACCGCACAGGCGATCAAATACCACCAAAATAAAGATCTACTTGTGGGGGAAAAAAATTTTGTTTGGAAGCCACGTCACACGACTGCGCAATTGTCAGTTAAAGCGATGCAGTGCTGGAAGCTGAAATTTCACCTGGGCAGGAGGGGGGTATAAGTGCCCAGTAAGCAAGTGGTTAAGATATAACAAAAAAAAAAAATGTTTCTTTAAATATCTAGGAGTACAGTACAGGACACTGGTCCATCGCCTCTTTTCTCTCCTTATTGATTGCTAAAAAATGGAGTCTCACGGAGTGGGCAGGGTTATAGGAATTCACTGTGGGATGGTTCCAGCAAAGTTTTTGACAATTACGTAAGGGGAGCAGCATATAACATATGGTCTAAGAATTGATTTCTGTGTCCTGCACGGTTTGGATATGGCATTTACTGTACAGGTACATCAAAATTCCTATTTTTTTTTTTTTCTTGAAAGTGATTTGGCAATTTTTGCAAAGTGAGTTTTCACGGCATTCACTAAGCTAAGGAAAAACAGCCAATATGCGTTTTTTTTAGTAAATCAACCCCTATATTTCTGACACATTGATATTTAATATATGTGCAGTGGGTTTGACGGCTTCATTATCACCATACGCATATATACAACCTCGTATTGAACCAGTTATACTGGGATCAAGACTGCAGCTACAGTCCTTATCCTGGCATTGTTTTTTTAGATCTGGCGATTTATGCACCATGTGAAAGTAATCCTAGTTGGCTATACAGCTGCTAGATTGCTTTCACAGGTGGTGGAAGGGGATACCGCCTAGAGGTGCGGCCGGTGCTATCGGCATCCCCAGACACAGTGAAAGGAACTGCTCATGCGCAAAGGTGAGTGCACATATCAGTTCTGCCTGCATTTGTAAACGGTGATCATACCACACATGGGAGGTATCGCCGCAAATGTCGGACCTGCAGAGTAACTCTTAACTGGTAACTCGTAAAGACTTTCATAGTGTCGCCAATGTATAACTTAATGTACTGTGGTTTGTCACCCTTCCATGGGCATGCGCAATTTTAAAGCATGACATGATTGGTATTTACTCAGCATCACATCATATTTAATATTTTTCCAAAAGATTGGTTATTATATTTGTTTGTGTTCACTATATTTAATTTAAGTGTATTTCTTAAAAAAAAAAAAAAACTGCATTCTAAAAAAAAAACACTGCACAAATACTGTGCAACATAAAAAAACTGCAACGCCCACTATTTTATTCTCTATGTCCGGTGTCGACAATCCATTGATTACAAGCTACGTGCAGGCAGGTGACCTGTAGATCATTATCCAGTTCCTGCCCACCTGCCAGTGTTTTTCCTCCTTCTCCCCCCCCCCCCACGAATTGACAGAGCAGGGCAGAGAAAGAAAGAACCAAGGCGTCTTGCTTAGTGATGGACGAACACCTGACGGGACGGTTCGCGAACCGCAAACTTTCGCAAATGTTTGCGAACCGCAAGTTCGCTGTGGGCCCCATTGACCTTAATGGCAGGCGAACATTAAAAACCTGCAGGTCATATTTGCAGCCACAAAATACTTACTATGGGCCAGATTCAGCATTAGTTACGACGGATATCTCGAGATACACCGCATAACTTCTAAACAGCGCCGGCGTATCTTTTTTTCTGTATTCAGAAAACAAGATACGCCGGATTTGAGCTAAGATACGAGCGGCGTAATTGTATCACGCCGTCGTATCTTAACTGCATTTTTAAGATGGCCGCTAGGGGCGTTCCCGCTGATTTGCGCCTAGAATATGTAAATCAGCGAGATACGCCTATTCACGAACTTACGCCTGGAGTCGTTTACATAAGGCGTTTTCCAGGGTAAAGATAAACCATCTAAAAGATGCCGCATCCTATGTTAAGTATGGACGTCGGACCACGTCAAATTTTTCAGATTTTGCGTAGTTTGCGTAACTCGTCCGTGAATGGGGATTTACGTCAATTACGTTCACGTCGAAAACAATGCGTCGTAGAGTCATAATTTGGAGCATGCGCACTGGGATACTTCCACGGTCGGCACATGCGCAGTTAAAAAAACTTAAAAAAACGTGGGGTCACAACACATTACCATAAAACACACCCACCTCATTCACATTTGAATTACCCGGGCTTACGCCGGCCCATTTACGCTACGCCGCCGTAACTTGGCTTGGTGAATACAGCATATGCCTGGCTAATTTACGGCGGCCCACATGCGTTCACCTGAATTTGAATCAAACATGGTCTACTGGTCACATGTGTTGAATTCCTCTGAGATCCATGCCTCATTAATTTTTAGAAATGTGAGGTAATCAACACTGTTGTAAGCTTATCGGGCCCGACCCCTCCCCCCCCTGCTGCACTGAATGTCCTTTCGGACAGGACACTGGATGAGGGGCAAGCCAACGGTACCATTGCAAATTGTGCAAGCTCTGGTCAGAGGTCAAGCCTGCCCACCCAGTAGTCCAGGGGTTCATCACTTCTCAGTGCGTCCACATCGGCTGTTAACCCGATGTAGTCTGACACCTGTCGGTCTAGGCATTCCCTGATGGAGGATCCGGAGGAAAGCTGTCGATGGGTTGGCTGAAAGAATGATCTCATTTCATTAGTGACCAACACATCTTCAAACCGCCCTCTTTTTGCAGGCGCTGTTGGATTGGTACCCGCAACTGTTTCTCTGTGAGTGGAAATTCCTCTGCCAGCGCATGCAAAAGCAGAATACAGCATTTCTCGAAGCAAGGCCTGGAAGAGCTGCATATTGATAGCCCTCTGTGATGGTGGTAACATTTATGCCATGTTTTGTTTGTACCGGGGGTCTAAGTATGTTGCCACCCAGTACTGGTCCTTGCCCTTTGTTTTTTATACGGGGATCCCTCTTAAAACACTTGAGCATGAAGGCCCCCATTTGCACTAAACTGGAAGCGGTGTAGTGACCTGACTCCTGCTTATCATACAGGATAATGTCATCCTCGTTCTCCCCCCCCCCCCCCCCATCCACGGACAAAACCAGGGATCCCAGAAAGGTTTAAAGTATGCTCTTCCTTCTCCTCTGCCCCGGCACCACCCTCCTCTGACTCCTCTTCAAACTCCCGTTGACTTGTAACCCCCCATGGGAATTCATCCAGCATTGCGACTTCCTCATCTTCCTGCTCTTCGACGGCTTGATCAATGACACGACGCAATGCACGCTTCAGAAAGAAGGCGTAAGGTACAATGTCACTGATGGCGCCCTGGCTGTGAATGACCAGTTTGGTGATATCAAATGGCCGCAGAAGTCTTTATTAGTCACGCATAAGCAGCCATTGGTGCGGTGAAAAAAAACCAAGCTCCCCAGAACCTGTCCTGCCGCAGAGTTCGTACAGGTAGTTGTAAGGCTGCTCCAGGAAAACTTGCAGTTATCAAGCATATACAAGGTTGCGTTCCATTGCGTCGGGCAGTCACAAATAAGACGTCTGACGGGCAGGTTGTGTCGCCGCTGAATGTCAGCAAGGCGAGCCATGGCTGTGTAAAATTTTCTGAAATGGCCCGAGATTTTCCGGGCCTGCCGCAAGACGTCCTGGACCCCAGGGTATTTGGCAACGAATCGATGCACGACCAAGTTCAAGACGCGTGCCATGCATGGCACGTGTGTAATTTTGCCCTGTTTCAGTGCGCTCAGCTTTGTCGCACACCACTTTACCAACTGTCAAATTGAGCGGTGTTAGCCACTGATCTGCCTTTGAACGCAAAGCTGAAAGGAGTGCAGGACCAGTGTGGCTCTTGTCTTCCAGGCACAACAGACGCAGCACAGCATGGCAACGTCTCACCTGGCATGTCGAATAGGTTCTGGGGATCTTGGGAGGCACAGTGTAAGAGACAGTAGCATCGAAAAAGGAGGAGGAGAGGGAGGATGGAGGAGGAGGAGGAGGAGGAGGAGGCAGGCCTGCATGCAATCCGTGGCGGTAAAACCAAATCTACATGGGTGCCATGGGTTACATGCTTGAGGTTCACCCAGTGGGCAGTAAGTGTTATATACCTTCCCTGCCCGTGTTTGCTAGACCACGTGTCTGTGGTCAGATGTTTCTTGGAACCGACACTGTGTGCCAGAGATACATTCACTTGCCGCTGAACATGGCCATATAGCTCTGGGATGCCCTTCTGTGAAAAATATTTCCTTCCTGGGACCTTCCATTGTGGTGTTCCAATGGCCACAAATTTTCGAAAAGGCCTCCGAGTCCACCAGTTTATATGGCAGTAGTTGGGGGGGCAATCACTTCCGACAAGCCAGCGGTCAACCGTTGGGCAAGAGGGTTATCTGGCGTCATCGTTTTTTACGATCAAACATTTGGGCCAGGGAAGCCTGCCCTTTTGTAGAAAAATGTGAGGACGGCACGATGGAAGGTGAAGTGGGGGACAATTGTAAAAATAGAGGAGAAGGAGAAGAGGCTGGACAGTGAGAGCCTGGTGTGTGGCTTTGTGGGTTCTGATGGCATTGCTCCCACTGGGCTCGGTGATGGGAGGCCAGGTGCCTTATTAAGGCGGTCATCCCTAGGTGAGTGTTGGGCTAACCGCGACTTATGTGTTGACTGCAAAGGCTGCAGATGGCAACACTATTGTCTGCAGCGGACACGTTAAAAAAAAGCCCACACTGCGGAGCCATGGGCCGGCGTCCTGGGAATTCCAGATGTGACCGTACATGGTTGATGGCTTGCTCCTGATACATTAGGAGTCTGGTTTGTCTCTCCTGTGCAATGTAAGTTCGGCCTGCTTCTCCTCCCTACCTGCTGGTCCATCTCTCCCTCTGAACTCCCCTCCTCTTCCTCTCTTGTGGGCTCCCACGTGACGTCTGTAGACACGTCATCGTCACCTTCCCCATCACTAACAATAGAGATCTCTGAGTAGGCAGCAACAGCGGGCACCAACCTCCTTGGGCTGATCTGGGTACTGTCGTCAGACTGCTGAGTGCCGGCTGTTGCTATCTCCTCTTCCTGATCCAATGGCAAGAATGGCTGCGCATCGGAAATGTCTTCTGATGGATCGGAAAACAATTCCTGCGACTCAAGCGGAGGGTATATGGTGGTGGTGGTGAGCCACTCAACCAAGTCTGGTGCATCCTTTGACGTAATGGAACGAACATTGTGCCACTTCCCACTTTGGCTCCGGCTAGTGCTCCTGCCCTACCCCTACCACCCCTGCGGAAGGGCCTGCCTCTTCCTCTGCCTGTCATTTTTTAAATTACCCTGTGACAAAAGTCTTTAGAGAAGCGCAGTATATGTGGAAGAAGGTATATAACACCCCACTTCAATCTGTCATTTTGGGGGGCCACTGGTTTATCGCATCAGTTATGAAACTTTTTTTTCCGGAAATGTTGTCACTGTATGTAGCAGAGGTAACGCAGCGAAAGAGGCAACAATTCTGCAGTACCCAAATACACCACCAGTCGCAATGCTGCACAATACAAATCCACTATAATATGCTTTCTATATTAGAAAGTATATTATAAGTGTATTACACCCCTATATACTGCACACCAAACAATAGTACATCTATACCAGTCTTTGAAAGGACTTTTGTGGACCTGTTGTGTAACGATTTGTGTCACTACAGTCTGTGCCTGCTCCGCACACAGCAACCTGTCCCTACACTGACAAAAAGTGTATAAATGTATTACACCCCTATATACTGCACACCAAGTAGTACACCTATATCAGTCCTTAAAAGAACTTTTGTGGACCTGTTGGCTAACAATTTGTGTCACTAGTACAACAGCCTATCCCTGCTCCACACAGCACAGCACCTCTCACTACACTGACAAACAGCAGAATGTAAAATGGCCACCAGTTCAGGTCTATTTATAAGGTAGGGGGTATGTCCATGTGCTGAAATGTCTCAATTGGCTGTCCTGTACCACCTGATGGATGTGTCATGGGTCAAAGTTCTTCTCAATGTAAAATGGCGGACTGACGCAAATATCGCCAGATGTCCGCCTGTTCGGCGGACCGCGAACGAGCAAAGTTTGCCACGAAACGACCGCTGGGCAAACCGCCAGGCCATCTCTAGTCTTGCTGCCTGAGCTCTCAAACCTGGAAGCATAGCTAGTTCTAGGCAGAGGCATTCCCTGTTCCCCAAGATGCTACTTTCATGTACAGCTGCGGGACTGTTCTCTGCTGCATAGGATTCATTGTCGGCTAGTTTGGGCTCTTGTAGCCCTGAGTGCAGTGTGCTCATCCCTGCAGGCCCTCCTCTGAAGTTCATTCTAGTGGATGACGACATGTGATCAGAGAGGAGGATCAGTGAGGATTAGAGCCCAAAAACAGGTAGCTGTGCCACAGCAGCACTCCTGACCCTTCATTACTGTGCCCTCCAGACCCCCTACACCATGCCCTCCTGCTCTGTGTTCTCCAAACCCCCCTGTATCGTACCCCCTCCCCTGTGCCGTGCCCTCCAGACCCCCTCCCCTGTGCCGTGCCCTCCAGACCCCCTCCCCAGTGCCGTGCCCTCCAGACCCCCTCCCCAGTGCCGTGCCCTCCAGACCCCCTCCCCAGTGCCGTGCCCTCCAGACCCCCTCCCCTGTGCCGTGCCCTCCAGACCCCCTCCCCTGTGCCGTGCCCTCCAGACCCCCTCCCCTGTGCCGTGCCATCCAGACCCCCTCCCCTGTGCCGTGCCCAGCCCTCCAGACCTCCCCCACGTGCCCAGACCTCCCCCACGTGCCCAGCCCTCCAGACCTCCCCCACGTGCCCAGCCCTCCAGAACCCCCTCCCGTGGCACGCCCTCCATAACCCTGTCTCCTGCCGTGCCCTCCAGACCACCTCCGCCATGCCCTCCAGAACCCTCCATGCCATGCCCTCTAGAACCCCTCCATGTCGTGCCCTTCAGAACCCCTGTGCTGTGCTCTCCAGACCGCCTGCACCATGCCCCCCAGACCCCTCTGTACCAGGCTCTCCTAACCTTACTGATTTCTGTATGCTGCCTGTTGGAAGGCAGCGGACACCTGAATCGCGATGCATCGATGCAGCGATTTAATTTCAGCACCCCTACTACTGACATCTGTATACTGAACCTCTGTACACTGCCCTAAATACTAATGACCTCTGTACACTGCTTTACATCCTACTGACCTTTGGGGCTTGATAGTTATATAGTATAGTATGTTTTCCACGTTTTCATGGTAGATTGCCACCTCCTCAAAGGTTGTCTACCTTTGCTCTAGAGCCTCTGCTTAAAAAATATATAATGTTAGGGGGTTCTAAGTAATTTTCTAGCAAAGAAATGCTGATTTTTATATGACACGTGACAATATTGGCCTGGGAGTTAAGTAGCTAAAGGGATAAAACATGGAAAAAGCTACATGTATTTCAAAAATGTATGAATTGTTTTTTATTTTTTGTTTGTTTTTTTGTCCTTGACACGCTAAAAGTTAAACATGGTGGTGGTTTACTGGCTTGTAAAACTTGTGTAGGAGATAAGGATGGGAGAGAGTTTTGTGTATGCAATGAGATGGGCTTTAAAGCCACTTTAAAAAAATATATTTCTGGATTATGCTTGATCACAAAGGAAAGCCTGACAGTGCCTTTTCTTTACTGCATTCATAAGAAAAATGATCCTGTGCATTACTTGGGTGTTTTCAGTGACAGTACAGATCTGTGATTCCAAGTGCAATTGGAATGGTGTCCACAGCTTCCAGAAACGTAAACAGAAGCTAAAGATTTAAATAGTAAAAATATAAAATGTTAACCACTTAAGCTCCAGGAGGTTTTATCCCCTTCACAAGTATCTTTTTTTCCTATTCAGCACTGTGCTAGTTTAGTTTTAATTGCTCGATCATGTAACACTATATGCAAATTACATCTTAGATCATTTTTTTCCCCCAAATAGAGCTGTATTTGGTGACATTTGATCACCACTGTTTGTTTTTTGTTTTTTTGTTTTTTATTATACAAGTGAAAAAATACTGAAAACTTAAAAACTATATATTTTCTACTTTCTGTTAGAAAACATATCCAATAAAATCTAATTTCTTATTTCTAAATAAATTTAAGCAAAAATTTACTCTGACGGCATGGCAAGTGGTTAATAGCCTTAACTAAAGGCAATTGTTTTTGCTTTGGACAGAGTGGAGATGGATTACAACACCCATTAGGTTTTTATTGCTGTCTGTTCCCCTATTAGGAAGATTCACCCGTTTTTATTTGTCCTGTTTACAGTTCATATTTCAGAGGGAATGTAAAAAGCCACACATTTTAGGTTGTACCCAGAAAAGTAATAGAGGGGGAATTGTGTAATTGGTTCTGATGACCTGGCGGTTGCAAGAGATTCCCTCAATTTGCAGGGATTTCCTCTCACTTCCAGTTTTAGCTATGGGACAGAAAGTGAAGGGAAATCTCGCCAATTCAAATATAGTTCTTTGAGGCAAAGTTTTTTTTTTTCTTTTCTTTTTTTGTCTTGTCTTGGCTCAAACATGGATTAGTCTCTTGGTCAAGTTTTTATTTCTGTCTGTGTCTACACTGGACAGATGTCATAAGCGCAAGCGGTAAAGTGAAATCTTTTAATATCTCACTTAATTTCAGAGAGGATTCCTCTCCCTTTTTGTTGTGTTTCTCAGACAGGAAATAAAAAGAAATCTCCACAGCAGAACATAGATGGCAAAAAAAAAAAATCTGATAGGGGATTTAACCCTTCCCTACTCTTTCCGGAAAAAAAATATATAAAAGTAAAACTTTGTTTCTGTTTATGCATCATGTGTGGCTTCTTTAACGTTGCTTAACTTCACATAATTTTCCTTGCGTACATACTGTGATTTTTAATTTGTCTATTTTGTACCTTTGACATATTTCATATTGGGATATAGCAAATTGGTTTATTTTCGTAAGTTACTACTTGGTAAGTTTAAAAACAAATCGATAACCGGATTTATTTTATGTTTTGCAGATTACATAAGAAATGGTAATGTAAGAATTACAGCCATAGGTTTTAAAAACAACAGACAGCATGCCCCTCTTGTGGGCAAAGTAGATTTTATGTGGGAGACCATCACATTTAGTGGCAGTATACAGGTAAAAATCCTTTTAAAAAATGTCTCTGGTCATATGTATCTGTTCAGAGAAATATATTATTTCTTCTAATGCTCTTATTCTAGGTCTTAAAGCACATAGACAGATAAATAATGACTCTAAATTATGAATACTAGTTACAGGTAAAAAAATAAAATAAAACATGTAATGCATGTGTATTGTAAATGACTGCTTGTTCTATCATTTATTGATCCATCATGGAGAACATTTTGGGTTTTTAAAAAATAAAATTCAGTAATAACGTTTTTTTCTCTTTAAATTTATGATAGCTCAAATAATTAGGCTATTGCCTAAACAATGACTGCAGTTATTGTTTAGAAACAGCTGGTGTTTCAGTAAGTATTTTTATGATTGTAATTAAGAAAAGTCATGCTCAGCAGTGGATGGACTTTTTTCATTGGAAATTTTGATTGTGTGTGGGCCCCACCGGACTATTTAGAAATGGAACATGTTTTATTTTTTTCTGATAAAAAAAAAAAAAAAAATAGGAAATTCCTATCTTCTGTGTGCAACTCCGGTGGAGAAAAAACCCATGCATGCTCAGAATCAAGTCGACGCATGCTCGGAAGCATTGAACTTAATTTTTCTCGGCTCGTCGTGGTGTTTTACGTCACTGCATTTTGGACTGTCGGATTTTAGCCCATTGGAAATTCCAATCGTGTGTACGGGGCATACGACTAGATCTAAGCAATGACTCTAGCTGCACCTGTGAGAAAGACCTACACAAACTGTGTGGAGGAAGAACCAGGTGCAACTTGTGAGACTTGCATTTGAAATTGTTAATTTGGCTTTCAGAGTAGCTAAATAAAAGTTGTTTTTCTGCATTAAACAGTACAAGACACAAACTTCTTTAAATCCTTACAACTGGGTTATATTACTCCACTGAAAGATGGAGTTTTTTTTTTTTTTTCTTTGCTTGGCTATTTTTTTAATGGATTCTTTGAGCAGTCATCGGCACCTTGAGGGAACGTACTAGGGCCCCATCACATAAAAAACTTGGAACGGCCTGTAATGTTGCTTCCAGCGCTGAAACTTGTTGTGGGTACTTCTCTTGGCACGTAGTTTAAAGAGTTAGCTGCAGGGTGCGCTACATGTCCAGAGTTGTGGTCTGCATGGCCCACAGCCCAGTCTTGGAAAATCCTTGCAAGGGTATGCCCATCCTGGAGTAAGTTAAAAGGTATTTTGACTTGGCCAAACATTTAACATTTTGACTAATCAGTCCAGAGCACCTGTTGCCATCTTTCTACACCCTAGTTCATATGTTTATATCCATGATAGAGTAGCTTAGCTTTGTTTCCACATCAGCAGTATGAATTTATAGGCACAATCTTTCCATGAAGATGACTTCTGGCCATACTTCTCAGGACAGTAGATGGGTGTACCTGGGTCCCACTGGTTTATAACTGTTCTATAACTGTTTTGTGCTGATGGCTTTGATGGACATTTTCCGATGTCAAAGGGGAAGTAAGCATAATGTGTCTTTCATCTGCTGTATTAAGTTTCTTTGGCCGACCACTGCGTCTACAGTCCTCAACGTTGCCCATTTGTACGTCTTCCAAAGAGCTTGAGTAGCACATTTTAAAACACCAGTCTTCTACGCTTTGCTTGGAAGAGACCTTGCTGATACAGTATAACTACCTTGTGTCTTGTTGCTGTGCTCAGTCTTACCATGGTGTATGTCCTGTGACATGTAACTGTCACCCAACTTTAAGTCTCCTACACAGCGGTTTGTTTCAGTTAATGACTGTGTTTCAGCCTATATATGAAATGGCTGATCATCAGCACTTGCTTGGTTTAATCATACACCTGCATCTAATCCTACAAAATCTCTGACTTTGTGCAAGTGTAAAGGCCTGTACACACGGTCGGACTTTTTGCCAACAAACTTCAAAATTTGCAAGTTTTCAAATTTGTCTGATCGTGTGTACGCTTCATCGGACCAACTTTTTCGGGTTTCATCAGAAAAAAGGTCGGTCTGCAAACGCACAAACTTTACGTCAACAAAAGTCTGATGGTGCTTAGTCCGACCATGTGTACAGCAAGCAATCAGACTTTTGTACAAAGTACAAACGCGCATGCTTAGAAGCAAAGACCAGCCGGAATCGTTCTGTCTAGTAAAACTAGCATTCGTATTTGAAAGAGCACATTTGTGACGCGGCAAGTTCTAAAATCAAGACAAGCAGCGCACGTTTTCTTCTTCTTTATAATGTGATAATACTAAAAGCTGCTTTACTGGTGATACTGACGGAGTATGAAAAAATGTCTTTACTTTGGATTAGTGTATTTTGGTTATATGAATCAAACATATCTTTATTTATTTTTTTGTGGGTCAAGTTAGCACAACCCCATTGCGCAACATGTCTGCTTGATGAACGGACGTTCAGAAACAAACAAACAAAATTGCACGAAACTGAAAATCGCGAATACACACAGACGAAACCTCTACTAACTCTCAATAAGCAGAAGGAGCCCAAAGGGTGACGCCGGTTTAAACTTTCGTCAGTATGTTGAAACGTCACTACGTTCGTGTTTGTTGCCGAAAAAGTCGTAGCGTGTGTATACTATGGGTGTGACCGGACAACTCCCTTCGGACAAAAATCCAAGGGAAAGTTTGTTGGATGTCCGACCGTGTGTACGAGGCTTAAGGGAGTTGTAAAGGAAAAAAACATTTTGCCTAAAATTTATGTCTGCAAAGTAGACAGAATAGTGTAATGATTCTGTTAACAAACAAGTAAATATCTATTACATTCCTTCATCTATGTCACCTCCGGTGTTCTAGTTTCTGTTCTCTCATTCACTTCCTGGTTTGCATCACTTGTTCATGTAAGAACTACATTTCCCAGTATGAATTGCGGCACGCCCAGTATTTTACACCTCCTTGAACACATAGAGACCGTCCTGCCACACAGATGTAGTTCCCAGGAGGGGGCGAGCACGTTACTGACCACCGCAGTAAAGTCTCCCTTCACGGTGGTCAGTAACAATCAGACAAGCAGAAAGTGAACAGAACAGAGAAGAAATAGAGCAACTTCTGAGCAAAAACGAACAATGAGGAAGTGAAAAGAGGAATGTCTGCAGGTAAAGGATGCTTTATTATTTTCCTTTACAACCCCTTTAAGAATTGATGCTGGTTTGAAGCCAAATAGTAGTCACACCACATATTGTTTTTGATTTAGATTTTTCTTCTGCTCACTCACTTTGCATTTTATAAATTGATAAGAATGACCAATTAAAATTTTATTTTTGAAAGCAAATACAGTAGGATGAATGGGCATTGGCATCCTGGAAAAATAAGTGTATATACTGCAATAACATTTATATTTTTGTTCTTGGTTTTAGTTATTTTTTAGGTAATGCTGAATAATCCATATGTTTTATAGGTCTAGGTAATTAATTCAATATCTTTATTTACAGTTATTTGGCACCAAACTTTAACTCCCCCCCCCCTATTTTTGTTATGTATACAAATATATACTTATTACAGAAAATTATATTCTTCTACAGAACTGTTTCATGATGGATGTCACTGTTTTGGATGACTTGGAAGCTCCATACTGGTGCTTCTGTGCTCCAGTACAGCTACAAGAAAGCAAACACTCAGAGACCCTTTATGACTTCATGGGACAAAGCTTTTACTTGGAATACAAAGACTCAGTAGGGAAGCTCTATGCTGAACTTAACTGGATGAATGAGACAGAGGAGTATGTCATAATAAACTTGGTCTTGCTTTTAAACATAGAAAAGGTGAACAGCTACTTTGGAACACACTACACAGTAAGCTATTTTTATTTTGTTTGTGAACATTTTGTTTCATATTTTAGTAGTCAGTACATTTCTTGGTTATTTTCACAAAGGAATGCATATTTTGCTTCGCTGATAACTTATATTTGCAAATGACACAACTGTAAAATAATTGTAATTGAATTAACAATCAAGGTTTTCTTGTTGCTCAGTTAGTCTGAAGGAATGTTTAATCCCTGTGGTTCATTTAAATAAAATAAATTTACAATGTATATGTAAAGTGCAGCTTAAATTGACAGCGCTATATAAGTACCTAAAATAATAATAAAAATAACAAGTGGTATTTTCAATGGACACCTCTCCCGTCAATGTTTGGCCTTGACTTGAATTTCGGCATGATGGCCTAACTCTCAATTGTGACTGACTTCAAACACCTTGAAATTTTCCACATTGTCATGTTACAAACAAAAACGTAAATTGTATTGTATTGGGATTATATGTGATAAACCAACATAAAGTGGCACATAATTGTGAAGTGAAAGGAAAATTATAAATGTTTTTATTTTTTTTAAATTGCTGAAAAGTGTGGCGTTCATTTGTATTCAGCCCCTCTAAATCCATATTTTGCATTTGCAGCTTCAAGTCTATTGAGGTATGTCTCTACCAGCTTTGTATGTCTAGTACAAAAGTGAATTTTTTGCCCATTCTTCTCTACAAAATAGCTCAAGCTCTGTCCGATTGGATGGAGTGCATCTGTGAACAGCAATTTTAAAGTTTTGCCACAGATTCTCAATTGAAATCGGGTCTGAACTTTGACTGGGCCATTTTAACACATAAATATGCTTTGATCTAAACCATTCCATTGTAGCTCTGGCTGTATGTTTAGGGTCATTGTCCTGCTGGAAGGTAAACCTCTGCCCTCTTTTGCAGTTTTCTTCTAAGATTGCCCTGTATTTGGTTTAATCCACCTTTCCATCATCTCTGACCCGCTTCCCTGTTTCTGTGAAAAGCATTCCCTAAACATGATGCTGCCACCACCATGTTTCACAAATGTGTTAGTTTTCTGCCACACGTAGAGTTTTGCTTTTAGGCCAAAAAGTTCAATTTTGGTCCCATCTGACCAGAGCACCTTCTTTCACATGTTTGCTGTGTCCCCCACATGGCTTCTTACAAACTGCAGATAGGACTTCTTATGGCTTTACTTCAACAATGGTTTTCATTGGCCACTCATCCATAAAGACCAGATTTGTGGAGTGCGCGACTGATAGTTGTACTGTGGACAGATTCTCCCACCTGAGCAGTGGATCTCTGCAGCTCCTCCAGAGTTGCTCGTGGCTGCTGCTCTGATTAATGCTCTCTATGCCCGGCCTGTCAGTTTAGGCGGACGGCCAGGTCTTGGTAGGTTTGCAGTTGTGCCATACTGAACAGTGCTCTGTAAGATGTTCAAAGCTTGGGATATTTTAACCTAACCCTGCTTTAAAGCTTTAAACTTCTCCACAACTTAATCCCTGACCTGTCTGATGTGTTCATTGACCTTCATGATACTGTTTGTTCACTAAGTTTCCCTAACAAACCTCTGAGGGCTTCACAGAGCAGCTGTATTTATACTGAGATTACACAGGTGATATCTGAATGCAATTAGTTACACTAGATTTTAGTTATAGGTTTCAAAGTAAAGGGGGCTGAATACAAATGCATGCCACACTGTTCAGATATTTATTTGTAAAAAAAAATGAAAATAATTTTCCTTCCACTTCACAATTATGTGCCACTTTGTGTTGGTATATTACATAAAATGCCACTAAAATACTTTTGTTTTTGGTTGTAACATGACAAAATGTGGAAAGTTCAAGGGGTATGAATACTTTTTCAAGGCACTGTATATGTCATACCTTGGATTGTCCCGATACCAGTATCAGTATCAGTATCGGGACCGATACCGAGTATTTGCGGGAGTATTTGTACTCCCGCAAATGCCCCCGATACCTCAATAGAATACTTGCCTGCCGCTGCCGCAACGAAAGCCACCGCCGCCGCATGGTTAAACAGCGTGCGGGGAACATCACAGCTTTCATTTGAATAGCTGTTTTCCCCGCCACGCATAGACACTCCCCCTTGCTCGGGATTGGATGGGTGATCGTGATCTGTCCAATCCCGAGCAAGGGGGAGTGTCTATGCGCGGCGGGGAAAAAAGCTATTCAAATGAAAGCTGTGATATTCCCCCCGCACGCTGTTTAACCATGCGGCGGCTTTCGTTGCGGCGGCGGCTAAGTATGGGGGAAATGGCTGCATATGTGGGGGACATGGCTGGAGGGACATGGCTGCATATGTGGGGGACATGGCTGCATATGTGAGGGACATGGCTGGGGGGACATGGCTGCATATGTGGGAGACATGGCTGCTTATGTGGGGGACATGGCTGCATATGTGGGGGACATGGCTGCATTTGGGGACACATTTAAAAAAAGTATCGGTATTCGGTATCGGCGAGTACTTGGAAAAAAGTATCGGTACTTGTACTCGGTCCTAAAAAAGTGGTATCGGGACAACCCTACTTATATATCCAATGTGTAATAGTTTTAACTTGCTTTTAGTGGCTAACTATACAAATAAGGCACATGGCCTTGATATGCTTTGTGCATACTTTTACTTTTAAATTGCCAATTGTTTCATTCTTTACTTATTTTTTTTTTTTTTTAAAAGGCACAACTATGAATTCCTAAAACACAGAAAGATATATATTTTAGAGTGAAAAGAGGCCAATCAGTGTAACAGGTACATTAATAGAAATACAAATAATGGCCCGGATTCACAATACACTTAAACCGACGTATCTCCAGATACGCCGACGTAAGTACAAGTGTGCGCCGTTGTATCTATGCGCCGACCCACAAACTAAGATACGCTTAAAAATAGGCTTCATCCCACCGACATAACTTTCCTACGCCAGCGTAGAGTGGGCGCATATTTACGCTGGACGCATGTGGCTTTCACATGGATTTTCTATTCAAATATGCAAATGAGTGAGATACGCCAGTTCACGATGATTTAAGCGATTTGCCTAAGGTTTACGTTCGGTGTAAAGTTATTCCCCATATGAGGCGCAACTCATGCAAAGGTATGGACCAGGGAACACAAGCCGTCAAATTTTACGTAGTTTACGATGTACGTGAATATGGCTGGACGTAGTCTACGTTCATACCGTAGGCAGTGATTCGACGTATCTTAGGCAGTTGTTTCGACGTGATTGTGAGCATGCGCACTGGGTTGCGGCCACGACACGACACATGCACAGTCCGTTCTAAGTACTTGTCTGGCACTCGGCCCACCATTTACATGGGGTCACGCCTCATTTGCATGGCTCACGCCCACTTCCACTTACGACGGCTTACGCCTTAGAAACCCAGCGTAATTTGAGAGCAAGTGCTTTGTGAATTCTGTGCTTGCCTCTCTACGCTGCGTCGACGTAGCGTAAAGAATATACGCTGCGGCAGCATATATATGCATTGATGTATGTGAATCTGGGCCAAAATGTGTAATAGAATAGGGAAATATTAGAATCTTTGTCAGGTCAAGGATAGATTACATTTTTATAGATCACCGACTTCTAGAGAGGGTAGTCGAGACTGGTATAGAAGCTACGACGATATCCGACCATGCACCTATAACCATTAAACTCAATCTATCCGCCCAGAAAACAAATCCACCTGAGTGGAGAATAGATGAGAGCCTACTGGGGGATGAAGAAATAGTAGGAAGAGTACAGGGGGAATTAGAAAGGTACTTTCGAGAGAACGATACGGAGAGGATTTCTAGGGCCACACTTTGGGAAGCACACAAAGCTTATATAAGAGGAATACTCATTATGGAGGGAGCCAGGAAAAAGAAAGAAAAAACAAGGAAATTAAAGGAAATATTGAAAGAAATCTTAAAATTGGAACAAGATCATAAAAAAAAGATCAAAAAATGGAAACATGGCACAAACTAAAATTAAAAAGAGATGAAAGAAGCCAACATAGGGGAATTTCTAAGAAAAGCAAACCTCCCTAAAATAGATAACGACGTAGCTGAAAGCCTAGGCCTATAACTGAGGAGGAAATAAGGAGAACCCTAAAAAATTCTGCCAAAGGGAAAAGCCCCGGACCCGATGGCTTCACGACCAGGTACCTACAAAAGTTCGGAACTATATTGATACCTGTGCCAGTATTATAACGGGTTAGGGGTGGACTATGAATTGAGCAGAGAGGCCTCGACAGCAAATATTACTGTCATAGGAAAGAAGCGGAAAGAAAATACGCTCTGCTCGGGCTTTAGGCCAATCTCATTATTGAATGTGGATATAAAGATATATGCTAAGATCCTGGCAGAGAGTATGAAGGAGACAATGACGGTCCTGGTCCACCCCGACCAGGTAGGATTCATACCAGGTAGGGAGGGTAAGGATAATGGGGTTAGAGCACTCCTAATCCTCAAGCAAATGAAAGAAAATGGGGGCTCATGATGCAAATGGGGGTGGGGGGGGGGCAGAAATTAGGTAATAACTAGGGTTGTCCCGATGCCACTTTTTTAGGACCGAGTACAAGTACCGATACTTTTTCCCATGTACTCGAATACCGATACTTTTTTTAAATGTCATGTGACAGTTTTCAAACCACAATACAGACTTGGGATATTTTCTTTAGAATTATGAAGAACTCTAACTCAAGACATTATTATAAAAGAATAAAAATGAGTAAAAATTATTAAAAATGTTTTATTTGCTTGTCACGCAGTAGTAAAAAAAGTAAAAAAGTATTGGCAGAAGCATCGGGAGCATTTGTGCGAGTACAAGTACTCCCGCAAATACTCGGTATCGGTACCGATACTAGTATCGGTATCGGGACAACCCTAGTAATAACCCTTGATGTCTTGGTCCTAAAATATCATTAATTTTGGATAGCTAACTAGTGAAGCAGTTACATTATATATTTTCTATTCAATTTATTTGATATGTTTTATACATATGGGCAGGAGCAGTGAAGGAGTGGTATACACACCGCTGCAAAGATGCGTCCTGTCAGTGCACCGCTCTGGGCACCACTCCAGTGTGAAAGCCCTCTGTTTCAGGTCAGTATGCAGGCGCTATCTTTAGCGCAATAGCACCTGCAAACCGCCCCAGTCTGGGTTTGGTAGATTATAGTCATTTGTATCACTCATTGGCTTCTAATGTTCTATAGTCCTTTTGCACCTAAATATCAGCACATGAGTTCTTGCAGTTATGGATTCTAAACACTGGTCTGAAAACACAGCATCGCATTCTCTTTGGCTGTACATATCAGAGACAGCCATAACATGTGTTTTAGGGCCATTGTAGTGAAAAGGGATGGACGCTGATTTCTGTTTGGATTTTAGGAATATCAGCTCATGTGTTAAACCGTGCACTGACTGATTTTTTGTTCTAATATTTTTAGGATTCACCTACATGAACCTGAAAACTACTGAAAAGATACCATCGTCTGAAGTTTCTAACTGCTGGTGTTTCCAAAGAAGAAAATAAAAGTTTTACTGACACTTTGTAGTTTATTTTTATTGTACTTGAAGTATATCTATACTGTATAAAATCCAAGTTTATGTGCATCATTGTTTATTAGAAAGCGAGAAAATATTAGGGGTAAACGTAATAGGCCTAGAATGTTTTTTTCCACATGCAGTCTTACATTATTGGTTATAGCAAGATGTATTTCATTCTCTGCTGTTTTGTAGAACAGCAGCTGTAGTGAAGTTCAAAATGATAGTGCCTATGGCACATTCTTCTGGATGGATCATTCAGAATTCCATGACACCTGCAGTTGATTCTTGTATTTGATCTACTTCAAACCCCTCTTGCAAAAGTGAGGGCAATACTTTTATTTTTATTTTTTTCATCTGTGTTTCATCGAAGAGATTTCCCTTCAACTACTGTCCCATAGCCACAACAAGGAGTGTGAGAAAATCTCTCCAAAGTGAAGGCAATCCCTGATAATTACCAGGTTAATTAAAGCGCAGTTTCTATTAAAAATCAACTTTCTGCCAATAGCTCCAGCATACTGCTGGCATTTGCAGTATGCTGGATTTTTTATTTGTACTTATCGTTTTAGCAGGGTTTCTTCTCCGCCACCGAGCGGGGATTCCTGCGGGGAATAGGCGTTCCTAAAACAAGCTTAGTTGATTGACGGGCTTGGATAGCACGTCACGCCTTCCGAAAATAGCCGCAGTGACACTCGGCTGTTTATGACGCTATACGGCGCCTGCGCCTGCCGTGTAGAGCTGACTGCGCAGGCGCCGTAATTTGCCGAGTGTCACTTCGGCTATTTTTGGAAGGCGTGACGCGCTATCCAAGCCCGTCAATCAACTACGCTTGTTTGAGGAACGCCTATACCCGGAGGAAATCCCCGCTCGGTGTCGGAGAAGAAACCCTGCTAAAACGATAACTACAACAAAACAAATAAAAAATCCAGCATACTGCAGATGTCGGCAGTATGCTGGAGCTAATGGCAGAAAGTTGATTTTTGGGTGAACCTCCGCTTTAAAGTGAGTACCCTTATTGGAAGATTTCCCTATATTGCTGTTCTGATGATTTCTCAAAATTTTGAATTTTTTTTTAGTTTTCACAATGACAGTCAACAGAGTGAATCTCTATAACAGACATAGACAGCAATACCAATCAGAAAGGTGTTCTAATCCTTCTTAGTTCTTGATTGTTTTGTGTCTCATCGCTAGTTTTTAATATTTAGGTGTAGATCGCTGTTAAGCTTTTCGAAACTGCTTTGCAGTGGTATTTATTTTGTAGTTTAGTAATTGTTTGCCTTTATGCTTGAAAGGTTACTGTAAGATGTGTTGAGTAACAAACATATCTCATTTAAAAGAGAACTTAAGTATAACAAACATATTTTGTGGATTTGGATAGAGTGGTGAGGCGTTACAACCACTGTAAGGATTTTGTTTTTGTCTGTGTTGCTTGTTAGGGAGATTCACTCTTTCTAATTTTGCAGATTACCAGTATGCAAGTAAAGATAAATCCAAAATTATGAGTTATCCCATCCAAGAACAGAGATAGTGAGGACATTTTTCAATCAGGATATTTGCTTCTAGGACAACTGTCTTAAGGGGGACTTCCCTCATATTGAAATGATATCCTCTCCATTCCTGCTGAGCCTACAGGACAAGAAAGGAAGGAAAATCTCCCTAATGAAAAACACAGATGGCAAAAAGGCTGTGGTTTTACCCCTCCCCTACACTATGCAACTGACAAAATATGTTGGTTTTAGATATACTTTGAGTATTATTAAGGTGAAGAATTATTCATCTCCATTGTTGTCCTTTTCTCTGTTCTAAAAGTGTTTGTTTATAACATTGTTTGTCTGAATTCTTTATAGGATATCATGCAGTAAACTGTATACGGGAATATGATCAAAGTAATAAAAAGAAAAAACACAAATAAACTATTGTTTCTATATTATTTGGAACCTTCATCTAACGAGGACTTATACTATAGAAGCTGTGCCCCCCCTCCCCAAAAGGCAAAGGACAAGGGTCTAGTTCAGTGGTTCTCAACCTTTCTAATGCAGTGACCCCTTGATAAAATTTCCCAAGTTGTGGGGACCCCTAACAGTAAAAAAAAAAAAAATTGTAGCAGGAGTTGTCGGCACCCAAGGAAAGACAAGTAATTTGCACCCCTAACCCCCGGATATTTATCGCTCCCTGAGTCCCTTCCACTCGTACAGTATTAAAACCCCTTATGGTACATTTGAGGATGTGCCACTCTTTCTCTTTGTTCTCCTTTCTTTCAATTTTATCTCTCTCTATCCAAATTGTTTTCCCCATTCATCTCTCTAGCCATCTTTCTTGTTCTTTCTCTTATTCTTTCTCTCCCTTTTTCTTTGTTCATCCCCCTCTTTTCCTCTCCCTTCCATGTATTCTCTATATTTATTCCTCATCTTACTCCTTGGTTGGGGAATGGATTGAGTGGCAGTGCTGGTGGGGCGTGGGATCAGTGGCAGTGCTGGGGGAGTTCTGATCAGTCAACTTAGATGCTCTTGATCAAGGTCAGCTGCCCATCTGAGAACTGTAGTGGGGACTTTTAACCACTTAAGGACCCCTTCATGCCGATATACGTCGGCAGAATGGCACGGCTGGGCACATCAACGTATCTGTACGTTGCCCTTTAAACCCAGCCGTGGGGGCGCGTGCAGCGAACCCGGTCTGAAGCTCCGTGACGGTGAGCGCTGGAGTCCCGCAATTGGTCCCTGGAGCTGAAGAACGGGGAGAGCCGTGTGTAAACACGGCTTCCCCGTTCTTCACTGTGGCGGCGTCATCAATCGTGTGATCCTTTTTATAGGGATACTCAATCGATGACATCACACCTACATCCACACCCCCTACAGTTGTAAACACACATTAGGGAACACATAACCCCTTTAGCGCCCCCTGTGGTTAACTCCCAAACTGCAAATGTAATTTTCACAATAAACAATGCAATTGAAATGCATTTTTTGCTGTGAAAATGACAATTGTCCCAACAATGTGTCAAAATTGTCCGAAGTGTCCACCATAATGTCGCAGTCAAAAAAAAATAGCTGATCGCTGCCATTAATAGTAAAAAAATAATAAAAATGCAATAAACTATCCCCTATTTTGTAAACGCTATAAATTTTGCGCAAACCAACCGATAAACGTTTATTGTGATGTGTTTTACCAAAAATAGGTAGAAGAATACGTATCGGCCTAAACTGAGGAAAAAAAAAATGTTATATATTTTTGGGGGATATTTATTATAGCAAAAAGTAAAAAATATTGCATTTTCTTCAAAATTGTCGCTCTATTTTTGTTTATAGCACAAAAAATAAAAACCGCAGAGGTGATCAAATACCACCAAAAGAAATCTCTATTTGTGGGAAAAAAAGGACACCAATTGAGAACGATCGTATTGATCGAAACTAGTCAGGGCGGAGCCACGCACTGACATCACCGTAGGCACGGGCGCACGTTCGTTTTGTTTGCTATATTTTGTTTTACTTTGACTGGATGTAATGCCTTTGGCCCAGATTCACGTACATCGGCGCATTATCGGTCCGGCGTAGCGCACCGCCATTACGTTAGACTTGCGCCATCTAGCCGCGTAATCCCCCGATTCACGTAGCTTTTGCGCAGGAAAATGCGCAAGCGTAAGGTTTTTTCCTGAGGCGTAAGGAGGAGTAATACAAATTGGGAGGGACATGGGCGTGTTACATTGAAATGAGCCGTGACCCCATGCAAATGAAGGGCCGGCCGGCTCGCGCATGCGCGCGTGAAGGAGACCATGTCAGCTCCGCTGTGCGCATGCTCACAACTCGGGAGCGGCGCAATCAGTGAAATTGGAAATGGACTAGGGCAACGTTGTGAACTACGCAGACAGCATAAATAGACACACACAAACGCACTTGCATTGCAAAAGTACATCCCTTTGTGTCCCTTCCCATTTAACCAAGTGCTTTTGTTCCTGTTGTTCGTTGCAGTGTGTCTTGTAGTTGTCAGATTAGTGTTCTGTGTGATCAAGTTCTTGTTGGTGTATTTGTGAAAGTGTTTTTTGATAAGTGTTTGAGAGACTGTTTGTTTGATTGATATATTTCTGAGCGTTTGTTTTCTTGCTTTATTTTTTATTTTTTTGTGACTGTTTCTTGCTGAGTGCTAGTGTGATTTTTGGGTTTTCGTTTTCTCTTTGTGTGTGTTCTTGCCTGATTGGTTGTGCTTGTATTTGTGACTGATTTTTGGTGACTGGTAGTGAGTTTGTTTGGAAGTATGACAGAGAGAAAAAGAAAGCTGAATTTTACTGTGGGGGAAAAAAGAATTCTTGCCCGGGCCATTAGCGAGTATGGGCGTTTTCTCCACGGCCCGCAGAGTGCCACCACCACCCCGGCCAGGAGGAGGGAGATTTTGGATAGGATCACGGAGCAGGTGAATTCATCGGGGGAGGGGGAGACACGGACCTGGTCTGGGATTGACAAAAAAATAAACGATCTCCGGCGTCAGGTGAAAAAAAAACTGCCCGCAATGCATGCCCATGCCAGGGGCACAGGAGGGGGCCCACCATGCCGTATTAGGCTTACAGCGACGGAGCATGTGGTGGCCCTGACCTTTCACCGGCATGAAGTGGAGGGCCTGCCAGGCTTTGACACAAGTCCGGTCCCCGTGGTGCCAGGTAAGGTTTTTTTTCTATCAGGTGTGTAGCATGTGTGGGGGAGGGGGTGAAAGGGAATATGTGCCAAGTGTGTGGATCCTCCAACCTGTGAATGGTTTGTGTCATCCACACCGCTCCAACCCCAGGACAGCAGCCTAATGAGGCCCCCCCAACAAGGCCACAGTCCGCGGAGGAGGTTCAAGAGGAGGAGGACGATCATGAGGAGGAGGACGATCATGAGGAGGAGGATAATCATGAGGAGGACGATCATGAGGAGGAGGAGTCAGGCACTGGACGAGTGGTTTGTGCGGACTCTTCCCCTCTGGCTGGCAGAAGCCTGCCCTCCCTAAGGGGGAGCCCCCCCCCCTCCTCCCCCAACATGGCTCCCCTCACAAGGGCCTCCCCTTCTCCCCGCCCACAACCATCAGCTGGAGGCAGGATGTCATCCCAGAGCACCAGGGGGGCGCCCAATCTCCTGCCCGCCAGTCTGCGAAGGGACCAGGCCCTCCAGACCCGCCATCTGGGACAGCTCTGCCAGACTTTTGGGCGGGTGGAGGAGAGCCTGTCCTCCATGAAGGATACGCTGGGTAACCTGGACTCCCACTCCCGGGCTTTCACAACCTGCCTAAATGAACTGCAGACTACAGCAGCAGGCGTTGGGCAGGATGTGAGGGCCCTTACCCAGGCTATCCAGGCCAACACGGCAACACTTGGCACTTGGTGCTTCCCTGGACAGAATTGCCGTGGCCTTGGAGGGCAGGCCGCCAGGTGGGCAGATACCAGGGGCTGCTCCTCCTTCCCCGGGTTTGCCCCTCCCCCATGAGTCTCCCCTGAGGGGCCGGGGGCGCCCCAGGCGTGGCTCACGCAGAGGGCAATCATTTTTTTTTTCCCCTTTTTTTTTTTTTTTTGGCTTACTTTTTTGGCTTTTTTTTTTTTTGTTTTTTTGGCTGACATTTTTTTTAAATTTTGGGTTGTGCATGCTGTTTGAATGTGGGGTGACATTCCTGCTGGAAAAGGGGTGTCATCCTCAATTTTGGTGGAGAAGGGTTCCCCAGGACCAGGGAGAAGTGATTCCCAGGTCCGTGTGAATGGTGTATGAATGTACAGTGACATAATTGGAGCCTTGACGTGGCGTTACTGCTCACCAGTCGTGCATGGTGGACTGGTGCCAATCCAATTTGATGAGGATGTGGGGTGTGTGTGCTAGGGACCACAGTGGTGTGCATGCATGCATTCTCATTGTGCCATGATTAATGTGTGTGTTTAACGTGCAAAGATGCCCAATATGAGCTGTCTCCTGACTGCTCTTCCCTCAGAAGACGGGGTATCCTCGGTTAGGGGTTGATTGTCTGGTTGGGGGGTCAGGTCATCACGTAGCTCAACCTGCAGGCCCTTCCTCACTGCGAGATTGTGCAGCATGCAACATGCAACGATGATATGGCACACGAAGTTTGGGGAATACAACAGTGTACCCCCAGACTTATCCAGGCATCGGAAACGTGACTTCAGGAGGCCAAAGGTGCGCTCCACCACTGCTCGGGTTTTTATGTGTGCTTGATTGTATCTTTCCTCCCCTGGGGTTTGGGGGTTCCGGATAGGAGTCATGAGATGGGGTCCCAGTGCATATGCAGAGTCACCTGGAAGGGAAAAGACAGGAGAATGTTAGTCATGCATGTGCCACTTGTGAGGTGTGCATCACGGGAGGGGATAGTCATGCCTGACTCCCATGTCACTCACCAACCAGCCAGGTGTTCCCATACACGTTCTGATAGAATTCCATTCGGATGTGGCATTGATTGTAGATGTAGCTGTCATGGGTGGATCCGGGGTGTTTGGCACGGACGTGCCATATGAGTCCTTGGGCATCAACTATCACCTGTACGTTGATGGAGTGCCAATTCTTCCGATTGCGGTACATGTGCTCTGTCTCATGGGGGGGCTGGAGTGCCACATGTGTGCAATCAATGGCCCCGATGGTGCGTGGGAATCTGGCAATTCTGTAGAAATCTGTCATTGCCTTCAGCCGCAGGTCCTCAGTGGTGGGTTTGATGATTAGGTTGGCCAAGCGTGTGAGGATTGCTGGGACAACCTGGTGCACACATCTGCTCATGGAGGATTGTGACATCCCAGCCACCACTCCACTTGTACGCTGAAAAGAGCCACTGGCAAGGAAATGGAGTGTTGCCAGTACCTTGACCAGTGGCTGCACTGGATGTGAGCGTTGTGTTGGGCTGGTGATGTCCTCCTGCAGGGTTGTGGTTAATTCCAGGATGGCATGAGGGGGGAATCTGAAGATGCGATACACCTCAGAATCACTCATGCCAAAGAGGTCTATGCGTGTGCGGTATACCCTCTCCCGTGCCATCCTCCGTGCCCTCCTCCTCCTTCTTTGGTCATCTAAATTCACTAGTGCAGCTACAGTGCCTGCCGCCGAGAATGTGTTTTCAGCACGCCAGCATCGCGCTGAATCTCGGTGACAGGCTGCCGATATCTCGCACTCGCTGGAATAGTAAAAGCACATTCCAGCGAGCGCGTCATAGAAGCGACGGGGATCCGACGCGGATTCCCGCCAATTCTACACGTGGGCGGAGTTTGTTATGAATCCTGAAGGAGAAATCCCCGCCGGATTTTTAAAGAAAAATCCGGCATGGGTTCCCCCCTCAGGAGCATAACGGGCCCTTAGGTCGGTTATGGGTTGTAAGGAGACCCCCTACGCCGAAAAAACGGCGTGGGGGTCCCCCCACAATCCATAACAGACCCGTATCCAAAGCACGCCGGCCGGCCGGTCAGGAAGGGAGTGGGGGCGAGCGAGCGCCCCCCCCCCTCCTGAGCCGTACCGGGCAGCATGCCCTCAACATGAGGGGGTCAGGTGCTCTGGGGCAGGGGGCGCACTGCGGCCCCCCACCCCAGAGCACCCTGTCCCCATGTTGATGAGGACAGGGCCCCTTCCCGACAACCCTGGCCGTTGGTTGTCGGGGTATGCGGGCGGGAGGCTTATCGGAATCTGGAAGCCCCCTTTAATAAGGGGGCCCCCAGATACCGGCCCCCCACCCTAAGTGAATGAGTATGGGGTACATTGTACCCCTACCCATTCACCTGCAAATACAAAGTGTAAACACAAATAAAACACACAGGGTATTGAAATATTTTATTAGTTGGCCGCCGGGGGGGTGTGTGTATGATCGCTTTTATAAAAGCGCCCCCCTCCGGCGGGCTTCTGTGGGGGGTGGGTGCCGCCGTCTGGTTCTCTTCCGCCGCCGGGGGGCGCTTTGATAAAAGCGCCCACCACCCGGCGGGCTTCTTTCGACGTCTTCGGCGGCGGGTCTTCTCCCACTCTCCAGGGTCTTCTCCCGCTCTCCGGGGGTCTTCTCCCACTCTCCGGGGTCTTCTCCCGCTCTCCGGGGTCTTCTCCGCTCTCCGGGGGTCTTCTTCTTCTTCAGGACTCGCCGCCGCTATCTTCGTGTGTTAGCTCAATTACTAGCGGCGGCGGCCCCCTCTTCTGCGACGTCGGCGTCTTCTTCGTCTTCTTCTTCTGCTGTCCAGATGTTGACGCGACGCATCCTTCCGCTGTTATGCCGGGCGCGCGGCTCGCAGCGAAATATATAGGCCTGTCTTGTGACGTCGCAGTCCCATCATGCTCCGGTAGGTACCACGTGCTACCTACCCACGTGATACCTACCGGAGCATGATGGGACTGCGACGTCACAAGACAGGCCTATATATTTCGATGCGAGCCGCGCGCCCGGCATAACAGCGGAAGGATGCGTCGCGTCAACATCTGGACAGCAGAAGAAGAAGACGCCGACGTCGCAGAAGAGGGGGCCGCCGCCGCTAGTAATTGAGCTAACACACGAAGATAGCGGCGGCGAGTCCTGAAGAAGACCCCCGGAGAGTGGGAGAAGACCCCGGAGAGTGGGAGAAGACCCCGGAGAGTGGGAGAAGACCCCGGAGAGTGGGAGAAGACCCCCGGAGAGCGGGAGAAGACCCTGGAGAGTGGGAGAAGACCCCCCCGCCGCCGAAGACGTCGAAAGAAGCCCGCCGGGTGGTGGGCGCTTTTATCAAAGCGCCCCCCGGCGGCGGAAGAGAACCAGACGGCGGCACCCACCCCCCACAGAAGCCCGCCGGAGGGGGGCGCTTTTATAAAAGCGATCATACACACCCCCCCCCCGGCGGCCAACTAATAAAATATTTCAATACCCTGTGTGTTTTATTTGTGTTTACACTTTGTATTTGCAGGTGAATGGGTAGGGGTACAATGTACCCCATACTCATTCACTTAGGGTGGGGGGCCGGTATCTGGGGACCCCCTTATTAAAGGGGGCTTCCAGATTCCGATAAGCCTCCCGCCCGCATACCCCGACAACCAACGGCCAGGGTTGTCGGGAAGGGGCCCTGTCCTCATCAACATGGGGACAGGGTGCTCTGGGGTGGGGGGCCGCAGTGCGCCCCCTGCCCCAGAGCACCTGACCCCCCCATGTTGAGGGCATGCTGCCCGGTACGGCTCAGGAGGGGGGGGGCGCTCGCTCGCCCCCACTCCCTTCCTGACCGGCCGGCCGGCGTGCTTTGGATACGGGTCTGTTATGGATTGTGGGGGGACCCCCACGCCGTTTTTTCGGCGTAGGGGGTCTCCTTACAACCCATAACCGACCTAAGGGCCCGTTATGCTCCTGAGGGGGTAACCCATGCCGGATTTTTCTTTAAAAATCCGGCGGGGATTTCTCGTTCAGGATTCATAACAAACTCCGCCCACATGTAGAATTGGCGGGAATCCGCGTCGGATTCCCGTCGCTTCTATGACGGCTTTGTCTCCATCGCGGCAAGCCAGCTCGGCGCTGGCTCCCGCGATGGGGCTCGTAGGTGGTCAATCTCGCCGAGAAAGGGAGCGAGATTGACACAATATCCCAGTCACCTACTGTATGAGCGACGATGCCCCTGGCATGTTGGCAGTCAAATTGTAGTGCAACACGTGTGTGTGGTCTGCTCCTCAGTAACGGTGTTGCTTTCTGTGAGATGTAGACGTTTTTTCAAAATTTAGACCAGCTTTTATGTGCTCTAACTTTAGACAGGACATTTTGCTGTTGCGCACATCGCGTAGCCTGCGCAGCAACTGCGTTTTTTTGTGGATCCCCGCAACTCCCTCATTAGCATATTTGACTAGCAAATCAATGGTGTGTCTAGCGCATTTTTGCGCGGACGGATGCGTCTGTCTAACGAAATTACGCCGGACCAAAAAAAGTAGATTTCTGGCGTAAATCGTTTTCTGAATCGCGCGCATCTAAACGCACGCGCACATTTAGACTTACGCACGCGCAACACCAGTTGCGCAGGCGTAATCGCTCTGTGAATCTGGGCCTTTGTATTTTGGACTTATGAAGTGCATCTAGTGTATACTCTTACAATTTTAATAAAACCTGGATTATTACGGTACTTCACTATTTTAGTCCCCTTTTTTTCTGGGTCTCCAACTGGATCCTTTGGAGCTGTGCAACCAGCTTAGGACCTGGAAAGGAGTTTTGGGATCCACACCTCAAAACGAGGACCAGCTGAATGCAGAGGAGTGCTGCAGTTCCCCCCCCCCCTCCCTTCTGGGATCGAGTGGATCTATATGCTTTACTAGCTGGGAATCTGGTAAGAGTTTATTACCTACCCCTCTCCTGGTGGATCTTTTCTATTCGATCCAAACCTGACTGGTGGTGGAATCCCTTTCATCTTGGCTTTTTCCCCCTTCAACATACATCCATGGAGTTGATACTTTGATGGGGACATTATGTTTAAGAAGTCACAGATCTTTTTGGACTGAATGGATTTTATTTATTTATTATTATTATTATTATTAATATTTTTTTCACACAGTCATAAATTCAATATATTTTGGTTGTCTCACTAGAAGGTTTTCCTTACCTTCTTTCCCTAGAGTATATTTAATATTATTTATTTATTTATTTGATTATTTCTTAACACTTTGTTCACCACATGGTATGACTAGCGCAATTTTTTCTCCAATGTTTTCTACTGACTTACCTTGCCTTTGTTCCACACTGTGCTGAGATGGCCATCTTAGTAGAGGTAGGACATTGTTTTCTCATTTACGTGCTCCCTGATGATCTTCTGACTGGCAGAAAACTATACAGCAGAAGGAAAGGTGCTGTTAACACAGATTCACAAAAAAACTGAAACTCATGGCACAGTAAGTGCACTGTTACTTTTCAGGAGGAATGCTTGACAAACCGTAAATATTTTAGGGTACTGCTTAGGCATAATTAACATTTCTAGAGGTTTCCTATAAAATCGCACATTTTCACTTTTGAGTTCAGGCACATTTGTGTAGGCAGTTATCTTTCTCATAGCTTGCAGTAAATAAACATTTGCTAGTAGTTAGTTTTTAAAAGATGATCAGGACAGCCGCACTCCAATCCAACGTGTCTTTAATGTAAAAAAACTGCAAACAGGCACTACAAGTCGCAGCAATGGAACCTAGGACAGCTGACGCATTTCACACTAACTTTAGTGTTTACTCATAGCGGATTTTAAATCGGCTATGAGTAAACACTAAAGTAAGTGTGAAACGCGTCACCTGACCTAGGTTCCGTTGCTGTGACTTGTAGTGCCTGTTTCCAGTTTTTGACATTAAAGACACGTTGGATTGGAGTGCGGCTGTCCTGATCATCTTTTGTTGTTAATTGCCATGTGCATTGCTAGCACCCTCAGTTCCTGAGAAGATTTGCACCCAACAAGACCTGCCTGGAGCGGAAATCTCTGTCTCTGTATAGTTAGTTTTTAAACATCCTAAATTTGAATTTAGGATTAACCACTCGCTGTCCATATCTCTTACATGTATGGCAGCAAGGCGACTCCCTGTCTCGCCGAGCTTGTGTGCAGAAGCGAAAGCAGACGTGAGTAGCACCCGCATATGTAAACGGTGTTTAAACCACACATGTGAGGTATCGCCACGATCGTTAGAGCGAGAGCAAGAATTCTAGCCCTAGATCTCCTCTGTAACTTAAAACATGCAATCTGTAGAATGGCCGCAATTTTAAAGCGTGACATTTTGGGTATCAATTTACTTGGCGTAACATCTTTAACAATATAAAAAAAAAATTGGCTAACTTTAATGTTGTCCTATTTTGTAATTCAAAAAGGTGTATTTTTTCCCAAAAAGTGTGCTTGTAAGACTATTGCGCAAATGCGGTGTGACAAAGTATTGCGACATTTGCCATTTTAGTCTCTAGGGTGTTAGAATTATTTTTTATGTTTCGGGGTTCTAAGTAATTTTCTAGCAAAAAAAAAACAATTTTAAACTTGTAAATACCAAATCTCAAAACAAGGCTTTGTCCTTACGTGGTTGAGGACCGGGTCTATTTTTAAAACTTGTTTACAAGTTAAAATCATTTTTTTTGCTCGAAGATTACTTAGAACCCCCAAACATTATATTTTTTCAGACACCCTAGAGAATAAAATGGCAGTCGCTGCAATACTTTGTCACACTGTATTTGGGCATCGATCTTACAAGCGCAACAGTAAAGTTTGCCCAATTTTTTTCTATATTGTGAAAGATAATGTTATGCCAAGTAAATTGATACCCAACATGTCATGCTCCAAATTCACCCTTAAAATGTTCTATATGCAACGTTTAAAAATGTCTACAGATTACCAGTTAAGGTCTTGGGCTAGAAGTATTGCTCTAACGATCAGGGTGATACCTTACATGTATGGTTTGAACACTGTTTTCATATGCAAGTGCAACTTGTGTATGGGTTAGCTTCTGCACACGAGCTCGGGGCACTTTACATTTTTTATTATTATTATTAATTTGACTTTTTCTTTTTTACACTCTTTTACACTTACTGGAAAAAAAGCATGACAAGACCTCTTAATGATCATTTTTTTTCCTTTTTAAGACCATTGGGTGGAAGTGATGTTTTCACATCACTTCCGTCATCCAATGGTATGGAGCCAAATTGGGGCCATCGTTCCCTCACTCAACTCCATGCCTCAGAGGGGAAAGGATCCGATCATCTCCGCCGCCAACGATGGCTCCTGTAAGCTGTGGAGACCACCGGGGAGCGGCGGGAGAAGAGAGGGTACCGCTGAAAAAAGTGATCTTACAATTAATCGGAAAGTAGACTGTTTAAACTTTAAATATGTGGTTAAATATAGTGCCTGGGGTGTCCCCTTAGTCTGCCCTTGATCTGCAACAGATTGCAACAGTGATTGCAACAGTGCAATTGGCTGCACATGTGCTAAAAAGCTGAGATGTGGGAAGTGGGCCGGGAGATCACATGTCTACAATCTGATGGAATAAGGTAACTGCTCTCTACTCTTCCATGATGGCTGCCTCTGGAAGACATCCTGCCTCATTGGGGTTGTGCCTCCTCACTTTCCTCCTCTGCTCTATTCTGCACCCAAGTCACATCAGTGACCTCATCATCCCCTCCATCCTCCTCATCACTGGAGCCAACTTGGCAATATGCTGGGGGAACATGACTGCCAATTTGTTGTTTATCAGTGTTCTCCCCTCTCTGTAAGCTCATGTTACTCCCTTCCTCTACCTCAGAACCAACATCAGAATCAAGTAATATCTGTGCATCCTCAAGAAGAAAGTAGCTGACGCTGTGTTCAAATAATTCAGCTGACTCCTCCATGTATAATGCTAGGGCTATAGCAGTAGTAGCTATGAACAAGGAGGCAGAATAAGCCGTCCTGGCAGCTGCGGTGGACTGCGTACTAGTTTCAGCTTGGGTCATAGCAGATGAGGAGGATGAGTTAGTAAGCTAGACCACTACCTCCTCTGCATGCTGTGGCTGGATAGCAGGGGCAAAATCACTAAACAGTGACAAATGTGCCCTGCCTGAGGACGGACTATGCCCACCCTTGCCTGTGGATGCAGACGCTGCTGGCAACTTTATAGTGGCATGGGAATGTCTGCGTCCACTTGTTGGCCTTCCAGACTTAAAGGGGGGGGGTTAATACCCAAATTTTATAAAAACTTGGAAATGTGTGATTGAATACACTTTATTGAATTAAAGGTGTTGTTTGGTGCACTTTTAAATTGAGGACTGACACTGACAGAAATATAAAATATAAAACAGAAATATAAAATCTATGAAAAACAAAAGGGGGAACACCAGTGTCGCAGTCAGAAAAACTGCGCCTCACAATAAAAAAAAAAGGGAGGGCAGGCAGGGGACACAAAAACCAGACCAAAAAAACATGCAGCAACCAAAAATAAAAAGAGGGTATATAGCAATCTATACAGCACTAAATGTTCTGTATTTAAACACTGCACTACACTAGCACACTACACTCCTACTATACTGACACACTACACTATACTGACACACGATACTCACACTATACTAACACTCTACACTCAGAGTCACAATAACTGAACACACTAACTCGCTAGTAGCAAACTGAGCCCCGCTCTGTCTCCACTCAAACACACTGAAAAAGCTACCCGTGGGAAGGAACCTTTATACTGTGAGGTGGGACTATAAGCACTGAGCCATGATTGGACAAAGTCATCATCACTTTGTTCAATCAGGGCTCTGACAGTGCTCTGTGCCCTAATTGGCAAAGCCTTGCATCTGACAAGCGATCAGGTGCAAGGCTTCAAGTAGGGCCCTAGAATGCACCGTGGGGGCTCCGTGGTTGAACATCCTGCCTAGCACCCCGCAATTTTGGGAGTCCGCCAAACAGGCGATGTTTGGCCCGAACCGTTCGCCTAACACTAATTGTAAGCAGCGATTCATAGTGCATGAACACTCACATTAGGTATGCCATGTGTTTTTCTCATACTTGGGGGCAAACGAGTGAGGGCTTGGACATAGTGGGTAGCTGGTGAGAAAGTGTGCAACATGAGCATAGATGGGTGTGCATACCCTACTGTGAAAGGTGTTGGACTATTAGGAGACCCTGTTGCTTTGTCTTGAATAAGCATCTGGTGTATTTCTATCAAAGAATTTTAATTGGTTTTAAACCCCCAAAGAAAAATGTAATATATTTCAGCTTACCAATTCTTAGATGTGGCAGCTGCATTCAATTTCTTTTTAGGCTTTTTCCCTTTATTTCACCTGGTGATCCTGCCAGTAGCACACTTCGGGCCAGATTCAGAAAGATCTGCGTACATTTCGGCAGGCGTAGCATATCTCATTTACACTACGCCGCTGTAACTTACAGAGGCAGGTACCCTATTCAGAAAGAATTTGCGCCGTAAGTTACGGAGGCGTAGTGTAAATGGGCCAGCGTAAGCCCGCTAATTCAAAGTAGGTGGAAGGGGGGCGTGATCCTTGTAAATGAATCGTGACCCCACGTAATTGACGCTCTTTACGAACGGTGCATGCGCCGTCCGTGGACGTATCCCAGTGCGCATGCTCGAAATCACGTCGCAAATACTCGATGCTTTCGACGTGAACGTAACTTACGCACAGCCCTATTCGCGAACGAATTTGGAAAATTTGACTCTGTCCCGACATCCATACTTAACATTGCCTGCTCCTCATATAGCAGGGGTAACTTTACGCCGGTCCGACGCCTTACGTAAACGACGCAAATAGATATGCCGGACGCAACTACGTTTCAGAATCGGCGTATCTACCTAATTTGCATATTCGACACGTAAATCTACGGAACCGCCACCTATCGGCCAGCGTAAATATGCAACTAAGATACGACGGCGTAAGAGACTTGCGCCACTCCTATCTTAGCAAAATTCCGTCGTATCTTGCTTTCTGAATACAGAAAAAAGATACGCCGGCGCATCCTAGAACTTACGCGGCGTATCAACAGATACGCCAACGTAACTTTTCTGAATATGGCCCTATACGTTTTAGTCTGCATTCTGGATGAAGTGGTAAAGCGGACACATTTGGACAGCAACATTGTCCATGTGGAGAGAGGGTGGCGTTGGATGTACTAGCATACACAGTGTAGGGACTATGAGCACTGAGCCCTGATTGGCACTGACGGTGCTCTGTTCCCTAATTGGTAAAGCCTTGCACCAGACCAGCGGTCAGGTGCAAGGCTTTATACAATTAGGGCCCTAGAATGCAGCGTCTGACCATCCCACCGGCCTCCCTGCAAATTTGGGTGTTTGCCGAATAGGCAGTCTATGTTTGTGCTGAACTTTTGTTCAGCCCGAACCATTCGCCCAACTTTACTCATCAGTACTTGATGCGCTGCACACTGTGAGGACTAAACCTATACAGAAAGCCCAATTCACAGATTTATACTTCATAAACTGCCCATTTGTTGCAAATAATAAACAGCTCCAATAGTTTACCTCCACCAAATAGCGACCTAAATAACTTCATAGATGTTTAGCACAGCTATAAAGTAAAAAAGACATTATGCTTCAGCCCACTCACTAATCTTTTGGGCAGTTATGCTCAAAATTTCAGACACTATGACAATCAATGTAAGCAGTACCCCATATGTGGCCTCATAAGAACCAAGCAGCAGCAATGTTGACATACTTTGCTTGCTACCCAACAAATGTAATCAGAACACAGATAAAGACTGGGTTCATAAATAGACTGGTATAGCATTCATGAGGTCAGATAAAGAGGCCATGGCCTGGGTCACAGGCAGTATATCAAATATAACATATACTAGCAAGAGACGTACAAATATACAACACTACTTCCAGAGCAGATAACAATAACGACACCCAAATACCTCCCAGACCAAGAGACTTTTTTGAAAGCACATATATACCATCATTTAATTATTAAGGCTGGGTTTACACATATGCGATGCAGGAACCAGCACGGTTCCTGTGCAGGTTCCTGCATCGTATGTCTCACTATATAAATCCAACAAGACCCTGGGGTTTATTTTCTAAAGGCAAATAGGTTGTTCTATTTGCAGGGAAATATTCCCTTATTTTTATGAAAATAGTGAATGTTCACTTTGCAAAAAAACAGCTTCACCTCATCTCTATACTTAGGGAAAATTGCTTTGCAACGTGAAAAGTGCCTTGCAAAGCAAACAGCCTATTTGCCTCATTATGTAACAAAATTATTTTCCCATGTTGGCCAGCACATATTTGCTTGGCCTTTGCTCCAATAATGCTTTGTTCATCATAAGTTAGGCATTTGTGCAGTTAGAGCTGACTTACGTTTGTGGTTTGGGGGCAATAAAAAATGCGGCTGAGATGCATTTTTGGCACCCGCCCTCCACCAACATCACTGCTCCCCCTTACACTGCAAAAGCAGTAGCCAGGGGTGTATACACAGCATAAGTTAAACCCTCTGTCACGTTCATTGGAATTACCGCCTGCCATACAAGGCCCACTCAAGTGAATGGACAGTGCTACAACTGCCCTGGTTGCGGTGCAGTAGTTCAGCATTTAGGGGGTTAAAATAGGCGATGAATAGGCAACATGGTGGCTTCTTACCACCTGCCAACCGGAGGATCTCCTTTCAGAGACTCGGAAGTCTTTACAGCCAATTTAAATTAGACCTTAAGGCGAGATCACGCTATTTAAATGTCAAATATTTAGATATCCAGAGTCTACGGGTTGTCGGTGTACTGTGGTAACAATAAACATGTAATTTATTACACAATGGCCCAACTAAAAAAAGTTATACTTAAAGCGGAGTTCTACCCAGGAAAACAACATTTGCCCATCTAGCTTAAAAAAATTAAATAAAAAAAAACGTGAAAAAAAAAAAAAATACTCACCCGAAATACCTGTTGCTATGTGGAAGTCCGTAATCTGCCTCTTCCACACCGCGGTGTCTTTTCTTCTGCTTCTTCTGCTTGTGAATGGGGCGCGCTGCTTTCTGGGAACTGTGTGTGTTCTCAGAGAGCAGCCGCCCATTCACAAGCCAGCGTGAGACTCACGCAGGCGCTGTAGGAAATGGGCAGTGAAGCCGTACGGCTTCACTGCCTGTTTCCCATAGTGTGGATGGCGGCGCGGGACCTGGATCGATCGTGGGACCGGCATCGGGAGGGCCATCAATGCGGGCAAGTAGGACAAGGTAAGTGTCCCTATTTAAAGTCAGCAGCTACACTGTTAGTAGCTGCTGACTTTAAAAAAAAATAAAATTGCGGCTGGAACACCCCTTTAAAATAATGATTGTATGTGTTTCAGCTCTTTAACAGAAGTTGACTTTTCATACCGATTTCAGCTTTATAACCAATCAAATAAGCTAATATGCATTTTAGTAAATAGGCTCTACAAAGGCTGCCATTGCTGATTGCTCCTTCTAGAAATGTTAGTGGCTTATCTTGATCCAGAGACTTCAATCATTTCTGAGTTTCTCACTTGAAACAAGTCAACTTGATACTGAGCATGCGTAAGTTGTTCTGACTTCAATCTAACTTTTAACATTGTACACTAGTTCTTGGCCAGTGAAAAAAACAAATTAAATGTATGGATCAGCTAGGTGAGTAGCTTTTCAGTTCAATGCCTATTTGGCCATAAAGCTATTGTAACCTGAACAAAAAGCTGATCAATAGTAGTAGATTGCAGTAGTTTTCTACGAAGCAAAGAGGGTTATAATGGATCAGCCTTTTTCAACCAGGGTGCCTTCAGGTTTCTTCAGGGATTCCTTGACAAAATGCAAAAAAATTGCCCAAAAATTGTATACATGCCAGTGGGTAGATAAAGCCTGCCTTTCAGTTACACAAACCCACAGGTTTTCATTGTGCAGCATTACAACCTTCTAGTCATTGGTTGATAAGGAGGATGTCGAGCACCTGTACAGCATCCTTGCTTGCCCCTCCATATCTGCACTGGGGTCACATTAGCTGAGTGAGGGAAGAGCAGCTAAGGGAGAAGAGAAATGCTGGAATACTAATCACTACAGTACAATGGAGTATTTGCTTCGTAAGAATATATCGCCTCGAAAGTTGTTTGTCCTACGTGTTGGATGTTGCTACATTATGTCAAACTATTATGACAACGGAATTCCACTCAAGCTTGGCTTGCATACACACGGTTACACAAAGTTCTCTGACTTTCGACTATCAAGAATGCAGTGACGTACAACACTACGACGAGCGGAGAAAATTAAGTTCAAGGCTTCTGAGCATGCGTCAAATTGTTTCCTAGCATGCGTCGGAATTTTGCTCGTCGGAATTGCTACAGACGATCGGATTTTCCTTTAGGAATTTTTGGAAATTTAAAAACTATCTCTCAGTCTTTTGTTGGTAGAAATTCTGACAGCAAAAGTCAGATGGAGCATACATACGGTTGGAATTTCTGTTCAAAAGCTCACATCAGACTTTTGCTGTCGGAATTTCTGAACGTGTATACAGGGAATAAGTTTTGTTGTTACATTTTATAGAAGGGGTGCCTTAAGATTGTGCGTAATTTGAAAAACTGTGATGTGGTGGATTATTTTGGAGCAATTAAACTCAGGGCCATAATTCAATCACTGGAGTCTGCAGGCCTTTGGTGCTTAACGCAGAACTTTACCCATAACAACTTGATTAAAAATAATGTTCTTTAGCAAGGAACATGCATTACACATTAATAATTATGCTACCAAAATTAGTGTGTGCTGTAAATTGCTTCCAGCATTGCCCTTGTTTCTTCATACTTCATTTTGCTGAACCCCTGAACAGCAGTAAATCATAAAGTGGATGAAGCCTGCCGATTTAATGGTTTCAAAATATAGTTAAGTTCCCTGCATGCCAGGAATGATGTAATATTTGCTTGTGTTCTCAACCACACTGTAAAATCATCAAATGGCTGGTGTCATAAATGATCACATGTGCAGCACCACAGTTGCAGATCAAACAGAAGCAGCTTCCTTGGCTGTAAACTCGGCTGTGCCTAAGATGCCTTGAAATGGATAGCAACTGAGCATGTGCAGTGCAGGATGAAACAGTGTATTACTGGATTTTAAACAGTATTGACACGTATTTTTAACCACTTGCTTACTGGGCACTTATACCACCTTCCTACACAGGCCAATTTTTAGCCTTCAGCGCTGTCGCACTTTAAATTACAATTGTGCGGTCCTGTAACACTGACACTTTTATAATTTTTTTCTCACAAATAGAGCTTTCTTGTGGTGGTATTTAATCACCGCTGGGTTTTTTATTTTTTGCTAAAGAAGCATACAAATTTTCAAACGGGTAATTTTTCTCTTTCACCGATATGCGCTGATGAGGCTGCACTGATGAGCATTGATAGGTGGCACTAATGAAGTGGCTCTGATAGGCGACACTGATAAATAGGCACTGGTGGGCACTGATTGGTGGCACTGACAAGTGGCACTGGTTAGCACTGATTAGCAGTACTGGTGGGAACAGATTGGGACAATGTCCCTATAACAGAAGCTGGTTATCAGCTTTCTTCTATTCTCCTTGTGCTGTTCTTGAGTAGTGTTGCTCACGAATATTCGTATTGCGAATATTCGGCTCGAATATGGCATATTCGAGTATTCGCGATATATTGCGAATTTCGCGGTGAATATTCGCTATTTCGAATATTCGTATTTTTTTTTTTTTTCAGAACAGATCACATCCTAGAGATCCCCATCGACGTCTAAAAGCATTGCTGGTATGATTAGAGACCTTGGGCTGAGTAGCTGCAGCGATCATTTTATATTGCCGAAAAATCGCAATGCGATTATTCGGCAATAGCGATATCGCGCGATTATTTTCGAGAAATTCGCAATATTGTTTTTAGCTAAAATAACACATATATTCGATTTCAGAGTGTTACTGTCGAAATTCCGCAATAAATTTCTCATTCGCATTTTTGCGAAATTACGATAAAATATCAAGAATATTCTGAGCCAATCAGAGTGCTCCATTCCGCATTTCTCGAATATTCGCAATTATTTTGTATTGTAATATATCAAGAATATTCTGAGCCAATCAGAGTGCTCCTTCCGCATTTGCCGAATATTCGCAATTATTTTGTATTGTAATATATCACGAATATTCTGAGCCAATCAGAGTGCTCCTTCCGCATTTGCCGAATATTCACAATTATTTTGTATTGTAATATATCACGAATATTCTGAGCCAATCAGAGTGCTCCTTCCGCATTTGCCGAATATTCGCAATTATTTTGTATTGTAATATATCACGAATATTCTGAGCCAATCAGAGTGCTCCTTCCGCATTTGCCGAATATTCGCAATTATTTTGTATTGTAATATATCACGAATATTCTGAGCCAATCAGAGTGCTCCATTCCGCATTTCTCGAATATTCGCAATTATTTTGTATTATAAAATATCACAAATATTCTGAGCCAATCAGAGTGCTCCTTCCGCATTTGCCGAATATTTGCAATTATTTTGTATTGTAATATATAACGAATATTCTGAGCCAATCAGAGTGCTCCATTCCGCATTTCTCGAATATTCGCAATTATTTTGTATTATAAAATATCACAAATATTCTGAGCCAATCAGAGTGCTCCATTCCGCATTTCTCGAATATTCGCAATAGCGAAAAATCGCAATAGCGAAAAAATATCACGAATATTCGTATTTAGCGAATATATCTCGAATATTTGACTATATATTCGAGATATATCGCGAAATCGAATATGGCATATTCTGCTCAACACTATTCTTGAGGAGGAAATATGTAGTAATATGTGGTAAAGGGCCACTGTGATTGGCTCTTTACCCTGTTCTGTGATCACCCGAGTCCGCTGACGATCACAGAACGCTTTAAGTTCATATGTATATCAGTTGCCCACGCAGGGGTTTCTTCCATACAATGTGTACAAATTGAAATACCAAGTCATTGGGCTCACGTGTTGGGAGCACGACTGCTCTTCTTACCACTTTTTTTCACTGTGTCTGGGTCTCCCGGAACACTTGGCTCTCTAGCCTTTAGTCACAGCTCCCTCCTGCACGGCCCACCTTTGGCATATGTATTGTGGTACTCCTGACACCCCCTATAGGAGCCAACTGACTCCTGGAACTGAGACCTCTGTCTCCTGGCTTTTGGCTGGGCCCTCTGATCCCAGATGAGACCTTCCATCTCCCACACTGAGAGCAGTCTGCAAACAGGAAGCTGTCTCCAAATGGGAGCTCTGAGCTATCCTAAGACCTGCGTTTATAATGACCTTGCATACCATACCTGTGTAGTCAGCCAGGTTGCAGGCATCTAGCAAAACCTAGACACAGGGTTTGACTGTTCCAATCCAGAACTACAGAATGTGGAGTAAGCCAAAAACACAACTTTCTCACCACCTATAGGCACAAGCCTACTATGCCTAATGGCAAATCCAGCACTGGCTAACCATCAGCAGGATATTACATATAGCAACCTCCACTGTTGCAAGGGAGACTCAGCCACATGTTTTAATGTGTGCATGCTTACACAGCAGGTCCGGACCTTGCTTGGTTCCCACTATAGCAAATCTATATAACACAACAAGTTGTGTTTCATGCATCATCAGGACATATTACTATAGATTGCTAAGGCAACTTCAGCAGATATGGAAAGATAAACCATAGGGAAAGTTGAACGATGGGTTGTTTGAAACTTCACGGGGACTGTGTGCAAAAATAGCCTTACCAAATATAGTATTTACAGGAGAATCACTTCATAGTGACATCAAAAACTTATTAGGCAGCTCTTGTACTAGACAATCAAGGATCTCACATGTAGCTGAGCACTCTTGCTTCTCAGTTAGTAAACAAGCACTTCTAAAGCCTTGTACACACCAGGTTTTCTCGGCAAGAAACAGCAAGAAAACTGCTGGCAGAGCTTTCTTGCCGAGTAAATCGTTCGTGTGTATGAAGCCGCGTACACACGGCAGAGAACCTCGACGGGCAGAACACATCGTTCCGCCTGTCGAGGTTCTCTGCCGGCCGTCGAAAACGGCGACCCGCCCGTCGGGAATTGCAACCAGCCATTCATCCAGGCGGGCCGTCGAGCAAAAAGAGAGCGTGCTCTCTTTTCGCTCGACGGGATTCCCAACGGGCGGGGCGAGCGCTCTGTGTACACACGGCCGAGGTCCTCGCTGGAATGCAGCTTACAGCGAGGTTCTCGCTGGTTTCCAGCGAGAACCTCGGTCGTGTGTACGCCGCCTGAGGCTTTGAGGTTTCTCATCAAGAAAACTGACCAGAATCTCGACGAGAATAATAGAGAACCTGCTCTCTATTTTCTCACTGTGAGATTCTCGGCAGTGTTTTTCTGCCAAGAAACCTGAGCGTGTGTATACTAACCTCTCCATAGAAACCCACACATGCTCGAAATGACTTTGATGCATGCGCGGTAGCTTCCAATGAATAGTTCGGGTGAAGCAAGATGGCGGCGATGGCATCGACTGTGACGAGCGCATGCTCGTCGTAGTTGATGACGTCACCGCATTTGCGCCATTCAAAAGAATGGCGGTACTTTGGAATGGTGTGTGTGTACACTAGGCCGGCAAGAGAATTTTGCCAGGAATCTCGTCAGAAGAAACAACGTTTTTTTTTTTCCTGACGAGAATCTGGGCCGCGTATACAGGGCTTTAGAGTTAAGGCACGCAAAAAGCAAGGAATGGTCATCTGTATACTTACAATTTTACTATCGAGAATGCACTGCTGATTTAGAGAATGCCAGGAAAGAGAATGATTTATGTTCAATGTAATATACTGACTGGTGATCAATACAGGGATGCTGTTTCCAGCACAGCATATGTTATTTTTCTAGAATTAAGAATCTGCATAAATATAAATGAGGACTTGTCAAAACACATGCCTTCAAACAAGAGGGAAGGTTTGAACAGTGAATAATATTTATATTGCATAAGCCAAATCTTTATACCTGATTTTAAATTAGAACCAGTTAATGCAAATTTTACTGTAACCTAAAAATAGTGGGGCCAATTATGTTGAAATTGTAAAATGAATTAGCTTTTCAACTTCTTGGTTTGCTGGTTTTTACGTTTTACTTCTACTTGTTTCTAGGTATTTATTGTTTAACCACTTGCCTACTGTGCACCTACACCCCCTTCCTGCCCAGACAAAATTTAAGCTTCCGGCACTGCGTCGCTTTAACTGACAATTGCGCGGTCGTGCGACATGGCTCCCAAACAAAATTGGCGTCCTTTTTTTCCCACAAATAGAGCTTTCTTTTGGTGGTATTTGATCACCTCTGCGGTTTTTATTTTTTGCGCTATAAACAAAAATAGAGCGTCAATTTTGAAAAAAATGCAATATTTTTTACTTTTTGCTATAATAAATATCCCCCAAAAATATATATAAAAAATATTTTTTTCCTCAGTTTAGGCCGATACGTATTCTTCTACATATTTTTGGTAAAAAAAAAAATGCAATAAGCGTTTATCGATTGGTTTGCGCAAAATTTATAGTGTTTACAAAATAGGGGATAGTTTATGGCATTTTTTTTATTTAATTTTTTTACTATTAATGGCGGCGATCTGCGATTTTTTTATTGGGACTGCGACGTTATGGCGGACACTTCGGACACTTTTCTGACATTTTTGGGACCATTTACATTTATACAGTGAACAATGCTATAAATATGCATTGATTACTGTATAAATGTGACTGGCAGTGAAGGGGTTAACCACTAGGGGGCGGGGAAGGGGTTAAATGTGTGTCCTATGAGTGTTCTAACTGTAGGGGGAGGGGGGGTGACTGGGGGAGGTGACCGATTGTGTCCCTATGTACAAGGAACACAATCTGTCTCCTCTCTCCCTGACAGGGACGTGCAGCTCTGTGTTTACATACAGAGCTCCACGTCCCCGCTCAGTTACTGGGCAATCGCGTGTGCCCGGCGGCGATCGTTGCCGCCGGGCACTCGCGCCGGGATCCCAGCAGAGCGGCGGGTGCGTGCGCGCGCACCCGCCCGCGGCTTTAAAAAGACATCACGTCATATGACGTGATGTCAGGATAATGGAGTCCTCCGCCCGCCGTCATTTGACGGTGGGCGGTGGACAAGTAGTTAAAAAGGCAGTATACAGTTTGGAAAACTAGACGAACAGTGATGTAACTTTTAAAATTTGTTCATAGGTTTTTGGATTTGGAGAAACAGACAAAACTGGTAAACTGGCAAAAAAATTAACATTTATATTAGGTAAGAGAAAAGGGCTAGTAATACAGGTAAATAAGTATACCGCTGTTCTAGTGCTGTACTTATCCTGAAAATGTTGTCTTGACGTGTTATCTAAATGTCACAGCATTATAAATGTGGCAAATTTGAATGAAACACAAGCAAAAAACTCTGAATTTGTAAGTGCTAAATTAATAGATAGATATTCTAAAGGTGTTCTTTGAAAATGGAATATGAACTATTAAACAAGCGAAATGGGGGGGTTGGGGACCAAGTTAAGTATTGTGAACCTTTATAAATAGGCTTCCATGTGTTTTTGGGGGCTATTTATTTGATAAAATACTTTTTTAAAGTCTTCCAGTAATCATTTGAGCTAACCTGCAACATGGCATAAATATTGTTAAAGGGCATGTATGAAAGATAATGTAATCAAGGTTGTCATGGTGGCAGACCACTGCATGTGTACATTTAAATATATCTTCACATTCAGTAAAGCATGGGATGTGAAATTGTGAATCAAAAGTGCAATTGCCATAAGATGGTACTGTAAGAATGTGAGTATATACTATACAATAAACCTTGAAAAAGTGTTAAGCTACAGCGTCTTAACAGGAAATATGTCTGTGTACTGGGCCCCTAATGCTTTATGAGAGCCACCTCAAACTTTTCCAGTATAATATAATGCTTTCTGCATTGGGAAAGGGTCCCAATACAAACTTTTCTCTCTTAAAAAAAAGTCTTAATACCACAATTGATGTATAAAAAAAGAGCTCCAGACTAAGCACACAATTTTTACTCTTGCAAAGAACAGCATCACTTTAGGCCAATCTACTTACATTATATTGTGCTATGAGTTTGTCTTGTTTAACCACTTCAGCTCCGGAAGATTTGGCTGCTCAATGGACAGGCCATTTTTTGCAATACGGCACTGTCGTTTAACTGACAATTGTGGGGTCGTGCAATGTTGTACCCAAACAAAATTGACGTCCACGAATAAAGCTTTCTTTTGGTAGTATTTGATCATCTTTGCGGTTTTTTATTTTTTGCACTATAAACCAAAAAAAAGTGACAATTTTGAAAAAAACATTATCTTTTACTTTTTGCTAGTAAATATCCCAATTAAAAAAATAAATAAAAAAAATCCTTAGTTTAGGCTGATATGTATTCTTCTACATATTTTTGGTAAAAAAAAAAAATCGCAAAAGGCGTATATTGATTGGTTTGTGCAAAAGTTAGTGTCTACAACTATGGGAAAGATCTATGGCATTTATATGGCTTTTTAATTTTTTTTTACTAGTAATGGCGGTGATCTGTGATTTTTTGCGGTGTTACGGCGGACAGGTCGGACACTTTAGTGCTACGAATATGCACTGATTACTATGTAAATGTCGCTGGCAGAGAAGGGGTTAACACTAGGGGTGAGCAAGGGGTTAACTGTGTTCCCTATTGTGTGTTCTAACTGTGGGGGGGAAGGGGACTAACTATAGGAGATGACAGATCGCTGTTTCTACTTTGTAGAAAGACACGATCTGTCCTTCTCTCCTCAGACAGCACAGGGCTTTTTTGTTTGTTTGTTTGCACACAAACCCCCCTGCTCCAGCTCGTGCACATGATTGTACATCCGCTGGCCATGCACATCAGGTTTCCCACTATGCAGGGGGCACGCGCGTCTTCTGGTGGCTCTCCTGGGCGAAGCCATGTATAATATATATATATATATATATATATATATATATATATATATATATATATATATATATGTGGGATTTCTCCCAGGAGAGCCATTCTGCCCTAACTATATCTGTGTTAGCTGGTCGGGAACCGGTTACAGATAATTAGAATTGGTTGGAAGGAATGTTATGTTTGTGAATTCCATCATTCCACCTTTATCAACAGTCATTTTGAGGGGGATGTGTGACCACACAGCTTCTTTTTATTTGATTATAATGTATTTATATTACTGTAGAGTCAGAGTCACTGGGATGCTCCATGCTCCATCTAAATTAATCCCTCTGGAAATTAAATTTGATAATATTGAACAAAGATATTTTTAAGCTGTATAAATATTTTACTGCCATGTCTGTTCTTTAATGTTGTTTTTTTTTTTTTTGTGGTTTTTAATGCTACTTAGTTTATGTAATGCTGAAAGAAATGGTAGTGGGACTTTAAATGAGGGGTGTCACAAATCATAAAGTAACAATGCAATTAACATAAAAGGGTACATGAATAAACATATTTATTTTACAAGTTAAAACATGTTTTTTAATCTCAAGGTACACAATACAATTGGTATAGAAATGGAGCCCAAGAAGGCCACGCTAAACTGATACATGACAAATGAAAAGTGAAGCTTGATTCACAGAGATGATTTTTGGGTATTTCTATAAGGAATACCCATTACGTACATGTGTCTGCAAACATCATTATATACCCATCTCTTTCTATCTTTCGATCTATTTCTATAACAATTGTATTGTGTACCTTGAGATTATGAATTGTTTCAACTTGTAAAAAATAAATATTTTGATTCATGTACCCTTTTATGTTATTTACATTGTTACTTTTTGATTTGTGGCACATCTCATTTAAAGTCTCACGACCATTTCTTTCTGCATTACATGTAATCAGGGATGGAGGCTTGCCACAGTGGTTATGTCAGGTCAAACTCTGTTTTTATTTGTTACTGTATGTCTTCAAGCATTAAACAAATCTGGATTGGTTATTCTAATACAGTATAACCTGTAAATGTACAATATTTTCTTGCTTTGTTGTAAGTGGAAGTAACCCGAGAAACCGTGCTTAAATTGGTGTTTAAAATCACGTTTTGCTTGTTAAGCCTTCATTTCCTATTTAAAACATATTTCTGATGGCTTTATAATATTAAAACATGTTTTACTAAAACAAAAAGCAACCAGAGAAAAAATACATGGGAAATTATGCAGAAGAGATCTCATCACAATAATGAGATCATAAGTAGATCATGCAGAAAGAGTTTATGGAGGGAAGAGAAATTTGTGAATGACAGTAATAAATGAAGAGGAACATGGGCAGAAGGAGAAGAAAATGAATCTGAAACAAGCTGATAATCAGCGAGATGAACTAGATCATGAGACAAGTGTCTGTAGAAAGAGTGAATAGAAGAGATATGAGAGAAAACAGAAGAGGGTAAGTAGGCAAACTGGATAAGAAAAAAGTAACATTTTCTTAGTCACAAAGAAATTAAAAGATGCTGACGAGGTTTACAGAGATCAGCAAAAAGTCTTGACTGGTAACATGAAGACATAAACATGAGCACATGGGGAATCAAAGGTAGGAGTCCAAATCAGAAAAATGGTTAGACAAAGCATGGCCCCTGTAGCCAGCTAGGATGGGTGTTCATGCTACAATGCAGAGGTTTTAAGTTTGATGCCCGTGTGAGAAACAACCATACCATCAGTATTTCTCTGTGCTTTTTCTCTCACCCAGTGGAGTTTGACCTACAGCCTAATACTGGAGTCCACAGAAGGGAAATAGACGTATGATTGCTGCAGATGTTGAAGGGGTGGGGGGTCAACCTGCCATTGCTCAGACCATACGCCGCACACTGCATCAAATTCGTCTGCATGGCTGTCGTCCCAGAAGTAAGCCTCTTTTAAAGAGGATGCACAAGACCACCTGCAAACAATTTGCTGAAGACAAGCAGACTAAGGACATGGATTACTAGAACCATGTACTGTGGTCTGATGAGACAAAGATAAACATATTTGTTTCAGATGGTGTCAATCGTGTGTGGTGGCAACCAGGTGAAGAGAACAAAGAAAAGTGTGTCTTGCCTACAGTCAAGCATGGTAGGGGGGGAGTGTCATGGTCTGGGGCTGCATGTGTTCTGCCAGCACTGGGGAGTTACAGTTCATTGAGGTAACCATCAATGCCAACATGTACTGTGCCATACTAAAGCAGAGCATGACCCCCCCACCTTCAGAGACTGGGCTACAGGGCAGCATTCCAACATGATAACGACCCCAAACACACCTCTAAGACAACCACTGCTTTGCTAAAGAAGCTGAGGGTAAAGTTGATGGACTGGCCAAGCGCATTTTCAGACCTAAACCCTATTGAGCATCTGTGGGGCATCCTCAAACGGAAGGTGGAGGAGCGCAAGGTCTCTAACATTCACCAGCTCCGTGATGTCGTCGTGGAGGAGTGAAAGAGGACTCCAGTGGCAACCTGTGAAGTTATGGTGAACTCCATGCCCAGGAGGGTTAGGCCAATGCTGGAAAATAATGGTGGCCACACAAAATATTAACACTTTGGGTCCAATTTGAAAATTTTCACTTAAGGGTGTACTCACTTTTTTTGTCAGTGGTTTTGACAATAATAGTTGTGTGTTGAGTTATTTTGTGGGGACAAGAAATGTACACTGTGATACAAGCTGTACACTTACTACTTTACATTGTAGCAAAGTGTAATTTATTTAGCATTGTCACATGAAAAGAGGACACTTTTCCTCCAGGTGGATGGGCACGATGTACCCCATACTCATTAACCTAGGGTGGTGGGTTGGTATCTGGGGGCCCTCTTATGAAAGGGGGCTCCCAGATTTCGATAAGCCCCCCCCGCTCTCAGACCCTGACAACCAATGGCCAGGGTTGTCGGGAAGAGGCCCTGTCCTTACCAACATGGGGACAGGGTACTTTGGTTTTGGCGGGCGCAGGGTGCCCCCCTGCCTCAGAGCACCCACCCCCCTATGTTGAGGCCATGCAGCCTGGTACGGTTCAGGGGAGGGGGGGCTCGCTTGTCCCCACTCCCTCCCTGACTGGCTGGGAGGCGTGCTTGGAATAGGGGTCTGGTATGGATTGTGGGGGTACCCCCATGCCGTTTTTTCAGCGTAGGGGTTCTCCTTACAATCCATACCAGACCTAAGGGCCTGGTATGCCCTTAGGGGGGAATCCATGCCGTTTTTTTTATTTAAGATTTGGCATGGAGTTCCCCCTCATGATTCATACCAAACCCCATTGCTAGAATTGGCAGGAATCCAAGCCAGATCCCCATTGCTTTTATGTCGCGCTCGCTGGAATGTGCTTTTCCTATTCCAGCGAGTGCGAGATGTCGGCACCCTGTCGCCGAGAATCAGCGCGATGCCGTCGTGCTGGAAACACACTCTCGGCGACAGGTACTGTACTTTACCTACGTATGAAAAATAATCTTGGCTGTCATGTTATATACACTAAGGGGGATTGGGCATATTATCCTCTGGTGCTAGCCGCAACATTTGTTCACTAAGCGTGACTCAATATTTTTATACAAGTGTAGGCATTGCATTTGTTTGTTATAATCTTGAAAATGGGCTCTATGTTTCTGCGTCTATAGAGAAAAATCAGGAAAGATTTTGGGGGGGTTACCAGGAGGGGGGATACATTTCCGGATTACCTCTAAAATCCAATGTTCTGCAAATGCACAGGGATTTATTTCCTCAACCTTCTTAAGAAGACCTAGTATCCACACAATATGACACATCCTATTCTTAAGGTGTTCAACCTTTGAGATGTTGGTGTCAATCTTATGCATTACTAATTTCATATCCTCTTTAATCTTCAGATATCCTCCCTGAACTTGTCCTGAAAGTATAGATATAGAAGTGTAGCATTGCTGAACAGCAGAAAATACATTTCTCTATGTGGGTCCTGCCCCCACCTTCCCTATCTCCTCCAGGGGACTCCAGGCACAACAAAGGGCAGAGAGTGTACTCACAACAGCCTGTACACCTCCAGACTGGTCTGTGTTTGTGTTTTCAATGCGCTCTATACTCTGTCTGTACAGCAGAACCATCAACTGTGGCAGAGACAGCCGCTGGAAGCAGGGATCCTCTTGTGTGTGTATGGGTGTGTGTCAGCAGACTCATTCTACTGACATCTGAGTGGGCTTTAATGTCTTGAAAACTGCTCCGTGTGAGCGGCTAACACCCCATTTATTATGTTCTACCTTGCAGACTTAGTGGGGAGGGAAGACTGTGCAGAGCCACCAGCACCATCATTAATTGCTGGGTCCACTCCTATTTCTTCCCCCTCTCCTTCCTTCCAGCAAGTCATTGTATTGAAAGGGAGCAGAGGTGCAAAGATGGTAAAGTGCCAAGGGCCGAGCTTAACAGCCTAAAGTTCACCTTTCTGAACATGTTACACCCATATATAGGGTGTAACATGTAACATATTCAGCATCTGCCTGCTTCACCCCTACCCCTCTATCGCTGTTCAAAAAGATCATGGCCATGCAAGGCTTCGCCCACATGGCCGCATCATTCATTTACAGTTCTGTGAATGAATGAACTACGAGTACTGACAGCGTTTTGGCTGATGGCTCTTAATGAACTACCAGGGCACTACTGAGCACTCCAGGTAGTTCATTGATCTTGAATAAAAAGGATTGGCTGCACACCAATGTGATTGAATTCCATCTATTGTATGTTCCATGCAAGTAACATGACATACACTACAATTGCAAAAGCCAGAACAGAGGCAGACGTGTTTCACACAGCTACACTGTGCTTACTTATCACCTTGAGGTGTATTACTGACATTCCTTAACCACTTGCTTACTGGGCACTTACACCCCCCTCCTGCCCAGGTAAAATTTCAGCTTCCGGCACTGCATCGCTTTAACTGACAATTGCGCGGTCGTGCGACCTGGCTCCCAAACAAAATTTACGTCCTTTTTTCCCCACAAGTAGAGCTTTCTTTTGGTGGTATTTGATCGCCTGTGCGGTTTTTATTTTTTGCGCTATAAACAAAAAAGAGCGACAATTTTGAAGAAAAATACAATATTTTTTACTTGTTGCTATAATAAATATCCCAATTAAAAAAAAAACACATTTTTTTTTCTCAGTTTAGGGCGATACGTATTCTTCTACATATTTTTGGTAAAAAAAAAAAAAAAAATTCGCAATAAGCGACTGGTTTGCGCAAAAGTTATAGCGCTTACAAAATAGGGGAGAGAATTATTATTTTTTATTATTTTTTTTTTACTAGAAATGGCGGCGATCTGCGATTTTTATTGGTACTGCGACGTTATAGTGGACACATCGGACACTTTTGACACATTTTTGGCGCCATTCACATTTATTCTGCGATCAGTGCTATAAATATGCACTAATTACAGTATAAATGTGACTGGCATTGAAGGGGTTAACACTAGGGGGTGAGGAAGGGGTTAAATGTGTATGCTAGGTGTGTTCTAACTGTAGGGGGAGGGGGGGTGACTGGGGGGGTGACCGATCTGTGTCCCTATGTAGGAAGGAACACAGATCAGGCTCCTCCCTTCCAGAGACAGGACATTGTCTCTGTGTGAGCCGGCAATGAGAGATGATCTATGAGAGATCATCTCTCATTGGCCCACAGATCGCATCACAAACGGCCGCTCTGATTGGCCGTTTGCCGCGATCTGTGATTGGCCGTGTCCAAGGGACACGGACAACACAGGGCTTCCCCGCAGCGCGCTGTACAGCGCGCGCTGGGAAAGCCAGAATGACATGCCGTCAAATGACGGCATGTTGGATTTTCAGGCCCGCGCTGTTGCCGTCATCCGACGGTAGCGCGGGCCTCAAGTGGTTTTAAATAGACTCCCCACCCACACCTATGTCCGCATTTAGTTACATAGTAGAAAACAATTGACTCAGAGAACAACAGCAAATTGACCATAACAAATATATAAGTGCCTAAATGGAAAAGATATATATATATATATATATATATATGTGTGTGATGGAAGGAAAAACTCCCAAAAAACACAAAACTAAAATAAAAAAAAGTAAGGCCAAAAAATACATATTAAATCATGAATAATCTCTGAAATATGATAAATAATCATAAATGCACACATGAACATCATATACAAAATCAATCTGAGTTGTGTGCGTCTATCTTATGGTTATATGATGACCAATAGAGGAACTCATTTGTAAATAACTAATTCTAAAAATGACTATGCTACCCTGACCTTGACATAGTGGTAAAACATACCATGTATGGCACTGTGTATACCATGCATATGTACTGTATATACTCGAGTATAAGCCAAGTTTTTCAGCACATTTTTTTGTGCTGAAAATGCCCCCCTCTGCTTATACTCGAGTCACCTTTTTGCGCCTGATCTCCCAGGTTTGAGGACCCGGTACCGGCTGATCTTAGGTCCCAAACTTGGCACACATGTAGCTCCACTATTCATCTACAAGTGTGCAAAGTTTGTTGTCTGGGGGAACTTCGGCTGGGGAGCACCGATTTTTCAAACTGGGCACCCTTTCCATAGACTCCCATGTTAAACGTCAGTCTAGTCATGGGCACAGTGAGGCATGGACAAAGTGAAGCATGCAGATGGACACCCTAGGCTTATACTCAAGTCAATACGTTTTCCCATTTTTTCATGGTAAAATTAGGTGCCTCGGCTTATATTCAGGTCTGCTTATACTCGAAGCACCCCCCCCCCCCCCAATTCTTTGAATTAAAGCAATCTTGTCCTTTCAGAATTATATTTTTTTAAGATTGCATTCTGCTGTGACCAGATGCCTTATTGATAACCAAACAGAGCAGCTATCCAGAAATGCCTGATAAGGATTTAGAAAATGTTGCACAATCCCAACATCTTTTCTTTAACAAAATAAATGTTCAAGAGACATACCCCTTTTCTTTATTATATATTTTGTTATCAACGTGTTGATATATTTGTATGCTGCGGGCCAAATATGACTATTTAAATATTGATATATATATATATATATTTTTTTGTATACTGGTCAAGTGGCTTAAACAATATTGGTCGCACTTCTTAAGAGATTTTTCAGGGCTCTGCCTCTCTCTTCTCTTAAATTCTTTATATACCTGGTTATTTGCACCCAATTATATAGATATTGACATGGGAATAAAATATTGCTCAGTGGGGATTTTTTTCCCCACAAACCAATATTTCTATTTAGAAATATAAAATCCATTTTTACATTCATGGAACTTATGATGAATATATTTAGGCCGAGTGTACATACACCATTTTAAAATGATTATACATGATTTGATTACACTCCCTGTTCGATCCCTCTTTACCTAGCCAAATCAGAAAGAGACCTAAATACTCCTTTATCTGAATGCCAAAAGGGACCGTATACTCTTTTTTTGCACACAAATTGTCGTTCTGTCATAAATATCATAAAACCAGATATAAGATATTAACCCATTGGTATGGGACAACTTCAGTTGTCACCAAACTGCTTCCACAACAAAGCGACCAGGCTGGAGGTGTTGGGCCCAATGCGGGCACACTCCTACATATTATCTAGGATTCTATACATCCTTTCTGTTTGTCAACCCGGAAGCAGTCCTTTTAAATGTAATGCCTTTATCTGGAAAATGTTAGCACAAATCCCTGCTTAAATACTTACTGAAAGCAGCTAGAGCCTGTGTCCCTTATGTGTGCAAACAACAGTCCCCACCAACTGTAGCCAAAGGGTTGCCAGAGTGAATCACATACAATGCTTGGAACAATTGGCCTCTGCTCTTCGAGTCAAATCCAAAGAACTCAAGGCCAGGTGCTTCTGCTGACACTTATTGCATTTCTCAGATAAATACCTTCATGTGTGTGAGATTATACCCAGACATTTTCTGCAAGCTTGACTGGTTGAGCCTCCAACCCATTCACTCCCTCTGTGCCCCCTTCCTTCCCCTAGAACCCGCCCCCTTTATTTCTCTTTCCTTTCACTCCCTTTTTAAACCTACCCCTCCTCTTACCTTCCCCTCCCACAATTAAAAACATGGAGATGTTTGTGTGACTGACGAAAGATTTCTGTCTATTGATGCAGTCTCTCCAGATCTGGTTGAAGCCTGCTAGCATCATACTTACACACTTTTGAAGTTGTGCCCCCACACAAATGAGTATATTGTTGCTGTTTACAGGCCAATTGCTCTTCTTTTTACATTTTGTGGTATTGATATTTTGTAAATTCTGTTTTTCCAAGTAACTTAGTAGTAACCCTTCTGTGATTTATGAGCATAAACTTTATGAATCACTATTTTCTCAACCTACTTTTTGCTGTCAAACTGCTTTTTTTCTGATGCAAACCTTTAAATAAAGAATTCATAAAAATATTGCAATTGCTTCCTGTATGTCATTGATTTTTGAGATCCACAATCTTTCAAGATGTTTCCTACAACCCCAATTCTAAAACCTATAAAACTTTGTGACTGGTGGTGCAGAAAGAAGATCAGAATTTTCTGTGAAATTGATTAGAATAGTGCTGAAGGGAATCATTGACAGACTCTATCGGTTTAATTTACTAAAGGCAAATATGCTGCTCAGTTTTCAAGGGAATTTTCCCTTTACTTAGTGAATGTGGTTAAAATGAAATTTACAAATAAGCTCAAGTTCACACTGGTGCGATTTGACATGTCAAATTGGTGGCAATTGCTGGCAATGGCACCGTCTTAATCGGTGCGACGATGCATCTGCATCACTGCACCGATTTCTAAAAGTTGTTTCTGTACTACTTTCTTTCTCGTACATCACGGGACACAGAGCGGCATATTCATTACTATATGGGTTATATGGAGTACCTTCAGGTGTGGACACTGGCAATCTCAAACAGGAAGTCCCCTCCCTATATAACCCCCTCCCCTAGAGGGAGTCCCTCAGTTTTTTCGCCAGTGTCTTAGGTGTTGGTCACGGAATAGCTTTGCTCCACATCCTTGGGATTAAGGGCGGGCTAACCGGATCTGTCCAAGGAGCCTCAGTGCCAAAGTGGACAGTACCCGGGCCCCAAACCGTGGGGTTTTGCCTATAATGCTCCTCTTTGGAGGGCTGGACCCTGGGCCCAGGACTTGGAGTTCGTAAAGACCATAAGTTCCTGTTTGCCAGGGTGCTATATAGGTCCAGGACAGTGGGTACCTTCATAGGACCCCAGGGCCTGAAGGTCTATTACGCTACCCGCGGAGATGGGAGAAGATTGGATCGTTTTGCTAGACAAACATCCTGCAGCATGGAGCAGGTAAGAGGGGAGCCTGCGGGACTTGGTTCGACAGCAGGCTCTCCGGGGTAACCTAAAAGGGGGGTAGCCTAAGTATGCTCTGCATTGGCAACCTTGCTCACTATGTCTGAGAAGACAGGATGATCCCATTTCCCCCATCACTAGGTTCCCCTGTCTAAGAATTGTGTTTGCTAGCTACCTGCTGCTTTCTTCCTAGGGCTAGTAAGGATCCCTATGGGGCCTTTTGGAGAGTCCTACCTGGCCGGGGGTTTGAATCTGCCGCCTGGTACTGCAGTCCTGGGTCTCCAGCAGCGCGGCTCCTCCATGTTCTTCCTGCTCCGACATACGCGCGCGCGCGTGCGCGTGCACGTCTTATAGACGTTTTTCGCGCCGTTCGGAGGGGAGGGCGGGGGGGGGGCGTGCCTGCAGCGTCATACAGGGGCGCGCCTTGTGCTGTTATAGATCAGCAGGCCATAGTCAGTGCTCAGTCTGAGGCTGATCTCAAAGGGAGAGGACGCAGAGCGGCAGAACAGTGACTCCCGGTGGCGGAAGAGGGGTAGTACATGCTGGACTTTGTTCCAATGCCTTTCTGTTAAGCCAAAAAATCCCCCTTTTTGCAACAGGTTGGAGGCTGGCAAACTAAGTTTGGGGTCACTGTGTGTTTGAAAAAAAAAAAAAAAAGAAAGAGACTTCTATATATTAAAAAAAAAAAAAAAAAACATACGGGGCCCCATCGGTTTTTGGGCATTAGTGAGCTATTGTCCCCTAAGCTCTAGTTTTGTACTCCTGGCCACTACAGTCTGTTGTTGTTGGCGGAGTTCCTCGATTTTGTATTATGGCTTCCAAAGGTTCGGGGTCAAAGGGTACAAAAAAGACCAAAAAACAAAGGGGTTCCCCCTCTGATTCTGATGATATGCCGATACTTTTCCCGCAGCTTATTCCCATAAGGGTCGCCTTGGATGAGCCATTAGGGGGGTCTGGTGCGGAGGCTGGCCCAGATCAGCCCAGCCCTGTGTTTATCACAGAGGAGATGCTAGCTGTATCCCTAGGGGGGCTAGAAGAGAGAATAGCAGCATTGATCGCTAGAGCTATTCCTGGCAAGAAACGGATTAGATCCCCATCACCAAGAGGTGTATCCTCAGATGCTGAAATTCTCTCTCCGGAGGAATTGGAATCGCAGGAGGATCAACTAGACCTGAACCAAGAGGGTTCAGGGGTTGAGGGATCTACCTCTGAGGAACCATTTTCAGACTCCCAGACAGAGAGACTGTGGGTACAGTCTTTGACGGACATGGTCCGCTCGGCATTTAGTTTACCATTGCCAGAGCCTCAGGTTCCTCCGGTATCCTCTCTGGGCTCTTTGAAAGCTCCTTTAAGCAACGCAGTTTTTCCGGTCCATCCTCTCTTGGAGGAATTGATCTTTCGGGATTGGGTACGGCCGGACAGGATTTTTCTGCCACCAAAGAGATTTGCGGTCATTTACCCTATGGAGGAAAAATTCTCCAAGAGGTGGAAGCTCCCAGTGGTGGATGCAGCCATCTCATGTGTGAATAAATCACTAACTTGCCCGGTGGAAAACATACAAATGTTTAAAGATCCGGTTGATAAACGGTTAGAGATACTTTTAAAAGCATCCTTTGCTACGGCAGGAGCAGTGGTACAGCCAGCTGTGGCTGCAATTGGAGTTTGTCAGGCGTTAAAGGACCAGACAAAAGAAATGCTAAAAGACATGCCTACCCAACAGGCAGAAGAGTTTTCTGACATTCCCAGAGCTCTGTGTTTTGCGGTAGATGCTATAAAGGATTCCATCCAGCCTGCCTCTCGTTTATCACTATTTTTGGTGCACATGAGAAGGCTCTTATGGTTGAAGAACTGGGCGGCAGAACCCCCATGCAAAAAGCTTCTGGCAGGGTTTCCCTTCCATGGAGGACGACTCTTCGGGGAGGATCTGGATAAATACATTCAGACTATTTCAAGTGGCAAAAGTACCCTTTTACCGGTCAAAAAGACATTCCGGGGTCCTACATTTAAGAGGCAGCTCTTTCCTGTCTCAGGGCCCTCAAATTCCAGGCAGTATCGACGGCCGCCTGCACGATCCAACGTTAACAGTAGATCGCAGGGACAGGCCCCTGGGGGTAAGAGACCATGGTATCGCAAGCCGACAAAGACAGCCCCTAAGTCTGCCTTATGAAGGGGCGCCCCCACTCTCGCGGGTGGGGGGAAGGCTTCGTTTCTTCTCAGAAGTTTGGGAAGCCAAGATCCCCGACAAATGGGTCCGGGCGTCTGTAACCGCAGGCTACAGACTGGAGTTTCTAAACTTTCCTCCGCCTCATTTTCAAGAGTCAAGGCTACCAAAGGATCCAGCAAAGAAGGCCTCGATGCTGGCAGCTTTGGATCACCTGCTTTGCCAGGACGTAATAATAGAGGTGCCAGCCCAAGAGCAAGGGCTAGGTTTCTATTCCAATCTCTTTGTCATACCAAAGCCCAACGGCGATGTCAGGCCAATCTTGGACCTAAAGAGGTTAAACGGTTACCTAAGGGTTCGTTCCTTCCGGATGGAATCCATCCGGTCAGCAGTCGCCACGCTCCAGAGGGACGATTTTCTGGCTTCCATAGACATAAAGGATGCTTACCTTCATGTACCAATCTTTCAGTCGCATCAAAGGTTTTTACGCTTCGCGGTGGGGCAGCGACACTTCCAATTCAGGGCGCTCCCCTTCGGGCTAGCCACGGCCCCCCGGGTATTCACGAAGATCCTAGCCCCAGTTTTAGCCAATCTAAGGATCCAAGGGGTCACAGTCCTAGCATACTTGGACGACCTTTTAATCATAGATCACTCACGGCCGTGTCTGCAACAGGCAGTAAACCTCACGGTTCAGTACCTCGAAGGGTTCGGCTGGGTCCTAAACCGGGAAAAGTCAGCGTTCCAGCCTACAAAGCAGTTGGAATATCTCGGCATGAGGTTAGACACAGAACAGCAAAGGGTGTTCCTGCCCCTTGTAAAGATCGAGGCTATCAAGGGGTTGGTTCAGTTGGTTCTAAGCAAGAAAAAAACAACTATTCGCCTGTGTATGCGATTACTAGGCAAGCTAGTGGCCACGTTCGAGGCAGTACCATACGCTCAGATCCACACTCGCGTCCTACAGGCAGCCATTCTAGCAGCCTGGGGCAAGAGAGCACATGCCTTAGAGTCCCCTTTGACGCTATCATCAAGGGTCCGACAAAGCCTGGCCTGGTGGTTGAACCCTCAGAATCTTCTAAAGGGAAGATCCTTCAGCCCTGTTGTCTGGAAGGTAGTTACCACAGACGCCAGCCTGGCAGGCTGGGGGGCGGTCTTCGAGGGGTTCTCTCGCCAGGGAACTTGGGTGGAAACAGAGAGGCAGCTCCCCATCAATATCTTGGAGATCAGAGCTGCTCGCCTAGCCCTCCTGGCATGGACCTCCAGATTACAGGGGTCCCCGGTGAGAATCCAGTCAGACAATGCCACAGCAGTGGCATACATAAACCACCAAGGGGGAACCAGGAGTCAGGCCGCTCAGAGGGAGGTGAGCTTGATTTTTCAGTGGGCAGAGGTTCATGTACCTTGCATTTCGGCGATATTCATTCCCGGAGTGGACAACCTGCAGGCAGACTTCTGTCGCCAGGGGAGTGGTCTCTGCATCCCCAGGTCTTTCAGACAATCTGCCAGAAGTGGGGAATGCCAGACGTAGATATAATGGCATCCAGGTTCAACAAGAAACTAGACAGGTTCGTGTCTCGAGCGAGGGACCCTATGGCCTGCGGAACCGATGCGTTGGTTTGCCCTTGGCATCAATTCAAACTTCTATATGCATTCCCTCCGCTACAGTTACTTCCTCGCCTGTTGCGCAGGATCAGAGTGGAGCACAAGCCAGTCATTCTAGTAGCTCCAGCTTGGCCCCGGAGGACATGGTACTCACTAGTCCTGAAGATGGCAGTGGGAGACCCTTGAACTCTTCCTCTACGACCAGACCTACTCTCACAAGGCCCGATCCTCCACCCTACATTACAACGTCTAAATTTGACGGCCTGGAGGCTGAATCCCTGATTCTCAGGGGTAGAGGTCTGTCTAGGCAGGTAATTCCTACCCTGATTAGGGCTAGAAAGCCGGCCTCCAGGGTGATTTATTACAGGGTGTGGAGGAACTACGTAGGCTGGTGTGAATCCAAAAGATGGAATTCCCGCAAATATACCATTGATAGGGTGTTAAGTTTTCTCCAGCTAGGAGTGGATAAAGGCCTGGCATTAAGCACAATCAAGGGACAGATTTCAGCTCTGTCAGTGTGGTTTCAGAGGCCGCTGGCCACCCACTCGCTGGTAAAGACCTTCATACAGGGGGTCTTGCGTATTAATCCTCCTGTCAAGTCACCAATTTGTCCATGGGACTTAAATCTTGTCCTGTCCACTCTACAGAAACAACCCTTTGAGCCGTTGGCTGAGATTCCTTTAGTTTTACTGACAAGAAAGTTGGTATTCTTGGTCGCCATAGTTTAAGGCCAGGAGAGTGTCAGAGTTGGCAGCCTTATCGTGCAGAGAAACACGCTGGATCTTTGATATGGCCTGTTACAGCCCCTTAGGTTTCAACATAGAATGGGACGTCAACTGTTACATAGATAACAGTTGAGCCCCATTAGTACCTTTTCCTCCTCTTATTTTTCCCCTTTAACATGCAGTCACATGTAGCATTATATGCTTACTCCCTCCCCCATCTACCTTTTGGGTTTGTCCCATAGTAAATGTGGCATCCTGTGTTTGTTATAATGTGATATCAGGTTGCACATTCAGTAACGTTTTATATGTCCATTTTTATTTTTATTTTTATTTTTATTAAATTTTTTTGTCTTTTTAAAATAACAGATATTTTTTCTTAAACTATATACCTTCCCAGGTAGCATTATGTTGTTGTTTACAGTAATTTGTTTTCTAATAACAAGATGCACTGATTCCCATTGATGGTTTTGCTATGAGTGATGTCCCGCTCTTCTAGTGTAGAGATCTCGCTCCAATACAGAACCAAGTTGGCTGCAGGGTAGAGCAGATCCCGGCATTTGCTTGTTCCGGTGTCACTCTCCTGCGTGATCGCATAAATAAGAACGAGGTGTGTGACGTCCGACACTTGAGCCTCCTTTCCCCGTAGAAGCCCGTTTGGATGAAACGCCGCGTCGGGTGGAGCTAAGTATCGCAGACGTCACCACGTTCATGAGCTTGCCAGCTGGCTGATCTGATCGTTTGCACGCCTAGCTGGAAGCATCTGCACAATTGCTTTTTGTATCTTTGCCGAGAAACTTGGATATGTGCAGGGTGAAGGACTGTTTGTTTTTTAATTATGTCAGTGTTAACTGAATAAAACTGTCAGTTTCTTTTAAACCTGTTACACTATGGAGTTCCTTTTTTTCTCTATCTTCCACGATATCCTAAACAAGCTGAAAACCTGAGCCACAATTTGGAGTGAGTTATCCCTTTGGAGTGGAAAATCTCTTCAACTGTTCGAATTAGTCTTGAGCTGTCAGCAGTGGAGTGATTGCCAGGACCCAGCCGTGGATAAGTGTTTCTGAATGCCTTACTGACCCCTGGAAGGGTCCAACATTGCGGTAAGCGGCCATCTATTACTTCCCTACATAAGAACAGCTAAGCGACACCATTGGAATTCTCTGCAACACTACATTGGAAATTCCCTATGAACTGTGTTTTTAAGGCTTTTACGAAATAAGTTTTTTAACACTTAATAATTGGAATCCTATTTGGGACGTTGCACTTTTCTTATTTGTACTTATATATTTTTTTCACTATTTCCAGGTTGCTGTGGAAATATAACACACATATTTTTCACATATGTTACATTGTTGCGCACCTTTGTCTTTTGTATATATATATTTATCGTGTAAGGAACCATATCTCACTCTACATAAGGACAGGGCAGTTCTCCGGCCCCATCCTTCCTTTCTACCAAAGGTTATATCCAATTTTCACTTGAACCAGGATTTGGTACTTCCATCCTTTTTTCCGAAACCCACATCTAGAAAGGAGGGGTTGCTGCATACCTTGGATATTGTCCGGGCCATGAAGGCCTATCTTAAAGCTACAGAAAAGATCCGGAAAACAGATGTGTTGTTCGTTCTACCAGATGGCCCCAAGAAGGGGCAGGCAGCTGCAAAATCCACCATCTCGAGATGGATTAGACAATTAATCATTCAGGCCTACGGTTTGAAGAGGTTGCCTCCTCCTTTGTCGGTAAAGGCCCATTCTACCAGGGCCATGGGCGCCTCCTGGGCAGCACACCATCAGATCTCTATGGCTCAGATATGCAAGGCGGCGACGTGGTCATCAGTCCACACGTTTACAAAGTTTTATCAACTAGACGTGAGAAGGAATGCGGATTCTGCCTTTGGACAGGCAGTACTACAGGCTGCAGTTTAAGATCCTCGGGATCAGGGGCACCCTTGGTTGTAAAAAAAAAAAAAAAAAAAAAAAAAAAGTTTTTTCTTGACTAAGTTGGAATTATTATTATTATTTGAGTATACCTCTAAATTAAATCTCGTTTGAGAAGATGTCTCCCTCCCCTCATTAAAGCATTGCTTTCGGACATCCCATATAGTAATGAATATGCCGCTCTGTGTCCCGTGATGTACGAGAAAGAAAAAGGGATTTTTAAATACAGCTTACCTGTAAAATCCTTTTCTTGGAGTACATCACGGGACACAGAGCTCCCACCCCTCTTTTGGGGAACATTTTGGGAGGCATACTGCTTGCTACAAAACTGAGGGACTCCCTCTAGGGGAGGGGGTTATATAGGGAGGGGACTTCCTGTTTGAGATTGCCAGTGTCCACACCTGAAGGTACTCCATATAACCCATATAGTAATGAATATGCCGTTCTGTGTCCCGTGATGTACTCCAAGAAAAGGATTTTACAGGTAAGCTGTATTTAAAAATCCCTTTTTTTGCGATTTTGGGCCACAATTTACATTGACATCTGTGCAGAAACCTGCACAGATGTCTTCTCTGTAATCGTGGCCGAAATCGGGACTGACAATCTGGAGTGAAATCGTGCGAGTGTGGACCTGGGCTAAAACCCAATTATGTGCAAGGAATGCAGAAACACTCTGACTTGCATATAATTAGATGATGAAAGTCAGCAGAGGTTTACCTCTTCACTAAGCTAAGGAAAATGTCCTTGCAAGGTGAAAATTGCCTTGCCAAGTGAACGACCTATTTGCCTTTAGTAGATCAACCCCAGTGCCTGAACTTAAAGGCTGTTTTAAAGTGACGCTTCGCCCATTCAAGTGACAAAGGCTCTTGCTAGCCCACAAATTACCCACTTCACTTATGCAGTGTTCCTATTTGTTGCTTCCCCCACAAATATATATATAGGAACATGGGACTAATTCTGTCCTTGGGCCTGACTGGTCAATACACAGGCCTGAACACTGCCACACAATGAAGGGAGTGACATGATCAACCTTATGTATGTTCCAGCACCATCTGACATGGAGCTTTCATTGGGTAATTTTAGCAGCTGTGACAGAGGGAGGAACGTCAGGGGAGAGCTATGAAGGTGCTTATAAGAGGCTCTGGCACACCCAAAATGGAGGAATGGAATGTGTTTCTTTTGAAAGTTATTCAATAAAAATACCTATTATAAATACTATTAGCACCTTAACTTGTCAGATTATTGCAACAGTTTTAGTTTAAATATTTTCAGCATTTCATTTTTATGTTTTATTTTGTATATTCACAATCTGAGGATGAATGCCTCGTATCAAAGAGCCAAAAATCTAACAGGAATGTCTTGGAGATCATGGGTTCAGAATTCTTGACTGTTTTATTTATCCAGGTTACAAAAGCTGCCTTCAATTCAATATTTCCATCTACTTCTGAAGAATGAAGGAGATTATGGTTTATCATTGTAAGTACCATGTAGTTCAGACTTGACAACTTTTTACATTTTTATCTAATGCTATGACATTAAAGCTGTCCTACATTTCTAGTATATCAATCTGCAAAAGTACACTATTTATTGCCCACTTCTCTTGTTATGTGTCCTTGCATAATCTAAGTACAGTTTGCACCTACGTGTTCTTTCTAAGGTCTAAATGTGTCTCAGATTTAAACACTTAAAATACAAACTGATCCAACAGTAATAAATGAAACAGTTCAAAATACATATAATAAAAAACCTGACTCAAAGTAGTGCCCAGAATTATCTATGTAAACCCAGAAGCATAGATACTGTATATAGGACAAGACCCTACTATAAAGTATTCATACATTACTCCCAAGCTCATACATATTGGTAAAACTATTAGTAAGCCTTAGGCAGCCTTGTAACAATCAATTGTATACAAATAACTAACATTTTAAATGGCTGTATAAGTTATTGCCCAGGACTGGAACGAAGCCAGACATAATCCCCGGGATCGCCAGGCTTTGCCAGCCAATACATTTGTTGAAGCTGGCACCTGTTTTGTCCAAGAAGCAACCCAGAAGGCTCTAAGATGACAGAAACATTGCTTAACTGAGTATTGATCGGCACTATGAATAACACCAACATACCCTTTTAGGGTAGGGTTAAAAATATGTAACAGAAAATGTATCTATTATAGACTTGCTATTCTTATGCTTGTTCACTTTCATTGGTTACCACACTTTTCTAGGGGCTGGAAATAGTGATGGTTTCTGTGCTGCAACAAAAGGCAAAATAAAAATGTAATCAATACCTTTTCATGTGGCTAGAATATATATTTTTTGTGCAAGCCTTCTTCATGCATGGTTTCCACTGTTGCAGCAAATAGTCTTAAGCCCCATACACACTATGGGCCAGATTCTCAGCAGCGCTACGACGGGGTATCTCAGATACCCCGTCGTATCGCAGTTTTTTTCCCCGTGTATCTATGCGTGTGATTCCTAGAATCACTTACGCATAGATACAGGTGAAGATCCGACAATTACACTGTCGGATCGTAGATGTAATGACATCGGCGGCCGCTAGGTGGCCTGTACGTTGTTTTCTAATTTGCCTATGCAAATGAGGCTAATACGCCGATTCCCGAACGCTTTTACGCCTCCCCGTCGTAGTTTACATCGTTTTCGTACGCGTAAGGTCACCTCTGCTAATATGTGGAGTAACCTTACAAAGTGCCGTCGGATGCCGTGTTAACCACTTAAGACCCGGACCAATATGCTGCCAAATGACCCAAGGGGTTTTTGCGATTCGGCACTGCGTTGCTTTAACAGACAATTGCGCCGTCGTGCGACGTGGCTCCCAAACAAAATTTGCGTCCTTGTCTTCCCACAAATAGAGCTTTCTTTTGGTGGTATTTGATCGTCTCTGCGATTTTAATTTTTTGCGCTATATACAAAAATAGAGCAACATTTTTGAAAAAAAAATTGATATTTTTTACTTTTTGTTATAAGAAAAATCAATAAACTAAATTTTAGTCAAACATTTAGGCCAAAATGTATTTAGCCACATGTCTTTAGTAAAAGGGCGTGCGCATTGGCTGGGAGCGATCCGGAGGGGGCAGACAAAAACGAATAGCCGCCCCCTCTTGTCGGATCGCTCCTGCAGACGCGCGGACCGCCGCATGTACGGGGGGGGGGTGGGGGATGGGGTGATAATGCAACAACCTTACCGGTTAGGAACACTACAGAAGAAAAGCTTTTGCAGTTCACTGCTCTAAATTCCACTCCTTCTAGGAGAGGATCATCCAAAGTCTGGTTCGCACACCACTGCCCAGCACTTTCAGCAACGTGCTTATCAAAGCATTATTTTAAGCCACTGGCCTGACGGTTTCTTTAAAATGAACTTGAACTAGCCATAAACATTTCTAAGGAAAAAGCAGTACCACATTGTAGGAAGAACCTATATAAAGATTCAAAATAATCCCTGCTTCGTTGTTGAGTCCATTGGATCGTAGTTCCAAACTGCACATGTGGCCTTTGGGAATGTTTGTGGCCAGGTCAGGTTCAGCTTAAATTACTTCACATGCTTATAATCTCATTCAGTTTTAACATAGGGTCACACCAACCATGAAGAAAAATGACCTCATAATGTCTAACTTTAGAGAAACTATCAAAACGTGCATCATTTTTAGATTTGCTCTTTAGTTTCTTCAGAAATTATGCTTTAGAATACCTTGCAGCAACTTCACTCTTCTGGAGTAATTGTTTCATTTCTCTCACAGGAATGATTTTTAGGATTAGGATTTTTTTTAATTAAAACCTGTTTATGGTCCTGAAGCCCACTGGGATTTTTTACCCCCTCTTAGATCTGAAGGTTCTCAACGCCTTCTTGTGGTCCAGAAGTTCCTGATTGAATTGGCCCAATCTGTGAATGCACTCCTGTAACAGAGATATGTATTACCATTTGATTTCTATTGCCATTTTATTTTCTGCATCAGTGGGTCATGCCATTTGCAGGAAATGAGCAGCACTTGCCTTGTCTTGTCCTCCTCATCTGTGATTGATGTCCTTTCCTCAGTCTGGGCTGGAGCAGCAAGATAAAGTGATGGTAACTGTAAGTGCAAATACGTGAGTGCACACAATGTTAACTAAGTAAGCAATTAGTCCATAACAATATATCAGGCAGTTCAGAGGTTAATCAGAGGTTAATCATATATCAGGGCTGATCAATGGCGGCTTCTGCCCTCAGAGAGCTGGCTCTGTGGTAGGCAAGAAGAAGGTAGCAAAGTAAGCGCCACCAGAGTGTAGTTTTTAAAAACTTTAGCTTTAATGGCACAGTATAAAGTCACACTTACAGGAAACAGGAAATAACAGGCTCATCTGTATGTTAGTGATCTATGATGGAGTCTTCAGATCCAGATCAGTTTTCTATGCAGAGGTGTAAGGCTGCAAACATTGTAGCTCGGCCTAGAGCATGTCCTGTGGCCATCAGGAAGAGGCTGGGGCCGGCGAGGAATGCACGTGAAGTCACAGGTCACGAGATTACTTCCAGGGGCACTTCCGGTGGAGGACTTCCACAGGAGAGAGAGAAGGCTGGAGCTGGGCTGGAGCAGCACTTGGCCTTAAGCACCTGATGAGTCAAGTTTTGGCCTATTTTCTTTCAGAGACCTTTGGCTGCTCATTCACTGGTAAAAGCTTTTGTTCAGGGGGTGGCTAATTTCACACTTTCTGTTCATTCCTGAATTTTGTCTTGGCATCTAAACTTGGTCCTGTTAGCTCTACAGACACGCTTTTGAGTGAATTAGGGACAGTGTGATAAGAATAGCGCTAACTCACACACACGAAAATGTACAATCTGAAATGGTGAATACTACAAATTATAACGTGTGTGTATATATATATATATATATATATATATATATATATTGTGACAGGAAGTCAGTTAAATCTGTGTGTGTTGTCACAGACGGGAGATACATTTCTGCCTTGTTTAGACAATACACCAATTACTATTGGGCGTCGGCTGCAGAGATGGCAAGAGAGGTTTGGGGCGTGGGAAGGCTTCACCTGTTCAGAATGAAGCAATTAAAGCCTCTATAAACACAGCCTAAGCATGACGACTGATTGCTGCATCCTAAGGCTTTGTGAGTGAAGGAGCAGTCACAAACACTACTGAAGAGGTGAGGTGCTGATTGATATTTCTGTGTGAGAAATATCAAAGAGACTTTTTGTTTTCTGCTGTAGGACCAGCAGTGTCTGCCCAGCAGTAGGCTGTGCCAGACTCCATAGGTAGGTTCCTGTGTTGGAAAGGTAGATGCCCCAAGTGGCAAGGGTTTATTTTATGTTTTGTTTTGTTTATGCTGTTTTGATGCTTGCACTTGTATCCAGCAATAACAAATAATAAACCATATTATTTGTTTTCAACCATCCTCAACTGCCTTGTTGTACAGTTCCGCGTGTAGTGAACCCATCCAGGGGGTCACACACACCCGCTACCGAGCTAAATCCCTCACAATATATATATATATATATGTGTTTAAACCAATTGTTCAACATTTGCATGTATATGTGTTAAACCAATTCAATATGCAATATCTATAAAGTGCTTGTGTGTAATATAAACTCTATGCAACATACTACAAAGTTGCTGAGATGAGGAGCAGAAAAGATCAAAAAATGTGTAATTATGAATGCCAATATTAAAATAATAAACAAAAAATGCCAAATGAGTGAACAGTCTTTCGTTATGTGATTATCGCAAAAAACGCAAAAAGCAAACTTCACGAATATGTGAATCCTTCACTCCCTCTCAATTGGACTCACCAGATGAATAATTAGATATATCAACTGGAGGAACACACTCTCCACAAATGGTCATCAATCACAGTTTTACTCTCAAGGATTACAGCATATCATGGGAAAGAAAAAAAAAAAGGAAGGAGGCTTACATAGCGTAAAAAAAATATTTCACAGGCTTGTTAAAAAACTATTTGCATTCTACTCACATTTGAAAACCTGCCGACACTTTGGGAGTAAAACGCTCAGCTATGTATAGCCTTTTCACCTTCAGACCTGTTATGGAGTTTAACCACTTGCCCACCGCGCCATAGCCATTTTACTGCTACAGCGCGGTGGACGACATCCTCGTTCACTTCCGCGATTGCAATACTCTGCAATACCCCAATACTCTGCAATACTCTGCAATACCCCAATACCCTGCGCAATACTCTGCAATACCCCAATACCCTGCGCAATACTCTGCAATACCCTGTGCAATACCCTGCAACACCCCAATACTCTGCAATACCCCAATACTCTGCAATACCCCAATACCCTGCGCAATACTCTGCAATACCCTGCGCGATACTCTGCAATACCCCAATACTCTGCAATACCCATTTTTTAAAGCACCCCTGTCCCCGTGTGCTCTCATGCAGAAGCGAACGCATACGTAAGTCCCGCCCACATATGAAAACGGTGTTCAAGCTACACATGTGAGGTGTCTCTGCGAACGTTAGAGCAAGAGCAATCAGTTTGGCCCTAGACATCCTCCGTAACTAAAAACATGTAACCAATAAAAGTAATTAAAGCGTCGCTTTGGGGATTTTTAAGTAGCGAAGTTTGGCGCCATTCCATGAGTGTGCGCAATTTTGAAGTGTGACATGTTGGGTATATATTTACTCAGCGTAACTTCATCTTTCATATTATGAAAAAAAATTGGGCTAACTTTACGGTTTTTTTTTGTTTTTTTTAGCACAAAACAGTTTTTTTTAAAACACGCGTTCAAAAAATGTCTGCGAAAATACCATGCAAGATAAAAAGTTGTAACGGCCGCCATTGTATTCTCTAGGGTCTTTGCTAAAAAAGCATATATAATGTTTTGAGATTCTATGTAATTTTCTAGCAAATAAATGATGATTTTTCCATGTAGGAGAGAAATGTCAGAATTGGTCTGGGTTTTCCAGAACGCCTGATGGCGTTCCCTGCATGTTGGGCCTCTGTATGTGGCCACACTGTGTAAAAGTCTCACACATGTGGTATCGCCATACTCGGGAGGAATAGCAGAATGTGTTTTGGGGTGTAATTTGTGGTATGCATATGCTGTGTGTGAGAAATAACCTGCTAATATGACAGAAACAAGATTTTTTTTTTTACAGAATTTTCAGTTGTTTTTCTTTTATAGCGCAAAAAATAAAAAAACCAGAGGTGACCAAATACCACCAAAAGAAAGCTCTATTTGTGTGAAAAAAAGGACAAACATTTCAAATGGGTACAATGTTGTATGACGGAGTAATTGTCATTCAAATTGTGAGAGCACCGAAAGCTGAAAATTGGTCTGGTCAGGAAGGGGGTTTAAGTGCCCAGTGGTCAACTGGTTAACCACTTAAGGACCGCCTACTGCACATTTACGTCGGCAGAATGGCATGGCTGGGCACATCAACGTATATATACGTTGATTTTAGTACCCAGCCGTGGGTCGCGGGCGCGCGCCCGCGACCCGGTCCGAAGTCCCTGGAGCGGAAGAACGGGGAGAGCCGTGTGTACACACGGCTTCCCCGTGCTTCTCTGTGGCCGTAGCATCGATCGCGTCATCCCTGTAATAGGGGGACGCGATCGATGACGTCACACCTACAGCCACACCCCCCTACAGTTGTAAACACACACATTAGGTCACACATCCCCTACAGCACCACCTGTGGTTAACTCCCAAACTGCAACTGTCATTTTCACAGTAAACAAGCAATTTAAATGCATTTTTTGCTGTGAAAATGACAATTGTCCCAAAAATGTGTCAAAATTGTCCGAAGTGTCCGCCATATTGTCGCAGTCACGAAAAAAATCGCTGATCGCCGCTATTAGTAGTAAAAAAAAAAAAAATTAATTTAAATGCAATAAAACTATCCCTTATTTTGTAAACGCTATAAATTTTGGGAAAACCAACCGATAAACGCTTATTGCGATAAAAAATAAAAACCGCAGAGGTGATCAAATACCACCAAAAGAAAGCTCTATTTGTGGGGAAAAAAGGACGCCAATTTTGTTTGGGAGCCACGTCGCACGACCGCGCAATTGTCAGTTAAAACGACGCAGTGCCGAATCGCAAAAAGGGGCAAGGTCCTTTACCTACATTTTGGTCCGGGTCTTAAGTGGTTAAACTGGCAATCACAATGTCCTCAGCGTCCTGGCCTTGCTCTACATCTGTTTCGTGGTGTGACGTCTTCAAGGAGCTGCTGATTTTTCTTGTGACTCACATTGGCAAGATGGGTCTTGAAAAGTATGGCCTTATCCACTAAAAAACCTTTCTTGTTTTTTAGAAAATGATAAAGGTGATTTTAAGGCCTTAAGCCTCCTTTTGTCCCTTATGCTGGCCGTACATTACGCAGTGTTTTTCGTGAACAAAAAACTGAACTTTTTTCCCCAGTCACACATTTGTGGTGGATAGGCAAATGGTGGATAGGGAAATCCTCTCCGCTGTGTCATTGTATTCTGACTCCTCTGCCGTCATAATACACTGATCATCGCTGCATCCGATCAAGCAAAAATACTGTATACTGACAAACCCGTTCATGAAAAGTAATTTGATGACTGAGCAAAATTTGGCCGATTCATGCTAATCATAACATCAGCCTAGAATCTCTTTGTACAGCTCCAAAGATCCCAAAGAGAATCTTGCCTGCAAGTTATCTCAAGGGCAGTTCTGCATCTCTTTTCACTATTTCTAGATTAATTAAAATTTTATTTCTAGGTTTATGTCTTGAAGGATAGTAATCCCTAAATCCCCGTTAGGGCTCATTCAACTCATTCTGCTGGTACCCCTTGGGCTTTTCAACATCAGACTTCTGATTCTCAGATTTGCAAACAAAAAGAAAGGTTTGAAACTTTGAATGAGGCATAAAGTCAGGACCAGCAAGCAGTCAAGGTAGAAAAAATATGTTTTTCTACCTTGACTGCTTGCTGGTCTTGACTTTATGCCTCATTCAAAGACCCAAATCTTTATTTTCTTATACAGAACCAGGGATGGAGTTGCATGTTCCCATGCAACTCATTCAAAGCCCCAATCCTGCCCCTTTCTCCGATTTTCAAGCCTGCCTCCTGGTTTTGTGTTGACAGGTTTTCCAGGAGGTCGTTCAGAGCTCTGGTGATGCCACCTTTTGCCATAAGATGCCTCAAGTTGCTCTTTAACCGGTTACCGACCGGCTCATGCACATTTACTGCGGCACAATGGCACCACTGCGCAAAATCCTGTACATATACTGGGTTCCCTTTAACCACTTGCTTACTGGGCACATAAACCCCCTTCGTGCCCAGGCGAAATTTCAGCTTCCGGCACTGCGTCGCTTTAACTGACAATTGCGTGGTCATGCGACGTGGCACCCAAACAAAATTGGTGTCCTTTTTTTCCCCACAAATAGAGATTTCTTTTGGTGGTATTTGATCGCCCGTGTGGTTTTTATTTTTTGCGTTATAAACAAAAAAAGAGCGACAATTTAAAAATATATATATATTTTTTACTTGTTGCTATAATAAATATCCCAATTTTTTTTTAAAAGAAATTTTTTTTTCTCAGTTAAGGCCGATACGTATTCTTCTACGTATTTTTGTAAAAAAAAAAAAAAAATCACAATAAGTTACTGCTTTGCGCAAAAGTTATAGCACCTACAAAATAGGGGACAGAATTATGATTTGTTTTTAATATTTTTTTTTTTACTAGTAATGGTGGCGATCTGCGATTTTTATTGGGACTGCGATATTGCGGCGGACACATCGGACACTTTTGACACATTTTTGGCGCCATTCACATTTATACAGCGACCAGTGCTATAAATATGCACTAATTACTGTATAAATGTGACTGGCATTGAAGGGGTTAACACTAGGGGGTGAGGAAGGGGTTAAATGTATTTCCTGGGTGTGTTCTAACTGTGTGGGGGGAGGGGGGTGACTGGGGGAGGTGACCGATGCTGTCTCCCTATGTACAAGGGAAACAGCATCTGTCTCCTTTCCCTGACAGGACGTGGAGCTCTGTGTTTACACACACAGCTCCACGTCCCTGCTCTCTCACCGACGATCGCGTGTACCTGACGGACATCATGGCCGCCGGGTACAAGCATCGAATCCTCGGTGATGCGTCGGGACTGTTTTTCCCCGCCGTGCACCGCGGGGAATTACAAGTAAATCACGTCCAAAGACGTGACCCCGGCGCCTCAGGTCCGCGCTGTTGACGTATTCTGTCAATAGAGCGGACCCGAAGTGGTTAAGGCCCTGTACACACGAGCAAATAGATTTGTTCAAATCGGTCGGACAGACCGATTTGAACAAATCTGTCTACTGGGATGTATTGGTTTGATCGTGTACACACGTTCAAACCAAAATCCCTGCCGGCAGACAGCGCGCTGACGTGTCGGTGACGTGGCGGTTAAGTTGACGCTACCACGTCACCACACCAGGAAGTAAAACACTTCCGCGCATGCGTCAAATTCATTCGACGCATGTGCGAGAAGATATGTCTGCTGGTTAGCGTACTAACAAGCAGACATGTCGGGCGGATGGATTCCCAGCCGACAGATTTTAAAGCATACTTTAAAATCTGTCGGCTGGCCAAATCCGTCTGCTCGCCCGTACACACGATCGAATCTGTCTGCTGGGACGGTCTGGCAGACCGTTTCCAGCAGATAGAGTTGATCGTGTGTACGCGGCCTAAGAGCCGCCATATGCCGCGCACGCTCCCGCGTGGTCGCGATTGTGTGCACGAGAGCCAGGCACGGGGATTTGTGTGTGTAAACACACAAATCCCGGTGTTGTCAGGGGTATAGAGGAGACTAAGTAGGAACAACGCTATGTCCCTTCCCCTAGTCAAGCTCATCCCCATACAGTTATAACACACTGAGGGAACACATTTAACCCCTTCCCTGCCAGTGACATTTACAGAGTAATCAGTGCATATTTATCAGTGCGCTGTATAAATGCCCATGGCCCCAAAAATGTGAGAAAGGTGTTTGATCTGTTCGACGCAATGTCGCAGGTCACTGCCATTACTAGTAAAAAATAAATAAATAATAAAAATGCCATAAAACTTTCCCATAGTTTGTGGACTATAACTTTTGCGCAAACCAATCGTGTTTTTCCCCAAAATATGTAGAAGAATGTATATTGGCGTAAAATGATGAAGAAACTTGTTTTTTACAAACAAATTCTGAGGATATTTATTATAGCAAAAAGTAAACAATGTTGTTTTTTTCCAAAAATCTACGCTTTTTTTGTTTATAGTGCAAAAAATAAATACTATAGAGGTGATCAATTACCACCAAAAGAAAGCTCTATTTGTGGGGGGGGGGCAAGGACGCAAATTTTGTTTGGGTACAGCATTGCATGACAGCGCAATTGTCAGTTAAAGCGACGCAATGCCAAATTGCAAAATGTGCTCTGGTCAGGAAGGGGACTGAAGTGGTTAAAGTGGAGCTGACACCAAGTGAAGCTTAGTGCTATTATTACAGTGATCAATGCTAATTATATGTACAGTCACTGTACTATTGACACTGGGCACAAAGGGGTTAACATCTAGAGCGATCAAAGGGTTAAATATATGCCTAACAAGTGTTTGTGTGTACAGTATGCTAATTTTACTGGGGATCTAGCTGAAAATGAAACCAGATCCGCTGTCACTGAGCACAGCTCTGTGCTGTTTATACTCACAGAGCTGTATTTGGGGACGATTGGAGCCAATCATCGAGTGCGGTCAATCATTGGCCAGCACCTGGTGATCGGAATGTGCTGTGACGAACCACAGCACAGCTGGGCCGGCTGGTGCACGCCATCTTCTTAGAAAGCAGTATCACGTATAATTACCTAATTTTGAGCAGCCGGCCCACGCTATAGTATTGAAGCTAAGTTGTTGAAGCTAAGGGAAGTGGTTAACGGAAGCTTGTAGCCTGTATTTTACGAATAAGAAATAAGGATTTTTGACATACCTGTAAAATCATTTTTTTTGTGTGTAGAGTACAAGACACGGGCCACTCTCCTCTCTGTCCTGGAATTTTCCTTTTATTGCTTACTAAAAGCTGTGGATGGCTGGGAGTGGGAGTTGTTATATGTGTCATGGCCTGGACTTGAATCTGGGACCTCTGCTTTTTCTGGCAATGGCTTTTTTTTATCGCTGAGCTACTTGAGATGCCGGAAATCACCCTGTCTGATCAATTGGACAACCCTGCCTTGTGTCTTGACTTCTGCTGAACCTTTAACTCTTTGCTCCTCCCATAAACTTACTTATTTAAGCCATGTCTCTGCAGTTCCTGTTTGCCATAATATTGTGCTCTCTTCAGCCAATATCTTGCTCTTGTCTTCCCTGCTGCAATCCATATTTTTGCTACAACTCATTACCAACCTTTGGCTTGTTTCTCGACTACATTTCTGCCTGATCCCAACCTGCAACCACTTGTTACCGACCCTTGGCTTGTTTATTGACTACACCTTAGATGAGCCCCCATTTTTGTCAACCATCCTGGACTTCAAGCATGTCTTCCTCTCTACATCTCCATTATATGGGGGTTGGAAGAATCAGTAGTTTACAGAAGGAAGATATAATGTTTGTGCTTTCAGTTCGGCTCACAGGAAGTGAAGGACAATGCATTTCTGGTAAAATCAACAGGTATTTTCTATACTTGCTGAAAATGTTTGTAGCATTGGTTGAGATCCTTATTCCTTACATTGTACTGTATATTAAATATCATAATTTAAAACTTACAATTACTGTATTATTTGTCAATATATATAAAAAATTAATTAAACACAAAGAAAACAAAGGAATATTTTTTATGATATCTGAACATCTGCTTATATACAATATAAACAAACAGAACCTCATCTGAAAGAACTTGAGAAAAGTGAGATTTGGTCGTAGGAATTATTTGGAAGTTGCAGAAAAAGTAAAGCTTGGTAGATTTGGACATTGAGCACCTTACATGCTATAGGCCTGAATGATGAATATAATCATACTTGTCTTTATGGGTCAGTGATCTAACTTCCAATTTGTTTTTCCAGACTCCGAATATGATTGAATATCCCTTCTTGTCTGGAAGACAGCTAGAATTACTGTGTTAGAATGACAGGCGTAACTGATTTGTTTTTATGTTACATGTCCCTCTATACTGGCTTCTCACAGTGTTGTTTCCGGTCTTTGAATACCTGTGGTATTTTTGGGACAAAATAATTAGTTTTTGGTGATGTTCTACACAAACAGTATATGCTAACTTTGAAAGATATTTATTGATTGGGATTTATGGCTGATCTTAATGACTTCCAATTTATATTAAAAATTATTTATTTGATTTATATTTTACAAATTTAGTTACAAAATAAAATGAAAACATGTTGTTGTTTTTTTTGTCTTTTTTTTTACAGATTTGTCCCCGGCAGTACCTAATTATGAACCATCCTTTTTTTTACAAAGTAGCAAGTGTATATGTATTGAATTGTATATAAATATTGGCAGTTGGGATGCATTTTCTGATCTAACAGTCTGCTTTTGCCTACAGTTGACAAATGTTTACCAGGGTTCACTGCTAACATAATTAATCTTCATTGTAACCATGGCTGCAGTATACAATGTGGCTGATTTACCAAGGAGGCAAAGCATGTTCACTTTGTAAATTTAGGTTTCATTTTCTATTACTTTAGCAAACATAAACATGCTATACTTGCTTTTTTTCCTCTCCCCCTCTATTTATTTTACTCACTGCAGTGCACTGCAATGCACTGCCATGCATGGTATGTGTTTTTGGGCGCTATGCTGCAAAAAAATGCAGCATGTCTAAATTTTTCCTCAGTGCAAATAGTATTTTCTGTGTCCTTGAGTTGAGCTTATGTTGATCAACTCAAATTAAAGGCCCGTACACACGATATGAAAATCGGACGTAAAATTTTGTTGCAAGTGAACTTAAAGTCCATCTTTTGTTTAGCTAGTACGGTTTTTGTCGTAAAAATCCTAAGAGCAAGACTACGTATGCTCAGAAACAAAAGAATACATACAAAACTATTCAACAAATTACATTACTTCTGAAGTTGGATTATGTTGTATTTTTCATACGGTGGGTAACCTCTTCACTTTCGACCTGAAACTAGCATGCAAAAAAAAAAACAGATGAACAGTCTTCAGAAATTCTGATTTTGTGTACGAGGCTTTACACTCAGGTGCAAACAAGCCCTTAATCCTTATAAACTAATAATGCCCATAGACATACAGTAAAACCTTGGATTGTGAGTATAATTCATTCTGGAAGCATGTTTGTAATCCAAAGCAATTGTATATCAAGCACATTTTCCCATAAGAAATAATGGAAACTCAAATGATTCGTTCCACAACCATTTATTCATAAGTCCTTCAGTTTATAGTCCATAATAAAATATTATAGCAATGTGATAAGTTGTGTAACCATAAAATGTCCATCCACAAATGGAAGCCTCCACAAGGGGATTAGAAGAAAAATCCAGCAGGAGCTACAGAGTATAAAAGAGAAGAAAGGCGCCTCTAAAAGTGTAGCTATATGGTTACATTTAATGAAGGTACAACATTTAGCAACTCACATGGTTGATTATTAAAATAGGCACATCTAAGTATGCAGGGATCTGGGGTAAAGTGAACCACATAGACTGTCCTCCTCACCACCAGCTCTCACCGATATCAGTCTGCAATCGTGATCGGAAAGACTACCCTGCAATAAAGCGATCTGAAAGCGAGGCTTGAACCACTTGTGGAAGTGACGACATCGGTGGTGGTGAGAAGAATGGTGTGGACAGCTTTACCCTGGATGCCTGGATACTTACTGTAGATGTGCCTGTTTAATCATAAACCATGTGAGTTTCTAAATGTTGTACCTTCATTAAATGTAACTATATTGGTTCACTTAGAGGCGCCTCTCTTCTATTTTATACTCAGTTGTGACATGAAGCTACTTGTATATCAAGACATCGCTTGTATATCAATTCAAAATGTATTAAAAAAAATTAGCTTTTCTTTGAAAGCACTCTCAAAGTTACTCTCAAACCAAGATTTTACTGTATATTTGATTATCTTCCATGGTATGTTTTAGCATGTAAATACCCTCTTCATGGTATTGACATGTTAAATGGTATGCTATGGTAAAGGTCAACACTTCGTATTGGCCTTGATCCTAAAGCTTGCTTAACACTAGTAGAATTTCATTCAACATTTTTCATTTTAAGAGCATATGATGTCCTCCCAGGATTGTGGCCCACAGGCTGCACTCCAGCATGATCTGTCAACTGCCAAATCCACCGGACATGGCCGATGACAGATCACTGTACCAGGCATTTGCTGGTACCCTGTGATGGCAGTGGCCAATCACAGCAGATCACATGATAGTTTACACAATGAAAGACTTTGATTTATGCCTTTCATTGTATACTTTTGTGATGAGCTCTATGATTGGTCACGATCATCACATGGTACAGACAGGGCCAATCACAGCCCATCTGTAATAGTTTTCATTCAGCAAAATGGTTGCTTATACCTGTAAAATTCAGTTATAAGCAATCATAGTGTGTAAAAAAATCCTGATCACCCCCCCCAGGCCGCGTACACACGATGGAATTTGTCCACTGAAACTGGTCCGACGGACCGTTTCAGCAGACAAATCCGATTATGTGTATGGGCTAGCGGACATGTCTGACCGGCGGACAAATTTTAAAGCATGCTTTAAAATATGTCCGCCGGCGACATGTCCGTTGGATATGTCTGCTGGTTAGTACACTAACCAGCGGACATATCTGCCCGCACAAGCGTCGAATGGATGTGACGCATGCGTGGAAGTTTTTTACTTCCTGGTGCGGCGTCAATGTCACCGCCACGTCACCGCGATCCGATGGTGTGTACACACCGTCGGATGAAAATCCAGGAGACATGTCCGCTGGAAATGGTCCGTCGGACAGTTTCAGCTGACATGTCCCTCCGTGTGTACGCGGCCCCAGACTAGTACAATGTTAGTGTGGTAACACTGTATTGCTCTGGTCATTGTACATAAAAAAATAATAATAATTGTGGTCTCTATAACTTTCCTGCAGACTAAATAGTATACACAGGTTTGGGTTATTTTTACCAAAGTTTATGATGAAGAAAATAATGAAATTAGCAAAAAAATAAAACAAAAACAGTGCTGATTATATACCACCAAAGAAAAACTCTATTTGTGTAAAAAAAAATGATAAAAATGTCATATGGGTACTGTGCTGCATAACCCCACAATTTTTATTTATTTTTTTAAAACAATTTTATTGAGTAAATAAGGAAAAAGTTATACACGGGTTGCATGACGAGAATGTACAACAATTGGAGCAGAAATGAACATCCGTGACGCATAGCCAACAAGCAACAATGAAGAACATGAGCAAAAATTGAATATGAGAAATACAGTAATCGACAGATATCAAACAGTACTATTGTATGTAGCTCTAAGTATAAGGCGGCGTACACACGAGGGGATATGTCCGCTGAAAACGGTCCGATGGACCGTTTCAGCAGACATCTCCGCTCGTGTGTATGGGCTAGCGGACAGATTTGTCCACCCGACAGATTTCAAAGCAAGCTTTGAAATCTATCCGATGGGGATCTGTCCGCCCGACATGTCTGCTGGTTAGTACACTTACCAGCAGACATGTCGTCCCCCACCGCCGCCGCGCCGCTGCCGAATGGATTCGGCGCATGCGCGGAAGTGTTTTAATTCCTGGTGCGGTGACGTGGCGGTGACGCGGCGGCGTCAACGTCACCGCCACGTCACCGCGCCGTCCGGCGGCGGGGAATTTGATCCGATGGTGTGTACACGCCATCGGATCAAACTCCCGATTGGACATATCCGATGGAAATGGTCCGCGGACCGTTTTAATCGGATATGTCCGAACGTGTGTACGCCGCCTCAGACATCATATTCAACGTCAAAAGAAGGGACTGGGGGAGAACAGCGGGTAAATGGGTAAGTCTTGGCTCTCTCCCAGCCATGCCTGCTGTAGCGTTGAGAGAGGACTTCATCATTGCAGATTGGAGCTCAAAGAGGGCCCCCCTCGTACCGCCCACCCCTATCGGGAACTCTCTGTGGACAGAGGAGGGGGGCGGGGCTCATATGTGGATCCTCTGCAAAGGTGGAACAATTAGGGGTTGGAGATAACCCGGGTGGTGCCGAATCGAGATGCACACTCATCTTTTACCGTATCTGGTAGGGCGTCTGTTTGCAATGTCCTATGGGTTTCTCCTTGGACAGAAAGACAGTCAAGAGCAACGGCACGTTTCAGGGGTGGGAGAGGATACGGGGGTCAAGAAGATGAGAGGGAGTAGAGATGGAGGTGTGGTCGGTCGGGGCCACTGTAACCCCACAATTTTTATTCAAGGTGTGACAGCGCTGAAAGCTGAAAATTGGCCTGGGCAGGAAGTATTTTCAAATGATATTTGTCCAGTTGTCAAACGCACAAAAGATTTTCATACGAATTTTAGCTCAAATATTTGTAAAACCTTTGTTTAAAAATAAGGATAAAGTAATAGTGAGGTGACCAAGGGTGCACAGCTTATGGCATTAGGGTAAGTTCCAATATGTATGCATGTATATATACTGACAGTGTCAGCAAGGCAATGGACAGTGTCAGTACTTTATTATTTTATTTTTTCTCTTTTTACAATTTTCTCTTTTCTCTTTTTTGTACTTAAAAGTGGGGTATGCCTGTATTTTTTTTTCACAATTTAGGAGCACCATTAGGGGGCTATGGTAAATAGCAGGGGACTAAACGGGGGGAATCTGTGCCACATAGGGTGATTAGGGTGTGCCCAGGCCAGGGTTGCCAACTTTCAGTAAATTTACAAACAGTTTGTAAAAGCCATAATTGTTGCATCTGTCCATAAATGTCAGTTACAGACATACAGCCTACATGTCCGTAATGGACAGATGCAAAAAGTACAGATTTTACAAAATCGTAAATTTACTGAAAGTTGGCAACCCTGGCCCAGGCACACCCTGTGCACATGCCTATAGATGCACAGCAAGATGTCAGTTAGTTAGATGAAGCTGCTGTTTACATATTAGGCTTCATTTCCATGGACGTTTTTACAGACACTTTTTTTAGCCTTTTTTACAGCTTAAAAACGGCTGTCCATGTTTTTGTTTTTGAGCTGGAGCTCAAAAAAACAGCAGTAGCGGTTTTTAGCGTTTTTTTAACGTCTGGCATTTTTACAGCTCTAACGCTGGAGCTTCAGAACGCACTGGTCCTGGGTTTTTTTTTGCAGCTTAAAAACGGCTCAGCCATCTACAGCTCAAAAACGTCATGGCGGGCATGAGGCCATAGACTAACACGGAGAGTCGTTTTTAAGCTGCAAAAAACGCTCAGAAAAGTGGCTGTAAAAACGTCCATGGAAATAAAGCCTAAAAGTCATTAGTTTCAGGGTTTCTGTAGTACTGTAGAATAACTAATGCAGGCAGACACCCGTACTTGCTTTATATAATGTGTGTTGTTTATGTAACTGCACTGGAATGATATGATGTTTTGTTGTTAAAGGGGTTGTTTTCTTTGTCTGAATTTCTCACTTCCTGTTCCTCCTCAGTAAGCTGTTCTGGCTGACTAACTCCCAGCCAGAACAGCTCGGATGATGGGGGCAAGCTTACGGAGGAGGAACAGGAAGTGAGAAGTTCAGGCAAAGAAAAAAACATTTAGAAGGGAAATGGAAGGAAAAGGTAAGTGAACCAACAATGCACTAGCTTAAAGGAACCTATTTAGAAAATAAAAACTAACCTTTACAACCCCTTTAACAAAAAAGCATGCAACAGGAGAATGACTTTGGAACATACTAAAAGCATTTTAGAATGACACGAGATTCAGTGAAAGTAGTGATAAAGCACTACTAAAAATATCTTGGGTTTATTAGCAGACAAGGTTTATGTTCTGTAATCATGAAAGGTGAATCAATGTTCTTCATTCTCAGGAAATTGAGTACTTTAAATTAATCTGCCCATATTTTAAATTAAATAGCAGTTCCAGGGGTAGGAATTCATTTGTGACTCCAAAAAAATTATGTCTACCAAGAACTGACCTCATACTCTTAAATGTGTCTCATACACCCTCTACATAGCTTTTATTTATTGCTGACAATGATTAGTTGCATAAGTGGTGAAGAAGAGATAGTAATATGTTTAACTATTCATTTAATTTATTTTATGTTCATTTTCAGAACTGTAAGATGTTAATTTGGACTTGTAAATCTATATTAGAACTGTTTAGTGCTGGCAAAAACAGCAGCCTTTCAGTAACTAAATTGTTGGACGGTACCCAGTGGACTAAGACTGTTAATTATGACCACCTTCTAAGGACTCATATGCTAAGAAGCTGTTCTAATGCACATGATCTGATAGTATATTTAATGTGTATTGATTTTAAATAAACTAAATGTTAAAACCATATATTAAATGCTTCTACGTTTTTTGTTTGAAGCCACAAAGAACAATTTATGGACCAAAATTTCCTTGATTGGAATGGAAAATTGTATTGGGCTGACTTTCAAGAGACACATGTTGGATATCTCATGAAAAATGCATTACATTATCTATCAAATGAAGGAGTAGTTTCACTTTATGGAGAGTTTAAAAAAAAAAAAAACAATTATGCTATATTCTACTGTTCTTAAAAATAATTCCAAATAAATCAAATATAGTAATATTATCGATTTTCAAAAAAAGGGGAACTGTTTTAAAAAGAATTAGAGAAACCATGTCACGTACCTGGTGAAAGCCTGACACGATGAGGAAGGCCTCTCTTTCATCTCTGACTTGGGCCCCCTGATAGAGCAGGCAAGTAGCTCAGGAATACAGAGTGGCATGAGTGCGTATTGATCTTGCTAGCAGCAGGGGTAGACAGACTCTTTGGATCAAGCAGGGGAAGACCATCTGTAGACAGCAGTGGAGCAGGAGTGCCAGATGAACACCAGTAAGCAGAAGACAGGAGAAGGCTGGCACTGGAGATAGTGGACAGGCACAAGCTGGTAGCAGACAGGCGGTTAGCAGGTGTCAGTGGAATATAGGCAGAGGCTCACAGCAGGCAGACCTGCAGTGATGGGAACAGAAGCAGAGTAGACAAACCAAGTCATACACAGGCAGATGGATCAGGTACAAATGCATAGGCAGGAGCAATGTCAGGATGCAGGCCAAGTCGGTAACAGATTGGTGGGGCAGCAAGGGGAACAGGCAGAAGATTGGTCAGAGGCAAGCCGGGGTCTGCTGCAGGTAGAGTTCAGGAGTATTCAGGACAAGCGGGGTCAGTAACAGTAGTCAGATACAGAGTAACAGGTTGTAGGTTTGCACAGGAACACTGTAGACAAAACATCACTGAAGGATACCACCGGCTTAATTTAAATAGCTCACTTGGTACCAGGCATGAACTGGCCATTGGGACTACAGGGAGTTTCCCGGTGGGCCGATGTCTCAGCGGGCCGGTGTCGGTGACATCCTGTCAAAGTATTGGCTGCGCAGCCCATTAATTTGAGCACCGATGTACTGCCTATAAGAGAAATAAAGTAGAACGGCTAATGGCCAGTGAATGGAGGGGGGCTTGGGTGGACATCAAGGTTGGCTGGCCGGGGGGGGCAGGTTTTTCCAACTAGCCGATATAGGATAGACCTGTCATCCGCACTGCCCATCCATCACCTCACTTCATAGTGTGCACCCCAGGTCAGCCTTATCGCCGCTGCATTGCTGAATGGCAGCCAATGGCTGTGCAGCAATGCCGGTTTCTGAAATACCTGCCAATGAGACTGTAGCAATGTTTCGGCATGTCGTTAGCCCTTAAATCTGGATGAAGTCCAGGACCAAATGTTTGTTTCAGTCCAGCCCTGCTTGGTACCAATGCAAGCAACAGATGTGTATGCGTGAGTAACAGTTGACATGCACAATTTCTATTGGCATGAACAGAACACAAATTAGCCTGTGCCTATGGACAGGACACTGTCTAGAAGAGACATCCTGTAATGTCCTTCCAGACAAACCATTTAGTGAACAGGGTGCTAAAATCAACTGCTTGAGATAAGCAAGAGAAAAGGGAATGTTATCTTAACTTACCTCATTCAGGAGAACATAATACACTGTTCATGGACAATGGAAATATTTTCTTTAACAGGAAACCCAACCTTTGGAGAAAACAAAAGGATACATTTTACTTTTTGTGATCAAGACACCCCCCCCCCCCCCACACACACACAGCAAACAGGAACAGAGCTCAGGTTTTAATTTACAGGCTATGTGTTGGAGATCCCTCCCATCACCTTTTTTCTCTTGGTGTCAGAAAAACTCGCCAGAAGGAACAGCAGATAGCTGAGGAATGGAACAGCAGACAGAAACTACACTTACTGCTCTGTATTGAGACAAGTATACACTATAGAGGAATGTGTTTTCATGTCTGGGTTTACAACCACTTCAAAGTGGATGTAAACCCCCCCCCCCCCCAAATTTTTTTTATGCCACAATGTAGAGTATAAGATTTCCTATCATCTGTGCCCAGTCTTGCTACACAGAGTTAATCCAGCGCTGAGTAATCCTCTTTTAATGTTCAGTGAAAATTAACAGAATTCCAGATAAAAACTTGCCAAATTATAAAGTCCATTTCTCTGTTCTTGCTTTGAGTGACAGGTTATTTACATATCTAGCTTGGACATGTTTATCATATGTTATGTTATGTTTATCATAACATGAGATGATACAAAGTTCATTGTATATTACCAGAATGTGTTATGTGGGGGAGGGGTGGATTTCTCACTTTGTATACTGTGAATCACCTCATGTTATGATTAACATAACATATAATAAACATGTCCAAGCTAGATATGTAAATAACCTGTCACTCAAAGCAAGAAGACAGAAACTGACTTTTTATTTAGGCAGGTTTTTATTCTGGAATTCTGTTAATTTTCACTGAACATTAAAAGAGGATTTCTCAGATCCTAAACCTTTCTGGCTATTTCTGCAGCCGACACCTAATAGTAATTGGTGAATTGTCTAAACAAGGCAGAAATGTATCTCCCGTCTGTGACAACACCCACAGATTTACCTGACTTCCTGTCACAATGGCTAGAGAGCGCTTCCAAAAAGATTGGATTTGTGGGCATGTCCACCAAATGTGTAGTAGTGAGCCTTTAGCGTTGTTGCATTGCCAACATTTGGGCGAGACCGTGGGGTAAATCTTATGTAATTGCGAGGGAGTCCTGTACCACCTTGAGAGAATTTTAAATCCATTTTCCTGAGTTGAGACATATATTTTCCCATTCCTCCTCTGACAAGTCTAGGGAATGTTTTTATTCCCATTACTGCTTACTTTATTGGATTTGGGGTTGTGAGTGGAGAACAGCATGGAATATGTGGCAGAAATCAAATGTCTTTGTGGCTCCTGTTTGCTGCAGATCATTTCAGATGGTGTTTTCAGTTAAGACCAAAGAGGCATTCATTTAGGATTGGTTAGGAAGTGGCGGATTTGGACGTAGGTCCAAAATGGAAATGTTTGTGTTGTCGTGCACAAGGATAGTGAATTGAGGGTTATGAACTGCTCTTCATCAAATAAATGTTCCGCATGAATGTCGGTATGTAGCCAAATGTCAATTAGATATTAGAAAAACTACCAATGAATCCAGTCATTTATGAGTTTATTATTAGGTGTGCTGCAGGAATATTTGCTGATATGGATCATGCTGACAGAAAGAGAGCAAAAAGATTACATCAGTCGATCCTGACTCTTCACTGTCCAGTCACAGGCTATAGGCAGGGAGAGAACCAGGCTGTGTTGGTTAACTATTAAAGAGAAAACAACTGACAAGAGTTTTGGGACTTTAATGCCCCATACACACGATCGGAATTTCCGATCTTATGTAGCCCCATCTGAGTTTTTTCATTGGAAATTACAATGAATTCCATTGGAGTTTAGATTTAGTTTTCCGATGGAATTCCGATGTGATTTGGCCTGACAAAAGCCAGATCGTGTGTACGCGGCATACAGTAAGAGTGTGAATTAATACAATACGCATTAAATTAAATATTTTTTTATTTTATGTCAATTAAAATTATTTTACATAAAACTCAAAGTCATAAATAGACTTGTTTGTTCAACAGACATAGTTTAAAAGTTTCATATTACAATAGATGCATCAATCTCGACATGTTTCGCCAAACAATGTTCGGCTTCTTCAGGAGTTTATGCCTCAATAATAACTGAATGTTACGTTAGCTATAAAGAAAAAATAAGTAAATACGTATACAGTTGTCCAACAATTTCAATTTCAACAATTCTATCAGAAAATCACCATAAACATTTTAGGATCATATACAATTATTGATGTGTTCACTTCTGTTACATAATTGATACAATACTGGCTGTTTTATAATTATTGTCTTTAAATTGCATAACTGTTAAATCTCACATAAAATCTATACACACTTGTATTCGTAACTAGAGCCCATACAGCGACGGCCTAGGCGGCTGGGTAGACGACCACAGGGAGGAAAAATAGCCCAGGCTAAAATTAAAAAAACATATTTGTATTACAAATTTGGATATATTGTACAAATATATTTATCAATATCTTGCTAATAAAAATTGATGACTTTACTTACAAAGGGCCTAGATTCCAACAAATCAATTGGGAGCAATATACGGACACAGTTTTTTAACCGCTTGCGGAACGCCGCATGTACATTTACGTTGGCAGAATGGCACGTACAGGCACATTGGCTTACCTGTACGTGCCTGCGGGTCGTGGGTCCGATCGGGACCCCCCCGGTACATGCGACGGTCCTGATGGCTCTGGTAACGATCCGGGATGAGGGGACGGCTATTCGTTTTTGTCCGCCCCCTCACGATCGCTCCCAGCCAATGCGCGTGCCCCCCCCCCCGCTCTGCACTTCCTCCTCCTGTGTAAACACAGGAAGGAGGAAGTGATGTGATCTCTCCCTCAGCGTTTTTTTTAAACCACCGCTGAGGAGAGATCACATCACACAGTAAGTGTACACAACACTACACTGACACCAGGACATGTAGGCACATTAACCTCTTGCGTTCTACCCCCCCCACCCCCTCCCCCCTGTCACAGTGTCACTGAATGCAGTGATTATATGTATGATCACTGCAGTTAGTGTCAGTGTGACAGGCAGTCAGTGTTAGGGTTAGGGTAGCCCCCGTACCCCCCCATATAAAGTTTTAACCCCTTGATCACCGCCCTAGTTAACCCTTTCACTCCCTATTGCCAGCGTCACTAAGCGATCATTTTTCTGATCGCAGTATTAGTGTCGCTGTTACCGCTAGGTAGCTATATTTTTTTTATTGCGATTTTTTTTTACTAAAGACGTGTGGCTAAATACATTTTGGCCTAAATGTTTGACTAAAATTTCGTTTATTTGATTTTTCTTATAACAAAAAGTAAAAAATATTGATTTTTTTTTCAAAAATGTCGCTCTATTTTTGTATATAGCGGAAAAAAAAAACGCAGAGGCGATCAAATACCACCAAAAGAAAGCTCTATTTGTGGGAAGAAAAGGACGCAAATTTTGTTTGGGAGCCACGTCGCACGACCGCGCAATTGTCAGTTAAAGCGACGCAGTGCCGAATCGCAAAAAGGGGCCTGGTCATTTACCTGCATTTTGGTCCGGGTCTTAAGTGGTTAATGAGATGTCCAAAAAGAGATTAAAGTGGATGTCCGCTGGAAAAAAAAAATATTAAAAGCCAGCAGCTACAAATACTGCAGCTTCTGACTTTTAATATTAGGACACTTACCTGTCCTGGAGTCCAGCGCCGTCCGCAATCGCTCGTCACTCTGCTGTCCCCCGCCATTCTCGGTGAGGGAACCAGGAAGTCAAGCGCTCCTGATTCACTGCCCAGTTCCCTCCAGCGCATGCACGAGTCGTGCTACGCCTGCCAATTGGCTCCCGCTGTGTACTGGGAGACGAGTGTTCCCTTCCCAGAACACAACGGGGGGGGGGAGGTTGACGTCATGCCCGCAGTCTGCCTGAGACTGTGTGGCCGGAAGTGGGTGCAAATACCTGTTTAGACAGGTATCTGCACCCCCCTCCCCCTGAAAGGTGTCAAATGTGACACTGGAGGGGGGGAAGGTTCCGATCAGCGGGAGTTCCACTTTAGGGTGGAGCTCCGCTTTAAAGAGAAAAGTCAGGTCACCAACCTAACTATGTTTGCTGCCTGACAGGGCTGTGTGTATCAATTCCTTTGGTTGGTTGGGCGATCAGTTGAAGATAACAGGTGGTTCCAACCTCAGAACTTCAATTAAATTCTTCTAAAAGCTACTTTCCAAGCTACATTTTTTGTTTTTTTTTCTATAGAAAGGGAAACAAGTATTTAACTCTGTGTGTACTTTCACCTGCTTGTCAAGTCCTCTTTTTAGAAAAAAAATTAAGATTCTTCAAATGTCCATGAAAATTAGAGGCATGAACTAAAAAAAAAAAACAGAAACACAAAAGTACAGTTCAAAGTTACTAGACAGTTAAATAGAAAAGTTAGGAAAGGGTCAGTGATGATCAAAACTGGTTTATAGCTGCATGAACTGGAATAATGACTACAGAACAGAAGTGATCATGCCACCAAGCAAAATTGGTGCTGACAGGAGGACTCCAGTACCAAAGATAGCTAAGTAAAACAACACAAGAAAATATTGATTAGCTCCAAATCTGCCTGTCATGTGCTGTGTGTGCCTTGTGTATACAGCATAGCGTTTCTTAGATTTTCTGTTAGTGTTTTATGTTTTAAGGCCTTTGTGGCTAGATGTTTTTGAAAGACTAATGCCGCGTACACAAGACCGGTTTTCATGATGAGAAAAATGGAATTTTTTAAATTGGTCATTAAAAACGACTGTGTGTAGGTTCCAGAGCATTTTTCTCAACGTGAAAAATGGGCATTAAAAGTTTAGAACATGCTCTATTTATTCTCTTCGTTTTTCATGTCGCCGTTTTTCAAAACATGAAAAATGGTCGTGTGTAGGCTTTAACGACGTGGGAAAAAACGCCCATGCTCAGAAGCAGGTTATGATAAGGGAAATTTGCATAATCAGCCCAAAGGGTGTCGAATGGAACTTCCCCCTTATAGTGCCGTCGTACATGTTGTACGTCACCACGCTTTGCTCAAGCATTTGTTTTCACGATCGTGTGTATGCAAGGCAGGCTTGACAAGAATTACGTCGAGAAAAATTTTGTTTTTTCCATGACATTAACGGTCGTGTGTATGCGACATAAGTTCCGTTAGCCATAGGCAGTGCTGATAATGGTGAAAACCAATATATTGTAAGAATTGTGTTAAAAAAAGTAGCTAAATTTGCCCATGCAGGGCAAATTATATTGTCTTCGGATAACCTAACCAGAGCAGAGCAAACTTTTCAACCCATGCCCCCTTTCCTAATCTCCCCGCCGCAAGAATAAATCTTAAGTAAATCAGGCGCTGGATGGTGTCCAAGTGCTCTGTCATATGGGAAAGGTTGCATGCTTCATCATTTCCTGGAAGTGCTGTTTCTTTTATGCCTTGTCCACATTGACAGTGGAGTTTACTACCCCACCACCTCCTCTTGTATATATTTTGCATTTGTTTTCTGATCCCAATGGGGATTTTACATTGCAATACCACACCACAACTGTGGCAGTCCCATTAACTAAAATGAGCATGTATGGCCAGTGGCGGCATCTGCCAAATGTGACTTGCCGAGTTAAATTTATCATATAGTATCGTGAAACATTGTGGCCATTGCAATGTCTATGGACCTGAGCAAGGAAGCAGCAAGGGAACACAGAGAGTATGTTTAGTGTGTGTGGGGGGTGGCTATCATGTGGCACTTCCACTTTGACCTGAATAGGCAAAGTGAAAAGTATTTTTAGGAAAAGAAATGTAACTATCATATCTAATATGAGAGAGTGCAATGAGGTTGTGCTTAAGGATAATGTACACCTTATAGTGGCAATTTTTAAGTATGATTTCAAAATGTGTGTATACAGTATATATATGTGTATATATATATATATATATATATTCAGTATCTCACAAAACTGAGTACACCCCCATTTTTGTAAATATTTTATTTTATCTTTTCATGTGACAACACTGAAGAAATTACACTTTGCTACAATGTAAAGTTGTGAGTGTGCAAATTTGCTGTCCCCTTAAAAAAACTCAACACGCAGCCATTAATGTCTAAACCGCTGGCAACAAAAGTGAGTACACAAGTTGCCCAAGTAGCCATTTTCCCTCCCCGGTATCATGTGGCTCATTAGTGTTGCAAGGTCGCAGGTGTGAATGGGGAGAAGGTGTGTTAAATTTGGTGTTATCGCTCTCACTCATACTGGTCACTGGAAGTTCAACATGAAACTTCATGGCAAAAAACTCTCTAAGGATCTAAAAAAATTATTATTGCTCTACATAAAGATGGACTAGGCTATACGAATATTGCCAAGACCCTGGAACTGAGCTTCAGCATGGTGGCCAAGACTATACAGTGGTTTAACAGGACAGGTTCCACTCAGAACAGGCATCACCATGGTCGACCAAAGAAGTTGAGTGCACATGCTCAGCGGCATATCCGGAGGTTGACTTAATAGACGTATGACGTATAATAGATGAATGAGTGCTGCAAGCATTGCTTCGGAGGTTGAAGGGGTGGGCGGTGATCCTGTCAGTGCTCAGACTGTATGCCGCACACTGCATCGAATTGGTCTGCATGGCTGTCATCCCAGAAGGAAGCCTCTTCTAAAGATGATACACAAAAAAGCCCGCAAACAGTTTGCTGAAGACAAGCAGACAAAGGACATGGATTACTGGAACCATGTCCTAGGGTCTTATGAGACCAAGATAAACATATTTGGTTCAGATGGTATCAATCGTGTTTGGCGGCAACCAGATGAGGAGTACAAAGACAAATGTGTCTTGCCTACAGTCAAGCATGGTTAAAGGAGTGGCATGGTTTGGAGCTGCATGAGGGAAACTACAGTTCATGGAGGGGATCATCAATGCCAACATGTACTGTGACATACTAGAGTATGATCCCTTCTCTTTAGAGACTGGGCTGCAGGGCAGTATTCCAACATGATAACGACCCCAAACACACCTCCAATACCACCCCTGCCTTGCTAAAGAAGCTGAGGGTAAAGGTGATGGGCTGGCCAAGCATGTCTCCAGACCTAAACCATATTGAACATCTGTGGGGCATCCTCAAACAGAAGGTGGAGAACCACAATCCAAATGGACTACGGGAGAGTCAGGACGCTCTCTACGTTGCAGATAGAGAAAGGAGCTATGTGTTAGTGGGCGTCCTGACTCTCCTGTAGTCCAAGGGAGGGGGCGAGCATGACACTCCACACCAGGGAGAAAGCCTCACATTACTGTGTGGAGTTACAGACAGAAGAACAGGAAGTGAGGATTTCTCAGAAGAAATAAGGACATTGAAAAGCAAAAAAGCGCCCAAAGGTGTCGTAGGTCTGTTACAATCCTATGGTGTATATTAAAAAAAAATGTTTTTGCGGTGTGCCGCCAAAGTGTTCAGGTTTGACATGAAGAAAAAGTGGCAACCCTATCAGTAAAAAAGGACTGCACTAAGGTAAAGGAAGCTATTTAAGAAAAAAAATTGTACCTTTCCAACCCCTTTAAGCTGGGAAGAGGCTGAGGAATGGAGAAAGACAAGCCTGGTTCTCAGACATGTTTATGTACGATCTGTATACCCAGAGATGACAAACCTGTGATGAACCATTTGTGTAATGAAAATTGATCAAAGCATTAGAAGATATACCTCCGGCATTTTGATTAAAATTGATAATATACTACTTTGCCAGCATTATAGAATGTTGCCTTACGTTTCTAACAATTTGGAATGATCAATCCCACCTGCGTGTATTGTTGCTTTTTTACCATTTGAATGAAACGTAGTATAAATTGCATATTACAGTATAGGATAGTAGGACACTATAGCAAATACATGTAATTCAATAATGCATACATTTTTTTTTTTACAATACAAACTGTATCCAGCCTAATCCTTGTTAATCATTTCCAAGATAAATTCAGGAAAGCCATTTTTTCCCTTTCCCCTGCCTTTACTGTTGATTTACAACCTTTGCTATCCTTAGAGATTACAAAGCTTAAATAAATTAGATTTCAGAACTCTAGCCATTTGCTTCACCTTGACATGCTATCCCAGTCAAGTCATGATAAAGCACCATTGCAGCTCTGGAAAAAGAAATACTGAACAAATAGATCTTTTTTTTTTTTTTCACAGCAGACCTGTCTTTGAAGCAATCAGAAAAAAATATGACCGTGGATGTTGAGGTCGTAATATCTGCCCTTCAGTTAATTTTTTTTTGGATCTTTTGTATTTGAATTTGTTAATTGATGACTGTCGCCCGCATATACCACTGCATATACACACGGCCTCTCTTTGTGTAGAATCCTGCCTATGATCCTGTCAGCCTATAGAATTTCCTCCCTCAGAACACTGCATGCCTGATAGGATCACACTGCGGTAATCATCAGCTCAGAGAAGAATTTTCACTTGAATACAACCTCTGTCACATAACCGTATTCTGTGACCTTGTCTTAAAGAGAAATAAAGGTGGCAAAAGCTCAATTTTAATCCAACTATATTTGCTTACGCATGCAATTTGATGTTATATGCTAGCTGGTGTATTTATAATGCAGATCTAGGTATGTGATAAAAGCTCAGGGCTCTGTCACACATGTATTTTTTTTTTTCAACAGAATCATGTTTTTTAGCTGCTGCAGCAACATTTAAATAAAGACACCTTTTTTTCAAAGCGGCAAGTGAGATTAGTTGGCTGTCACTAAGGGAAAGACAGCTGATAAGCTGACAAGGTAAACAGCTGCACTTCATAGTGACAGCACATTTTGTATACAGGATGGGCCAGATTCAGGTAGATGGGCGAATCATTATTTTGGAGTAACGTTTCTCATTTACGTTACTCCGCCAAAACTTTAGGAGCAAGTACTGTTATTCACAAAGCACTTGCTCCTAAAGTTGCGGCGGCGTAGCAAAAATGAGCCGGCGGAATTCAAATTGGGCGGGTAGGGGGCGTGTATTATTTAAACTAGGCGTAATCCCGCGGCGAACGTACTGCGCATGCGTCGACTGTCAGTGCGCATGCTCCAAATTCTGTCAGTGAACGTCAATGACGTCAATCCCCATTCACGAACGTTTTACACAAACGACGCAAACATTTTTAAATTTGACGCCATGACGACGGCCATACTTAACATAGGATACTCCACCTAGGGGGCATGTTTTTCTTTACGCCACGTATCGCTTACGGAAACGTCGGAAAGTCACTGCGTCGGGCCCGAGTACGATCGTGAATTGCCGATTCTCGCTGATTAACATATTCTCGGCGTTAATCAGCGGGAACGCCCCGAGCGCCATTTTTAAAATTGCAGTTCCGATACGACGGCGAAATACAATTACGCCGCTCGTATAGTAACTCCAACCCGGCGTTTCTTGTTTTCTGCTTACAGAAAACAGAAACGCCAGCTCAAAGTGAGAGTTATGCTGGCGTATCACTGATACTCCAGCCTAACTCTACCTGAATCTGGCCCTATATGTACAGGAGGCTGAGCCGGTAGCTTCTGCTCCTTCTTCTCCACATATTCTGCCCCTGTGAGGCCGCGTACACACGATCAGTCCAACCCCATGAGAATGGTCCGACGGACCGTTTTTATCGGTTCACAGACTGATGGTCTGATGTGCACAACGATGTGCTGAAAAAAATGAATTTCAATGCTTCCAAGCATGCATCGACTTGATTGTGAGCATGCGCGGGTTTTTGGACTGATGCTTTTGCGTACTAACTATTGGTTTGGACCGATGGTCAGGCGTCCATCGGTCCGATTTTAAGGCAAGTTTTAAAACTTTGGTCCAATGGAAGACGGACCGATGGGCTGTACACACGGTCGGTTTGGACCAATGAAACTGGACTTAAGTCCAGTTTCATCGGTTTGGACGGATCGTGTGTACGCGGCCTGAATGGCTCTAAACCGGTGGTCTCAAACTGGTGGTCCTCCAGCTGTTGTCAAACTACAAGTTCCATCATGCCTCTGCCTTGTGGGAGTCATGCTTGTAACTTTCAGCCTTGCAATGCCTCATGGGACTTGTAGTTTTGCAACAGCTGGTGGGCCACCAGTTTGAGACCCCTGCTCTAAAGGTATCCACATCTCTAGATTAATTCAGGCTTAGTTCACAAAGCTAACGCAACAGGATTTTTTTTTATGTCACAATGTACAGTAAACGATTTCCTATCATCTGTGCCCAGTCTTGCGACACAGAGTTATTCCAGCTCTGAGCAATCCTCTTTTATTGTTCAGTGAAATAAAACTGACTTACAGAGAAAAATCTTAGTCTGTTCCGCCCCCTTGCTGTGAACGACAGGTTATTTACATATCTCATGCACTAGCCTGGAGACAGGCATTATTTTTTAATTCCCACTCCTATTCTGGAGTCATGTGGTTACTTTTCTGGATTTTGACTGGATGTTAGTGATCATAGCAGAATTCAGTGTAAGGAATACATAGGAAAAAATGCATGTTGACAAGGAGAGTGGTGAGGAGGGCGGGGAGTCTACTGACATCACGACTCCACCCACAGGACTCCAGACAACAGATCCACCCACAGAATCTGCAGTTTTTCAGTTCTTATAACAGACAGAGGGGAGACATTTGACAGGTAAGGATACATACAGGAGGCATCTATATCCTTATAGATCAGCACTATGGCAGTCATTTACAAAGGATGAGAGTGGGTTTACATCCACTTTAATTGAAAAAAAAAAACAATGACGGTTACTTTCAGCTAAGTCTAATGAGATTTGAAAATGACAGTCACGTGGCTAAAATAAAGATGCCAATCTCTATGTTAAACTCTAGGATTATTGTTAAAAAACATTCCCCTTGCAGTGGTGCTCCCTATTAATCGCTTGTTAAAGTGGAACTTAACCCATAATAATGTGATTAAAAAGATTGTGATCTTTAGCAAGGAACATATTCTACATTACCAAAAGTATTGGGACACCTGCCTTTACACGTACATGAGCTTTATTGGCATCCCAGTCTTCAATTCTTTTAGGAAGGTTGTCCACAACGTTTAGGAGTGTGTGACTCGCTCATCCATGTCTTTATGGACCCTGATTTGTGCATTGGTGCACAGTCATGTTGGAACAGGAAGGGGCCATCCCCAGACTGCTCCCACAAAGTTGGGAGCATGAAATTGTCCAAAATATCTTGGTATGCTGATGCCTTAAGAGTGGAACTAAGGGGCCAAGCCCAACCCCTGAAAAACAACCACACACCATAATTCCTCCTCCACTAAATGATTTGTACGAGTGCACAAAGCAAGGTCCATAAAGACATAGATGAATGAGTTTGGGGTGGAGGAACTTGACTGCCCGGCAAAGATTCCTGATCTCAACCCGATAGAACATCTTTGGGGTGAATTACAGCAGGCCTTCTCGTCCACATCAATGCCGCACCTCACAAATATGCTTTTGGAAGAATGGTCAAACATTCTCATAGACACACTCCAAAACCTTGCGGACAGCCTTCCCAGAAGAGTTGAAGCTGTTATAGCTGCAAAGGGTGGAACAACTCAATGATTATACTAGGGACTAAGGGCCAGATCCACAGAGCCAGTACGCCAGTGTATCTACTGAATAGAAATGTACGTAATTTACGCTAGTAAAAATAAAAACGACGTTTCGACGTAATTTCGCGCAATGCACGACGGGAAATTTCTGAACGGAGCATGCGCAGTTCGATCGCCGCAGGGACGCGCTTCATTTAAATGATTCACGCCCCCTACTTGCCGATTTGAATTCCGCCGCCGGAAATACACTACGCCGCCGTAACTTACGGCGCAAAATCTTTCAGGATTCGACTTAAGGTAAGATACGGCGGCGTAGTGTATCTCTGATACACTGCGCCGGGGCAATTGTATGTGGATCTGGCCCTAAGACTGGAATGCCATTAAAGTTAATTTGTGCATAAAGGCAAGCGTCCCAATGCTTTTGGTATAGTGTACATTCCACATTAATAATTATGTTACCAAAATGAGTATGTACTGTAAATTACCTCCAGCATTACTCCTGTATCTTCTTGCTGGAGGCTGCCATTTTGCTGAAGTCCAGAGCCCCCTGAGCAGCAGTAAATCATACAAGCGGAACTAAACCTATTGATTTAACAGTTTCAAAAACCAGTTACATTCCTGAAATACTGGGTTTGCTAATTGTCACATATGTTTGTGTCCTCAACCAAACTGTCAACCCACCAAATGGCTGGAGTCATAACTCATGTCATACAAAATGGCATATACAAAGAAAGCCGCTGGCAGAGAAAGTCAGACACACTGTGCACTGAACAAAATAAACAAAATTCTGCCACGCTAATAGTAATACAAACCACCTTAACAAAGTGAAAAACTTTTGTGAATAATAAAATATATATTTATTTTGGTGTCATAACTGATCACATGTGCATCACCATGACAGTTGCAGCTTAAACAGAAGCAGCTTCCTTGGCTGTAAAGAATAGAAGGGTTTAATTTCACTTTAAGGCTGTCAGCAAATCGGCTTCTACAAATTCGGTAGTGCCTAAAAATAGAGAGCACCTGAGCATGTGCAGAGCAGGGTAAGACAGTATATTATTGGATTTTAAACAGAATAGACACTTATTTTTAATGTTTTTACATAGCTATAACTGAAAAAGGGGCCAGCCTTTATGTGTAGGGTAGAGGAATAAATTGTAATATTTACCTTATTCTTGGCTCCAGCAGGCACAGGTTCCCATGTACAATGCAGGGCTGCTGGTCCTGCTTTGTATGTAATGACATCAGCAGCAGTGCCCAAGAGAAGGGGCTTTGGGTGACTGGTCTCACAGCAAGGTGGTAACCGGCCAGAGCCAGCAATAGTGTACAGGTATGTATTACCGCTTATTTATCTACCCCTAGACCTATGGCCTCATGCACACAGAGGGCCAGATTCAGAAGATCCACGGATCTTTCTGCTGGCGTAACGTATCCCCGATACGTTACGCCGCTGTAAATATTTGCACAAGTTCTTTATTCAGAAAGAACTTGCGCCCTTATTTACGGCGGCGTAACGTATGTGTTGCAGCTTAAGGCCGCGCAATTCAAATGAATGAAGTGGGGACGTGATTCATGTAAATGAATCATGACCCCACGTAATTGACTTTTTTTTTGGACGCCGCAAGCGCCGTCCGTGGACGTTCCCAGTGCGCAATGCGCAAAATCACGTTGCTTTTTCTCAATGTAAACGACGTGAACGTAACTAACGTCGAGCCCCATTCCCGATTTACACAAACGACGTAACCGACGTTCAATTCGACGCTGTCCCGACGTCCATACTTAACATTGGCTACGCCTCCTATAGCATGGGTAACTTTACGCCGCTCTAATGCTTACGCAAACTATGTAAAATACGGCGCGCCGCCGCAAGTACATTCCGGAATCGCCGTAAATAGCTCATTTGCATATTTTATGCGTAAACCGCCGTAAGCGCCACCTAGCGGCCAGCGTAAATATGCAACTAAGATACGACGGTGTAAGCGAATTACGCCGCTCGTATCTTAGAAGAAGGCCGGCGTATCTTCTTTTCTGAATAGCAAAAAAAGATACGCCGGCTATTCTTAGTATTTACGCAGCGTGGGGTAGATTCATGTAGCAATTACTCCGGCGTTTTTAGAGATGTGCGGCGTAACTGTCATTTAGCGCCGTCGGATCAATGCGCCGTACCTACTATACCAGATCCGCCTTCAAATCGACTACTTTTTTCCGGCGTAACTTTTCCACGCCGGCGTGTCTTTGGCGCATCTTTACGCGGGACAGATCAACCGTTCCCATGGATTATCTATTCAAATATGCAAATGAGGGAGATCCGCCGATTCAGAAACGCACGTTTCTCTGGCAACGGCGTAACCCGGTGCGCGTAACTGCAATTTTCAGCGGAAAGTCACCCCTCATAAAGCAGGGGTAACTTTGCACAGGAGTTGAACAGATCAGCTGGAGAGCAGCTAAAGCAATACTGTTACAGACGAATTGAGCTAAAACACTTGCTGGACAACACATCTGTCAGCCAACATGCCAGGGGCAGCCTTGCTCATAGCCCTACAGCGTCGCCGTGCACGTAGGAGGGCACGGGAGAGGATATTCCGCACGCGCATTGACGTGTTTGGCATGAGTGAATTGGAGGTGTTTCGCCTATTCAGATTCAGCCCTGAAGCCATCCTGGAACTAACCACAACCCTGCAGGATGACATCACCAGCAAGACACACCGCTCACAAGCAGTGCAGCCACTGGTGAAGGTACTGGCAACACTTAATTTCCTTGCCAGTGGATATTTCAAAGAACAAGTGGAGTGGTGGCTGGGATGTCACAATCCACCATGAGCAGATGTGTGCACCAGGTTGTCCCCGCAATCCTCAGACGCATGGCCAACCAAATTATCAAACCCACCACTGAGGACCTGCGGCAGAAGGCAATGACAGATTTCTACAACCTTGCCAGATTCCCTCGCACTGTGGGGGCCATTGATTGCACACATGTGGCACTACGGCCCCCCCGGGACACAGAGCACATATACTGCAATCGGAAGCATTGGCATTCCATCAATGTACAGGTGATAGTCGATGGCCAAGGCCTCATATGGCACGTCCGTGCCAAGGACCCCGGGTCCAGCCATGACAGCTACATATACCGTCAAAGCACCATCTCCACAGAATTTGAACAGAATGTTTATGGGGACAGCTGGCTGGTTGGTGAGTGATATGGGTGGCAGGCATGACTATCCCCTCCCGTGATGCACACCTCACAACGGGCACATGCACTATTAACATCCTCCTGTCTTTTCATTACTAGGTGACGCGGCATATGCACTGGGACCCCATCTCATGACTCCATTCCGGGATCCCCAAACCAGAGGAGAGCAAAGATACAATGAAGCCCACATCAAAACCCGCGCAGTGGTGGAGCGCACCTTTGGCCTCCTGAAGTCCCGTTTCCGATGCCTGGATAAGTCTGGGGGGACCCTGTTGTATTCCCCAAACTTCGTGTGCCAGATCATTGGGGCATGTTGCATGCTGCACAACTTTGCCGTGAGAAAGGGCCTGGAGATTGAGCTACGTGATGACCTGACCCCCGAACCACACAGTCCCCCCTTGCCCAAGGGTCCCCCGTCTGCTGAGGGAAGAGCAGTCAGGAGGGTCCTTGTGGTAGGCTACTTTTCACGTTAAACACACACATTAATCATGGCACAATGAGAATGCATGCATGCACACCACTGTGATCCCTACCGCACACACACACCACATCCACATCAAATTGGATTAGACCCAAGTACACCACATGGGACTTGGGAGCAGCAACGCCACGCCACAGCTCCAATTATGTTGCTGTACATTCATACACCATTCACACGTGTCGTGGTGATAATTTCTCACCAACGACTGAGGGTGACACCCCTTAATGGCAGGAGTGTCACCCCCACACATTCACACCACATTCACACTGTAGCCTGCACTCCTCACCGTGTGCAGGGAGATAAACAAAAATAAAACTCATAATCTGAGTATCCAACATAATTTTTGCATAAATCAACGGCCCTGTCGTGGGCTCCTTCTTGTCCCTAGGCTCCTGGGGCGCAGTTGCCTGGGGCGAGCCACAGGTGGGGGGGCTGGGGGGGCAGGTGGTTGAACCTCAACCAGTCTCTCCCTGGCTGCCTGGCTGCCCTCCATTGCCACGGCTAGCCGGTGGAGGTACGTATTGGTGGCAGCCTGCATCCGCAGCCGGTGGGTAGTATTGCTGCGCTGCTGTCGCCGTGTCTGCCTCCCCTCCTCACGGACAGCAGCTGCCAGGCTCCGGACCTCGGAGACCAGGCCAGATGTGGTGGTCTGCAGGTCCACCAGGCAGGACAGAAGGGCTGCCCCGTTCCCCACAACGTCCTGCAGACTCTCGTTGATAGCAGTATTCTGCCCAGCCTGCTGGGTGATGGCTTCCTGCACTGCCACAGTGCAAGCAGCCTGGCTCGCGGCCGAGGACGCCAGGCTATCTGCCACCCGATGAAGATCACCCGCAAGAGAACCTATATGGCGGGTCTGTCTTGTCTGGTCCCTTGCCAGGTGATCTTCAAAATCATCAGGGACTCCTCTGGTTTTCCTCGTTGCCTTCCTAGAGGCCTGAGAGGCTGGAGGACGGGTGTAGGGGAGGTCCCTTGAAGGGGAATCCCTGGAGGGGATGGTGTCCCTTGAGGGGGAATCCCTGGAGGGGATGGTGTCCCTTGAGAGGGAATCCCTGGAGGGGATGGTGTCCCTTGAGGGGGAATCTTGCATGGGGGGGTGGTTTGGGAGTGGCCAGGTATGGGGGTCTCCTCCAGAATATAAACAGCAGCCTCTTCTACCCCGACGTGCTCCTCCTCAACCTCCTCAAGCACTGCTGTAGAGGCGATCTCCAGCATGGATGGGGTGGTTCGCCCTGCATCAACTGACGGCCCAGCTCCATCCTGCACATCTGTGGATGACACAAAACAAACACATGTTGGAGGAGCCACACACTTGGCACATGTTTCCCCCCCCCCCCCACCCATGCAACACACCACAAAGCAGATAAAACAGACTTACCTGACCTCAAAGGCTGATCCCCTGATTCAAAGCCAGGAAGACCCTCCACCAGCTCCCTATCCAGCAACCTGGCCACCACCATGTCCTCTGCAGTCAGGGTAATTGTTGTGGCTGGTCCTCCACCTGTGGCACTGGCATGCTTTCTCATGGCCACAAGCTTGTCTTTGACCAGTCTCTGCATATCATTTATTTTTTTCCGGATATGCTTGGGCTCCCTCTCCGCCACACCAACAACATTCACCTGCCTGGTGATTTCCGCATAAATGCGTGTCTTCTCCGCTTTGCCAGTGTGGGCGAGTGCCCATAGAGGCGGGACCCATGTTGGGAGAGCGCCCCTTCAGGGCTGAATCTGAGAGCGCATCCGTTATCACAGCCTTCTCCTGATGGCTGAAGTTGAACATTCTGCGGTCACCGGCAGTGTCTGGTGCAGCCATACTAAATACAAAAGCCCTGGCAATTCATAAAAAATGCTGGTCACGCTTCTGTGTGCGTATTTATGCACTAGTAGGAAGTGGTGCGGCGGATCTTGGTGGTGACGGCGCGCCGTACTGCGCATGTGCACAGAAGCCAGCCAGCCAGGTACCATCAGTGCGCATGCGCCGTTTAAGATACACCGTACGGATCTCTCAGCGCCACCGTCAGACCATCATTTGCATGTGTTGACGCCCACTTCCAGTTCCGCCACCTTACGCCGTCGAAAAACCGCTACGTAGCTGAGTAAAAAAATGATGAATACAGTAAATGCCTCTCCGCGCGGGTACGGCGTAGCGGAAAAAAGATGCGCCACGCCGGAGCAACGATGCGCCGAACGATGCGCTTTCTGAATCCGGCCCAGAATGTTTTCCCACTCTCCTAGAAGCCTTTCATCCTGGCAGCGGCGTTTTTGGCAAAAAAAAACACCTCATGCTTGTAAAGTGTATATTGGGTTTAGGCACGAAGCGCTTGGGCATTAATTAATTTCATTTTCCAGAAAAATAATTTAATCTGCCCATTGAAATTAATTACTGCTCAACTGCTAAACATGCCTAGCATTAATGTGCATTTAGTAGCATTAATGTGCATTTACAAGTGTAAACATTTTTTCTGCAAACACTCTGCTGCTCCTGGATGAACTGCTTTCCCTGCCACTAAACTCCTCTAAAAGCCAATGGGGGTTGATTTACTAAAGGCAAATTGCCTGTGCACTGCAAGTGCAGTTACTGTAGATCTGAGGGGAACAAGGAAAAAAAAACAAAAAACATTTTCACTTGCACATGATTGGATGATAGAAATAAGCAGAGCTTTCCCTCATTTCAGAGCTTTCGCTCAGATCTAGCGCAACTGCACTTGGAGGGTACAGTGTATTTGCCTTTAGCAAATCAACCTCCCTGTGTTCATCGACACATAGGCTATCATGCATGGGTATTTAGAGACAGGGAAAGTAAAAATCGCCAGATCCCCCTAGGAGCAGCTGAAAAACATCCAGTGTACAAGAGGCCTAATGAGCAGTTACAATAAAAATTAAAAAAAAAAAAAAAAATGATAACATTTCCAAAAATTTTTAAAAGCTTTGTGAATTGTGCCTATTGTCCTAAGCCATTCTAAGGCCCCTTTCACATGGGGCAGTAGAGGTGCGGTGGTGGTATAGCAGCGCGATTTTTATCGCCGCTATACCGTTGTATTTACCGCAATATTTGGCCTCTAGTGGTGCATTATTAACCCCTGCTAGCGGCCGTAAAAGGGGTTAATACCGCCCGCAATGCGCCTCTGCAGAGGCGTATTGCGGGCGGTATTACAGCGGTTTCCCATTGATTTCAATGGGAAGGAGCAGTATAGGAGCGGTAAACACCCCGCTCCTATACCGCTCCAAAGATGCGGCTAGCAGGACTTTTGGAGCGGTCCTGCTAGCGCACCGCTTCAGTGTGAAAGCCTTTGGGCTTTCACATTGAAGACTACAGGGCACAATTTTTTCAGGCGGTATAGCAGCGCTATTTTTAGCGCTGTACCGCCTGAAAAATGCCCCAGTGTAAAAGCACTCTTAGACAGAGTGATTTTCTTTCCTGCAACCATGGGATTCCCGATGAGAAACCCGAGAGTGTGTATACTTACCTGTCGACAAGGTCGAAACGCGTCAGTGTTTATCATATGTATCATGTTCATCATGTGTACCATTGTTATAACATTATGCCATGCTTTTGCAGGTTTGCCCTTACAGCCCAATCAATATACTGTTCATTTTGTATGTACATGTTTTTATTGCCATTACTTGACTGTGTTTCGGTAAAAAATATATCAGATATGTTTCCTTGTGAGAGATATAAAATGACATTAAAACTTTTGTATTAACTAAATAATATTTATTTATATATTTTTTGCTGCAATACAAAGCCCCTCCCGGGTTAACATTTCCTTTTTACCCCTCGCCGTGGTAACCCGCCCATGCTCAAAATGACTTTGACGCATTTGCGGTAACTTTCACGGCATAGGTAGGGTGAACCAAGATGGTGGTGACGACATCGAATGTGACGAGCGCATGCTCGTCATACGCGATGACGTCACCGCGTTCTTTCCTTTCAAGAGAACCGCGGTTCTTTTGAAACAAAAGTCTGTACACTCCGGCGACAAGAGTTTCTTGCCAAGAATCTCATCAGGGAAAACAGCGGGTTTTTCCTGATGAGATTCTCGGACATGTGTACGAGGCCTTCGGCTTAGTTATCTTGAGCAATCAGGTTTTTCTTTGCTGTAGTTAGAGTAGTTAAATTGCAACTCATGCAATGCCTGAGAATATAGCCGAGTGTTGGACTTTGTAGCACCCTCTAGCGTGTGCTAGATGTAAGATAGATATAGGTTTGTTAGTGTAGGAACATTTAGTTCAGCTCAGGACTAAGCCTGAGCTGTAAATCTGGGTCAGGGTTCAGTGAGTCAGGGCTGAATGACTCATCCTGACAGCTCCTCTGGTGCCTCCCTCTGGTCTAAAAGGTGGTAGAAACTTCTAGAGCTAGTGGGTGGAGGTTAGGGGGAGCTGCCTGGAATATTTATGAGGGTCTTAATCAATCCCCAGTAAAAGGGCTGGCAAGAGCAGTGTTGTGGAAGATGGAGATGTAGTGCTGTGAAGGCTGTCAGTGGCCCTCTGGGGCACCCTCTAGTCCTGGGGGGGTGGCCTTGAGCTGGGGCACGGGTGCCGGAAGGATCCTGCCATAACACAAGGAGGGAGCCCTTCCTGGAGGCATGGGAGTAGGAGAAAGGAATGACAGTGTGAGTAGAGTAGCACCACTGGGGACTTACATGGGGGGAGACAGCCACGTGTAGCCAGTGCTCCCTGAAGGCCACATTGCGCCAAGTCTTCATCCTTTCTCTGGGAGATCTCCTGCAGAATCAGCCAGGTGGGCTGGTGTGAGTAAGTCTGGAGGACTGTGGAGGAAAGCTGGCCTGGAGGGCTAGTGAAAGGGACAGCTGCAGCCAGGTGGGTTGGCAGTGCCTGAAGAGGTGGTGCTCGGACCAGTAGCCACAGGAGGAGTAATACAAGCTGATGACGCCAATCTGCCACACAACAAGGAGGACTGCACTAAGGTAAAGGGAGCTATTTAGGGGAAAAAATTCCTTTACTACCCCTTTAACCCTCAATAAATAACAAAAACAAAGTCAAGGACTGTTCCCTGTCTCTGGAGTGCCTGTGGAAATTTGGTGTGCCTGGCTGTGCAGGGTGGGGGATCCCAGTTTACTTTCGGCTTCTTAGCGGGTGCGCTACAACTGTATAACTCCATTGTGAACAAAAAAAAAGACAGAGAAATCCGGTGCTAAGAGATCATAGTGCAGTAAGTATATGTAACTCTTTATTAATTAAAAAAAAAATGATGAATGCACTCAGAATCATGATGGAGGAGAGAGCATGCAATGTGGTATACTGCTACCAGAGCTGCAGCATGTGTTCCACCTAACCCAGCCGGGCTACCCCAGTGCCCCTGAGCCTCGGAGTGAATCTTGTGATCATATCAGCTTCCAGTATATCACACAACATGCTCTCTCCTTTATCATGTTTATGAGTGCATTCATACATGTTTGGGTTATTAAATAGTTACATATACATCTTTGCACTGGATTTCTTTTTCTTTTTGTTAGTGTACATGATTCCGGAGTTTCCCACTTACTGGTCATCCAACAACATTGGATCTTTGCACCTTACAAGAGTTACCAGTTTCATAGGTTACAGGAGACAAAATAGCTAATTAGCTGGGTTTCCTTACAGTGCATTTTTGTCAATTTATTTCATGTGCATTAGGAAGCACTATTACAGCCCTTATTGACTCTATACAAAGTAGTATTTAACTGGAACTACGGTTGAGTGCCTGTTTTTCAATAATTGCTGCCGGATTCTGTACCTGGAAGAAGACGGGAGAAGATGTGGCCAGAGAATTAAATGTGTTATTTACATCTCTCCTGTATGTCCTTTTCCACCACTTGGCATCTATGACATGCTGATGTTGCTGTCTCCACACACAATCGCTGAGATTTTTTTCTAAAGCCCATCTGTAGCCTAAAGCCGCGTACAGACGACCATTTTCCATGTCATGGGAAAAAACATAGTTTTTCTCAACGTGATTCTTGTCAAGCCTGCCTTGCATACACACGATCGTGAAAAAAAATGCTCGAGCAAAGCGTGGTGACGTACAACACGTATGACAGCACTATAAAAGGAAAGTTCCATTCGAATGGCACCACCCTTTGGGCTGATTATGCAAATTCTCCTTCTTATAACTTGCTTCTGAGAATGCGCGTTTTTTTCCCCGTCGTTAAAGCGTACACACGACTGTTTTTCACGACGTGAAAAATAACGACCTGAAAAACAACAGGAAAAAATAGAGCAGGTTCTAAATTTTTAATGGCCATTGGCTGCGTTTTATCGAGAAAAATGCTCTGGCATAAAACTTTAGTGCTATTTTAGTGGTGTATAGTGTAGAGAAAACTACCATGTCAGGTTTTTTATTTCTGCCTATGTTCCTATTAAGGAGATTCAGCTTTATCTCCTGTCTTAGGCTGGCCATATATGGAGCACATTTCTTTCCACTAACCAAGGGTTGCAGTAAAGAAATACACATGATTCCCCCATCAACACAGACAGTGCTGTCAGGAGAATCAGCATTTGTCTTCTCCCGGCGGGGCAGGTGGGGGAAGTTGTCCCCACTGGGAGAACACAGTGGTTATCCCTAGTGGCATTAGCAGCCACTAGCAAGAATTGCAGGAGAATCCGGCAGGCTGGTTGTACCCAGATCAACTTGGTACATTCAGCCTGTCCATTCGGCAGAGATTTGAACCGTGTATGGCGCGATCTTAGAGACACAGTGTACACCAAAGGATAGGAAGTAATTTAATGAAGAACAGAAACAGCAGGGGGAGGTTAACTGCTTCCAGACGGCCGCACGCACATGTGTATGGCTGTTGGTACCCCAACAAGCAAATGCTTCTTTTTGTTTTGTAACACTTTTAATGGTTTTCTGTACAAAAAATAAATAAAAATAAAACACAAAATAGGATTTAAAAAATTTAAGTAGTGACATCACAAAATTGGAAAACTTAAAGATAAAGAAGACGTGTGAAGGTGAATGGAGAATATTTCAACACATGGCCCACTATTGTCTCCATCAGAAAAACAATGCTGAGAAATGCCATGTAGCCACTGGCGGCTGGTGCTCAAAATTTTTGGGGGGGCACAAACGAAAAAATGCAGCTTCACTGTGCCCATTAATTGCAGCCACTGTGCCCATCAAAAGCAGCCACTGTACCTATCAATCGTCGCCACTGTGCCATCAAATGCAGCCACTGTGCCCATCATTTTTCGCCACTGTGCCATCAATTGTCGCCACGGTGCCATCAATTATCGCCACTGTGCCATGCCATCAATTGTCACCACTGTGCCATCAATTGTTGCCACTGTGCCATGCCATCAAATGCAGCCACTGTGCCATGCCATCAAACGCAACCACTGTGCCATGAATTGTCACCACTGTGCCCATCAATTGTCACTACTGTGCCATGCTATCAAACGCAACCACTGTGCCATCAATTGTCGCCACTGTGCCATGAATTTTCACCACTGTGCCATGTCATCAAATGCAGCCACTGAGCCATACCATCAAACACAGCCACTGTGCCATCATTTATCTCCACTGTGCCCATCAATTGTCACCACTGCACCATGCCATAAAACGCAGCCACTGTGCCATTGTCGCCACTGTGCCCATCAATTGTCACCACTGTGCTATGCCATCAAACGCAGCCACTGTGCCATCAATTGCCGCCACTGTGCCCATCAATTGTCACCACTGTGCCATGCCATCAAACGCAGCCACTGTGCCATCAATTGTCGCCACTGTGCCATGTCATCAGACGCAGCCACTGTGCTATCAATTGTCGCCACTGTGCCCATCAATTGTCACCACTGTGCCATTCCAAACGCAGACACTGTGCCCATCAGTTGTCGCCACTGTGTCCATCAATTGTCGCCACCGTGCCCATCAATTGTCGCCACTGTGCCATGCCATCAATTGTTGCCACTGTGCCCATCAATTGCCGCCAGTTTGCCCTGTAAAATGCTGCCAGATTGTTACCCCCGCCCGGCACTTACCTTTCTCGGGTCAGCCATCCTCCCTCCACTGTCCCTCGATATCTTCTCCCACCCTCGATGATGCTTTAGCCATTTGGGTTACCTACCAGTAAACAAGACCCGGTGAACCTGACTTGCTGAGATGCGTGTCAGTGTTAACCAGGGAACGCACACCCCCTGCGTCTCCTGGTTAACTATTTGGAAGCTGATTACAGCCCACAGGCTGGCTGGCTCTGATAGACACTTTCAAAAACCAACCAACTGCTGTTATTGAGATGAACAGCTCTCACCAGGGGGCCGGCCATCTGAATAGTAGGCGGCAGTGGCGACAATACATAGATTCATGCAATGCATTCAGTGGCAGTGCAGGAGAGAGGGGGTGGCGATCATGTGTCCGCTGCATGTAGCCATTGCTGGAGAAGGTGCATGAATGTAGACGTAAAGAGGCTGCAAAGAGATGGCTAGATTTGAGCAGCACTGGAAGAAAGGAACACAATAAAAAGAAAAGGAGCATCAAAAAAATGGTTTACCTTTACTTTTGGTTGCAGCTTACCATTAAAATTATTTATTTTATTATGGTGATTGTTTTTTCTGTTTCATATTGCTTTTAAGGTCTCTCTTCTGAAGGGCTGTTTTCCTGAAAATGCCCTGGCGTTATATTCTGTGCTCAGTTGCAAACAGTGCTTAGAGGACTTGAAATCTGGTAACCATTGGTCACCGCACTTTGCGATTTTTTATTACTTGTTGCAGCACTAGTAAAAATTCCTCCTAGATTGACTGAAAGTCAGGGCAAGACATAATTTTCAAAACATTTCAACTCTGTTATGTGATGCAATTGTACGTTTATATTGGGGCTTGAATTGTAGTTACATCTTGTCTTACAGCATAATGGAAAAGATGAAAGATTGAGCTGAGGAAATCCCTTGACGTCTATTCATTTTTAAATTGTAATATTATGGTTTGTCAATCAAATGATCCCTTCAAGAAAGTAGAGATACCGAAGATGAACCATATCTTCACTGCTGTGCGGCGTAGAGAGATAATATAAAATATCACACAGAGGAGGCTGCTGCCACAAATTTCTTTCTCAGTCATTATAGTTTTATCTAGTCTGTTTAGCAGCAGTCATTTTCCAGTTGTAGCAATAATGACAGTCATGGGATGGAACGTAATAATATAGGAGTCCTTGTTGAGAAGCTCAAACTGACTCTAGGTTACCATTTGCTAAGATTATAGGATGGTTCCTGCAGAGTTTTATTGAATGTGTGAGTTTTGTCTGCAGGTGTTATTCTATCTTGTCCTATCTGACAGTGTAACGAGACTGACACTGCTTTTGCTTAATTTCGTTTATGAGATTGTATTGGTATCTGAGAAACACAACAGCTTTTCCCTTTACCCTGACACATTCACAATTAGTTACAATAAACATCATTAAAATGCCATCTGCAGTAAGGCCTAACATTTGTTATACGCTTTGGAGCAAATTGTTAACACAATTCCAAATATGAAATTGATGGAATTCAGATGACTGTGAATCTTTTTATTTTCTTTTTTTTTTGCCAGCCAGTGTCGGACGAGATGTCTTGACGTTGTTGACCACAGAATGCTTCAGGTGATGATGAATTATCGGCAGATAACACAGCAGGCTCCATATGTGTCTTGTCATTTTAACCACTTGGGAATAGTCAAGTCATTTAAAATCTAATGGCTGTGCCAAGTCCCCATCAACACTGACAATCTTCTTTTTCTTAATTTTAGAACCAGGACATTCAGAGTTTAATTAACTGGCAGATAAAAGGGTAAGAATGTTTTTTTTTTTTTATATAAGCAAACATAGCTAAAATATAAATATCAATGTAGCAATCTGAAATTTCTGCAGACACCATATCTTTCTCCCCTGGTTATAAATAATCCACAAGAACAGAGAATGAGATAGATTAGCATTTCAATAGTGTTCTGGAGTTTCAGTTCCTCTGTTTGTTGATGTTTCTTGGCAAAGTATCTGACATTCTGTAGTGCTTGGGTAAGGTAATTTACTCAAAAAATACTCAGCCTTGTATATGTCATACTAGATAAACTACAGTACATTTTTGTGACAATGCAATGAAAAAGTGCTTTTACAAGCGGGTATTGCAATGGCCCATGAGGTAATTAAAAAAATACAATGATGCTGATTAATATGTATTTGATATTAAATACTAAACAGCTATGTAGCCTTTGTCCTTGTGGCAGCTGTCTACATGTAGGACCGTGACATTATTTTCAATGTAGCTAATGTCATCCAACAATTTTAGTTGGCTGAACGTAGCTGAACATTTTGGCCAGAACCATTGCTCCTCTGTAGCAAAAGCCACTGCCATATCATAGGGATGTAGCCTATACTATTACACTCAGGCCACGTACACACGATCAGACCAAACCGATGAGACTGGTCCGGCGGACCGTTTTCATCGGACCACCGCTGAAGTGGTCTGATGTGCGTACACACCATCAGTCCAAAATCCCATCGGGCCAGAACGCGGTGATGTAGAACTCAACGACGTGCTGAAAAAACAAAGTTCAATGCTTCCAAGCATGCGTCGACTTGATTCTGAGCATGCATGGGTTTTTGGTTCGATGCTTTTGTGTACTAACCATCGTTTTGGTCCGACGGACAGGTGTCCATCGGACAGATTTTAACCACTTAACCCCCGGACCATATTGCTGGTCAAAGACCAGAGCACTTTTTGTGATTCGGCACTACGTCGCTTTAAATGACAATTGCACGGTCGTGCGATGTGGCTCCCAAACAAAATTGGCCTCCTTTTTTTGCCACAAATAGAGCTTTCTTTTGGTGGTATTTGATCATGTCTGCGGTTTTTATTTTTTGCGCTATAAACAAAAATAGAGCGACTATTTAGAAAAAAAATTCAATATTTTTTACATTTTGCTATAATAAATATCCCCATTATATATATATATATATATATATAAAAATAAAAATCTTCAGTTTAGGCCGATACATATTCTTCTACATATTTTTCATAAAAAAAATCGCAATTAGCGTTTATTAATTGGTTTGCGCAAAATTTATAGCGATTACAAAAAAGGGGGTAGTTTTATGGCATTTTTATTAATATTTTTTTTTTTACTAGTAATGGCGGCGATCAGCGTTTTTTTTCAGCACCGAGACATTATGGCGGACACATCGGACAATTTTGACAAATTTTTGGGACCATTGGCATTTTTATAGCGATCAATGCTATAAAAATGCATTGGATTACTATAAAAATGCCATTGGCAGTGAAGGGGTTAACACTAGGGGGCAGGGAAGGGGTTAAGTGTGTTCCTGGGTGTGTTCTAACTGTATGGGGGGTTGACTCACTAGGGGAAATCACTGATCTTCTGTTCATACAATGTATGAACAGGAGATCAGCGTTTCCCCCGCTGACAGGACCGAGAGCTTTGTGTTTACACACAAAGCTCCCGGTCCTCGCTCTGTAACGAACAAGCGCGCGTGCCCGGCGGCGATCGCGCCCGCTGGGCACACGCGTGGGAGTCAGGGGACGAGCGGGGGCGCGCGCGCCCCCTAGCGGCCGCTAAAGATAGGACGTAGAGCTACGTGCTCTCGCGCAGCAGTGCCACCGTCCCGCCGTATAACTGCGGTGGGCGGTCGGCATGTGGTTAAAGCAAGTTTTAAAACTTTGGTCCGATGGACAACGGTCCGATGGGCCGTACACGCGATCAATTTGGTCCGATGAAACTGGTCTTCAGGCCAGTTTAATCGGATCAGTCTGATCGTGTGTATGCGGCCTCATGCTTGGGTTTCAGATATGTATGAAAGTTTACTAAAGTAGAACTATAGGCAAAATGTTTTTTTTTACCTATTCTTTTGTTTAAGTGATAAGATTATTCAGTGGAGTTTGTAATAAACCAGTATATTTTGAGTTGTGGTTACTCTGAATTGGGACATAATCCCACAGTGATTTCCCACAATGTCAAGGGCCTGAACATTCCAGAGAAACAATCTACCCTCTTGAGGGAACTTAAAAAGGTTAGGCCCAGATTTGTTTTCCTACAAGAAACACACTTTAAGACAAACCATGTACCAAAGCTCCCGACTCCTACTTCACTTCGGCACACCATGCTACCAATGATACATCCAAATCAAGAGGGGTTTCGACCTTGGTGAGTAGAGAAGCCACGTTTGAGCTAACTGAAAAATTAGTCGACCCAGGGGAGATTCATTTTTCTAAGACCACTTTCACGCTGAAGCGTTCTTACAGCATTTTAGTGTTAAAAAAAGCGTTATTAAAACGCTCATAAAACGCTCTCCATGCATCTCAATGGACTTTTCACACTGAGTCCTGCAAGCAGCATCTTTGGATCAGCTTTTGGGCGCTGAAAAAAATGCTCCAAAAACGCCCCTCTCCATTGAAATGAATTGAAAGCGCTGTAAAAATGCCTTACCCTTTCACACTGAGGCACTGAAAAAACGCCCTAAAATGTTAGGGTCTTAGCGGAGCTTTACTAGCACGTTGGCATTGCAAATGAGGCTTCGCTTGAAAAACACTTGAATAACGCTAGAAAAACGCTAGAAAAACGCTCTAATAATGTTTGAAAAAACGCTCGAAAAACACCCCAGTGTGAAAGGGGCCTTAAAGAAAAATATTGCATACCTATTATTCTAGCTAACGCTTATTTCCCTGATACTGCGCATCTTACATTCTGTCAAAAACTGATAAAAGAACTGGAAGGATTCAGTTCAGGCCATTTAATCCTGGGTGGTGATTTCAATATCCCTCTTAACCCCTTGGAAGACACCTCAACAGGGAAGACTCATATTACTTATAGGATTCTAAAAATAATGAATTCCTTCTACACTTCCTCCATCCTGACGATAAAGATCTTACTTTCTATTCTATCCCTCATAATCGCAATTCCAGGATAGATTATTTATTCCTTTCACAGAGGGACCTTGATGTAATATCAGGAGCCAATATAGGGTTGCAAACTATCTCTGATCATGCCCCTGTTTCCATTACCCTAAACCCTTCAGATCCTCCAGCTATATCCAATTTGTGGAGATTAAATTCTGTTCTATTAACGGACCCAGTCTTACTACCCAAACTAGTGAAAAAAATGCAGCGCTAATTATATGTGTGCAGGTAAATAAGTAAAACCTGTATGTGATTCCACAATTAAACAGATATTGTGATCAAAGGTGAAGAAATAAATCAACTGAATATATCAAAACTTAAATAATAGTATAGCCACAAAATGTGAATTATGTGCAAACTAATAAAGTCCAAACAAACGGATAATATAATCGAAGAGATTAATCCAGTCCAAAACTAGATAGTTCCCTCGGTATGTTTATTCAAGTAAAAAAAATTTGATAGAGGAACCACCACCAATTGGAAAGAGGTTTACCGGAAATCACAGACTTAAAGGGGCATCATACCTCTTAAGTCGTGAGAGCTTGTTTGTAATAACCAAAAAGAATGCAGCTGGTCCCGAATCTAAATTGATCACCAAAGCTCTGCAAGGAAAAGTGTCAAATGGGGGTTCGTGTAAAAGACATTCAGCAGATATCCACATGTTCAAGCATTGTAATCAAGACGAAAAGAAAATGCAGCATAGTGTGATATCGTTTGGAGAAATTACATTTTAAATTTTAAAAATGAACACTCACATTTAAGTAGTATAAAAAAGCCGGTCAAGGTACTTGGAATGGTGCAGTGTTGCTGATGTGGTCCATCCAACGTGTTTCGTCTCCTAAGACGTCATCTGGGGTATGAACCATCATCACCAACACAGCGCTTTTAAAGTTGGTGATGATGGTTCAGCCAAAGGTTGCCCTTTTTTCGCCCTCTCTCGAACCGTTTATTAGACAAATTTTGGCCAACAACTCCATAAAGGGCTTCCAGATGGCTGGTAGAGAATTCAAGGTCGCCGCGTATGAATGCCGCGTATGAACCACTTATATCCATACCCTCCCTTTTGAAGGATTTCTCATTATACGGCTACATATATAATCTAAAAATAAATTATTCAAAATCTGAAGCGATGAATGTCGCATTACTTGAGACCAAATTGAAAATAGTACAAGACAATAGTCCCTTCGCATGGGAAACATTGGCCATTAAAAACCTTGGGTTTGGTTGCCCCCCAGACTCTCCTCAATCTTTGATCGCAACTTCTCACATATCCTTAAAATTATTGAAAAAGACCTACAGGGATGGCACTGAAAACACTTCTCATGGTTTAGTAGGGTGGCTATTTGCAAAATGACCATCTTACCAAAAATTCTATATTTACTTCGTACACTACCTATTAAAATACCCATGAGCTTTTTTTAAAGCACTCCATGCACTTCAAATGAAATTCATCTGATCCCATAAACAACCTTGTATCAAATCCACCCTGCTAACTAGAAATGTGAGGTATGGGCATCCCCACTTTCAAAAACTACTACCATGCTCCACACATCGCCCGAATTGTCGACTGGTATTGTCACTCTAGTCTCAAAGATTGGGTATCAATAGAGAACGGAATGAGACCTATCCCCCTACAATTTTCCCCTTGTATACCAAAAACAAGGTATCCCCAATCTATGAAATCTCATCCTCTGATAGGTATCACATTAGATATTTTCCACCTTTTAACCAAACTTATCCCAAGTTTTCCTCACCCCCAATCACCCCGCTACAGAATAACCCAGACTTCCCACCAAAAGTTGGGAATCACTTCCTAAGATCCTCATTCACCAAGCTGCCCCTTCTCACACATCATTGCTTCAATAGCAAGATAACAAAAGACCTAAACCAATTTAAGGCTGATAACAATACACTCCTCAAGCCCATGTGGTCTTACTTTCAGGTCTGCAGCTATGTAGTAGTGCTCGTAGGGGTCACTTCACGAGAAATCTCACTGAGTTGGTGTGTCTAAAAGGGGAACAGGTTAAAAAATCTACTTCCACCTCCTACGCATGGTTGCCGAATTTGAAGATGTCGGGTCCAGATGGGTTCAGAGAGAGATGGGCAGACAACCTAAAAATGGCAATAACAGATAACCAATGGGAAAGAAAATTTTAATTTTGCTTGCATATAATTGGATTATGGAAATCAGCAGTGCTTCACTTTATTCACTAAGCTTAAGAGAAAATTACCTTGCAAAGTGAATAGCTTATTTGACTTTATTAATTGACCCCACTATCTCTGGAAAGCACACCATGAAGAATAAAATCATTAATCTAAATAAGTACACATTTATAGTGCTCAACATGGACAGTTGTAGGCCAAGATTCTGTGCAAATGAGCAAATGGGCGCATATGAAATTACTGTCCAAAACAAGCTGATGAACTATCAAAACAGCTGATAAGTAGGAGTAGCAGATGTCTCAGACTTGTCACTGGACCACAGTGAGTTTGTACATCTACAGATGGAGTGTAAGATGGGTAGTATTGTGCGTCCCTTGAACATTACATATAAATTAATATTGAAGATATGGACAGATAGAGCATATATTGTACTAATATTTTAACTGGACGAATATATTAAAAGCATTTGTACCTTGTAGATTCTAAATATACTCTTTACATTATAAGACACACAGAGTTAGCTACAAAGCAAAGTGAAATAAATCACAGCAACCCTTTATGAAACACTGTTTTGACTACTGTAAAATGATGAAAAGTGAAATGTCAGTCTTTGCACTTTGCACATAATTTCCCTTTGCAAAACATTTTACTGATTGTGAAAACGAATGAACTAAGCTGGTTTCAGACATTTAAAGAGACCTTTAGTCATGTTTAGAACTCTGTGGTAGTCTGGAAACACAGAAGAATCAATTAAACCTACCATATCTTTTATATATATATATATATATATATATATATATATATATATATATATATATATATATATATATATATATATATATAGTGGTACAATAATTTATTTCATATTTGTTATAAAGATATACAACATAGATTCATGTGTTCATTAAATGAAACCTTTTAAGGAAGGAGTAGGCCAGGTGAAATACTCCTTTGGACATATCTACTGTACCTGGTGTCTCTTAGATTGTAAGCTCTTAGGAGCAGGGCCCTCTGATTCCCATTGTATTAAAGTGTATTGTATTTGTACTGTCTACCCTTAAGTTGTAAAGCGCTGCGTAAACTGTTGGCGCTATATAAATCCTGTATAATAATAATAACAATAATGAGGCCACCTCTCAAGATCAATGTTCCCTATGCAAGTTCTTTTAGTTTGGCCGAGCAGGTTTCAAGTGTTGGAATCTAATGGTACTCATCTGAAATCTGATCCAAGAATTCCCAACTGGTATATTTAGATATACCATTACTCATTCCTCTTGATTTGGAATTAAACGCAGAACTATGATACACATTGGTATATCTATAACAAAGAAGTTTAGAGATTTTCCCTCATTGGAAATGTGTGTTCCTGTAGCAGATTCATATTGTGTTCCCCAACTCCACAAATCTCCCAGGACTATACAGTACATTGTATAAGAATATTCAAGCCTTTGACAAGGTAGGTAATTTTGCTTAAAACTTCACCAGCGAGTGCCACTAAAGATGGGAGACGAATGTGAAGCAAGACATAGTATTACATTTGTCCCCCTGCACATGACTTCACATGTCGTATGTGTGAGCAGGTACGATGCTAAGGCAAAATGGCTTTCTCACATTGTGCATCTAAATGTTATGCTGATCTTTTGAGAGGCTTGGAAAGTTACATTAACCGCTTAAGGACCGCCGCACGACAACTTACATCGGCAGAATGGCACGGCTGGGCACATGGACATACAGGTATGTCCCCTTTAAGATGCCGAGCCGTGGGTCGCGAGCATGCCGGCGCGGTCGCGACCCAGTCCTGTCCTCCGTGACCGCGACTGTGGGACCCGGGGACCCGATTGCCGCCGGTGTCCTGCGAGTCACAGAGAGGAAGAATGGGGAGAGGTGAGAGTAAACAAACCTTCCCCGTTCTTCCTAGTTCAGCTGTCAGTGATCGCCTGTTCCCTTTGTTAGGGAACGATGATCAGTGAAGTCACACACACAGCCACGCCCCCCACAGTAAGAACACTCCCTTAGAACGCACTTAACCCCTACAGCGCCCCCTCTTGGTTAACCCCTTCACTGCCAGTGTCATTTTTACAGTAATCAGTGCATTTTTATAGCACTTTTCGCTGTGAAAATTACAATGGTCCCAAAAATGTGTCAAAAGTGTCTGATGTGTCCGCCATAAGGTCTTAAGTGGTTAAGATGGATGAAGTTTCATTTTTGAGAGCTAGGTAGAAAAAAATTAGTCAAGGCATGGGTACTGATGGATAAAATAAGCTCCCTACAGGATCTGTAATCTGTTGTGTTCAAGGTTAAAGATGTTCTGGGAGGCATTTTGAGGTAGAGAGCAGAGTTTTAGGGCTGGGCTCAGCCCTTCCTTCTCTGAGCTGGCTGCTCAGCTGTCGGCTAATTGCCAGCTCCTTTCTCTCCACAATGACTCACCTGTTGATGATCTGCTCCTCAGTCCTGCCTACTTAAAGCCTTCCAGCTCACTTCATCTCTGCCTTCACCTTTGTCAACATCACAGAGACTTTCTCCTGCGTTCCTGTTGTGGACTTGCTTGGCTGGCGTTCCTTCTGGCTACTGTTCCTGCTTGTTGTACTACTACAGTACGTTTATCTCTGGCTCTCTGACATTTGCTTGGCCGACTACCCAAACCGGTTACTGAACTCTGGCTATGCTTTGACTACACTTACTTTGTTTACCTTTTTATTATTATTATTATTATTATTAATAAACAAGTGTGATTTAACTGTACTTCTGTCTCGATCTGATTCATGGTTTCTGACACAGAACATGCCATGAGATCTGGGATGCAAGATCAGGTCCAGGTTGATTGGTGTCCAGTCTTGGGGGTTTCAACAGAGGTAGTTCTAGAAAGCTAAATAGATGTTCGTATAGCAAAAAGAGGTTGACATTCTTCCATACCTGCTTTTATAGAATTAGGGTTTAACACCTTGCTTACAGTGAAACAGTGCCACTAGGGATGGCTAGGGCTAGCAATACACATTTACATTTTCTTTCTGATAGGATGCATGTACTGTTTGGCTGATAATTTTTCACCCTGCTCATTTATTTTTTAATTGATTTTTGTTTAGCTGGGTGGCCCTGACAATGCTACCTATGGCTCGGATTTCATTTGACTCCTTACTGAGATGTAGCTATAGATAAAGCTACATAGTACCCCTACTCATTCACCTAATAGTGACTAAAAATGCAGAGCCAGTTTTTGACAAGTCTTTTATTTTTTTTTTTAAATAGACCCATGAATGAATATGAACAGCAGCCACCGACCAAAAAAATAGAGGTACGAGGGCTCCCGCTGTCTGACAGCTCCATTTTGTAGCTTCCGCTAAATAAATGAAGGGGAGGGAGCCACCTAGTGAAGTCCCTGGGTGACCCTGCTCCCTTGTGATGTCATAAACCAGGGTATTCTCTTGAATGCGCGATTGACTTACTTTGTTATTAAAGGGGGTCGCAACAGTCCCAACCTCCAAACAGCACCAACTGATTCAACTCGCAGGTCCTATTGAAACTCTGGACCTCACCCTTCCCCCTTTTTATAGCACAGGTGGACTGACTAGGACCAAAAACCTGGCAACTGAGCTTGCAACAATTAACTCTCCCCCTCTCCTTGGGGCAGTCATTAACCTGCTATAAGCAAACGCAGTTCAACCTTTTTTTTCCTTATAGGTCAAGCGGCCATATATCCTTGAAATACTACACCATGATAATTTTTTCTGTTTAATACCAGTGCCAGTATTTTTTTAGAATTCACCTTATCTGAAGTAAAGTGAAGAGGTCCTCGTGTGGATGCGGAAGGATTGGTGGAAAGAACCCAGACTTGTAAAGTAGCCTATATAGGATGCTTATTTGACTCAGGGTTAGTGGGTCCTTTTTTTGAGAAAGTATTAATATCCCTTGAAATTTTCCACATTTTTTTAAAACCAAAAACATAAATGTGTTTTATTGTGATTTTATGTGATAGACCACAGGTGTCAAACACAAGGCCCTCCAGGCCATTTCTTGTGGCCCTTGCATCTCTCCTGAAACTGCAGGAGAGCTCCAGCCCTCCTCTGGTCCTACTCCGGACTCTTACTTTCTGCTTTCAAGCAATGTATCAATCTTCTTCCCAGCAGCAGCATAAGGTAAGTAGGGTGCACTGTGATGTAAGGGAGGGTGAGGGACTCAACTTCTGATGGTGGGGTGGCTCTTGACATCTATAGTAATGGGAGTGGATACGCTGGACATCTAATCTTACAGATAGAAACCGGCCCTTTTGAGGGCAATCCTTATTGCTAATGCGGCCCACAATGAAATTTAGTTTGACACCCCTGTGATAGACCAACACAAAGTGGCACATAATTGTGAAGTGGAAGGAAAATGATAAATGTTTTTTATTTATTTTTTACAAATAAATATGTGAAAGTGTGGCATGCATTTGTATTCAGCTCCCCTGAGTCAATACTTTGTAGAACCACCGTTCGCTGCAATTACAGCTGCAAGTATTTTTGAGTATGTCTCTACCAGCTTTGCACATCTAGAGAGTGACATTTTTGCCCATTCTTCTTTGTGAAATAGCTCAAGATCTGTCAGATTGGATAGAGAGCATCTGTGAACAGCAATTTTCAAGTCTTGCCACAGATTCTCAATTGTATTTAGGTCTGAATCTTGATTGGGCCATTCTAACAAATTTATATGCTGTGGCTGTATATTTAGGGTCATTGTCTTGCTGGAAGGTGAACCTCCATACCCAGTCTCAAGTCTTTTGCAGGTTTTCTTCTAAGATTTCCCTGTATTTAGCTCCATCATCTTCCCATCAACTCTGACCAGCTTACCTATCCCTGCATAAGAAAAGCATGCCAACAACATGATGCTTTCACCACCATGTTTAATGGTGGGGTTGGTGTGTTCAGGGTGATGTGCAGTGTTAGTTTTACGCCACACATAGCGTTTTGCTTTTAGGCCAAAAAGTTCAATTTTGGTCTCATCTCCCACATGGCTTCTCAAAAACAGCAAAGGGGACTTCTTATGGCTTTCTTCTTGCCACTCTTTTATAAAGACCAGATTTCTGTAGTACACGACTAATGCCGCGTACACACGATCATTTTTTGTGATGAAAAAAAACAACGTTTTCTGTGAAGTAAAAAACGACGTTTTTGAAACGTCACTTTCAAAGACAATTTTGCATACACACCATCGTTTTTTTCACAAAAAGCGAGGTTACGTTCACCACTCTTTTCCATTGAAGCTCGCTTCATAACTAGCTTCTGGGCATGCGCGGGTTGAAAAACGTCGTTTTGAAAGACGTTTTTGCTACACACGGTGACTTTTTGTGAAACAAAAAACGACGTTTTGAAAAAACGACACAAAAAATTCAAGCATGTTGGAATTTTTTTTTGGTCGTTTTTTTGAAGACAAAAAACGACGTTTTGCCCACACACGATCAATTTAAATGACGTTTTAAAAAACGTCGTTTTTTTTCATCGCAAAAAACGACCGTGTGTACGCGGCATAATAGTTGTCTTGTGGACAGATTCTCCCACCTGAGCTGTGGATCTCTGCAGCACCTCCACAGTTACCATGGGGCTCTTGGCTGCTGCTCTGATTAATGCTTTTCTTGCCTGGCCTGTCAGTTTAGGTGGACAGACATGTCTTGGTAGGTTTGCAGTTGTGCCGTACTCTTTCCATCTTCGGATGATAGATTGAACAGTGCTCTGTAAGATGTTCAAAGCTTGGGATATTTTTTTTATACCCTAACCCTGCTTTAAACTTCTCCAGAACCTGTCTGGTGTGTTCCTTGGCCTTCATGATGCTGTTTGTTCACTAAGGTCCTCTAACAGACCTCTGAGGGTTTCACATGACAGCTTTATTTATACTTAGATTAAATGACACACATGTGGACTCTATTTACTAAGTAGGTGACTTTTAAAGGCAATTGACTCCTTTAGATTTTAGTTAGGGGTAGCAGAGTAAAGGGGGCTAAATACAAATGCACTCCACACTTTTCACATTTGAAAACCATTTATCATTTTCCTTCCACTTCACAATTATGTATCACTTTTTGTTGGTCTATCACATAAAATTCCAATAAAATACATTTATGTTTCTGGTTGTGACATGACAAAATGTGGAAAATTTCAATGGGTATGAATACTTTCAATGCACTGTATACAATATTTGGAAATATTTTAATTTAGTTAAGAAGTACAATATTAAGTAAATATTGTACAAGAGTACAATACTGATAGAGATTGAGAGACAGGAAATTAATGTATAAATAAAAGTGCAGCGCCAATGAGGAACTCACAAAGTTATGAGTTCTAAATAATGAAAAAATGTGAATAAATTACACCCTTAAGGTGATATAAGATTACACCGTAAATAGTATAAACAATAAAACACACTCCAATGTGATTCTATAAGTGTCCATAGATGAACAACAAATATTGAAAATGATGAGACGATCCCTGTAGGGTCAGCATGGAAGATTTCCCCTCAAAGATGCAATTCCCACAAACACAAGGAAGAGCATAAAATACCCTTACCGGATGGAGTGGACCCAAAGACACCATACGGCGATGGGTCACATGTGCATGATAGGACGATTGCCCAATCTGGTCGTTGTCACAGTCAAAATTCCTGCTTGCGCTAGGCGTTGATCTTCGCGATAGGAGACTCTATGGGTCGGCTCCCAGATTGCTGACTCCAATCCAATTCCAATGATAAAATGGGGGAAGGGAGGTTCAGCTGTCACTAGACAGATGGGCTCCAAACATGGGAGAAAAGAAGGAAAAAATGGGGAGGGCAACTCCTCATAGTGTAAAAAAGCTAAAATTTAATTTGTAAAAATTCAGAAACATGAAACACTGAAATCCCCCCCCCCCCCCCCCCCCCAAAAAAAAATGTTCACATCCAAATCCACATCAGAAAAAATAAAATAACAAAAATAAAATGTCATAGATTCATACAAAAATGCGCAGTATAGAGATGGATAGGGCCAGTGTCTTCTCAGACTTCTAATGGGGATTGGTGTTAAAGATACTGCACTATGGAGATATGTTTCTCTTTGTAACATGTACTCTGAGCCAAAAGATTAAGGATAAGTAGAGTTGAGTGACAAACTGGTATAGGATCCATTTGGGTTGGAAGGAAGAGGTGTACATCGAATTGGGCATACTTACCCCTTTGGGAAAAAGCTCTTTAGACCTGCTCGAAATTAAGTGTTCAAAATATTACAGTAAGCCTCAAACTTGTTCTGGACTCATTAAACAAGTGCAATAATAGTTGGAACTTTATTTCACTGGATTTTTGTTTCACTGATAGCACGTTAATATTTTAATTTACACGCATTTGATTATTATCACCATTTTATAAGAATTTGATTACATCACATTTATTGTACCATTTTTGCTTTTCATTTTCTTGGTTGCATGAAATGTAAATGCAAATGAACTAATTTTAAACATTTTGTAGAAAATGGCCACACTACTGACTGATAATTCAAAGCCATTAATTCTTCATTAGTTGTTCCTCTGTAGGACTTTTTTGATTGATGAGCCGATAATGAAAGATTATTTTCTTATTTCCCAGAGTAGAAAGGGAATTCCAAGAATTATTCACTGTCAATACATGCAGAAAATACCCATTGAAGTGGCAAAATGTCATAGGCCTAGTTTGCTTCCAGATGGAAATGTTTCATTTACTGAAACATTACAATTCATAGGTTGATGTCAGGCGGTAGTTTTTGTTGAACTAGAGATTAAAGTATTTTCTAACATTGTGTTTATCCATTCTACATCAGCTCAGCATACGTCTGAATGAGATATGCTCTCTCTATCACATGAGCAAGGGGGAAAATAAATCTTTCTCAGCAAATGCTGCAAACGCAATGCTCAAAAGTCACCTCTATCAACTCAGCATGGGGAAACACCTACTGTGATTTTTAAATAATAGCAGCTTTTGCCCTAAATGCAGCTTAAATACCCTAAACAAAAAGTAAATAATACTCCCAAAATGTACAGTATAGTTTCAGATAAATGAAGATGTGTTTAAGTGTGTTTTAGGTAGTAACAAAATCATGTAATGTGTTGGTATACATTTTCTGGACAAAATATTGAAAAGTCATCCTTCATTTTAATTTGGTCTGCACTAATGTTCAAGCAACTACTGGCCAAGATTTGTATCTGTTTTTTTTGTGCTTATTGTGTGGAAAAAAAACATTGCTATTTCTTTAAAGGAATTGTAAAGGAAAAAAAAATTGCCTAAAATTATTGTCTGCAAGGTAGACAGACAGAATAGTGTAATGATTCTGTTAAAAACCAAGTAAATACCTATTAAATTCCTTTATCTATATCACCTCCGGCGTTCTAGTTTCTGTTCTCTCATTCACTTCCTGGTTTGCGGCCTTCGTTCATGTAAGAACTACATTTCCCAGTATGAATTGCGGCACGCCCAGTAATTCACACCTCCCTGAAGTCTCTAACACGTAGAGAGCATCCTGCCTCACAGATGTAGTTCCCAGGATGGGGCGAGCACATTACTGACCACCGCAGTAAAGCCTCCCTTCACGTGGTGAGTAAAATCAAACAAGCAGGAAGTAAACAGGACAGAGAAGAAATAGAGCAACTTCTGAGCAAAAATGAACAATGAGGAAGTGAAAAGAGGAATGTCTGCAGGTAAAGGATGCTTATTATGAAAAAAAAATCCTTTACAACCCCTGTAAGTGTGTCTCTATTAATAGAAAGTACTCCAGTGCAACCAATTTATGATAAACTAAAATCATACACATTATTACACAAAGTGCTTAAATACAAAAAATCACGATACAGCAAATTCATATATAATAAACTCTAATGTGCATCAATGCAGAATAAAGTGCACTTGTGCATCGCAAAATAAATGTAATTATTAAAAATTAGTTCATCAAAATTCATATATCATAATAGGCAGGTGCTGTGAACAACCCACTCCATTCCAATGTATCATCACCACTTCCAGAACTGGTCTCTTACCAAACAAGCAGCCTCCAGGTAGTCACAAGCATTAGTTAATAACAGCATTAAAAACAGCAATGCCATCCAGCATGCTTGATATTGTCATAAACTAGCTCCCCCCCATCGTGTCCACTTCGATGTGAGCGGCGTTGCTGTTCTTAATGCTGGTATCAACCAATGCTTGTGACTACCTTATAAGTACAGATAGGCTCGGGCATGTACGGGGTCCCTCCTGCCCGATCCCGCCAGGAAGCCGAAACTGCACACTGCTTAATACAGGCAGTGAGACATTTCTCGATCTGTGCAGCTGAAGATCGAGCAGTTACACAGTTTTTTTAATGCTTTATCTCAGCCCTCTAATTGTCATGTTTGCTGGATGGCCTGGTCTGTTAAAGGAAGTTGGGGGATAAAAAACTTACTGGCAGAATCACCAGGTGAAAATAAAGAAAAAAAAATAAGAACAAAAAAATTAATACAGTCACTACATCTAAGGATTGGTAAGCCACACTATAGTTTTTTGTTTGTTTGTTTTTGGGTTTAACACAGATTTATAGTACCCATAAAATCTGTGTGTTTATTGCTAAAGCTTTTTTTGCATCCAGCAGCGATCCCCCAGCTAATCGCTGGCTGTGTGGATAGCCATGCATAGTGTCAGCCATTGCTAAAAGAGAAGTTTGTGATTTTTCTTTTTTAACCACTTAAGACCCGGACCAAAATGCAGGTAAAGGACCTTGCCCCTTTTTGCGATTCGGCACTGCGTCGTTTTAACTGCGACGTGGCTCCCAAACAAAATTGGCGTCCTTTTTCCCCCACAAATAGAGCTTTCTTTTGGTGGTATTTGATCACCTCTGCTGTTTTTATTTTTTGCGCTATAAACAAAAATAGAGCAACAATTTTAAAAAAAATTCAATATTTTTTACTTTTTGCTATAATAAATATCCCCCAGTTTAGGCCGATACGTATTCTTCTACCTATTTTTGGTAAAAAAAAATCGCAATAAGCGTTTATCGGTTAGTTTTTGCAAAATGTATAGCGTTTACAAAATAAGGGATAGTTTTATTGCATTTTTATAAAAAATATTTATTTTACTACTAATAGCGGTGATCAGCGATTTTTTTCGTGACTGCGACATTATGGTGGACACTTCGGACAATTTTGACACATTTTTGGGACAATTGTCATTTTCACAGCAAAAAATACATTTAAATTGCATTGTTTACTGTAAAAATGACAGTTGCAGTTTGGGAGTTAACCACAAGGGGGCGCTGTGACTTTGAGTGTGACCCTGTGTGTGTTTACAACTGTAGGGGGGTGTGGCTGTAGGTGTGACGTCATCGATCACGTCCCCCTATAACAGGGATGACGAGATCGATGCTGCGGCCACAGTGAAGCACGGGGAAGCCGTGTTTACACACGGCTCTCCCTGTTCTTCAGCTCCAGGGACGGATCACCGCAATGCAGCGGCGATCGGGTCCACAAGTCCCACAGTCCCGGTCCTGGAGCTTCGGACCGGGTCACGGAACCGTGCCGCGGGCGCGCGCCCGTGACCCACGGCTGGGTACTAAAACCAAAGTATATATACGTTGATGTGCCCAGCCGTGCCATTCTGCTGACGTATATGTGCAGTAGGCGGTCCTTAAGTGGTTAAAGAATCATACTTTCCTAGGTGGATACAGCATCAATCCGATTAAGATTGAGAACCGAGTGAACAACCACCACTGATTGCTCAGTTTTCTGTACTCCAAGAGCAGAGAGCTGGTGTCAGTCACCACTGTCTGCTCTGTCCCCCCACGCACTTGGCTGTGGAGGGGCGGGAGCGGCTGGGCCAGGCTCTCAGTAGCTCACTAAGAGGCTGAGCCAGAATGCTGGGAGATTATTGCACTAGAGGTCGCAACAGCTTATACATACAAGTTTATACATCTAATGAGGTGAGAGTCCAGAGAGACCGGTTGTGGATATCTACTGTTATTTATCTTATCCAGATTCATCCATTGATGTTAAGATTTTGTCTGACATTACATCTCTGTACCTCCACTTTAAGGGACCTTTTTTTTATACCACAGCACAGAGTGCAACATATTGGACATTCTCTGACAATATTGTGCATATATTCACAGATGTTGAGTAGCATAAGCATTTTTGTCTTGTTTTGTTCGTGTTTCTGAGTGATCATCACATTAGCGCGAGATTACTTTTATTTGATTTGAGCCAGGTGACTGTCTGGGGCTCTGAATGGTTCCCAACCATATGGTCACAATTTTTCCCCACCTGAAACAGCTCTGTGGCTTCAGGTGATCCATAAGAGAAGTGCAGCCAAACAAGCTTTGTCTGCACTTCTAATTTAAAATGGAACTAAACCCTGCTATCCCTTACAGCCAATAACGCTGTCGTCTTAGCCTTAGCCTTGTTAGTTTTGCCAATGCTATGGTGCTGCATATGGGATCATTTATGACACCAGCCAATTCATGACTTGCCAGTTTGGTTGACAGTACAAGGAACTGTGAAAATTATCATTCACGGCATGCCTTGAATGGAACCGTTTTGGGAAATTGTTAAATAGATGTTTTTGGTTGTGTTTAAAAGGCAACTTAAAGTGGAACTTTAGCCATAAAGTCCATCTAGATCACTTCAGGCAGGTACACTAGCTAACCCTGCTCTGCACATGCTCAGTTGCTCTCCATTTTTAGATATTTTTTAGGCACTGGCGAGTTTGTAGATGTCGATCTACTAACAGCCTTAAAGCGGAAGTAACCCCTCTTATACTTTACAGCCAATGAAGATGGTTCTGCTTGATCTACAACTGTCATAATGTTGCACAAGATCAGTTGTGACCCTAGCCATTTCATGTTTTGAGAGTTTGGTTGAGGACACAAGCAAATGTGACAGTTATCCATGAACACCAGTGTTAATTTAAACCATATAAAATAAACAAATATTGTACAAAGTTCGGATCCTGTTGGTGCGTGCTATTGCACCTAAAAACAGTCCTTAATCCTTTGATTTTTTTATTCCAAGTGAAAAACGTGCTCTATACCAGTGTTTTTCAACTCCAGTCCTCAAGGCACACCAACAGGTCAAGTTTTCAGGATTTCCCTCAGATGAAATGGCTGTGGTGAATAATAATGAGAGTGAAACTGATCAAATCACCTGTGCAAAATAATGGAAAGCCTGAAAACATGACCTGTTGGTGTGCCTCGAGGACTGGAGTTGAAAAACACTGCTCTATACTGTGGAATCATGTATGTTCTCCATGACTTGGCACCCTTAATTAGTGTCACCACCACCACTTGTCACAGGTGTTTACAATAACTGCAGCAGTTTGGCTAATAGCTTCCTGTGCTCTCTGCCTATGATGCAATCTTATTGGTTACATTGTTCTTAGCTAGCTCTAAAGACTGCAGAACCCCTCCACCTATTTTATAGAGTCAAAAAAGGATGAAAATGAATGTAGCTACCACATCTAAGGATTGGTAAGCTGCAATATCTACTGTACAACCTTGGTTTGCGAGTAACTTGGTTTAAGAGCGTTTTGCAAGACAAGCAAAATGTTTTAATACATTTTGTCTTGATATGCAAGCAATGTCTTGATATACAAGTAGCGTCATGTCACAACTGAGTATAAAAAAAAGAAGAGAGGAGCCTCTAAGTGTAGCAACATGGTTACATTTAATGTAGGTACAACATTTAGCAACTTATTGCTACACTTAAGGTGCCTCTCTTCTCTTTTATACCCTGTAAAAAAATGCTTTGATATACAAGTGCTTTGGATTACAAGCATGTTTCTGAAACAAATTATGCTCTTAAATCAAGGTTTTACTGTACATTTTTGTTCTTTGGTTGAGATATGCATTAATGAGAGCACTTTGTGATACAAATATGGGAATTGATATTGCTGATATGACTTTTAAAGGCATTCTGATCCTGGTGTCATTACCTATTAAGTCAAGAAACATGATATCATATTTAAAATATGTGCCTTGTCATATCCACCCTGAATAGGACACTAAATGGTATTGCACTAGTTGTTAACTACTACTGTTATTTTGCTTAGTTCACTGCAGTAGATTCATTAAAGAATATAACATTCAGCAGAGTGGAGGATAATGCAAAGAAACTCAATCCTTAAAAACAGCTGAATCAACAATGTTTTTATTAATTAAGAAAGTCAATACAGCATATTTCTTGATTCAAGGTCATTTCCCCATGCAGGGTGCAGGTATCTAACTTGAATCATAAAAGTCAGATTTAAATGGGACACCTACACAGTTCATTGGATACCCATTCAATCAATTACAGCTTATATATATATGCTGTAAATCATTAAATGAAAAATAAATAATTAATGAAATAATAAATGTCCTTCTGTATGCCCTTTATTTACTTATTTAGTATATTTTGTTTCTATTAGCTGTAACCATAAAGATGTATGTTCATTATTGTCATTGAAAATTATCCAACAGCCACAGTAGTGTATTTTTTCTGACTCTAATTTGTTTTAATCAGTTCTCTTTTTGTAGTTTACTTTTGTCAATAGCTATTTTGATTTATTTTATTGATAGTATTTTACTTATGGCCTTATTTTATAAACATTGGGCCAGATTCACAGAGCCCTTACTCCTGTCTAACTGGTGTTAGACTGGAGTAATTTCAAATTACGCGCGTTTTTTAGCTAGTCGAAAACCTCAAACCATGCGGGCTTCAATTCGACTGGATTACGTGTTCGTACGCCTTCGGATCTACGCTGCAATAAAATTGCGGCCACTGGGTGGACTTCCCGTTGTTTTCCGCGTCGGGGTATGCAAATGAGCTTTTGCCGGCGATCCCCGAAATTACGATCTTCATTCGCAATCTCTTACGGCACCTTTAGTCATCTTTTTTTTTGCGTAACACTATACCAGCTTTTTGCTGCTCTAATATTAGACAGCCCATGTTAAGTATGGCCGTCGTTCCCGCGTCGAATTTCTATGTTTTCCGACATCTTTTATTATTTTTTACGTAAGTCGTCCGGGAATAGGAATGTTCGTAAACGACGCTACTCAAACAACGAATGACGTAACGACGTGATTTCGCGCAATGCACGGCGGGAAATTTCTGAACGGAGCATGCGCAGTTCGATCGCCGCGGGACGCGCTTAATTTAAATGCTTCACGCCCCCTAATGGCGTATTTCGATTACGAGAAATAGACTACGCCGGCATAGCGTACGGGCAAAAATCTACCAGAATTTGGTGTAGAGCCTGGTAAAATATGGCAGAGTAGAGTATTTCGATTACGCAGCGCAATATTAAGTGTATGTGAATCTGGCCCATTGTATATATTTCTATGCATACTTCTCAAGTGATCCTGTACTTACTGTTGCTGAGCATAGTCATAGGTTTACTTACAGTAAATGCCCTTGTCCTGTTCTGGCCCTTCCTCGCATGATTCCTCTACTGGTCTTTCCTATGGCACAGTGCACAGCAGTGGTCATGTGAATGCTCTGTGCTACATACAGTGCCACCCTGTTCTAATGGCCAAACAAAGGGCTGTGTCTCACCCACAATAATGGGGAGAAGTAGAAGATGAAAATCCCTGTGTCCTACCTGTCACCCCTAAATATAGCTTCTGTCTTGTACTCGTCTATAATTTTTTTCTCTCTATTCTTGGAAGACTATAAAGCTGCTTAATAAAAAGAGCTGCAGTATCTGTAAAAAGATGTTCTTGCTTTAGAGGGTTTTATTGTTTCTAGACAATAGCACAGGATGATATAATAGAACCAGTACCTGTATGATTTTTTTTAGACATTATATAATTTATTATTTTGTTTATATTATTATTTAATAAATATATTTAAATATGTATATACTACTAAGGCTCTACATTTCTCTAAATACGTTTAACAATATACAATATTTTCTTGTGAGGATGCTGTAAGCGAAATGTGAAGCTACAATTAGGTTAGGGTTGGGCCAGTGTCCATAATATTCTGAAATATATTGCAGCCTTTAAAATATAGAGATTTCATATGCCAAGTAAACAACATTGTAGAAAAGTGGACGTAAAGATACAGCTAAGTAAAGAAGCATGACAAAAGGGGAAGACTAACTATTATGAATAACGAGAAATGGGTTTTATCTTTCTCCAGTTGGGGGGAGCCTATTTAATAAAATTGAATTGTCTATTGTTGATGACAATGATACTCTTATTCAATTTTAGATCAGCATGAACTAACAAAGATTTTGCCACTTTGGTTAAAGCCTAACTCCAGGTAAACAGTTAACCAAACATAGTTGGGGATGTTTTACAAACCAAAAGGCTTACATTTCCACCCATCCAGTGAGATGTATGCAACCTTGCCAAACAGCATAAGCCAAATTAGGACTTGACTTTTCTTTACAATAGTAAAAATGATTGTAAGTGATTTTTTTTTTAATTTTAACTAAAAAACATGTTATGTGTAATGGTTTTGCACAGAGCAGCCCTGATTTTCTTCTTTTCCGGTCCCTCGCTGACACTCCTGTCTCTGAGGCCTTGTACACACTACCGAGAATCTCGACGTAAAAGAAACGTTGTTTTCCTTGACGAGGTTCTTGTCAAGTTTTCCTTGCATGCACACTGTCAAGACAAAATCTCGTCGTTCTCAAACACGGTGACGTACAACACGTACGACGGCACTATAAAGGGGAAGTTTTATTTCACTGGCGCCACCCTTGGGTCTGATTTTGCTAATCTCATGTTACTGCATGTTAAGTAAAAGTTTGGTGAGAAACGATTAGCGCTTTTCAGTCTGTTACAGCGTGACGAATGTGCTATCTCCATTACGAAAACGACTTTTACCAAAGGTGCGCTCCCGTCTCATACTTTATTCTGAGCATGCGCGGGTTTCTAAGCATACACACGAATGTTTTTCTTGACGTAAATCAGCCCGACAAGAAACACAATGAGGAAATTGAGACTCCCAATGAGAAAACATGTTCTCTTTTTTTCTCGTCCACAACAGTTTTCTCGACGAAAAACATACACATGACCGTTTTTCTCAGTAAAAATGCTCTACCAGCATTTTTCTTAATGGAAAACGGTCTCACTCATCTTGGTGTGCCACTATAGCAGTGTTTCTCAATTCCAGTCCTCACGCCCCCCCAACAGGTCAGGTTTTCAGGATTTCCATTATTTTGCACAGGTGATTTGATCAGTTTCACTGTAATTCCCACAGCCTTTTCATCTGAGGGAAATCCTGAAAAAACATGACCTGTTGGGGGGGCGTGAGGACTGGAATTGAGAAACACTGCACTATAGGAAGCTGCTTCCTATGGTGGCATACCTTTGGGCTCGATGCTGAGCCATGAATTTACAGACATTGCGGCTCGGCCCTGCCCCCTGCTCCCTCGTCACAGGATTTGATTGAACCACCAATGCCTTTCTGTCCTGTGAGGCAGGAGAGAGCAGAGAGAGTTGCTGCTCTCGGACACAGTGCTGAATCGAGAATGGGCTCTGGTAAGTATGGTGGGGGGGGGGGGGGAAGCTGCACACAGAAGGTTTTTTCACCTTTATGTATAGATTTACAATTGCTTTAAGCAATATAGCTGGATCACATCCCTACCCCCCCCAGCCTGAGAGTGGACTACAAAGAAGGAGCAATAGATAGAAGTAATTGTTGTACCCTTTCTTCCTGTCAGCATAATCTTTATCAACACAAGTGCAAGCAGCACACTAAATTGTCTCTTAGTGCTGGCTTTTTCTCTCCCCTGTTGTAGCTTACAGGGCATCTCAAGATGCTGATCTCAAGTCATGTTTATTTACTCAATCCATTTGCATTTTAAAAGGAATTGCATGTTTACATAGCTGCATTCATTTATTTTTGTATAAAGATTCCTAGAGTTAGGCTTTAAGCTGGCTTTGTGTGCTTTGGATGAAGTCCTAAAGTTATTAGTCAGAAATTCAAAATTTGACTGTCACACTGCCTTATTATATATTTGATATGGACAGATATATCTCTTATTTTTTAAATTGATCCTTACACAAACTTAGCATGTGATTTGAAAAAATACCGATGTACCAGTTACCTCCATTAAACCAGTGAAAATGACCTGTAGATTCGAAGGTGTCATTATATATGCAAATTTAGACTTTTCCTAAGGTTAAGCCTGGCTTCCTCTTAGCTCCACAGCCTTCCAAATGGTCAGTGAGATCATTTATCCCAATTTGTGACTAGGGATGAGCTCCGTGTTCAATACGAATGTATGTTCGACTCGAACATCGTCTGTTCGTACGTTCGATGAATTTTGAACAAAACGGGTCGTTTGTGCCAAATTCGAGTGACGCACAACGGCCCATAATTCACTGAGACATTGCACGCTGATGATTGGCCAAGCATGCACTATGACCCTGCATGCTTGGCCAATCACAGCGCTCAAAAAACAGAGAGCCATAATTGGCCAAAGCCTAGGTGGCTTTGGCCAATTATGGCTCAGGGCTTTAGCACATGCCCCACACTATAAAAGGCCGCCTGCAGGGCGGCCTCATGTAGTGTGTTCCGGCTTGTTAATGAAAGAAGTCCTATAGAGAGAGATAGAGAGACAGTGTATTTTCTACCAGATAGATAGATAGAGCAGGCAAGCTAGTCAGTTTAGCTTAATTTACAGTGTGTAGAGAATATATATACATCTGTCATGAATCAGATGTGATCAGAACTGTGTGGACTGCAACAGAGGGAACCCAGACGTGTTTTAAGTGAAAATATGGTTTATTTAGGATAGTGAAATAATATATTAAAATAACAACCTCCAAAAACACTCCAACCAACACCAACAGAAACCACAAATAATAACAGTAATATACCAATATGTACAAGTAATAGGGACAAACCGGAATCACAACAGGGCCAGGCCAGGGTCGTCAACGGGAGGTCAGTAGCTGGGGAAAGGGAGGACAAACAGAACAAGGAGAGGATGGATGGATGGATAACAGGGGGGAACAAGTAAAGGTACAAGCACCGGGTACAGGATTCAGGGTTCCAGGTTCCAGGTTCAGCTTCAGGTTCCAAGAGAGATATCAAGGCAAGCCAGATTGTCAGAGCCAGGTATTTATACACATCCCTGCAATCAGGCTCAGATGACACCTGATCGCAGGAGATGTCGGCCCCACACTGCCAGGAACCCCCCGCTGGTGGATTCCAGTACTGCGGCCCAAAGATCATATAATACCACCAGGGGAGAGCTCCCCTGGCAGTTCCAGACTGCCAGGAGACACCTGGTGGTGGACCACAGTACTGCACGGCACAAATCAGGCAGAACCACCAGCGGGAGGAACCTTTCCTGACAGTACCCCCCTCAAAGGGGCGGCCTCCGGATGCTCCAACTAGGTGCTTAAACGAGTCCAAGGTATTAAACCAGCCAACAGGCAACTCAAGCTTGACAGCAGATGTTTCAGGCAGAGCATCAAGCACATCAGGACAGACAACAGGCACCTCCGGGTCGTCGAGCTGGGCAGCAGGCTCCAGGTCGTCGAGCTGGGCAGCAGGCTCCGGGTCGTCGAGTTGGGCAGCAGGCTTTGGGTCGTTGAGCTGGGCAGCAGGCTCTGGGTCGTTGAGCTGGGCAGCAGGCTCCGGGTCATTCAGCTGGGCAGTGGACAGGAACACAACAGGCTGGGCAGCTGGCACAGCAACAACAGGCTGGGCGGCTGGCACAGCAACAACAGGCTGGGCGGCTGACACAGCAACAACAGGCTGGGCGGCTGGCACAGCAACAATAGGCTGGGCAGCTGGCACAGCAACAACAGGCTGGGCGGCTGGCACAGGAACAACAGGCTGGGCGGCTGGCACAGGAACAACAGGCTGGGCGGCTGGCACAGGAACAACAGGCTGGGCGGCTGGCACAGGAACAACAGGCTGGTCGGCTGGCACTGGAACAACAGGCTGGGCGGCTGGAACAGGCTGGGTAGCTGGCACTGGAATAGTCTGAGCGGTTGGCACTGGAACAGGCTGGTCGACTGGCACTGGAACAGGCTGGTCGGCTGGCACTGGAACAGGCTGAGCGGCTGGCACTGGGACTTCAGACTGGAAGGCAGGTACTGGGACTTCAGACTGGAAGGCAGGTACTGGGACTTCAGACTGGAAGGCAGGTACTGGGACTTCAGACTGGAAGGCAGGTACTGAATCTTCAGACTGGAAGGCAGGTACTGAATCTTCAGACTGGAAGGCAGGTACTGAATCTTCAGACTGAAAGGCAGGTACTGAATCTTCAGACTGGAAGGCAGGTACTGAATCTTCAGACTGGAAGGCAGGTACTGAATCTTCAGACTGGAAGGCCTGCACTGAATCTTCAGACTGGAAGGCAGGCTCTGAATCTTCAGACTGGAAGGCAGGCGTTGAATCTTCAGGCTGGAAGGCAGGCACCGGGACATCAGGCTGGAAGGCAGGCACCGGGACGTCAGGCTGGAAGGCAGGCATCGGGACGTCAGGCTGGAAGGCAGGCACCGGGACATCGGGCTGGACAGTGGACAGGTTAGTTGGTGTGGAGACAGACTGGCAGGATCGTTTTGGTTGGGAAAAACTTTTGTTTTTTCTTGGGCTTAGCCACAGAAGCTCTGTAGGTAAGGGGTGCAGCAGACTGGAAAGGAGGACTGGGATATGGCAGAGAAGAGGGAACAGTAGCTGGAGGAAGTTTTTGTGGGTTTGTAGGCAGCTGAGAAGAGACAGGTGGGTTGTATACAGGATAGGTACAGGGAGCAGAGACTGGATATTGGTATCTGGTGGGAAGCAGTGTATACTGAGCTGCGACTGGGTTGCCATGGGTGATGGGAGAAAAGACTCTTAAACAGGTAGGTGTCTGATGGTAGAAGTGGTTTGCTGTGGGTTTGTAGGCAGCTGAGAAGAGACAGGTGGCTTAAATGCAGGATAGGTACAGGGAGCAGAGACTGGGTATTGGTATCTGGTGGGAAGCAGTGTATTCTGATCTGTGACTGGGGTTGGCATGGGTGATGGGAGAACAGACTTTTGAACAGGTAGGTGTCTGATGGTAGAAGTGGTTTGTTGTGGGTTGGCTGGGATTGATTGTAGCATATCAGACCATGCAGAGAGTATTGGTTGGACAAAGAATGAATCACATGCTGCCTGACAAGGGTCTGTACTGACTGAATACATTCCAAAAGTTTTTGCCGGGAACAAACTGAATAGTGCTCACAAAAGCATGAGGGATCATCCTCTAGCAGCCAGAGATTCCACCTGATCAGCACTGAAAGGGGGCGAAAAATCCTCACAGGTCCCTGGAACACAGGACAGGGCTAGCTCAACACATATTTGGATCAAAGGCTGCCCCTCTCCAAACAAAACACAACCTTGGTCAACCTGGGAGTGGGCCAAACGGATGATCTCAAGCAGCTGGTCATGGGTCCACTCTTTTAGTGTCTGGCGTAGATAATCACCACTCAAAGACGCCAGCAAGGCATAATAGGGAATCACGTTAGGGTTAATTTCAACAAGCCAACAGAACCAATATGGTTCCTCTGTGCAGCCACTTCTGATCAGGGATGGCCTTGATATACTGTCATAAATCAGATGTGATCAGAACTGTGTGGACTGCAACAGAGGGAACCCAGACGTGTTTTAAGTGAAAATATGGTTTATTAAGGATAGATAAATAATATATTAAAATAACAACCTCCAAAAACACTCCAACCAAAACCAACAGAAACCACAAATAATTATAGTAATATACCAATATGTACAAGTAATAGGGACAAACCGGAATCACAACAGGGCCAGGCCAGGGTCGTCAACGGGAGGTCAGTAGCTGGGGAAAAGGAGGACAAACAGGACAAGGAGAGGATGGATGGATGGATGGATAACAGGGGGAACAGGTAAAGGTACAAGCACCGGGTACAGGATTCTGGGTTCCAGGTTAAGGTTTAGGTTCAGGTTCAGGTTCAGGTTACAAGAGAGATATCAAGGCAAGCCAGATTGTCAGAGCCAGGTATTTATACACATCCCTGCAATCAGGCTCAGATGACACCTGATCGCAGGAGATGTCGGCCCCACACTGCCAGGAACCTCCCGCTGGTGAATGCCAGTACTGCGGCCCAAAGATCATATAATACCACCAGGGGAGAGCTCCCCTGGCAGTTCCAGACTGCCAGGAGACACCTGGTGGTGGACCACAGTACTGCACGGCACAAATCAGGCAGAACCACCAGCGGGAGGAACCTTTCCTGACAACATCCCTAGGAGTTGTACATATATTTATACACTGTATAGCTTAGCTAGATCAGCTATTTCTATTTGTCAGGCAGGAGATTGTGCTAGGTGCAGTGTTCTAACGTGTTGTATGGCCTGTGTGCTGTTTAGTTTACACCTAAACGTACTCGGTGTTACTGCACGTTTGCTGTTTAATAGCAACTAAACACATTTGCTGTAACTGTGCGTTTGCTGTTTAATAGCAACTAAACGCATTTGCTATTAGTGCACGCTTGCTGTTTAATAGCAACTAAATGCATTTGCTGTAACTGCACGTTTGCTGTTTAATAGCAACTAAACACACTTGCTATTAGTGCACGTTTGCTGTTTAATAGCAACTAAACGCACTTGCTGTAACTGCGTGTTTGCTATTTAATAGCAACTAAACACATTTGCTATTAGTGCACATTTGCTGTTTAATAGCAACTAAACGCATTTGCTGTAACTGCACGTTTGCTGTTTAATAGCAACTAAACGCATTTGCTATTAGTGCACGTTTGCTGTTTAATAGCAACTAAACACATTTGCTGTAACTGCACGTTTGCTGTTTAATAGCAACTAAACACATTTGCTGTAACTGCACGTTTTCTGTTTAATAGCAACTAAACGCATTTGCTGTAACTGCACGTTTGCTGTTTAATAGCAACTAAACACATTTGCTGTAATTGCACATTTGCTGTTTAATAGCAACTAAACGCATTTGCTATAACTGCACATTTGCTGTTTTAATAGCAACTAAACGCATTTGCTGTAACTGCACATTTGCTAATTAATAGCAACTAAACACATTTGCTGTAACTGCACGTCTACTGTTTAATAGAAACTAAACGCATTTGCTGTAACTGCACGTTTGCTGTTTAATAGCAACTAAACGCATTTGCTGTAACTGCACGTTTGCTGTTTAATAGCACCTAAACGCATTAGCTGTTACTGCACGTGTGTTGTTTAATAGCACCTAAACGCAGTTGGTGTAACTGCACGTTTGCTGTTTGATAGCACCTAAATGCATTAGCTGTTACTGCACGTTTGCTGTTTAATATCACCTAAAAGCATGGGACCGCAGGCCACACTACCCACCCCCTCAGACCCAACACTTCCAATGAACAAAAACCAGACAACTGTATGGCATTGTAATGGCCGTGGCACCTTTATTGGTTTAATCAAAATAATAATAACATTCCATATTTATTTAAACAAATATACCGTATTGATAATAAAACTTTATTAATGCAAAATTCCCTGCTCAGTTTTAGGACTCGAGCAGCTAAACAAAATTAATATATATCATACCATCTTTATTTAATCAAAATATCGTATTGATAATAAACCTTTAATAATGCAAAAAACTCCCTGCTCAGTCTTAGGACTCGAGCAGCTGAACTTGAACAAACTGTAAAGTCCCCCTCGATTCGGGGGTGACAAACCACATAATTGTGCCAACGACAGGGGGGGGGGGTGGGTAGCAAAGTCCAGTACCCAGCCAACAGCCCTGAGCAGCGGCAGCTGCAACCTTATATAGGGTCCAGATGGTTCCAGAACCTTCCACCTGATCACCTGCTCTACCTGGACCAATCAGAGCACACCTTTCCACAGGTACCTGAAATGATATTCAAAAGCAGAGCACACACATACACCAGGTGTTTTAAATGACATACACATTCTTTTTTTTTTTTTGTGTCAGCAGAAAGCCAAGCATAAGGGGGGAGGGGGTGGCCGCAGGACCAATGTGCATGTGCCCAAATGAATTGTGCCCTATTATGCCATTAGCTGTTACTGCACGTGTGTTGTTTAACAGCACCTAAACGCGTGGCTCTTTGTTGCGCTCCAATTACAGTATTTGTGCAGGTTGCAGTGTTGTCTTGTGCCTAAGGCCAAAATTTTCTGCCCCTGTTTAACAGGGGCATCTAATAACAATTTTTGATGCAATACTTTGCATGTGGCTCCAATTACAGTATGACATGGTTCAGATTCTACTTAACAAACCTACAGTCCTTGTCTTGTATACTGCTGTTCAAAGTATATAGGGCCAAAGGGTCTTGTCAGGGCCAATCCTCACTATAGGCTCACTATGCAAGCCGCTTAGGGCCCCACAAATCCGCAAAGGGCCCCCCAAATTACTGGAGGCCCAGCCTGGTGAGAAGTCATTTTTGCCCCCCTCACCTCGCTTCTAAACTTGCTGGCTGAGTCATTTCTGACAGCAGAACACCCCCTCCCCCCGCTTCTCAACTTTCTTTAATGTGACATGTCACTGTCGTCAGCGCCCCCGATTCTCATTTTTAATGTGCCATGTCATTTTGCTTAGGGCCCCAGGAAGGTCAGGATTGGCACTGGGTCTTGTAATGACCTGGGGGAAGTGGTGGTGGGGAAACTCATGCTATTTTTTTAAATGATGTGTATTCATATTGCAGGGACCAAACATTACTTTAAAGCCGCAAGCAGTATTAAATTAATTTTTTCTTATAGTAATATCATGTTGTGCAGGGACATTTCTAAACATGTGCCACTACTATAGACACCCAGCAGGTACGATATTTAAAGGGATTATTTTTTTCACTTTAAGCATCAATAAAATCGCTACTTCAGAAAAAATGTCAGTTTTTAAAACTTTTTTTTCCATTGATACGTTCCCTGGGGCAAGACCCGGGTTCTGAAAAACGTTTTTCCAACAATAGATTGAATATTGGTCTTTAAAATTATCGTTTTTGAATACGAACGTTCGAGTCCCATAGACTTCAATGGGGTTCTAAATGTTTGCGTGAACCCGCGGTCTGTTCGAACGTTCTGGTGCGAACTGAAGGCGGGGGTGTTCGGCTCATCTCTATTTGTGACCATTAGGTGGGCTCAGATACCAAGAGACAACTGGCCAAGCATAAAATATGCATAATATTTCAGCTGTATATATCTATTTTTTTATATTGTCAACTAATTGCTCAGTTTTATAACAGGTTTATAGCTTAGGATGGGCAGGATCTCAGCATAAATTTTCAACACCACTGTTTACAAAGACCAAAAACATGGAATGCAGACACTACCATATGACATATTGCCCAACTTATTCCTTATACAGTAAAATCTTGATTTGAGAGTAACTTGGTTTAAGAGCGTTTTGCAAGACAAGCAAAATGTTTCAATAAATTTTGACTTTATATACAACAATGTCTTTATACACAACTTGGTATAAAAGAGAAGAGAGGTGAATCCAAGTGTAGCAATACAGTTACATTTAATGAAAGTACAACATTTAGAAACTCACATAGTTGATGATTAAAAGAGGCACATATAAATTTGCAGGCATCTGGGTAAAGATGTCCACATAGACCATCCTCCTCACCGCCATTGACGTTGTTTCTTCCACGCTGCGCTCCACGGGCGGTTCAAGCCTCGCTTTCAGATCGCTCTACTGTAGAGTAGTCTTCCCGGTCACAATTGCAGACTGACAGTGGTGAGAGCCAGCGGTGTGGACAGCTTTACCCCGGATGCCTGCATACTTAGATGTGCCTCTTTAATCATCAACCATGTGAGTTGTTAAATGTTGTACCTTCAATAAATGTATCCATATTGCTACACTTTTAGAGGCGCCTTTCTTCTCTTTTATACTCAGTAGCTCCTGCTGGATTTTGCTTCTAATCCACTTGTGGAGGCTACAATTTGTGAATGGACAATTTTATCATTACCCAATTTATCATATTTCTATAATCGTTTTATATTGAATATAAACTGAACGACTTATGAATAAACGGTTCTGGAAGGAATCATTTGAGTTTCCATTATTTCTTATGGGGAAATTTACAAGTGCTTTGGATTACAAGCATGTTTCTAGAACGAATTATGCTTGCAATCCAAGGTTTTAATGCCAGAATCATTGGTTTCTGCTTGACTCATGAATATGTGTACTTTCGCAATATTAGCATGCATGAACATGCACACATACATGGGCAAACCTTTATTTAGCAGTCAGATTGCAAAGGATACTACTGTCCATTGTCTATGACCTTCCTAAAAGATGACTCCTTGAAAACTCTCTTATTCAGGGGAACCTACCCCACTTCCACCTCCACCTAAGAACTGTACCTGAGTCACTTCCATCAGATTATCCCCCAGCTATTACCTTTTGTACCTCCTTCCCCTCCCTTTAGATTGTAAGCTCCATGAGCAGGGCCCCCATATTTCTTATGTATTGAACTGTATTGTAATCGTACTGTCCCACTTTACATTGTAAAGCGCTGCGTAAACTGTTGGCGCTATATAAATTCTGTATAATAATAATATTGCAAAGAAGGTATTTTACGTTGTGAATAAAGGAACCAAAATTCCCAAACATGGCTCAAAGTTTACTAATGGTCTGCAACCAACTGGTCTAAAACAGGTAAGAAACCATTCTAACCCAAAAGCTATATGAAGGCTCAAGAGACATTAAATAAGGGCTTAAGGACTGCCGCATGCCTATTTACATCATCAGAATGGCAAAAGGGGGCAAATGGGCATTTTTATGTTCTTTTTAATTTGCCGGCTGTGTGGTCACGCGCCGTCCGATTGCGGCCCTGTCCACTCGATGTCCGCCGGTATCCCGTGATCGGGTCACAGAGCTGAAGAACAGGGAGATGTTAGGATAAACACAACATCTCCCCATTCTTCCTAGTAACATGTCACTGATCGTCTGTTCCCTGTCATCGGGAACAGCAATCAGTGACGTGTCACGACAAGCCACGCCCCCTAACAGTTAGAAGCACTCCCTAGGTCACACTTAACTCCTTTAGCGCCCCTACAGTTTAACCCCTTCACTGCCAGTGTCATTTTTATAGTAACCAGTGCATTTTTAAAGCACTGATCGCTGTAAAAATTACAATGGTGTCAAAAGTGTCCGATGTGTCCGCCATAATGTTGCAGTCATGATAAAAATTGCTGATCACCGCCATTACTAAAATTATTAATAAACATGCTATAAAACTATCCCCTATTTGGTAGACGCTATAACTTTTACGCAGACCAATTAATAAACGCTTATTGCCTTTTTTTTTATACCAAAAACATGTAGAAGAATACGTATCGGCCTAAACTGAGGATAGAAAGTAAATATTTTTATTTTTTTTCAAAATTGGGGCTGTCTTTTTGATAGTTGATCAAATACCACCAAAATAAATCTCTATTTGTGGAAAAAAAAGGACGTAAATTTTGTTTGGGAGCCACATCGCACGACCGCGCAATTGTCAGTTAAAGCGATGCAGTGCGGAATCACAAAAAGTAGCCTGGTCTTTGGCCAGCCTAATGGTTCGGGGCTTAAGTGGTTAATAAAACATTTTAAGAAATAATTAAAACATATATTCAAGGAAAACACTTTGCAATATACAAATGGCTAATAGAAGGCTTTATCTTTCACCAATAAAGTGTTCTGCATATTGCTTAGCACAGCTTTCCCTCATTTTGTAACCAAATATTCCAGTTTTTGATCATTACAAATTTTGTACCCTCTAAATAGGGTTTGGGTTAGAGTGGTTTTTAAAATGTAGGAACACTACTTTTACATCCTCTGTAATAAGCCCAAACTGCAGAAATGTTTTAATTTAATTACTTTGACTGCACAGTTGCATCTAAACATTTACTTCATTAATTCCTACAGGTAAGAGTGAAAAATAAGCATCCATTAGTTAGCAGTAATTACATTTAATGGGGAAAACAAATATATGTGTTATGACTAATGTATGAATCATACCCACACTGTGTGAAACCGTTCAAGTCACTGAATCAGAGAAAAACAAACGCTTATTACTCACATTACTCAAGAAAACAAAATCATACCAGCTGGTTAAACATGTTTAACATATTTTAAATGTTCAAATGAATTCTGCTTTATTAAATATACTATATGCAAGCTTTTTGTGAATCAAACATGAATAATTTGATCAAAACTATATTCATTTTGAAATGAAAGAACAAACTTCTTTTATATTGTAAAATAACATTTTGTTGTTGTAACTGTTTTTTTTTTTTTACATTGCTGCCTTGCTCCTTTCACAGAGACTACCTTATCTGAAGAGGTGTAAGATTAGAAAGAAAAAAAGTAGGTCACTTGTAGTGTGTAAAACATTAAAACGTTGGGGGAAGTTAGCTTTAGAAGATGTCTTTAATTATTTTTGGGTCTGTCATTAAAATCTAGAATATAAAGTTATTGGGGGTTATTTACCAAACCTGGAGAGTGCAAAATCTGGTGCAACTCTACATGGAAACCAATCAGCTTCCAGGTGTTATTAGTATAAATCGACCCCATTGTATTACAGCACAGTAGAATTGCTCCAAAGTTTGCTAAGCTTACATAAGAAAACATATTTCCAGTTGATCATTCGTTACATTTTTAAGAAGTCATTAGTGTAGTCAGTTTTTAATAGGAAAGCAAGGGGACTAGCAGGAAAACCAGTGCTTTCCACAAAAGAAGCAATACAAAGAGAACAAATGTGGCACGCTTGTGTAATGATTGTACACATACAAGTGGTACCCCTTTCCTGAATAAGGGTGACACTAAGTCCCACACAATTTTACCAGCGCTCCCTATGTAGTTTGGGCAGTTCTCCGGCTCCACATGACTATCTTTTCCCTCGTAAACCATAAAACTAGATGTATAGCCTGTTGCCCTGTCACAGAGTTTATACATCTTGACCCCAAAACTGGCACGCTTGCTGGGAAGATACTGTTTGAATGACAAGCGGCCAGAAAAACGAATCAGGGACTCATCAATGCAGACAACTTGATCTGGAGTAAACAAGGCTGCAAACTGTTGGTTGAAGTGGTTTACGAGGGGCCAAATTTTGTGGAGCCGATCGTATTCAGGGTCATCCGAGTTCATTGTCGTTGATGTGCATAAATTGCAAGATCTGCTCGTATATAGCCCTGGTCATGGAGGCAGAGAACATGGGCATATGGTGAATTGAGTCAGTGGACCAATATGACTGCAATTCACTTTTTTTTAGTTATGCCTATGAGGAGGGATAGGCACAGAAAGTTCTTAACTTTGGACACCGTAATAGGTCTACAATCTCTGGCAAGGGTTAACTGGGGATAAGCGGCAATGAATTGACCAGCATACAAATTGCTTTGGTCTACAATAGATCTATAGAGATCTTCCATGAAAAACAGCAAATAAAAATCAAGTGACGTAAAATAAACTGTTCCCGCCTGAATTCCGGGTTGGCCAGTGAATGGGGGAAGTACGGGTGCTGCCGAAGTGGTGGGCTCCCAATTCGGATTGGAAAATGCAGCAGGAAGAGCACTATGGGCTCGACGCGCCTGTCTTTGTCTTCTTGGTGGCTGTGGGACACTAAGTGTGCTAGCCGCCTCACCAGCTTGAACTGTATCTATAGGATTCGCCACGTCACCACATGATACTGCAGTACTGGTTTGACTATGACCAGGGTGTACTAGGCTGCTGGTGCTTGCCAGTTCACCAGAAGGATGAGCAGCACTAGTACTGGCTCTCTGCTCCATACAAGAGCTCTGCGTTTTTTTCACCTTAACAACAGCAGAAGAACGAGGTTGGGTACGCCTGACCTTGGCAGGGACCACTACTCCGTCATCAGAGATATCAGTCAGGGTGCTGCTGCTGTCTACAGATTCATATTCTGAGCCTGAATCTGACAGATGGGTGACTTCCTCCTCACTCTCCTCTGTCATGCTGTAGGCCTCTTCACTAGTGTACCTTCGATTGAACATTGTGACCTCTAAATTTACTGGCACAACTAGTGAAACTCACAGGATAAAATAGCACCTGATTGTCAGCGACTGCTTCAATCGTTACTAAAAAAACTGTTAGCGTTCACAGGGATGAGGCCTATCTCTGCGAACACTGCAGTTATGTGTTTTGTGTTTTGTAAGTGACAGTAATCAATTGACACTGCACGTGGGTGGGCTGGGCTGGGCAGAGGGGCTAAACACAGGTGCTAGCAGGTATCTGGGCTGATCCCGCTAACGCTCCGTTTTTGGGAACCCTAAACTACTGGGGACGCTAGTATAGATCTGACCAGATCTGATATTGATCCGTTCAGACACAATACTACTAAGAAAGGTGTATGGTGTGTGCGTGGGTGTTAGTGCTACTGGCACTAATCTGATGCTGCCAGGGGCAACGCAGACCCTAACTATGCTAAAACATAATTGGTGTCAGCCATCGGGTGATCAGGGGGTTAAACCTTTATTAGGTAATATATGGCGTGTGCCCAGACGCTATAAAAAAACGAACTAACCAGCATCACCCGTGACACTAATATGGTGATCACTGGCGACAGGGGGTGAAAGGGTTAACTAGGGGCAATCAGAGGATTAAAACCTTTATTAGGTAATATATGGGGGTACGTATCGCTATAAAAACCTGACATTAAAACTACTCAACTAACTGGCTAACTAGCGTCACCCGTGACACTAATACGGTGATCAGAAAAAAGATCTATTAGTGAGACAGAGACAGGGGGTGAAATGGTTAACTGGGTGGCAATCAAGGAAGTTAAACTTTTATTATGGGGGTTTGGGAGGTACCCTAGACTTAACGGGGGCCTACTACTAATTGCCCTAACACTAATTAGAGTCACAACAGACAGGGGAAGAATTTTCATTCATTAGGACTGATCAGCAGGTCCAGGCCAGAAATCATTTGCCTGGACCTGAAGACTGATCATTTCTGCTACGAATCCGATCACAGTGAGCACGTATGGGAGTGTGATTTTGCGCACCAGTGCCACTTTGCCGACGTATAAAGGCATGAGCCGGTCGGCAAGTGGTTAATATGGTATATATTAAACAGACCAAAGGGGAGCAAATAAGAGAAATGCATTGTTATGTTTTGAAATTACAGCAAAACCTGAAAAATAGAATGCCTGGATTCTTCATCCTTGTTCAAATTAGTTGACCAAAACCTATTTACACTATGTATCTGTAATATGGTAAAATGGAGATTTTCTGTAAAAATTAAATTACTCACAGAAATATGCATGAATGATAGTATGATTGAGGACTTTTATTTTACATTTAATCCACCAGTGGAAAAATCAATTGCTCCTTTATAGAAAATATTGTCTTCAGTTTAGCTACATTTATCAGCATTGCTGGTATTTTAATAGAACATACATTTCATGATTACACTGCAGTTATTTTGATACAAAACGCTATTGTAGCATAAATTGGATCAGTGAAGTGTTGTTGTAATTTTAACCACAGTAGTGCTGTTTCAGTTATTTGTGGTCTTACTTGAATTCTATTCATATTTATAACATTGCCAATTAATTATTTAGGAAACTGTTGTCATAGTAAAGTGTTTTATCCTGGATATGGTATAAGTGTGACTTCCTTATTGGCTCTGGCAGTAATGATCTTATGTTTTACCTCCCTGGGGCTTCAAATGCATATAGTGTTAGTGTTAGGATTGCTTTGATGTTTTAGCTTGCCCTTCTCTGAGTATAGTCGCACATCTGCAATACTAGTATACAAATTGTTATTTTTTTAAATATTTTAATTTATTATATTCCATTTTATTTTTGATTTTAGGACTGTGATCTTTAAAAAGGAATTTCAATAAAAAAGAACACGTTTTCTTGTACATATATAGGCGTTTCCTTTCAGTAAATTATTTATTTTATTGAGCTCTTTCAAGCTTTTTTGAGCATAAGCGCTCCTATCAGTGAATGAACTATATCGTCCCTGGCCATGCTTGCTGGACCACGTATCAGCAGTAATGTAGACCTTGCGGCTGACTGCCTTGCCTAACAATGCCACAACATTGCCTTCCATGTGATGTTAGAGAGCTGGAATAGGCTTACGTGAAAATAAATAGTAACTGGGAACTTGCCATTGTGGTGCAGCACATTCTGCAAATTTACAGAAGGGGTCAGGATCCGCCAGATGGAAAGGCATGAGTTTTAAAGCCAGCAGCTTTGACAAGCTTGAATTTAGACACTGAACATGTGGGTTGCAGTGACAATTTTTTTGCTGCTGCTGATGGGAAATATAAATTTGCACACTTAATTTACCTGGGAAACCCTGCGTTATACCATCATCCCTGTAAGTGGAGGCTGCTGAAAGGTCATTAAGGGGGTAGACCGGAAAAGTGAGGAGGAGCAGAATACATCCCTTTTGTGTGGCTTTTGGGTGCTCTTGCCAATGAGCGGAGTTGTAGGAGGTTAAATGCCTTGTCAAGCACGTGGTACCCAAGTGGCTAGAGTTTTTGCCAAGCTTGATGTGCTTGGGGCAAAGTTTGCAAATTGCAACAGTGTGATCGGCTGTGCTAAAAAAGGCCCAAACAACTGAGCTGTGGGAAGTGGGCTGGGAGATAACAGCTCCACAATCTGGTGGAATAGGGTGGTTGCTCTCTACTCTTCCATGATGGCTGCCTCTTTGTGGTTGTGCCTCACCCTCACTTTCCTCCTCTGCTCTATCCGGCACCTGAATCATGTCAGTGACCTTGTCATTATTGTCATCCCCTCCATCCGCATTATCACTGGAGACAACTTGACAATATGCTGCGGCTGGAGGAACATGACTGGCAATGTGTACGTGGATGCTCTTTAATCAATGAAAAGTGGCGATTGGTGCACTTTAACTTGAGTAGTCACTACACAGACACACTCCACTGACACTACAATATACTGCAGTAAAACTGCACTGACGCACGGCAATATACTGTGGTAAACGTGCACTAACGCGCTGAAACATACTGCGTTAAACATACAGTAACGCAATGATATATACTGCTTTAAACGTACAGTAACGCACTGATATATACTGCTTTCCATGTGCGGTAATGCACTGATATATACTGCTTTAAACGTGCAGTAATGCATAGATATGCGGAGAGGCATGCACTGAATTCAGCTATTGCTCCCAACTGTGCGCCGGCGTAGCGTACATTTGGAAGGCACAGGCTGGCGTAAGTGGAAGTAGGTAGAAGTGGGCTGGAAGTGGGCGTGATCCATGCTAATGAAGCATGACCCCATGCAAATGATGGGCCGGGCGCCAGACAAGTACTTAAAACGAACTGTGCGTGCGTCGAGACACTAAAGAAAAAAGAAATGGTCACACTACACTTACAAAAACTGATACTAAAGTAAAAGTGAATGGTCACACTACACTCACACTGAACTATCACTAGATTCATACTAAACTGATAGTCTACACTGACAATAGAAGCACAATAGTTATATCTCTCTCCATGCCTACATCTCACTGCAAATGGCCACTATGGGGAGAATATTTTTATAGTGTGGGGTGGGACTAAGAGCAATGAGCCATGGTTGGATAAAGTCATCATTACTTTCTCTGATGGGCACTGATGGGCCCTGATTGGCAGTGATAGGTGGCACTGATTGGCAGCACTAATGGCACTGATAGGCTGCACTAATTGGCACTGGTAGGTGGCACTGATAGGCAGCACAGATTGGCAGCATTTAGTGGCACTGATTGGCAGCACTAATTGCCATTGATAGGCAGCACTAATTGGCAGCATTTAGTGGCACTCATTGGCAGCACTGGTGTACACTAATTAGTGGCACTGATAGGAAGCACTGATAGGTAGCACTGATGGGCATTAATTGGCAGCACTGATTTTCATTGATAGGCGGAACTTATAGGCAGCTACACATGGGCAGTGATTGACACTGATAGGTGGCACTGATTGGAAGCACTGATTGGCAGGACTGACGAGCCCTGATAGGTGGCATTGGTTGACAATGATAGGCGGCACTGATAGGCAGCACTGATTCTCACAGGTGGAACTGATGGGCACTGATAGTTTGCACTGATTGGCACTGGTAGGTGCCACTGATATGCAGCACTGATGGGCACTGATAGGCAGCGGTGATTGCCACTGATAGGCAGTACTGATTGGCACTAACAGGTGGCACTGATTGGAAGCACTGATTGACACTGATAGGTGGTACTGATTTGCACTGACATGTGGCACTGATTGGCACTGGCAGGGGACTTTGATTGGCACTAATTGGTAACAATGATTTGCACTGACAGGTAACACTGATTGGAAGCACTGATTGGCACTGGCAGGTGGCACTGTTTGGAAGCACTAATTGACACTGACAGGTGACACTGATTGGCACTGACAGGTGGCTCTGATTGGAAGCACTGATAGACACTGGCAGGTGGCATTGATTTGCACTGATTTAAATAACGGATTGGCACTGACAGGAGGCACTGATTGGCACTGACTGGGGAAGAGGGAGGAGTTTCACATTGAGCAGATCATGAGGCATGTATGATCCACTCAGAGTGTAAAACTGTCATGTATTGTAACTGCAGTGATTACAACAGCAGTGATGTCAGGGATGGGCGGGACCGACAACATCTAAACACTAGCCAATGACGTAGCGGCCCACCCAGACTCCATCCCATTGGCTGGAATTTGATAGCCGTTTGGTCCCACCCACCCCCGACATCACGGCTGAATTTTGACATTGCCTCTCTTTCCCTGCAAGCAGTTACATTATATGGCAGTTTGAGGCCGGATTCACACCTATGCGAATTGGTTGCGGCTTAAACCGCATCTAATACGCAAAACATTTCTAAATACATTGTTTTCAATGAGACTGGTTCACATATGTGCGGTGCATTTGCACTGCGCATTGCAGACAAAAATGTGTGCGCATTTTATGCTTTGCGGTGCGAATTCAGGCCCATTATCTTCTATGGGTACGCAGCTGATTCGCAGATGTGTTCATTTCTCTTCAGGAATTTCTCTCATTGAGCTCAATCAACTTCTCCCCCACTCTCCTCTCCCCTGTAACTTCTCCCAGATCTCCAAATTCGCAGCTAAAACGCAATGGATCTGCTGAACACTTCTGTAATCTCCCTGCAGAGATAAGAGAGCTGAAATTCTCACCGCACTAGTGTGATTCCGGCCTCACACTCTGAGCGGATCTTACAAGCCTCAAGATCTGCTCAATGTGATACTGTCTCACAGCCTGCGGGGGCTACTCACTGCGTGGATACAGCATTTCACAGCAGATCTCAGGACACTAAGGCCGCGTACACACAATCGAATTTATCTGCTGAAACTGGTCCGAAGGACCGTTTCAGCAGACATCTCCGATCGTGTGTACGGGTTAGCGGACATGTTTTCCCAGCGGACAAATTTCAAAGCATGCTTTGAAATTTGTCCACCGGAGACATGTCCGTCGGATATGTCTGCTGGTTAGTACACTAACCAGCGGACAGAAATCTCCACGCATGCGTCGAATGGATTTGACGCATGCGTGGAAGTATTTTACTTCCTGGAGTGGTGACGTGGCGGCATTAACGTCACCGCCACGTCACCGTGTCCTCAGCCTGAGGGGATTTTCGTCCGAAGGTGTGTACACGTCATCGGACAAAAATCCGATGAGACATGTCCGCTGCAAATGGTCCGTTGGACATGTTTGAGCGGACATGTCTCATCGTGTGTACACGGCCTGACACAAACAGTGTGATTAGGGTGTTCCCATGCACACTTGAGACACCCTGTGTAACTGTATGCAGTTGAGGCTAAATACGGTTTATACAGTGTGCCCAGCGGACACACATTGTAGTCAGGGAAATCATTTGTTTGGGTCGGCTTGGTCCAAACAAACTATTTAAAGTTAAAGTAAACCTGGACATCAGCTTTAATGTCTCTTTGCTCATGACACTGGTGGAGCAACATAGTGTTGCAGCAGTGCAGGAAAGCAGTGTTTTGGGTGGATGGGTGGATGGGTGATCTAGTAAGAGACTTTGCAAGCTTGTTTTGTATGAACATTTATTTTAATTGTAATACTTAGCGGATGTGTAGAGGACAATTAACATATAAGTAAATTAGGGCTGTGCAAATTAACTTTTAATTAATCGATTAATCTTTAATTTTTTTGATCGATCAAAATCTTTTTGATCGATTAAAATTCTTTTGATTGTTACTCACCTCTCCGCCAGCTTCTGGGCCTTCAGGGAGTTCCGTCAGAGATCCAGGAACGTCACGGACACCGGCGGGGCTTGCCGTGCCCATCTGAAGGGCTCCTTTGCTGTGCCTTCATATCTGCATGCCGGCGGGACCTCACTACCTGCCACACGCAAAGGGCTGTTACACTTCCCTCTATCAACCTGGGATTCTACAGCCATCCACTGGGAGTTGTGATAGTTCCCTTCATGGGACATCTACATGCCGACGGACTGATGTTAACCTCTTCTCATCTGGATTCAGCAGTGGTATCGTTGTACACATTTGTATACCAGTATCATACTTGGCTACATGTTTTTATGACTGCTTTTGCTACCGTTTGGTGTTACTCACACCATTTTTACAGTTTATGTAGCTACATCGATTTTATCTCCAGTGCAATATTTATTTGGTTACCTACTTGAAGACTGTAAAAGTTTTAATGCTATTCCCATCGAGCGCTGCCTTTTTGTGTTTTTTGTATCCTGCTCTCCATTTTTCCAGTTGTTGGTAGCTGCACTGGGAATCGGCCTGCAAGGAGATCAGCTAAAAGTAGTTGGATCTGTTTGTGCGTTATAATTAATTGAAATTAGTCGATTAATCGATTAAAAAAAAAGAAGATTAATCAAACACAAACATTTTGATCAGTAACAGCCCTAAAGTAAATATATTGAGATAATCCACAGTAAATTATACCTCATGTACATCAAATATAAGTTCTTTTTTTTTATAAATACATTTCAGGTAAATTGTGACTACAGCATAAAGTGTATGTATAGAAGGCCCTGTTTGAATTTATGTAATAATTCACATAAACAAAGCCATCTGTGAACACGAAAATCACCTTTTTAAATGAATTCTTTTAAATTAAATCACAGTATATCGCAGGTGCTAAAATCTGTATTTAAAATTGAACTTGTTAGAAATTTAGATTGTATATATTACATTTTCTGCAGACATATACTGCACACTGCCCAAAATATATTGTGGTTTGGTAAGAGTGAGAGGCGTATTACCCTTTCCCAATTTTTTTTAAATGTAACTACACAAAATAGTTAAAATGAAATTAACTTTAACATATATTTCTTTAATTCAATAGCAACAGTTAAAAGAGGAAAGATTACACATGCTGCCACAGGACCAAATGTTTGATTGGAAATACATAGGACAACAATCACCCAGGCATTGTGTCACCAATCTATTTGGCTTCTGTTTAATTGCATGTAAATGATGCAGATCCATGACAGTCCTTTCAGAATATACAGCTTCTTTCATTGTGTTCATACTGTATTATGTAGACATATTTTGGACTACTTTGGAATACTAAGCTGTTCACATCAATTAATATCTGACTGGAATATATTTTGTAGTTTACCTTCTATTGTCACCCAAATACTCTTAGGCCTCGTACACGCGATCGGTTAAACCGATGAGAACGATCTGATGGACCGTTTTCATCGGTCCAAACCGTTCGCGTGTGAGCGCCATTGGTTATTTATCCATCGGTTAAAAAAAAGCAAACTTGTTTTAAATTTAACCGATGGATACCTAACCGATAGCAAAAAAACAATTGTTTGTAGGCACGACCATCGGTTGAAAATCCACACATGCTCAGAATCAAGTCGACGCATGCTTGGAAGCATTGAACTTCATTTTTTTTCTGCACGTTGTTGTGTTTTACGTCACCGTATTCTGACACAATCGTTTTTTTAACCGATGGTGTGTAGGCACGACTGACCATCAGTCAGCTTCATCGGTTAACTGATGAAAACGGTCCATCAGACCGTTCTCATCGGATGGACCGATCGTGTGTACAGGGCTTTAGCTTAACTTAAGCAAACACTTAAAGTGGATGTAAACCCGATCCATAACATTTGAGCTGGGCACATACATCTGCAGTATTTTGTTATCTCTTTTCAATGAGTCTTATAGCTCTCTTCTGAATGGTTCCTCTGTTATCAGCCTGAGAACGCCTGACATATTTTTTTACTTTTTAGACAAACTCAGCCTAAATATTTTGTCAAAGGAGGTTGCTAAAATAGAGTAGCAGAGAGCAGCTCATATTACAAATCAGCGCTGAGAGTCTCTGCCTATGAAGAGAGGGGGTGTGTGCCTTTCCTCCAATCAGCAATGTCAGCTATCTTGGCTGTATGCCCAGACATCACACTCTGGGGCTGATTTACCAAGCCTTTGCTCCATGATTCATGGAGCAAAGACATTTACTAAAGAAATACGCTGGCAGAGCAGTGTATTTCTTTATTTACTATAAAGCCTATTACGCCCAGGAGAGGGTGCATGGTGCGCCTCTATAGATCTGGCACACAGCATTTAGAAATGTAAATTGAATGTGTTTGGGAGGGAGTTTATTAGGGGGGGATGTGGGGAAGTGTAGTGACATGTGTTTGTTTAAGGCCGCGTACACACGATCAAATTTGTCCGCTGAAAACGGTCCGATGGACCGTTTCAGTAGACAGATCCGATCGTGTGTACGGGCTAGCGGACAGGTTGGTCCATCGGACAAATTTCAAAGCATGCTTTGAAATTTGTCCGCTACAAACCTGTCCGTCGGATATGTCCGCTGGTTAGTACGGCAAACCTGCGGACATATCTTCCCGCACATGCGTCGTATCCTGTGAATGGATCCGACGCATGCGCGCGGAAGTGTTTACTTCCTGGTGCGGTGACGTAGCGGTGACGTGGCGGCGTCAACGTCACCGCCGCGTCACCACGCTGTCTGCCGGCGGGGATTTTGATCCGATGGTGTGTACACGCCATCGGACCGAAATCCGATGAGACATGTCCGCTCTAAACTGTCCGTCGGACAAGTTTGAGCGGACATATCTCATCGTGTGTACGAGGCCTAAGTGTTACGGGCCGAATTAAAAGTGAAAGTGATTTTTGTGAAATGATCGTGGTACGCCTGCAAGTACGCCTAAACCTCGGGAGGTTTATTTGCATACTGCGCATGCGTACACAGCAATTTCGTCCATTCATGCACGCCGTCCCACTATGCCGGAAAAATCTTGGTAAATACCAAGCGGCGTAGCTGTATTTGCGCGGCTTGAGGCGGCGCATGTGAATGGCCAAACTGTTTTCAGCTTACGCTGACCATGAAGGGGAACTCTGTGTCAAATTTCAAACAAAAAACTGGCGTGGGTTTCCCTCTGAGGGCACATTAAGCCCTTCGGTTTGGTCTGGAACATAAGGGGGAAAACCTACGCCGAAAAAACAGCGTGGGGGTTCCCCCAAGATCCAGACCAAACCCTTATCAAAGCACGCAGTCTGGCCAGACAGGAATGGGGATGGGGACGAACTAGCGCCCCCCCCCCTCCTGAGACGTACCAGACCGCATGCCCTCAACATGGGGGAGTGTGTGCTTTGGGGCAGGAGGGCACTGCCCCCCACTCCAAAGCACTCTTGTCCCCATGTCGATAGGGACAAGGGCCTTATCCCGACAACCCTTGCAGTTGGTTGTTGGGTTATGCGGGCGGGGGCTTATCGGAATCTGGGAGCCCCCTTTAATAAGGTGGCCCCCAGATGCCAGCCCCCCACCCTATATGAATGAGTATGGGGTACATCGTACCCCTACCAATTCACCTGGGGGAAAAATGTAAAGTAAAATAAAACACCACCCAGATTTTTGTAGTAATTTTATTAGTCAGCTGGGGGGTTTTCTGCCTGCCCCCTTTCTTCTTTAAGCTCTTTTACAAAGGGGGGGTTTAGGCCCGGTCTTCTCACCTCCGCCCCCACCCCCTTTAAGCTCTTTTACATTGGGGGGCCCGGGCTTTGCCGTTTTCTGCCAGGGGGTGGGCCACCCCCCCAGGCTTCTCCGATGCCTTCCGCTGGGGCCCTGGGCTTCGCCGTTTTCTGCCGGGGGATGGGTTTCTCTCCGCTGTCTTCTCTCTTGCCTCTTCTGCCTGGCTCCTCTGCGGGGGCCAGGGCTTCTCCGCTGTCTTCTTCCTTCTTCTCTTCCAGCGATGTTGATATGACAAGCTCTCCCGCTGTAATGTCGTCTGAGCGGTGCGCATCGACTTATATAGGCATAGGGCCTGGTCACCGGGTGATGCCACCCTGCGACCCCAACCTTTGTGACTTCACATTCCCAGGGCATGATGGCATTCTTTTGCGATCCTCTTCCTCTACTGAGAAAAAGGGAGTCAAATGCTCAGCAGCGGAAGGGAGACCTTTACTCTGTCCTGATTACCTGCTAATCTCCTAATGGGGTACCTTTAGGGACATTGTGCAGTATATGCATCCCTGGAGAAATAGGAGGACTTATCTGAGAAAACATGAAAAGAACTCTCTACAGGTAACAAAAAATTATGAGTATCTTATGAAGAATATAAGATGTATTTACATGTATTTTAAATTCATTACAGCAGGATGTTGAACTTTTGACTCAGTGGACATAGGAAATTGCTTTAAGAATGATCTAGAGCGGTTAAAAGCATTGCCGTAAATGACATCTCACACCTGAGAGATTTGTGTTTTCCAGGACATGTGATTGATTGTGCAATGTTGCTGTTCAGTCACACCAGGAAAACAATATGAGATTAATTGCTTGCATTGCACTAAATGGATGAGATGATTGATCATTGCCCAATCTTTGTTTTCTATTTTAAGTATTCAAGATTAGTCTCCTGAAGCCCCGTACACACGACAGAGAAACTCGACGGGCAGAACGATGTGTTCTCTGCCGGCCGTCAGAATCTGCGACCCGCCCGTCGGGAATGGCAACCAGCCATTCATCCCGACGGGCCGTCGAGCAAATAGAGAACCTGTTCTCTATTTGCTCGACGGGTTTCCCAATGGTCGGGGCGAGCAGAGAGCGTACACACGGCCGAGGTTCTCGCTGGAATGCAGCTCCCAGCGAGGTTCTCGCTGGTTTCTGGCGAGAACCTCGGCCGTGTGTACGGGGCCTGAGAGTAATTTTGCAGAAATTCCAACAACCTTAAAAAAAGTTTTTGAATACACTGCAGTGCCAAAGACTCTCCCAAATAACATAGGTTTACTCCTTTTATTTATTTCTAAAAAAGGTAAACTGACACTTTAAGGTTTAGCATAGGTTGAGTGAAAGTATCATTCCACAATGCTGTGGGGCATAATTTGAATATTGACATGTATTGAGATATTTTATTGTATCATTCTAATGCCGCCTACACACAATTGTAAATTCCGAAAAGAAAACCGTGGATTTTTTTTCCGACAGAATGTTGGCTCAAACTTGTTGCATACACACGGTCGCACAAAATTCTGACTGTCAAGAACGCGGTGACGTACAACACTACAACGAGCCGAGAAAAAAGTTCAATAAAGTTCAATGATTCCGAGCATGTGTCGAATTGATTCCGAGCATGCATGTTTTTTTGCGTGTCGGAATTGCATAAAGACGATCGGAATTTCCGACAAGAACTTTTCTTGTGGGAAAAATTGAGAACCAGCTCTCAAATTCCAAAAGAAAAAGTCAGATGGTGCATCCACACAGTCGGAATTTCTGACCAAAAGCTCACATCGAACTTTTCTTGTCGGAATTTCTGATCGTGTGTATGCGGCATAAGGCTGGCCATACACGATTAGAATCTCGAACGGTTCAGCAGGAATTGCCCGAGATGCAAACCGTTAATGGGTAGGCTAAATATACCACGTTGATCGATCAATCAACTTGGGTACAACTAGCCTGCCCGTCAACACCGTCTGTATTGGTGGTGGAATCATGCAAATTTCTTTCCTGCACCATTTAAATTACCATATCCTTGCAATATGCCACAACACTGTGTTCTATCAACTAACAACTAAACATAATTTAAATTAAAAACACAGAATACTTTCTAACTAAATGAAAATAATGTTCTTTAGGTTTAATCAACCTTCTTGATCAGTATACCACAAACTGTTTGAATGCCATGGGGGCATTTATCTAAAGATAAATATATTAAAGATTCGAATTTTATTGTTGTGTTCCTTCCTTGAGGCTAAACATATTTAATCCCAAAGGCATCAAAAACTCTATTGTTGTGAAATTATGCAAGCAATTATAGTGTTTCTGACCAGTAAGTTCATAAAGCATGACTGTAGTCTTCATATTTACATGATCACACACTCTTAGTCACCAGCAGAAAAAAACAACCATTGTAAACTTGAGTTTCTTTTTTTATAAAATAAATGGACCTCAGAAACACAAACAAACATAAGCAATAAAAAGAAAATAGAAGCAAGGAATCATATGAAAGAAAAAAAAAATCAAGGAGCACAATGCACAGTAAGTGTTTGTGGAAGTATCATTAAACAGAAGGTGGAAGAGCGGAAGGTTTCTAATATCCACGAGCTCTGTGATGTCATCATGGAGCAATGGAAGAGGACTCCAGTGGCAACCTGTGAAGCTCTGGTGATCTCCATGCCCAAGAGGGTTAAAGCAGTACTGGAAAATAATGGTCGCCACACAAAATATTGACACCTTGGGCCCAATTTGGACATTTTCACTTAGGGGTGTACTCACTATTGTTGCCAGCAATTTACACATAAATTAATGTGTGTTGAGTTATTTTGAGGGGACAGCAAATTTACACTGTTATACAAGCTGTACACTCATTACATTGTGGCAAAGTGTAATTTCTTCAGTGTTGTCACATGAAAAGATATAATAAACTATTTACAAAAATGTGAGGGGTGTACTCAAAAACAATAAAAAATAATTCATGTTGCATTTTTGCTTAGCACATTGCAATAAGCTATAATGCATTGAGTTGCACTGCAGCACAATAGAATTTTACCTTAATGCACTCCTTAGTGCAAAGTTCTTCACCCAAACAGGAATTTACATTTTCGGGGGCATTCTGTACACCAGCTGTGTACAGAATGCCTCTGTAACGGAACATCCCGCCCTCCGCTTGAGTGATTCCGTCATATACCACTTCCTATCAGTCTGGATATAGATATCAGATATTCCAGCTGCTCTCAAGCACACAACGAGACGAGACTTGTTGGTCTGCTGAACATGGAGGGCCAGATTCACGTACATCTGCGCATTATTGGACCGGCGTAGCGCACCGCCTTTACGTTAGACTGGCGCAATGTAGCGGCACAATCACCCTATTCTCGTCGGTTTTGCGCAGAAATTTGCGCCTACGCAATGTTATTTCAGAGACGCAAGGCAGAGTAATTCAAATTGGGAAGGACGTGGGCGTGTTACATTGAAATGAGCCGTGACCCCATACAAATGAAGGGCCGGCCGGCTCGCGCATGCGCGCTTGAAGCAGACCATGGTCAGCACCTCTGTGCACATGCTCACAACTCGGGAATGGCGCAATCAGTGAAATTGGAAGTGGACTAGGGCAAATTAGTGAACTACGCAGACAGCATAAATAGACAGACACAAACGCACTTCCTTTGCAAAAGTACATCCCTTTGTATCCCTTCCTATACAGCAAGGTGCTTTTGTTCTGTTGTTTATTAGTGTTTGTTTGTTTGTTTGTGACGTGTCTTTGAGATATTTGGGGACTGTTTTACAGAGTGATTTTTGTCTTTTATGTGTTTTCTTTGTTGTTATTTTGTTTAAATTATATTTTTGCTGGTCAATTTTTTTTTTTGGTTCTGTGTATGATTTGGAAATGTGGGGGTGACATTCCTGCCGGAAAAGGGGTGTCACCCTCATTTGTAGTGGAGAAGTGATCCCCAGGTCCGTGTGAATGGTGTATGAATGTACAGTGACATAATTGGAGCCGTGGCATGGCGTTGCAGCTCACAAGTCCTGCATGGTGGGCTTGTGCCAATCCAATGTGATGAGGATGTGATGTGTCTGTGCTAGGGACCCCAGTGGTGTGCATGCATGCATTCTCATTGTGGCATGATTAATGTGTGTGTTTAACGTGCAAAGATGCCTAATGTGAGCTGGCTCCTGGCTGCTCTTCCCTCAGAAGACGGGGTAGCCTTGGTTAGGGGGGTTCCGTATAGGAGTCATGAGATGGGGTCCCAGTGCATATGCAGAGTCATCCTGAAGGGATAAGACAGGAGGATGTTAGTAGTGCATGTGCCCCTTGTGATTTCAGCATCATGGGGGGGACAGTCATGCCTGCCACCCATGTCACTCACCAACCAGCCAGCTGTCCCCATACATGTTCTGTTCGAAATCTGTGGGGATGGGGCTATGATTGTATATGTAGCTGTCATGGGTGGTGTCATGTGTTGGGCTCCTGCAGGGTTGTGGTTAATTCCATGATGGCATGAGGGGTGAATCTGAAGATGCGAGACACCTCAGAATCACTCATGCCAAAGATGTCTATGCGTGTGTGATATATCAAGTGAAGAGTGAGGGGCTTGTATCAGATTAGATTATTATATCCATCAAGGTTTTAAAGGGCTATTGAAAGATAGTGAGACTGTGTTTGTAATTTGTATGTATGTTATGTATTGATGTATATATGTATGTATATTTTTTGTAAAAATGTTTCTTAAAGCAAAGAAAAATTTTATGTAAAAAAAAAAAATTCCTCTCCCGTGCCCTCCTCCGTGCCCTCCTCCTTCTTTGCTCATCTAAAGTCAGTAGTATAGCTATGAGCATGGATGCCACTGGCATGTTGGCATACAGATTGTTGTGCAACACGTGTGACTGCTCAGCTCCTCACTAACAGTGTTGCTTTCTCTGACATGTAGACGATTTGTCTAATTTTATACCACCTTTTATATGGTCTGATTTTAGACAGGCCGTGCAGCTGTTGCGCACAGCGCGTAGCCTGCGCTGCACCAACGTTCTTTTGTGGATCCCCGTAACTCCCTCATTAGCATATTTGAATAGCAAATGAATGGTGTGTCTAGCGCAGTTTTGCGCGGACGAATGCGCCTGTCTATCGAAATTACGCCGGATCGTTTTGGGGATGCGGAGCATCGAAACACATGCGCACATTTAGACTTACGCCGCGCATCTCCTGTTACGCCAGCGTAATCGCTCTGTGAATCTGGCCTGGAGTGTTTAATAGAACCAAAAATACAACCTTATATATAGTTTAAAGAGGAGGTAACCAGAACATAAATTAACATAAGCTAATTAACTAATTATTTACCCAGACTAGGCAACTCATAGATATGACCTTTCAGAGTAGACGTCAGGTCTCCTGCTATACAATACACATTGTCATAAGTGTAAACACACAATAGCAGGGTCAATTAGCACAGAAAACAGACAGATGGCTGGAAGTGAGGACATTAGCATCTAACAGTAGACACGTGCATTCGTTTTCGTTAGAATGCATTTTCGTCCAAAAATCGGGGATTTTCGTCATCGTTTTAACGAACGAAAACGAAAGCGCAAGAAACGAAAACCGAAAGATCCGACATAAAAAATGCTTTATTTTCGTTTTCGTTCAGATCCGACGATTTTCAATGCTTTGTCGAATTTTCGTCGTTCAGTTCGACAAAGCATCGAAAATCGTCGTTCTGAATACAGTGAATAGGTAGAAATTGAACAACGAAAATTCAACGATTTTCGATGCTTTGTCGAATTTTCGGCGTTCAATTCCTACCTATTCACTGTATTCAGAACGACGATTTTCGATGCTTTGTCGAATTGAACGACGAAAATTCGACAAAGCATCGAAAATCGTCGTTTTCGGACGAAAACTTTCCAGACGAAAACAACATAAATCAAAACAGTTTTCGGGAGTAACTAAATACATTTATTTTCCAAACGAAAACGAAAAAACAAAACAAAATATTCCAGTCTGCACATGTCTATCTAACAGTATGTGTCCCAACAGTATGAATGATTTACTCTTACAATTAACCCGTTAAGTTCAGAATCAACAAACAGTAAATAGTTCTTTACAGATATCCTGGAATATATTGTGGATAATAATTACATAATAATCCCTTCTCAGGTAGTCCAAGATATTATTTCTTAGTCATCCTATGCCCCTAGTGGACATAGGATGATTTTAGACATAAGAGGGTATGGGGATGTCCCAGGTTAGTCTGTCACAGCCTCCATGCTAAAATATTACATTCAGTTTTACAGAAGAATTACAGTGGCTGCAGTTTGAAAAGGAAAGGTAATTTTAATAACATTAAATTACAATATGGCTTGTGTAGCAATTGTATATGCTTTAGTAATTTAGTATTTTTTTATTTTATTTGCTAAATTTTTTCCATGGGGCAAATTCCCTTACAAAATGTAACTTTCTTTCAAAGAAAACAGTCTATTTGCCTTTAGTAAATAATTTAGGAAACAAAACCGTTTCCTTCAAGGAACCATTGAGGTTCAATAAACTCTAAACCTAAAGGAAAACTAAGGAATGACCCAGAAATAATGTATTTTTTTGTACCTGGGGTGATAACAGACATTAATGGGTACAACAGATTATGAAAGTTCAGAACTTAGGCATTAGGTCTTTGTATACCGCCACTTTCACTGAAAACCTATTGGTTTCTTTGATAAAATCCTTGTTCATAGATAGCAGTTTTCTCAGTACCTGACAAAGTACGACACTGGCAAATGGTACCTTATAGATTTGTTACCATAGGGATAATTATAGTAAAATATGGAGTACGTTATTTATGGTACAGTAAAACTTCTTCCTCCGGTCATACACAGGACATAAAATCATATCACACTGTTTTATATCGGAAAGTGTATGTCAGTTAGAGTAAGAAATGCAGCTGTTTATGTGGCTTTCTCGGAAAAACTAAATAAAAATGTCAAAGCTGTATATAACAGTTGTTAACAAACACCAAGATTTAACCTTAAAGAGTAAAAGGATGAAAACATCCATTGATACTCTACTGAACAAAGTTTCTCCAGGTTCTAGAACATGAATTATGCTACTAATCAGAAATTCTTTACATTTCAAGTTCAGATATTTCCCTAAAATAAAAAATAAAACATATTAAAAGGCTAAAATGTATTTACAAAACACTGTGTTGCATTTATTTATATATGTTTGGGTGTCCATGAACTAGCATGTATACACTTTGTTACACAGCTTTCAGGCATTAGGGTACTTCAATACCAGGCACTTACATTTACAGCTTCAGCACTATCGCTGTTTAACGACTTGACCACCGGGCCTATTCTGGCACTTCTCTCCTTCATGTAAAAATCAAAATTTTTGTGCTAGAAAATTAATCAGAACCCCCAAAAATTATATATTCTTTTTTAGCCTAGGGAATAAAATGGCAGTCATTGCAACTTTTTTTCTCGCACGGTATTTGGGCAATCATTTTTCAAACACCTTTTTTGGGGGAAAAAACGGTTTCATGAATTAAAAAATAACAAAACAGTAAAGTTAGCCCAATTTGTTTGTAAAATATGAAAGATGATGTTACGCCGAGTAAATAGATACCTAACAAGTCATGCTTTAAAATTGCGCACACTCATGAAATGGCGCCAAACTTCGGTACTTCAAAATCTCCATAGGAGACGTTTTAATTTTTTTTACAGGTTACTATTTTTGAGTTACAGAGGTGGTCTAGTGCTAGAATTTTTGCACACGTGGGGTTTGAATGACGTTTACACATGTGGGCGGGACTTGCATGCATGTTCGCTTCTGCGTACGAGCTACCGGGGATAGGGGCGTTTTAAAAAATATATATATTTTTTTTATTTTACTTCATTTTTTTATTTTTACACTTTTTTTTTGTGAACATCCCTTGTAATAGGAATCAGTGTGACAGGTCCTCTTTATAGAGAGATGTGGGGTCAATAAGACCCCACATCTCTCCTCCAGGCTTACAAGCATGAAATCGGTGAAAAAACATTCACCGATCTCACACCGACAGCCGGCTTTGTTTACTTCTGTGTATCGGGCGTGACATCATAACGTCGCGCCCGGTCCTCCGACGGTCATAGAGATGACTGTGACCGTCTGGTCCCCTCCCGCTGCCTATAAGAACGATCAAGCGGCGGAACTGCCGCTTTGATCGTTCTTATTGTGCACAGAATCGCCGGCTGAAGACGGTGATATCTGAATGATGCCTGTAGCTGCAGGCATCATTCAGATATCACCGCACAAATCCCAGGACGTATTTTCTCGTACTGCGGTTGTAAAGTGGTTGAATGAAAATTGTGCGGTAATTTTACACTGTACCGAAACAAAATTTTTTGCTAAACAAATAAAAAAAGACCATACATTTTGAAAAAAAATAGTTTTTATTTTCTTTCTTTCATAAAATGTTGTAAATAAGTACATTTTCTCCTTCACTAATGGGCACCGATAAGGTGGCACTGACGGGCACTCATAAGGCAGCACCAATGAGGTGGCACTGATGGGCACTGGTAGGCGGAACTGATATGCAGTACTGATTGGCATTGATAGGCGACACTGGTCACTCATGGGTGGCACTGGTGGGCACTGATGCGCACTGATAGGTGACACTGATGGGCACTGACAGGCTGCACTGATGGGTATTTATGAGTGGCACTAATAGGCGGCACGGATACGTGGCACTGATATGCAGAACTGATAAATAGCACTGATAGGCATCACTGATGACATTGGCACTGGCAGGCATTGAGGATGGGCACTAATTGACAGCTGCCTGGGCACTGGTGGTCTAGGGTGGCATACCTGGTGGTCCAGTGTTGTGGCCTTCCCTGGTGGTCCATTGTGGCATCCTGGTGGTCCTGGGCATGCATAAACAATCAGATCCCCTGTCAGGAGAGCAGCTGATTGGTTCTCCTCTACTCGCGTCTGTCAGACGCGAGTGAGGAAAAGCCAATCAACGGCTCTTCCTGTTAACATCATGATTATCATGATCAGCTGTGATTGGACACCGCTGATCACATGGAGGCTCTTTACTGAGAGTGGTGTAGCGGTGTACTAGACTGACATGCCTCACCACTGATCGCCGCGGTGTGCGCCCCCAAGGGCGCGCAGTAGCTATTATCCTGCTGGACGTCATATGATGCCCAGTCCGAATAACTGAACCTCCGCCCAGCCATCATTCTGCTAAAGGGCTGACGGGAAGTAGTTAAAGTGGTTGCAAAGTAAAAAAAAACATCTTATACTTACTTACCTGCCCCAAACCTCCTCTTTTTGGGTTTGGTAAGCCTTCATCTGGTGTTGTTGTAAATCCTCTTCCAGGACACCCTCTTTCCAAACTGTACCCTCACACTGTCAACAAAAAAACTTGACCATCTCATCAGACTTAATGCCCATACACAGGATCAGAAAATCGTATGAAAAATACCACTTTAGAAGAAATCGTACAATAATTTGATCATTAATACATAGCTTTCAAGAGCCAATCCCATCAGGTCATGTGAAAATGTCCAATGGGAAAAGCACGGAAATTTTTTGAATGAAATTTTCATTTAATCGGCATAATCCCCACCCCCCCCCCGAAAATACATACAAATATAATACAATACATTACATCACTTCCGAATTTTTGTTCCGTTGTACGAGAATTTTTGTAACTTGACAAAACAAATCATTTGTCTGACAATCTCATTGAGTGTACTAGGCTTAAGTGTGCTTGCAGCCAACGTTTCTATCTCCTATTCAGGCAGTTAAATTTGAAGTGTCTTTTTTTTTTTTTTAATCAGACACAGTTATGAATGAAAAGTGTTCCTTGTGCTGGTGTCCAGGGCCATCTTAATAGCATCATGGGCCCCTGGGCAAAGTAATGCTCTGGGGCCCCTACAATGACAGTGCAGGTAAACAGACATCAAGTAGGTAGGAGGCAGACTGTGTATCTATCACTCTCAGTACCATAATGGGGCCCCCAATTTAGGGGCACTGTGGGCTCAAGGACCAGCTGCTTTGGGGAAAGTGCAGGGGCCCCCCATGCAGCTGGAGCCCCTGGGCAGTGCCCAGGTGTACCCTCTCATTAAGACAGCCTTGCTGGTGTCTGCTATATATATTAAAATCTCCTATCCTCTGCCCCCTTGGATAACCCCGACCCCTCCAGCTGTTATCTTCCGGTGCTGTTCGGGTTAATACAGTCTGCGGGGCTTGTCATTGGCACTAAAAGCTGTACCAATACTTCCCGCAATAAAAAGCGCCCTATGAATGGAGGAATGGAGGATGCAGATCTCTCAATCATCCACCCATGCTCCATTCATAGAAAGCTTTTCATTGTGGAAAGCAACAGTAAAGCTTTTATGAATGATGGGGGGGGGGCATTTTATATTTGCATACGTCCCTTCAAGAGCCAGCCCATTGCTTTCATCACAGGCTCTTGAGAGGAGTACTGAGGCTGGGTGTTGGGATATTATCGGGAAAGTATGGTATATACACCAACCTGGCAGCACCATCCACCAGTCATGATCTTCCTGCATTGCATAGAGAAGCAAAGAAACTCAGTGATATCACTGGATCTAAAATAAGGTATTTAACCATTTGCTGTCTGGGGACATTTTTACATTTTCCACATATATCAACATTAAAAAAAATCAGCATTTTTTGCTAGAAAAGTACTTAAAACCCAGAATAAGGGAAAGCAAATGTTATTTATATTTTTTTATAGGGTGCTTTATAATCATTGGGCCAGATTCTCAAAAGAGATACGACGGTGTATCGCAGGAAACACCGTCGTATCTCTGTTTTTTTTACTGGGTATCTATGCGTGTGATTCCTAGAATCACTTACGCATAGATACAGTGACGATCCGACAGGTGTAAAACACTTACACCGTCGGATCGTAGATGTAATTACTTTTCTGGCCGCTAGGTGGCCTTTACGTTGTTTTCTCATTTGCCTATGCAAATGAGCCTAATACGCTGATTCCCAAACGTTTTTACGGCGCCCCGTCGTCGTTTACGTCGTTTCCGTAAGCGTAAACCTACCCCTGCTATATGAGGGGTAGGTTTACGAAGTTTCGTTGTTGCCATGTTAAGTATGGCGTCGGTTCAGCGTCGTCTTACTAAGTCGTTTGCGAATAGGGCATTGCGTGCATTTCCAAAGTGAGCTGGAGCATGCGCACTGGGCTTTTTTCCCGGCCGGCGCATGCGCAGTTCGATCGACGCGGGGGCGCGCTTAATTTAAATACAAGCCGCCCCCTTTGAATTACGCGGGGATACTACGGAGCAAGTACTTTGGGAATACGGCACTTGCTCCATTAAGTTGCGGCGGCATAGTGTAAATGGCTTACGCTACGCCACCGCAGATTCTATGTGAATCTGGCCCATTGTGTGGGGTTAAAGCTGGATTGTACTATTCCCAAAGAGGTGTACTGCTTCACATTTCTCCTGCTTGGTTGCATACACTTTCTGTTGAAATATATCTGGGTGACCACAGAGAGGTCAACATTTCTGAATAAAGGCAATCCTTACTGACATTTAAGTGCTGTGTGCTTGCAGTAGATCCATCATATTAGTCCTCCATAAAAATAGAGAAAAAGGATCGCTCACCATAAAAATCACTGTGAGTATATCATAACTGAAAGAATGCAAGTCTAACCATTCTAATTCAAACTCTAATGCCGCGTACACACAACCTTTTTTCATGACGAGAAAATGCAATTTTTTAAATTGTTCGTTAAAAACGCTTGTGTAGTAGGCTACATTTAGAACATGATATTTTCTCGTCGTTTTTCACGTCGTGAAAAACGGTTGTGTATACGCTTTAATGATGGGGGAAAAAACGTGCATGCTCAGAAGAAAATTATGAGAAGGGAAATTTGCATAATCAGTCCTAAGGGTGGCGCCATTCGAATGGAGCTTCCCCTTTATAGTGCCACTGTACGTGTTGTACGTCACCGCGCTTTGCTCAAGCATTTTTTTTCATGATCGTGTGTATGCAAGGCAGGCTTGACAAGAGTTACGTTGAGAAAAACTTTGGGCTAGATTCACAGAGCGATTACGCCGGCGTAACAGGAGATGCGCGGCGTAAGTCTAAATTTGCGCATGCGTTTCGATACTCCGCATCCCCAAAACGAGATACGCAAAAAATCTACTTTTGGGAGCTGTGGTGGCTTAACGTGATTGGCACTGCGCTGACAAGCAATTCACCTCTGCAGCCAAGGGTTCGGATCCCAGTCTCAGCTACATGTGAATTGAGTTTGGTGGTCTCAGCCCCGCTCCCGGTGGGTGTGCAATGCAAGGTACGCCTGTGCTTAGTATGCCCACCCCCCCCACAAAAACCACCACACTTGCACGCACACGAAATTGGTTTAACACGCACGCACTTTGGCCATGCGGTCTCCTAAAAAAAGAGAGGCGAAGGACCTACGGGGCTGGCTGGGTGGGCTAGACCCCCTCACTCCCTCATAGGGGGAGTCCCTCTGCCCCGTTGGGGTCCCGAGTGGGAGGCCTACGACCAACTCCTGCAGTCCGGCCCCTCTCTCTCGAGTTCACGCACAAAATACACTTAAAAAAAAAAAAGAAATCTACTTTTTTTTGTCCAGCGTAGTTTCGATAGACAGGCGCATCCGTCCGCGCAAAACTGCGCTAGACACAACATTGATTTGCTATTCAAATATGCTAATGAGGGAGTTACGGGGATCCACAAAAGTGGGCACTGACAGGCCGAAAAGTTTTAAAGCATGCTTTAAAACTTGTCTGCTGGAAAGCCGTCTGTCGGATATGTCCGCTGGTTAGTACGCCTAACCAGCGGACCGAAATCTCCCGCATGCGTCGAATGGATTCGATGCATGCGTGGAAGTATTTTACGTCCTGGTTTGGTGATGTGGCGGCGTCAACGTCACCGCCACATCACCGCGCTGTCTGTCTGTGGGGATTTTGGTTTGATCGTGTGTACACAGATCAAACCAAAACATCCCAGGAGACATGTCCGATGAAAACGGTCTGTCGGACCGTTTTCATCGGATATGTCTCCTCGTTTGTACGACCTTAGAGTCCCAATGAGATTGGCGGCCAAAGAGGAAAGGTGCATGTTTTGGAAAAGTAGTCTGGTGAGCTGCACACAGGCAGAGCAGTACACAGGTGCTCTCCTTACAATTCTCATTAAGCCATTGGACCTAACAGTATGACCTCTCTGAGCCTGCCCCCGCCCCCTCCCCCTGGGCCCCGACCAATGTAGCTGGAGAGCAGAAAGTAATGAGTGAGGTGGAGGATTGGGAAAATTACCACTCCGGTGCAGCACTCACTGAAAGTTGCCCTGACATGAAAGCCGCAGCCTTCCAGTTTGTGCAGTTTTCTTCTCCTTGTGCTCTATGTAAGTGTCCAACAGTTCAGCCTGAGCACTGTGAACAGACTGGTCTCAATGTGTGCTGTGCGGTGTCAGTGTGTGCTGTGCTATGGTGTCAATGGCTGTGCACTTGTGTGGATCTCAGCGCTGGATTTTACTCCCTCCCGCTGTGCTGCAACTCCTCTCCTCACTGCTAGCCTGAATAAAAGGGGGAAGTGGGGACATGCAAGCATGGAGCCGCACACACAGGCTCCTGATGATGAGATGAATGGGAGAGAGAGAATCGATGGGAGTTGCAGAGGAGACAGCAAGAGAATGGGGAAGAGACCCAGTTCTCGTGCCCTGTCCCTCTGGTATGACCCCAGTGCCCTGTCCCTCTGGTCTGCCCCCAGTGCCATGTCCCTCTGGCCTGCCCCCAGTGCCCTGTCCCATTTTTTTTAAAGTTGTTGTTGGTAATATTTAATTTTGCAACTTGATTCTGCATAAAACATTTAACAGTGTCATTCCATGAGATTATCTACGAGGGCATGTTTACGGGTGCAATTAGGCGCAGGGCAGTGTATGAATTAGGTGGGGCAACTGGTGGCGAGTAACTCTTGAGGCCTGGCTAGTAGCTCAGGACTTGAAATTTTGAGCCCTTTAATAGCTATACTACTGACTTTAGATGAGGAAAGAAGGAGGAGGGCACGGAGGAGGGCACTGGAGAGGATTTATTTATTTTTTACCAAAAAATGTTCTTTGCTTTAAAAAACATTTTTGCAAAAAATATACATCAATACATAACATACATACAAATTACAAACACGGTCTCACTATCTTTCAATAGCCCTTTAAAACCTTGATGGATATAATAATCTAATCTGATACAAGCCCCTCACTCTTTACTTGATATATCACACACACATAGACATCTTTGGCATCAGTGATTCTGAGGTGTCTCGCATCTTCAGATTCACCCCTCATGCCATCATGGAATTAACCACAACCCTGCAGGAGCCCAACACATGACACCACCCATGACACCTATGACAGCTACATATACAATCCTAGCCCCATCCCCACAGATTTCGAACAGAACATGTATGGGGACAGCTGGCTGGTTGGTGAGTGACATGGGTGGCAGGCATGACTGTCCCCCCCATGATGCTGAAATCACAAGGGGCACATGCACTACTAACATCCTCCTGTCTTATCCCTTTAGGGTGACTCTGCATATGCACTGGGACCCCATCTCATGACTCCTATACGGAACCCCCCTAACCAAGGCTACCCCGTCTTCTGAGGGAAGAGCAGCCAGGAGCCAGCTCACATTAGGCATCTTTGCACGTTAAACACACACATTAATCGTGGCACAATGAGAATGCATGCATGCACACCACTGTGGTCCCTAGCACAGACATATCACATCCTCATCACATTGGATTGGCACAAGCCCACCATGCAGGACTTGTGAGCTGCAACGCCATGCCACGGCTACAATTATGTCACTGTACATTCATACACCATTCACACGGACCTGGGGATCACTTCTCCCTGGTCCTGGGGAACCCTTCTCCACCAAAACTGACGGTGACACCCCTTTTCCGGCAGGAATATCACCCCCACATTCCAAAAACATTCACAAAAAAAAAAAAAAAATGTCCAGCAAAAAAAAAAATGCCCAGCAAAAAAATTATTTGAGAAAAACACAACAAAGAAAACACAGAAAAGACAAAAATCACTCTGAAAAACAGTCACCAAATATCTCAAAGACACGTCACAAACAAACAAACAAACGCTAATAAACAACAGAACAAAAGCACCTTGCTTTTATGCTGTCTGCGTAGTTTATTACGTTGCGCTAGTCCACTTCCAATTTTAACTGATTGCGCCGTTCCCGAGTTGTGAGCATGCGCACAGAGGTGCTGACCATGGTCTGCTTCAAGCGCGCATGCCCGATCCGGCCGGCCCTTCATTTGCATGGGGTCACGGCTCATTTCAATTTAACACGCCCACGTCCTTCCCAATTTGAATTACTCCGCCTTGCGCCTCTGAAATAACGTTTGCGCAGGCGCAAATTTCTGCGCAAAACCGACGAGAATAGGGTGATTGCGCCGCCATATTGCGCCAGTCTAACGTAAAGGCGGTGCGCTACGCCGGTCCAATAATGCGCAGATGTACGTGAATCTGGCCCTTTGTTTTTTTCCATGACATGAAAAATGGTCGTATGTATGCGGCTTCATGCATTTCACTCAACCATATTAGCTTAATCAGCTCTATGATGCTGATTTTGTTCTACCTGTTACAGCCAAACAGACTGGAATGTAAAAGTAGATGCTAGACGTCTCAGCCAGTGCTGCTCCACAAACCATGCCCCATGACACATCACACTTTCATTATGGTCGGGTTGGGAGTGCGTTGTTTTCGAGTTTACAGATTCTATCACTGCTGGATCAGCAAGGCCTGCATGCCAGCACTCCTATTCCTGAGAACCAAGGGGATTGAAATCTTCATTTAGTTTTATTTCAGAACATCAAAAAGGTAGCTCTTGCTCATCTCATTGACTTTTTATAATATCAGAAAAAAACAAATATAGTATATGAAGATTGAGAGCATATCTGAAGCCAGAACCAAGAATGTAATATATTGCAGCTTACTAGTCCTTGATGTGGTGGCTTCAATGTTTTCTTATTTTCTTTATTGTCATTTGGTAATCCTGTAAAATACAGACTAAATCCTACTCCTCCACTGAATCTTTGGAGGGTGCCATGGTTGTCACCCTAGCCTGCTCTCCTGATATGGACAACAAATATGTCTGTACCTGTTTATCTACTTTACGCTGGTGTGAAGATAATTGTATAAGTGACACGTTCTAAATAATATTAAAGAAATATTGGCTGGAATACATGAACTTTATAGGCACCAATTGTTAAGATAAATACTGTATTTATTGGCTTATAACACTCACTTTTTTACCATTGCCTGCGTGTTATACGCAGGGGGCCATGGAAAGTTTTTTTCCTGAAACTTCCCTCTTAAAGTTAGGGTGCGTGTTATATACTTGTGCGTGTTATACGCCGATAAATACGGTAATTCATAGAAAAAGCAACCGTAAAAACATTGCGAATAGTGGCTTCATAGGTGGCTGACCATATCAATGGATCTGTAACCGTCTGCATGCTCCCCCTATGCAAGAAGCATGTCAATGCGGTGACCATGTGGGATGCGAACCCTTGGAGGGCTGTTTTTTCATCAGACAGTAGATATCCCTTCCAGCGACAGGTTGCTGTTGCTATTTTTTTATTATAATCCAGATTTGGATAACCTAGGTGATGTACTGTTTGTTGAGTGATCCTATTTAACCCAATGTATATTACTATAGATCTTATAATACTTACCCAAGGCCCTGAGGAAGCTAAATTTCCCGAAACATGTTGAGCAATAACGGGCTTCCCTGATCTATACCTGTCTCTCCTGGACCTCACATAACCTTCAAGCAATTAGATGCTATTGTATTAAAGTTATGGGTTGGTCTGGGTTATCTAAGTATATGAGTAGTCTTATCTGATTTTTAAATTTATGTTATTGTGGTTGTCTTTTCTATAAATTTGTATCAATAAAACTATATTTTTTTAACAATTTGTGTCTATAAAGTTCCTGTATTTCAGCCTATATATTTTTCATTTACAGAAGATAGTCATGAAGGTAGATATTCTTTAGTGCAAATCACAGGGGGTGAAAATATTTTTAACTTGGAGAAAGAAATAACATGAAGGCATCCAGCACATCCAAGGACTCTAAGCTGCAACATATTGCATTTTTGCTTTTGGGTACAGATATCCTCTAAGCTGTGACATCTTTGTCATCATTTTATAACGATAGGCATATACAAAAATCAAATGGGAAAAATGTTGCCATATGAATTTCTGAGAGCCATGAAAATACAGCAGATTCAATCCCCTGAGGTATGAAGATATACTTTAACACACACTCCTTTCAAGTGCTTACATGATCTTTGTTATAAGTTGTGTGACACTTCACATATTACTGTATGTATGAATGGATACATACTTTCTAGCTGTGTATATGTAATAAATATGTATATATTGCATGTTGTATGTGTTAAAGCCAAAACTTCAGGTCAAGATATTGCAAGCTTTCTTTGTAAATAGTGACCTTAGCTGAACTGTAGCAGTGTATTGAGCTGAAGATCTTGGATCTCTTTCTCAAGCTGGGAATTTGTGTACAATTTATGTATGGGATGAAGAACCTTATGCTGAGATTTAGTTTTTTTTTCCAAGAATCGCATTACATGGACTCCAGAGGGAGAAGAGATGCTTTCTTAATGAAAAACTTGGACATTTTAATGAAACGCTCGCCTAAGCTGTGAGCGCTGCCAGGGCTTTGCTGTGATCTTGTGAGCTTATTTCAGCTTCAGGTATTTTCAATTGTACAAAACAGATTTAAAATTTAAAATTGTCTTTAACACTGATGTTTCTGAAACATTATTTCTGTACTATACAGATACATTAATGATAAAGGATAAGTGCGCAATTACACATGCAGGCACTTTAGATAATGTCATTAATTATAATATATAATAGCGGCATACTTTATGAATGCATAAACACATCATATGAGGTTATTTCTCTTAAGTCGCGTACACACGATCGGTTTGTCCGATGAAAACAGACTGATGGACTATTTTCATCAGACAAACCGATCGTGTGTGGGCCCCATCGTTTTTTTTTCCCATCGGTGAAAAAAAGTAGAACATGTTTTACATTTTTTCTATGGATAAAAAAACAATAGAAAAATACGATCATCTGTGTAGAACTCCATTGGAAAAAAATCCACACATGCTCAGAATTAAGTCGACGCATGCTCGGAAGCATTGAACATCATTTTTTTCGGCTTGTCATAGTGTTGTACGTCACCGCGTTTTGGCACGATCAGATTTTTGACTGATGGTGTGTAGGCAAGACTCATGAAAAGACTTATGAAAGTCAGCTTCATTGGATATCAGACAAAAAATCCATCGAATCAGATTCCATTGCTTGTTATGGATTACTACATTTTTCACTGTATATCCATTGAGTTGTCCTGTCATGGACCTCCTTCTGAGCAACAATCTTTACAAGAAAGGGAGAAGGTGGGATATTCTTGATAAGCTCTTGACTTACTGTTAGTGACGGCTGAAACACCATTGTAGGTAGACATTTAGGCACGGTTCACACTGGTGCTTCGTGTGACTGTCAATCCGACTTTGGCCTGCAACTTCAGTCCAACATCAATCCGACTTCCATGGGACTTTAATGAACGGGATCCGATTTTGATCCGGCTTTGAGAAAAAAAAATGGCGTGGGGAGTGGAAATCCAACACTAAAATTTAAAAAAGAATGGCATGGGGTCCCCCCAAAACCCATACCAGACCCTTATCTGAGCATGCAGCCTGGCAGGTCAGGAAAGGGGGAATGAGTGAGTGCCCCCTCCTGAGCCATACCAGGCCACATTCCCTTAACATGGTGGGGGTGATTCGGGGCAGGGGGTCTCTGCCCCCCACCCCAAAGCACCATGTCCCCATGTTGATGGAGACAAGGGTCTTTTCCCCACAACCCTGGGCTGTGGTTGTGGGGGTCTCCAGGAAGGGTGCTTATCGGAATCTGGAAGGAGCTACTGCAGGGGTTTTTCTTACACTTCACTTTTTTGGATGGATGAGTAGGGGTACTATGTACCCCATACTCATTCACATAGGGGGGGTCAAGGATCTCCCCAACCAAAGCCCAGGGTTGGGGGGAAGAGGCCTTTGTCCCCAGTAACAGGGAGTCCCCCTGTCCCTAAGTGGCCTGGTATGATTCAGGATGGAGGAGGCTCTCACGCAACCCCCCCATCCCTTTCCTGGCCTGCCAGACTACACACCCGGACAAGGGTCTGGTATGGATTTTGGAAGGGACACCCCCCAAGCCATTATTTTAAAAAATAAAATAATTTTAAATACATTTTGCATTGCTAATATTGCCTCAGCACATGTTAAGATACTGATCCGACTTGGATGTGACTTCCATTAAATTCAATGGTCTAAAATTAGACCCAAGTAGTGCAGGAACCTTTTTAAAAGTCAGACCAGCTAAGACAGTTCTCATAGGGGAACATTGATTTTTACATAAAGGACCCTTAAATGTAAGTGCATTACTTTGGATTGTTTTTATACCATTTTAAAATTAATACTACACTATATTATGCTATATATCTCTCTGCTGTTTACTTACTACATATGGAGTGGAAGAACTGCTGGTAGATGTGAGATCCAACTAGTCCAGTAGTTGTGGGAGAGTGAGGAAAGGAGACATCTCTGGAGTATATAATAAAAGCGAGTGAGGCCTCTCATGACCATTTGAAGCTGGTGAGAGAGAATTTTTGTCCTCGCGGTGGAGGCGCACTATTGAGATTAACTTATAACAGCACATTACCTGTTTGAGGCATGGTGATTGGAAGACACTTGAAGGATTATACAATATATATGGACTATATGTTTTGTGTTTTTATGAATTTTAAAATGTTATCATTTTTGGTTTGGTTGTTTACAATTTAGTAGCGTCATTCCTTTACATATACTCAATTGATTTTTGCAAATGTCGCATCACTGTGAACCGGGCCTAACTTCACCTGTCCAAGAACTAAAGAAGGGGTAAACTTCAGTCCATTAAAAAAAATATTTAGCTCTACCTGAAGTAATTACATTGTAAATAGGAACACTTAGTGGCTCAGCAGTCTTTATTTTCAAGGTATAGTAGCTCTTTGAGGCCAGTTGATTGATTAACTTTAATAAAGCCCAATGCCAGGAAAGTTGAAAATTCTGCTTATTTAGGTCTAACAGGCACAGAAAAGAAAATATACTTACTAGATCCTCCACTCCTCCATGCTGCTAGACCAACCCTAGCAGTGCCTTCTACCCCATGCTCCAGGGTTCTAAGACCCTGACATCATCAAGACCAATACAGGGTTCATAGCCCTGCTCTGGACCAAATAAAGCCGAGGGACAGTCCACTTCTAGAGCTTGGGGGGATTTCTATCTGCTGAAAGAGTAGAGGATCCGGTAAGTACATCTGTTTTTACTCTCCCCTAGAATAAACAAGCAGTTACCCTTAACAGTATACTGTAGGTGCAGCTCCACAGCAATTAAGAATTTTCTAATTTCCCAGAGTTGGGCTTTAATGTAACAATAGACTTTCATCCTGTACAGGCTATTTCAGCTACATCTATTATCATTATGCCTGAGATCACTCTTTAACCACTTCAATACATGGCACTTTCACCCCCTTCCTGCCCAGGCCAATTTTCAGCTTTCAGTGCTTTTAGACTTTTAATGACAATCTTATGGTCATGCAACACTGTACCTATATGAATCGATTAATGTGTTTCATGATTTTTTTTCCACACAAATTGAGCTTTTTTTCATGGTATTTATTGACCACATATTTTTTTTTTTTGCAAAAAATAAATAAAAATACAAATCTTTTTTAAAAAAACATGTTTTTCTTTGTTTCTGTTATAACATTTTTCAAAATAAATAATCTTTCTTCATAAATTTAGAGCAAAATGTATTCTGCTACACATCTGGTGAAAACAACCAAATCAGTGTTTATTATTTAGTCTGTAGGGAAGTTTTGGAATTTGGGGTGTTCGCGGCAAGTTCGTGTGAGCTTTAGAACCCAGTTGGGACTCGAACATTTGAACTCTAAAGTGCTAATTTTAAAGGCTAATATGCAAGTTATTGTCATAAAAAGTGTTTGGGGACCCGGGCCCTGCCCAGGGGACATGTATCAATGCAAAAAAAGTTATAAAAACTGCAGTTTTTCCGGGAGCAGTGATTTTAATAATGCTTAAAGTGAAACAATAAAAGTGAAATATTCCTTTAAATTTCATACCTAGGGGGTGTGTATAGTATGCCAGTAAAGTAGCGCGTGTTTCCCGTGCTTAGAACTGTCCCTGCACAAAGTGTCATTTCTGAAGGAAAAAAGGTAATTTAAAATCACTCGCGGCTATAATGAATTGTCGGCTCCGGCAATACAGAGAAAAGTCATTCATAAAAAAAAAATGCGTGGAGGGTCCCCCCAAATTCAATTACCAGGCCCTTCAGGTCTGGTATGGATATTAAGGGGAACCCCACGTCAAATTAAAAAAAGAATGTAGTGGGGTTCCCCCCAAATATCCATTCCAGACCCTTCAGGCATAATTAAAATTACTGCTCCCGGAAAAACTTTAGTTTTTAAAACTTTTTTTTGCATTGATACATGTCCCCTGGAGCAGGATCCGGGTCCCCAAACACTTTTTAGGACAATAACTTGCATATTAGCCTTTAAAATTAGCACTTTAGATTTCAAATGTTCAAGTCCCATGGACTTACAGTGTTCTAAAGTTCACACAAACTTCTGGTCTGTTCGCAGGTTCTGGTGCAAAACGAACGGGGGGGGTGTTCAGCCCATCCCTAATGGTATACATATCTGAAAATTGATGGCACGAAAATGCCAGGACAGTACAAATATCCCCAAAATGACACCTTTTTGGAAAGTAGACAGTCCAAGGTATTTTAGTTAGAGGCATGGTGAATTTGTTAAAGTTGTAATTTTTTGTCACAATTTTTGGGAAAATATATATATATATATATATATATATATATATATATATATATATATATATATATAATTTTTATGTTTTAAATACTGTCACCAATGCAGTACATATCACCGTATGTGTCATCATATAACCTGTGGGCCAGTGATCAGGGACACTAACTGGTGACAGTATGTAAAAACAAAACAAAAAACTTCATTTTTTTGTCAGTTTTTTATTAAATTAATTTATTAAATTATTTAATTTTTTCCTAATTGTTTTTTTCTTTTTTTACATACAGTGATCAGAGCAATACAGTGTTACCATACTAACACTGTACTACTCTGGGGAGGTGATCTGGATTTTTTATTTTTTTTACACACTATGGTTGCTTATAACTGTGAATTTTACAGTTATAAGCAACCATTTATTTTCTGAATGAAAACTACTCACTCAGTGCTTACTATTATGATTATGCATTTTACAAATTTTTATGCCACTGACGGGCACTGATGATGATCCATGTAGGGCACGGATGTGCATTGATGGCACCGATAAGCACTCATTGATGGGCAATAATGTGCACTAAGGGCACTGATGTGCACTTACTGATAAGCACTGATGGCCCTATAGTTACACTGATGACACTGTAGTGGCACTGATGGAGCACTGTGATGGTACTGTAGGGCACTGATGTGACACTGTGATGGAAGTGAAACTATAGGACACTGATGTGATACTGCGATTGAACTATAAGGCACTGATGTGACACTGCAATAGAACTATAGGGCACTGATGTGACACTGATGGCACTGTAGGGACTGATGTGACACTGATGGCACTGTAGGGACTGATGTGACACTGCGATGGCACTGTAGGGACTGATGTGACACTGCGATGGCACTGTAGGGACTGATGTGACACTGTGATGGCACTGTAGGGACTGATGTGGCACTGCAATGGCACTGTGGGGACTGATGTGGTACTGTGATGGCACTGTGGGGACTGATGGGGCACTGATGAGCACTTTGGGCACAAATCAAAGCAAGGGAAAAGTTAAGCAGCCTTACGCTGCTGCAGCTTCTCCCTCCTCTCCTCACATGCTGTATCGGTGAGAGGAGAAGAGCTGAACCGGACATGATGCTGGTTTGTTGACAGTAATCAGTCCGTCAATGGACAGAGCGATCACGTGGTAAAGGGTCGCTGTCATTTCCCCTTTACCCATGATCCAACTTGTGTGCATGTTATCAGGCCAAAATTACTAGGGTATGTAAACTTTTGAACATGGTCATTTGGGTAGTTCTGTTCTCATTGTGATGTGCTGGGTCCCGAGGACTTTCCTTTTTTTACTCATGGCAGATTCCAGCTACCTGTGCCTTTTTTTTTTAAAAAAAAGCTTGCAAATTGGTCTTGATAAGGGACAGAAATGTTTTTTATAAGGTTTTTATTCTATATCCCAGCTCAGCAGATTGTTTTAAAAAAAGAGCTGGATGCATTCCTAAATGCACAAAAACTGGATAATAACAGTAATAACACGTGGGATAGTTGATCAAGGCAATATCCAATTGTCTCCTGGAGGATCAGGAAGGAATTTTTATCACACTAGAGCAAATTGGATTATATTTTGGTAGTTTTTTTTTCCTTTCTTTGGATTGACTGTGCTTATAGGATTGTGTATATGGAAATTTTGTGTATGTGTGTGTTTTTTTTCTTTTTGGTTGAACTAGATGGGCTTTTTTTTTTTTTTTTTAACCTGACAACCTACGAAACAATATAGCTATATTTGGTTTGCTGTTATGTTTGGCATGCATAGATTTTAGGTTGGTTCTCAGATACACCTGTGAACCGTGCCCAGGCCGATGCACTCATCACTACTCAGAAATCATTCAGAATTCACTGAAGCCAAAGACAGCAAGACAACCAGTCAGCAATGACAGCTCCCATATATCTCTGTACAGATCTTCTTCAGTAGAGCACCGTTATGGCTGTAAACTGCTTTGTTTTCAACATGTAAGCCTACAGTTTCCATCCTATTAATAATTTTACTGCGCCTTGCTCTCTTTCACCGCACGTAAATGTCACATATTATTAGACCAAATATTTTCTCATTCTGTTAAACCTTTCATGAGGAAATAAGGCTGGTGTTTTTCTTTGTCTATGTGGGAAAATAACGGATTGGATTTATCTCCTCTATACTACCTTTGGATTGCTGCCCGGTAAAAGATTCACAGCACGTGTTATCATCTTTGAGCGCAGTAATTAGCTGACGGTCATAATCATGCAAAATATGCGCCTGTGCAGAAAGAAGTCAGACTCCATGCATTTTATATGGTATCTTTAGCTAGAAGGGTATAATCAAGGTGTACAACAAAGCAATTACTATATCTGCATTGCTTCAGGATGTGTAATACTGCATTAACGGGATCAATTTTCTCCTGTATTTTTAGTGCTGAGTGATGCACTATATCATAGCGTTAAATGTAAGTGTTTTATCTACCGAAACATATACATTGCCGGAAAAAACACTGACCTTTTACCAAGCATAACAATTTAACCACTTGCAGACCAGGCCTATCTTGACACTATTTATTTACAATTATAAATCTGTATTTTTTTTGCTAGAAAATTGCTTCTATCTATCTATCTATCTATCTATCTATCTATCTATCTATCTATCTATCTATCTATCTATCTATCTATCTATCTATCTATCTATCTATCTATCTATATCTAGATCTATGTATATATATATATATATATATATATATATATATATATATATATAAAAAAATATATATATATATATATATAGATACAAAGATGTGCTCGCTCATAAGTTTACATACCCTGGCAGAATTTTATGGTTTATTGGCTATTTTTCAGAGAATATGAATGATAACACAAAAACATTTCTTTCACTCATGGTTAGTGTTTGGCTGAAGTCATTTACAGTTTTTCTCTATTGGTTTGGCTCATTTCTTGAAACAGAAATGACATTCTCAAAACAACATGGACAAATCTCCAAACCACTTGGCAATTGTTCACAACTGAATGGCATTTCTCATTCATTTCATCAAATTGTCAATGTCTCAGTACATTTCTCAAATGATTTAGTATAAGTAACCTACATTTAGCACAATTTCCAATTGAATAGATCATGTTGATCCAAACTGATTGTCATTTCTCAGTCTAAATGGTCGTTCTCTCCAAAACGTGTCAGGGTCATTTCATTGTTTAAGTCATCACATGCACAATAGTCTGTTCAATTGTCAAAATTATTCAGGAACACAATACCATGAATACCATATATGAATCTCTTGGAACATTTGATAAAATCATTACAGCAATTGACAGTCAGGTAAAACTAGAACTTGAACGAAGGAGGAGTTGGTCTCAGATGACCAATCAAACAGTATGTTTAGTTACCTGACAGGTACTGTCCACTACTGTATTGTGAATGCTGCCAAACATGTATATATAGAGATTGACCATGCAGGACCAGTACAATATCTGAACATGGAGGCACCTGGCCAAGTAGATGAACACGGGCAACTGCCTGCCCAAGGAAGAGGAAGAGAAGGAGTAGTAAGGGTGCGTGATGGTGGAATAGGGGGAAGAAGGTGAGGAGCACGAAGACACCATGCTGTCCCTAATGAAATTTGGGCGACAATTATAGACCATGTCATCAACCATGCCCTCACAATCAATGATGGAATTATATAATGTATAGGACAGGACACTGTGCATAGAGCAACAAATATGTTTATTTACTCATTTGCGTATTCATTTAGTGTGTGTGTGTGATAGGCCTACAGTATTACAGTATCTTACTTCAGTGGGATGTTACGTATGATACTAACCATGACAAGAAAAATATTGTAGAAAATAAACTATGGAATAGTATGGAATAGTTTATTTTCTACAATATTGATAATACAGTTTACAGTAGTATTCCAGTATTACAGTAAAAACTGCAGCTTACTGTATGATGCAATTATCATTATAATCCTTATTTTGAAGAATATAACCTACAATACAGTAAGTAAAAGGGTCAAAGAGCTGCAATTACAGTAGTGTCTCCCATGGAAATCTATCTAATAATGTTACTGTAACATTTCAGTAATTTCATAATTTTTCCCCTCCCCTTTCTGTCAAAATACCCCCTGTAGTACCTCTGCATAGGGTACATGTACCCCAGGTTTGGATCCACTGGAATACTGGCCAGTAGTATATTGAACTTGTGCAGAACATAGAACATTCCTATGTAGCTGTCTGTAACTGTATTGTATAGGGGTTGAGGCTGGCTTCAACCTGGCCAAGGGCCAAAGACGTGGCCGTAATTTTATTGGCCACTGGGTCATGGTGGATTTCCCAGGCCAGTGAAGGGGCAATATAACTATGTGTGCTGCCATTTCTGAAAATGGTGTGGCCACTCACATGCCCAGTCTTGGCCCATACAAAACACAGAAGCTCCTCATCTTCTTGAACCACTTTCATTTGGATTTGATCCCAGAAAATGAGAGAGGTCTCATAGGGCCTCACCTACCACAATATATAATTGTATGGGACAATGTGAATTTCCACCATGGCCCGCTTATCAGGGCCTGGTTCACTGCTCATCCAAGGATGGATATTGTGTTCCTACCACCTTACTCTCCTTTCCTCAATCCTATTGAGGAGTTTTTCTGCGCTTGGAGGTGGAGAGTGTATGAGCATCAGGCTCAAGATCAGAGGTCCCTGCTCCATGCAATAGACGCTGCCTGTGACAATATTACAGGAGATCAGTGTAGGCGATGGTTGCGACATCTCCCTCGTTTCTTCCCTCAATGCATCGCAAGGGAGTATATACGCTGCAATGTTGATGGGAATCTGTGGCCATACAGTCAGCAGCGTGTGGATGGGCAGGAGGGTGAGGACAGTACCCAGGAGAGGGAGTGTGAGGACAGCAACCAGTGAAGAGATGTTAGGGCTCTTTCACATGGGTGGCCTGTTCAGGTCCGCCTGCCAGTTTTTTAGGCGGACCTGAATGGGAACTCTGTGCTCCTCTATGGAGCTGCGGATGTCAGGGGTGACATGCCCACTGACATCAGACCCGCTCCGGTCCGCAAAGGTGTTACGGAGGAAAAACCTACTTTTCCATCCGTCTGGCGGATTGGATTGGGTGAACACAGAAAGACGGTCTGTGTTCATCTGATCCCCCCATAGGAGAGAGCAGATAGCTGGCAGGGCAGTCCCTGTACAGTGTGCGAGGACCTCTCTGTCATCCGTCGGCTTAGCGGGGATCAATGGAGCGATCCCCACTGAGCAAGTGGAGGTTCACGGGGCGGATCATTACTGATCCGCCCCGTGTGAAAGGGGCCTTACAGTAGTTGTGAAACTCGAGCTTTATTTACAGCATTGTAGGCTAAATTTACAGTAATTATCCTTGTTTTTTGTTTGTGTGCTTATATTTCTATATATTATGCTGTGTACGTTTTCTTTTTAGTCTCATGTATGGAAGTTATTTTGTGTGTGAATGATAATGGTTACAATACTGTAAAGTAATTTTTCCTTGGCAGTATGAGTGCAATGTGTGATGTCAAATCTTGGAGGCGACTCTTACCCTAAAAACTTTTCTTATTTTTCAGTTTTATACACAATTGTATTTAGTTAGCTAGACAAAAACTGTACAGTAACCATTGGCAATGAAGGACTGGGCTAAGACTGAAAGGTGGACATGAGGGATATTTCAATGGTCCTCTGCCATAGAGATAAAACATCTAAACATTTTGACTTGGAGTGCTTACACAATGCCAAAGGGATGATGCATTTTGGGGGCACTGACTATTTGAATGAAAAATAAATTTAGTTTTGACACACGAGTGAACTGTTTTGGGAAAGATATGAACTTTTGAAGGTGAACCATGGTGTTGTGCCGAACCATCCAGGTTATTTTGGCAAAAGCACCAAGAGAGCTGATAATGTCTGTCTGGTCTGTTTCAAGAAATGAGCCAAAGCAATTGAGAAGAATCTTTGCCATTTTGGAGGCACTGACTCGTTATATGGGAAAGGAATATGGTTTTGAAGCATGAGTGAACAGTTTTGGGAAAGATATGAGCTTTTGCAAGTGAGTTATAGTGTTGTGCTGAACTGCAAGACTGTTTTGCCAAATGATCTTAGAGTTTTGAGAATGTCATTTCGGTTTCAAGAAATGAGCCAAAACAATAGAGAAAAACTGTATTATCAGTCAACTGTGTTACTCTTTTTAAATCATAATGGCAACAAAAAGTACCCAAATGACACTGATAAAAAGTTTACATACTCCAGTTCTTAATACAGTGTATTGCCCCCTTTAACATCAATGACAGCTTGAAGTCTTTTGTGGTATTTGTGGATGAGGCTCTTTATCTTCTGGTAAAGCTGCCCATTCCTCTTGGCAAAGAGCCTCCAGTTCCTGTAAAATCTTAGGCTGTCTTGCATGAACTGCTTGTTTGAGATCTTCCCAGAGTGGCTCAATGATATTGAGGTCAGGAGACGGAGATGGCCACTCCAGAACCTTCACTTTATTCTGCTGTAGCCAATGACAGGTCGACTTTGCCTTGTGTTTTGAATCATTCTTATGCTGGAATGTCCAAGTACGTCCCATGTGCAGCTTCCCGGCTGATGAATGCAAATGTTCCTCCAGTATTTTTTGATAACATACTGTTATCATCTTGCCATTAATTTTGGCCAAATTTCCTGTGTATTTGTAGCCCACACATGCCCAAAACATCAGCGATCCACCTCTGTACCTTTCATCATAGGCCTTGTTGTCTCCTCTCCAAATGTAGCGTTTATGGTTGTGGCCAAAAAAGCAACATTTTGGTCTTATTACTCTAAATGACTTTGTGCCAGATGGTTTCAGGCTTGTCTCTGTGCTGTTTGGCATATTGTAAGTTGGATACTTTGTGACACTTGCATAGTAATTGCTTTCTTTTGGTGACTAAACTATGCAGCCTATCTTTCTTCAAGTGGCTCATTATTGTGCCTTTTGGAACAGCCACACCACATATTTTCAGAGAGACCTGTATTTCACCTGAAGTTATTTGTGTTTTTTTCTTTGCATCCTGAACAATATTTCTGGCAGTTGTAGTTGACACTTTAGTTGGTCTACCTGACCGTGGTTTGGTTTCAACTGAACCCCTAATTTTCCACAATTATTTTGCTTTACCCATGACTAATTACAAAAAAAAAAACAGATCACATGTGACGATGGTTACGGTTAATTGCCATTCAAATCCCTTTCTGTCAACTGGTGTGCATGTTATCAGGCCAAAATTACTAGGGTATGTAAACTTTTGATCAGGGTCATTTGGGTAGTTATGTTCTCATTGTGACTTAAAAAAAAAAAAAAAAAAACACAGTTGAGTGATAATAAATGGCTTTAGCCAAACACTAACCATGAGTAAAACAAACGTTTTTGTGTTGTCATTTATAGTCTCTGAATAATGGCCAATAAATCATAATTTTACATTAAAATACTGCCACTATATACCTTTTTGGATTATCTGTATACCACTGTTGTATGATGAACTGCAGATTTTCTCTAGTGCTGAGCGTTCAGGAAGGAGGAGATTTCCACTGCAGCCTGTATACACGCCCACATGTGTGGTGTCAAGATCATGCGACCTGGCTATCTCTGTGAAAAAGTAACTGTTCTCTCCAGCATAACTGACACAAATGAGCATGTGCAGGTCAGCTACTATGCCTGTGTTGGCTGGCCTTCCCCAGATAGACAGTACAGGAGGGGGGAGGATCTATGTATACAGGATAAAACATCCTTTTTACACAATACAGAGGATTAACCGCTTAAGTTCCACAGTGAGTATAACAAGCATGCTATGCTGCATATACAGACTGATTTTATTGTTGTACTTTAAAAATCTCCATAGGCAACATTTAAAAAAACTTAAAATTGTATTATTATTATTATTTATTTTATATATATATATATATATATATATATATATATATATATATATATATTTTTTTTTTTTACATTGTCCCTTTAATTTTTATTTTGATCACTTTTATTGCTGTCAAAAGAAATGTAAACATCCCATGTGCTGGCAAAAAAAGCATGACAGGTCCACTTTATGGAGACATCTGGGGGTCTAAAAAACAAAAAAAAAAAACACATTATATTTGCCCTAATCGGAAATGACAAAAGGCTCACCAGTTCTGGTTTTCTAGACCATAGAGATGAACAGAGACATCCCGGTCCCCCCATCAGCTCTATTGTAAGCGGCCGCAACGGCTGGAGCCTGGTGAGGCCGTTAAGCCTGGGAAACCAGAAAACTGCACTTGGGAGCTTCTAAAAGCGATCCAACAGCTAATCAGCCGCTCAGATCTCATTTAGCAGAAAGATAATTGACAGCTGATAATTTTTATACCAGGGTTATGGCTGACAACTGCATCCATGGTCCCAGTATAACCACTTGAACACAATCATGTGAAGGTGCAGCAAGTGCTCCCCATCTCTAACAAAATTCAAATAATGACTCTTGAAAGTAAAATGTATTTTTGAATTTGTGGATAATTTTAAATTTTTACATTTTGCAACTGCCTAGATATATCAACAATTTTCTATGAAGTGCTGATTTTTTTTTTTATAAGTTTAGATGGCAATTTATGTCAGGTTTTTATTTTATTTTTTATATTCACTCACTTTCTGCCCTGTGACTTCTATGCAAGTAATGGAGTGTGTGTTGTCACTGAGACAGCGATAATACAATGTTTTCAGCACTTCTAAACCTCCTCACTCTTCTAAGAATATGCTTGTGTCTGTTGACAGGAAATGTGGAGAATAGTCCCTAGTAGACACAGATAACAGTAAAGAGAGAATTGAATTTCTTACTCTATCCAGGGCCGGCCCAAGACATTGTGCTGCCTGGGCCCAAGAATGAAATGCTGCCCCCCCCCCCCAAAAAAAATAATAATCACGCCCACCAAAATACCCCCACATCCATTATTTTTATATCAGAACAACACAAATTTAATTCATCAGAAAACCCTATTAAAAATGCCATAAATCTATTCCCTATTTTGTAGACGCTATTGCGCAAACCAATCAATATTTGCTTATTGCGATTTTTTTTAACCAAGAATATGAAGCAGAATACATATTGGCCTAAACTGATGAAGACAGTTTTTTGGGGATATTTATTATAGCAAAAAAGTAAAAAATATTATTATTTTTTTGAAATTTTCCCTGTTTTCTTGTTTATAACGCAAAAAATAAAAACCGCAGAGGTGCTCAAATACCACCAAAAGAAATCTCGATTTGTGGGGAAAAAAGGACATCAATTTTATTTGGGCACAGCGTCGCACGACACAATTGTCAGTTAAATTAACAGTGCCATATTGAAAAAAATGGCCTGGTCATTAAGTTGGCAAATCTTCCGGGGCTGAAGTGGGTTATCAGAGCTGGGCAAGGTAAGTCCCTGGGTGGGTGGAGGCAGATCTAATTGACTAGGCATGGGGGCTGAGCGCTCTGAATGCTGACATCACTGGTTTCTAGTCGCTCGGCGATTCTAGCAACCAGTACAGCGCACAGCCGACTGGGATTGGCCCTGCTCCTCTTGACTGATCCGACCTCATCCTGACAGGTAGGGTTTAGCCAGGCAGCTACTAAGGTACGGGTAGAGGTGTAGCTTGAAGCTTGTGGGCCCCGGTGCAAAAGACACTTCCACAGCCAACCAGCTTCCGTTATTCAGATGGCCGGCGCTCGCCAGGGGGCCAGCCATCTGAATAGTGGGCGGCAGCAGCGCTGGGGACAATACATTGATTCATGCAATGCATGAATCAATGTATTGCTTTCAGTGGCGTCCAGGAGAGAGAGGGGGCCGCGCACCTGTGCCCACTATGGACACACCGCCACTGATGGTGTACGTAGAGCAGCGGACAGTGTCAGTAGAGAAATGGAAAGTGTCAGTGGATGATGTTAGTAGGGCAAAGGACAGCGTCAGTGTTTTTTTTCCATCATTTTATTAGCCCTGTTGGGGGGAGCTTTGGTTTTAGGTCTCTAAATGAACACAGGGGTCCCCCTACTCTCTGTACACTACAAGACATAGCACCGCCCCCTAACACATGTAGTTCCCTCTCCCCCCAAAAAAAAATCACTGCAGGTATGTATATCAGCCCCCCCCCCCCCCGCACAAGTGTCATCTATAGTGTGTCTGTGTGTGTGATAATATTTGTGTACTGTAAACAGACCTTTAGATGCGCGGCACAGCACAGCAGTGTCTCGTCTCTCCCCCGGCTCCTCCTCCTGTCTGTGTATTCATGAAGGCGTCAGAGCGGAGGATGCGTGGTAGGGGCGGGTTCATCGGCATGCACTGTGTGCATTGCCAGTAAGAGGTAGCCGTCGGGAAACAATGTCGGCTGCCATAAATAGCTGGGCTAAGATCGCGTGGGACAGCAAACGCCCCGCACAAAATGCGGGGTGTGTGCGCCCACATTAGCGTGCCCCTTCCAGACAAGTTACTGCTACATGCGAACGGCGGCAAATCATGGTGCTTCCAGGGTGCTGACACCGCCCCCACCCCAACATTGGTACACCACTGCCTGCCCCGCCCCCTGGAGCAGGAGGCGGGTCGCTATGGTGACCTTGCGGTTGTATCCCTTCACGCTATGCTCACTTATCACTGCCGGCTGCCGCCCCTTTGTAAATGCCGCCTGGGACCATGGGCCCATTTGGTCCCATGGTAGGGCCGGCCCTGACTCTATCGAAATTAAATAAAATGTTTTCCCTGGAGTTGAACTTTGAGCCCTGGTTCACACCAGTGGTACTTGTCATCAAAGGCACATCCCATTTGTGGTGATAGAACAGTTCAAATTGCTGCAACTCAATTTGATTCTTGCACTATTCTGTGCAATTTCAGTGCAAGTTGCATTGACATCTGTTAAATGAAGTCACACAGATATCAGCACATGAAATTGCACTGCTTTGAAGTCAAGCCGAAGTTGCGCAACTTCAAACTGTACTGGAATGAACAAGGGCTAAAGGCCAAGTCCCCCTTTTGAAAAAAAAAAAAAAAAATTCTCATATACAGTATTTGCTGAAAAACAATGTGCATTTTTTATTTTTTTTGTAAATGCATCTGCAAAGCACTGCAACAGCAATTAGGGTGTAACATGTAACATGCAATGGGTGTAACATGTAATATGGTCCTAAAGGTGGAGTTAGCCTTTGACCACTTTCTGTACATATACGTCGGCAGAATTGCACGACTGTGCAAAACACCGCACAGGTACGTTGCTTTGAATTTGAGCGTGCATCCCTGCCGAGAGCTCCGTGACCATGCCCACGGGACCCGCAGGCTCGATGTCTGCCAGTGTTCGTTATCGTGTCACACAGCTGCAGAATGGGGAGATGCCAGTGTAAACAAGGCAGCTCCCTGTTCTGCCTTGTGACATGACACTGATCTACTGCTCCCCATGATCGGGAGCAGTGATCAATGTCATGTCATTGGTATCCCAGACCCCACACAGTTAGAATCTCTTCCTAGGACACACTTAATCCCTTTCTTGCCCCCAAGTTGAGTGCTCAGCGTCATATCCAGAGATTGTCTTTGGGTAATAGGTGTATGAGTGCTGCCAGCATTGTTATAAAGGTTAAAGGGGTGGAGGGTCAGCCTGTCAGTGCTCAAACCACACTGTATCATATTGGTCTGCATGGCTGTCATCCCAGAAGGAAGCCTCTTCTAAAGATGATGCACAAGTAATCCTGCAAAAAGTTTGCTGAAGACAAGCAGACTAAGGTCATGGATTACTGCAAACATATTCTGTGGTCTGATAAGACCAAGATAAACTTATTTGGTTCAGATGGTGTCTAGCGTGTGTGGCAGCAACCAGGTGAAGAGTACAAAAACAAGTGTGTCTTGCCTACAGTCAAGCATGGTGGTGGAAGTGTCATGGTTTGGGGCTGCATGAGTGCTGGTGGCAAAGGGGAGCAACAGTTCATTGAGGGAACCATGAATGCCAACACATACTGTGACATACTGAAGCAGAGCATGATCCCCTCCCTCCCCAGAGACTAGGCCACAGGGCAGCATTCCAACATGCAAACCACAAACACACCTCCAAGACGACCATTGCCTTGTTAAAGAAGCTGAGGGTAAAGGTGGTGGACTGACCAAGCATGTCTCCAGACCTAAACCCTATTGAGAATCTGTGGGGCATCCTCAAACGAAAGGTGGAGGATCACAAAGTCTCTAACATCCCCCAGCTCTGTGATGCCATCATGGAGGAGTGGAAGAGCACTCCAGTGACAACCTGTGAAGCTCTTGTAAACTCCATGCCCAAGAGGGTTAAGGCAGTGCTGGAAAATAATGGTGGCCACACAACATATTGACACTTTGGGCCCAATTTTGACTTTTTCACTTAGGGGTGTACTCACTTTTGTTGCCAGCAGTTTAGACATTAATGGCGTGTTGAGTTATTGTGAGGGTACAGCAAATGTGCACTGTTATACATTGAAATCATTGAAGCCAGTGACAGGTTATCAGGGTGTGCAGCAGACGTGCAGCAGACGCTCTCACCTTAGTCTGCTCACCTTAGGGATAGTGAGAGCAGGACGCTCTCAAACGAGTCGGCTCTCCCCAGGGACAGCATCAGCTAGGCAGGCAGGATTTTTTCACAGCTCTCTCCTTCTTCTCCAGACATCCTCCCCAGGTAGGCCCTACTTTCCATCACCTCCCCTGGAACCGATTGGCGGCCGTCCTTATCAGGATAAGCCGCCAAATCGGCTGAACGCTGGGGCCCTTTTCCCCTCTCCTTACCCCACATTACCACCCACCTGCCAATGCAACCTTCCCCCCGGCGCCTCCCCGCGATTCCCCGTTTTCTCCCCTGAACTGCGCCAGCCACTACTGATTCGCGGCCGCCGCATCTTAGGAAAGGCCGCGGCTTCATCCGCGGCCTAGCGGCGCGCCGCACTCTCGGCCAAATCACCTGTAGTAGCCCCCAGGAGCTCACCCCCAGCCCCTGTAGGTATTCATCCACCCCTGGCCTCAACAACCAGCCCCCCCTGGCTCACCAATCCACCCAGCTGGCTACACATCAGCCTGGGTCCCATGTCCTGCTCCTGGTCGGCGGCCATCTTGGTACACCCAGCAGCAGTGTCAGCTTCCCACCCCCCCACCCCCCTTTTCACAACTTAATAGTACTTGATCCAGGGGTTCGCCCGATCGCCTTTCAGGGATCAGGAAGGAATTTTTTCCCCTACCAAATGCAAATTGGCATAGCATGGTTAGGGTTTTTTTGCCTTCCTCTGGACCAAGCCGGGAGGATTCACTGAATCCTCTCTTCATCGCCACCAAAAGGAACGACTTTTCCCCCGGTGAATGGCAACCATGGCTAATCTGCGGTACTCCGCAGAAACCATTTGGAATTTGAGGCGTTTCGCCGCAATACTGCCAGCCATCACCAAAAAGACCCTAAGAATTGAGCACCTTTTGAGGATCGATCGACGATCGACTGTCAAAAATTTTAGCCGTTTACCCCAACCTAAGCGCATTTCATGTGCTCTGATCAACACAAGATCGGCAGTAAAACACCGACTTGAAATCCATGATTTCATTCTACAACACGACCTAGACTGCCTCTTCATTACAGAGAGCTGGCTCACAGCCGACTGTAACACCATTCTAGGAGAATTGGTGCCAGAAAACTACCATATTATTACGGAAAACAGAATAGGGCAAAGAGGAGGAGGACTGGCGGTGATCCATAAGACGCGTCTTGCGATCACAAAACCAAGCCTCCAAAACCCTCTTCCGTTCATGGAAACCCTTACTCTTCAACTGCAAGTAAACGGCCAGGAGACCGTCCGGATTCTACTCTGCTATAGGCCACCTGGCCCTAAGTCGCAGCTGCTCCCATCTTTGACGGACTTTGTCTCCACTTATACCCTGAATAGCAAACACCTTTTGCTGCTCGGGGACTTCAACCTCTGGGCCAACTCCCCGCAAGACCCCATTGCCGACACCTGCATCGACCTCCTGGAAGGATTAGGGCTTCAGCAACTAGTATGTGGGCCCACACATGCTTCAGGTCATACACTCGATCTTATTTTCAGACAAGATCTGGAAATAAAAATCTTGGATAATGAACCATTGCCATGGTCAGATCACCATGCAATTAAATTCATTATTTCCGAATTCCCCCCCTTAACAAAAACATCAAATCCAGTGACAACACACTGGACCAGATGTCGGAAGAAGCTCCATTCGGAACTCTTCAAGGCCACGTTAGGGGAAAAATTAAACACAATTCAGCCACACCAAACAGCGGCAGAAACACTGGAGGCCATAAACACAGCACTATTGCAGTCAGCTGACTTGATAGCGCCGAAACGAAAGACCCAGATCAGGAAAAATAACTCCGGCTGGTTCAACAACCAGCTGGCGTTACTGAAGCAAGAGCGCAGAAGGGCAGAAGCAGCCTGGAAAAGAAACTCTTTAGATGAGAACCTCTCGATCTACAAGGCAATAACCAGGAAATACTACAAGCAAATCTTCGAAGCCAAGAAAAACTATTTTTCTGAGGCTATCAACGGTGCCCTAAATCGCCCCCGCGAACTCTTCAAGCTGGTCACTCAGACCATGAATCCAGAATGTCTTGAAGCCCCCAACTTGGACACACAAGAATTTTGCGATGAGTTATCGGATTGCTTCATTAACAAAATTATGGCAATCCGGCAAAGCATTCAGCAAAACAATTGCTCTCCCAGCCCCCCCCCGTAGTCATTTACACAGCACCGGCAGCAATTCACCACAGTCTGGTGAGTTCACGCTGGAACCCATCTCCATTCAAACCACTAAAAATATCATCGGCACTCTGCGCAACAGCACTGCGCCAAATGATATTATCCCCACCAAACTGCTGAAGGAATGCGCCGACATCCTGGCACCTCCGGTCACGCAGATTATTAACCAATCCTTCAGGGAGGGCAAAATGCCCTCCCAGCTGAAGGAGGGCTTCATTCAACCCATTTTGAAGAAAGCCACCCTGGATCCTAAGGATCCACTCAACTGGCGCCCCATAACAGGCCTAAATGTTCTCTCCAAGGTAATGGAGAAAGCAGTGGTACAGCAGCTGCAACAGCATCTAGATACCCACAACTTACTCGACCCATTGCAATCAGGATTCCGTCCCGGACACGGGACGGAAACAGCATTGCTTAAGATTTGGGACGACGTTCTCAAGGCCGCAGACGAAGGAGAATCTTCTCTTCTGGTTCTGCTGGACCTAAGTGCAGCCTTTGATACAGTTGATCACAAGCTGTTATTGACTCGGCTGGCTAAAATAGCCAAAGTCGCAGAAAGCGATCTATCTTGGTTCTCCTCTTTTTTGGAAAACCGATCGCAAATAGTGAAGCTAGGACCATTCACTTCGGAACAACGCACATTATCGTGCGGGGTCCCTCAAGGATCTCCCCTGTCGCCGATGTTATTCAACATCTATCTGCGTCCTCTTTTTGAAATCATCAGCAGCCAAAAACTGCTATATCACTCTTACGCAGACGACACGCAACTGTACTTCCGCATTTGCAATAAAAAGGATCACCACCTCAACCTAGAGACATGCCTCTCTTTGATAGAGGACTGGATGACAAAGAGTTATCTCAAACTCAACGGAGCGAAAACAGAACTTCTTCTGTTTCACGCCAAGCGTAGGAATCAATCGACAACAACCTGGATCCCCCCACCCATTCTGGGCAAAGTCATCACCCCTAGCGCCAAAGTCAAAAGTCTTGGGGTCATCTTTTTTTTTTTTCTTTTTTTTTTCTTTTTTTTAAAGTGTATTTTTGTGCGTGAACTCGAGAGAGAGGAGCCGGACTGCAGGAGTTGGGAGTAGGCAGACCCTCCCCCCGGAGGCAATCGCCATCCTTCTCCATGCCCCTGGTGGCAATGGCGGGTGTGAAGGGGGGCCTCCCACTCACCCCACCCTACCTGCTCCTCTTGGGAGCCCAACTGGGGCCAAACGGGACCCCAATGGGGCAGAGGGACTCCCCCTATGAGGGAGTGAGGGGGCCTAGCCCACCCAGCCAGCCCCGTAGGTCCTTCGCCTCTCTTTATTTTAGGAGACCGCATGGCCAAAGTGCATGTGTTTTAAACCAATTTTGTGTGCGTGCAAGTGTGGTAGTTTTTGTGGGGGGGGGTGGGCGTACTAAGCACAGGCGTACCTTGCATAGCACACCCACCGGGAGCCGGGCTGAGACCACCAAACTCAATTCACATGTAGCCGAGACCGGGATCCGAACCCTTGGCTGCAGAGGTGAATGGCTTGTCAGCGCAGTGCCAATCACGTTGAGCCACCACAGCTCCCCTTGGGGTCATCTTTGACTCCGACATGACAATGAACGCACAAATAGGGGCAGTAGTCAGCGGATCTCACTATCTGCTGCGCCTACTACGCAGACTCACGCCTTTTATTCCCAAGAAAGACATAGCGGTCGTGGTGGGAGCGATTGTAAACTCCAGATTGGACTATGCAAATGCCCTTTACCTCGGACTCCCCAAGTACCAAATCGCTCGTCTTCAAGTCGTTCAAAATACGGCCGCCAGACTTGTGACTGGGAAAAAACCCTGGGAATCAATCTCACCTTCACTGAGATCCCTTCACTGGCTACCAGTCAAAGATAGAATCACCTTTAAAGCACTCTGTCTAACGCATAGATGTATCCATGGGAATGCTCCCCATTATCTATGCGAAAAATTTAAAGTTTACAATCCCAATCGTATTCTACGATCCACCAATCAAAATCGGCTTCAGATACCGAAAGCCAGATACAAGTCCAAAGGAGACAGGAGATTCGCTGTCCAAGGTCCCAGACTATGGAACGCCTTACCAGCCAGCATTCGAGACAGGAACAACAAGCGCCCAGAGGCGATTTACTTTGCATGTGCTGCGCTATACAAGTTCTTCATTTATTCATTCATTCATTCATACAAGCTGTACACTCGCTACTATCTTTGTAGCAAAGTGCTATTTCAAGTTGTCACATGAAAAGATATAATTAAATATTTTAAAAAATGTGAGGGGCGTACTCACTTTTGTGAGATACTGTGTGTGAGTTAGGGACAATTTAGACAGGAGCCAATTAACCTACCAGCATGTCTTTGGAGTGTGGGAGGAAATTCAAGCAGGCACAGGGAGAACATCCAAACAGGTTGTGCTGTGGTTGGGATTTGAACTAACAACCCTAGTTCTGTCAGGTGAAAGTTCTAACCACTTTGCTAATCTTTCGATTTTATCTATTTTCTAGTCAAAGCACCTATTAACCCCCCTGCCGGTATCCCCGAGCGCGACTTGGGGTGGATTTTTTATGTAAATATCGATATCCCCGAGTCGCGCTCGGGGTGAATATGCAGAGCCTGCAGCGCGCGCTGGCTTACCTTGTATCCAGGCAGGGTACTGTACTTACCTTGTCCCTGGATCCAGGGATGCATCCACGCTGTGTGAGCGAGTGTCGTCCTCCATTCGACTCACACAGTGCCCGCGCGCCGCCGATCTCCGTTCCCTGCGACGTAACGGCGCACGGGGGCGGAGACCGGCGGCAAATTAAAAAAAGTAAACAAACACATTACATACAGAATACTGTAATCTTATAGATTACAGTACTGTATGTAAAAAGTACACACCCCCCTTGTCCCTAGTGGTCTGCCCAGTGCCCTGCATGTTCTTTTACATAATAAAAACATTTTTTTTGTTCCTGCAAACTGTAGATTGTCCATAGCAACCAAAAGTGTCCCTTTATGTCAAAAGTGATTTTAGAGCAGCTAGAAAACAGCGATAATAAATGATAATCACTTGCAGAATTGAGCGATAGCGATTTGTGGGGAAATTCGTCATAAAAAAATAAAAGTAATGACAGCGACAATTCTGCAACTGAGCAAATTTCAGTGATTTTGATTTGATTACATTAGTGAATAATTTTTATTATAATTACATTATTATTTGTTATAATTATTTATAGTTATTTATTATATTATAATTTTATGATTTTGTGTTTCAAACTTTATCATACCCGGGATGTCTACTAGACTCTGGTTTGGACAAATTTAAGTGAGTTATTCCTAAAAATTGCAGGCCTACAGTATAAAACGCAGAATTTCCATGCAAAATAATTGTACCGCTTTTGGTACGTAATTCCAGACAGAATCATACCGCCAGGGAGGTTAAAATGATTTTGGCACCCCATTCCAAAATGTAAAAAACAAAATGAATAGTTTTTTCACAATGCAGCAGCGTCCACACATGTAGGACATCCAAGATTAGAGGTGATTTATTTTTACAATTTTTTTTCTTCCTTGCACGTGATTGGGTATTCTTTCCAAATTGAAATTTCACCCACATTACTAAGCTCTGGGGCAAGTTTCCTTGCAAAGTGCAATTTTCCTTGTAAGGCTGGGTTCACATATGTGCAGCTGTGTGTTTGGACCTGGGGTCCGGTGCATCCATGTGCACCGATTTAGATCCGCCTGGCATGAAAATTGGATGCCGAGAAACCTGCATACAATTTGCATATGTATGAACGGAGCCTTAAAGTAGAAGTCTGTTGTCGGCCGTGTCCTCTCCAGAGCTTCTGCCGCTGTAGATTGGGTAGGATCGGCTTCAGAAAAGGTATGTATACTCATGTTTTCTTTCCAGCGCTAGATAGGTTAGTGTTAGGCCGCGTACACACGATCAAATCTATCTGCTGAAAACGGTCTGACAGACCGTTTCAGCAGACAGATTCGATCGTGTGTACGGGCGGACAGACAGATTTTGTCAGCAGACAGATTTTAAAGCATGCTTTAAAATCTGTCTGCTAGGAATCCGTCCGTCCGTCCGTCCGACATGTCTGCTGGTTAGTACGTTAGTACGTTCAAATCGGTCTGCCAGACCGATTTGAACAGATGTATTTGGTCGTGTGTACGCGGCCTTAGATCGTGGATGTCTATAGATGCAGGGATTTTGGTTTTAGCATGGACTTCTACTTTGAGTGAACAGCTTATTTGCTTTTAGTAAATGAACCTCTATGCCTCTATATATTTTCGTCCAGCATCAGTACCTGTCTTCTTTTAGCTGAATGGGCACAAATTCTCGCAGACATGTTCCAAAATCTGGGAAAAAGCCATTTATTCAAAGAGAGAGGAGACAGTTATAACTATAGATGCAACGGGCCGCACACATATATGCGGCCTCTTGTGGGTTAGTCTAAATATGAGATCTGAGGACTTTTTGACCCCATATCTCATGCTTTTTTCTATTACATGGGATGCATACGTGAGCAGTGCCTGCATATGTAAACGATGTTCAAACCACATATGGGAGGTATCGCCACGATCGTTAGACCTCCTCTGTAACTCAAAACATGCAACCTGTAGAATTTTTTTAATGTCGTCTATGGAGATTTTTAAAGGGTAAAAGTTTGTCACCATTCCATGAGCAGGCACAACTTTGAAGCGTGACATGTTGGGTATGAATTTACTTGGCGTAACATTATCTTTCAAAATTGGGCTAACTTTACTGTTCAAAAAAGTATTATTTTTTTTAAGTGTGCTTGTAAGACCGCTGCGCAAATACTGTGTGACAAAAAGTATTGCAACAAGCGCAATTTTATTCTCTAGGGTGTTAGAAATGAAAACACGTATAATGTTTGGGGGTTCTACGTAATTTTCTAGCAAAAAAAATATGTTTTTAACTTGTAAACACCAAATCTCAGAAAGAGGCTCGGTCCTTAAATGGTTAAGGCAAAAAAAATCCCACATAAGTGCCTATGCTCCAGGAAACACACAGGGCGATGGTAAATCACAGCTAATCCGAGTATAGTAGATTCAATAAATTAACTTAAAGCTCTTTATGAATAGCCTGAGATATCAGCAGTCCTCACACCACTTGATTGGTGATCTTGTTGAAGATTAATTTATGAAAACATAGTTGTACAGTACAGCTTTAATGAAACCAATCAAACTCAAGTAAGATAATTAAAGTTATTTCCAAATTTGGGTAAGTGTGAATGTTTAGAAGGCAAAATTATATGTATCATTTTTTTCCGACAATGTGTAAAATTCACAACTGTAATTACCATCAATATATGTTTTTACAAGCCAAACCACATTATTACATATTATGGGCCAGATTCACAAAGACTTACGCCGACGTATCTACTGATACGCCATCGTAAGTCCAAATGTGCGCCGTCGTATCTATGCGCTGATTCTTTAAATCAGATACGCCTGAATTTTGCCAAGATACGACCGACGTAAGTCTTCTACGCCGTCGTATCTTGGGTGCATATTTACACTGGCCGCTAGGGGCGCTTCCGTTGATTTACGCTTCAAATATGTAAATGAGCAAGATACACCGATTCACGAACGTACATACGCCCGACGCAGTAATCTACGCCGTTTACGTAAGGCGTTTTTCCTGCGTAAAGGTAAACCACCAAAAAAGTGGCGCATCCCATGCAATGGACGTTGGAACAGCCGTCGTTTTTTACGTCGTTTACGTAAGTCGTACGTAAATGGGGCTGGGCGTAAGTTACGTTCACGTCGTAGGCAATGTTCGACGTATCTTAGGCATTCTATCTGATGTGATTCTGAGCATCCGCACTGGGATACGTCCACAGACGGCGCATGAGCCGTTTTTCCGGCCAATCATTTGCATGGGGTCACGGTTCATTTTAATACAACGCGCCCACTGCCTTGCTACTTTGAATTAGGCGGGCTTACACCGGCCCATTTACACTACGCCGCCGTAACTTAGGTAGCAAGTGCTTTGAGAATACAGCACTTGCCTCTCTAAGGCTGCATTCACACCTGAGCGACGGTCGTTTGGTCGTTTTTTGGGCGTTTTTTTCCAGCGTTTTGTCGCGCGTATTCATGCTTATTTGCGCGTTTGCATACAGCGTCGTCCGACGTTTTTGTACTTTGACGTTTTTTATTTTAGCCAATAGGAAAAATTATCATCTTTTCATCACTTGTTGCTATGTTGGTAGATTTGTTTAATCTTCTGCCTGGGTGAAAAGTTCTATTGATTAAAGCGACAAAACGCCTGTAGCAAACGCTCGTTGTCGCGCTAGTCGCTTGAATCGAGCGTTTCCATTACTTTCTATGGGAAATGGAAACGCTCAAATACGCCCAAACCGCCTGATACGCGCAAAAAAAAAGGGTCCGGAACTTTTTTTAACTACAGGCGATGGGCGTCAGGCGCATCAGCGTTCAGATGTGAACCATCTCCATAGGCTTTCATGTATTTTTCTCCCTCTGGCGTTTGTGAGCGTCGCGCTACAGGCGACAAAACGCCTAGGTGTGAATGGAGCCTTAGTTGCGGCGGCGTAGCATATATTCGATACGCTACGCCCGCCTAAAGTTTTATTTCCCACTAGAAAAAAAAAATTGGAGTAGAAGTAACAAAAAAATTCCCAGATTCCCAGCTTGTACAGAGGTACTATGGAGACGTATTAAAAACTAAATACAATGAGCCAGTAAAATCCCTAATGAAATCTAACTTAAATATACAAATTATTAAGTGAGATGTGATCAAATGTTTCCTCAGGTTTTTCACAGTAAAACTAAAAGGGCCTCTGATTAAAATCGCTGTCAATCAGCAGTAGCTAGGTCCACATTTACATTTTAATTGATGGAATAATAGCAATCCTTGTAAAAATGTTACAGTCCAGCAGGCCCTGTTGGATTTATTCAAGTTAATAGCTTGAACACGGTGGACTAATCCCTCAGAGGCTCTGAGACTCTCAGGAAGCAGGAAGCAGCTAGGTACCGCCTGCCTTTAGTGCAAAGCAAGAGATCATGTGTGCTTATGATGTCAAGTTTAAGTTTCACATGAATGCCACTCAGAATTTTGAAAGTGATCTTGGGATTAAAATATGAAGTCCTTGAAAAAAAAAAAAAAAAGTCAAACAAAACATTTCCTAAGGCACTGCTAGGCATTCACTCATCATTTTGCTCTACAACATGAATGAAGCAGCATTATTAGAAAATCTTGTCAAGGTAAGCAGTAAGCATACAAAAAAAAGCGTTGCTAAATGTGTGATCTCTCATCTGGGCTTATTATTCCATTGTTTGGGAAGAAAATTACCTAAAATAGAATGAATATAATTATTATGGCTAATACATGGTCATGTTAATGCTCTTTTAGAGATGTGACAGACTTGTGTTGGTGGAATCAGTTTTGACATTATTTTTAGATTCAGAGATAATTCTGAATTCATTGACATGTACTTTTGACCTCCTTCTGACCTGCATTTGCCCTTCCTTTAAGCAGATTTTAAATTCCAATTGAATTTTATAGGAATACAAAATCCATCTGACGTAAACAAAGCACTATCTACACAAGTCCTGCATTACATTAGGAGAGCCATTAGGAGAGCCATTAGGAGAGCCATTTGTGGTATATAAAGGGTCTAATGCCACGTACACACGACTGTTATTCATGTCATGGAAAAAAACAAAGTTTTTTCTCGACGTGATTCCTCTCGAGCCTGCCTTGCATACACATGATTGTAAAAAAAAAATGCTTGAGCAAAGCGTGTTGACGTACAACACGTACAACAACACGTACGATGGCACTATAAAGGGGAAGTTCTATTCGAATGGCGCCACACTTTGGGCTGCTTTTGCTGATTTTGTGTTACTGCGTGTTAGCAAAAGTTTGGTGAGAGACGATTTGCGCTTTTCAGTCTTCGTGTTTTTCAGTCTGTCACAGCGTGACGAATGTGCTATCTCCATTACGAATGCTAGTTTTACCAGAACGAGTGCTCCCGTCTCATAATTTGCTTCTGAGCATGCACGTTTTTTTCCCCCTCGGTAAAGCGCACAGTCAACCGTTTTTCACGATGTGTAATAGAACGACGTGAAAAACTATGAGAAAAAACAGGTTCTTAATTTTCAATGCCCATTTTTCTCATTGAGAAAAATGCTCTGGAGCATACACACGACCGTTTTTCACGACCAATTAAAAAAATTGCATTTTTCTCGTCAATGAAAAACGGCCGTGTGTACGCGGCATGAGAGTTTAGAATAGATAGCTCAATGGAGGTATTTAATTAAAGTGGAACCTTACCCTTAACAGTTTGATTGTGTTCATTAACAAAAGAGCATACATTCCACATTAATAATTATGCTCCCAAAATGAGTGTTTGCTGTAAATTTCCTTCAGCAATGCTCCTGTTTCTTCTTGCTGGAGGCCATCATGTTGTTGAAGCCCACAGCAGTCACTTGCTTACTGAAGATTTTCCCATATTGTTAGTCTCAAAAACGATACATGGGAAGAGATGGGAAGGAGGAAAGAAAGGGAAAAAACATGGAGGAAGATGAGAGTATTTTCCCTTTTTCCCCCCTAAATATCACAATTGGATTGTTTTCGGTTTGTTTTTTCACGTCACATGAAGTAAGGGTTGGATGGGAGATGATGGAGAAAGGAGAAGAAAGAGGGTGGGGGAGTGAGGAATGTGAGAGATGGGGATTAGATAGAGAGGCAGAGCATCAACATTGTGAATGGGGGGTGGTAGAGGAAGATTTGCAAAGACCAATGCTTCCTGTATAGCGCTGGCTCCTGTCAAAGGAGGCGTGATACCAATTGCACTCCGCCTGGGACAGCAACAGCTGGCGATATCGGAATGGAAGACTGTTATTAAAGATAGGAAATTGGGAGGAAGGAGAGACCCTCATTTGGTAGACCATGTACTGTAGGTCTGGTACCTTATCCTAATCAATGATATACAAAATAATGGACCCTAGCAAACAAAATATAAGGACTATAACAAAATCCTGATTTTTATAAAAATGTCAAAAAATATTTATTATACAATAAAAATTACACATGTATACATATCCAAAAACATATAAAAAACACAAAAACTGCACATAGAACCTAACCAAAACCATCTATTACTCCTTGAATACAAGTTTTTGGTGGCTCCCCTATGGTGGAGCACAATGAGTTGCTGTAATTTCGATGCATTTTGCATTTCCCAGGAAAAGTTTCAGCAAGAGCACTCACGTTTAATATGTATAGAAACCCCCAAAAAATTTGGAGATGCGTGGGACTTTAATGGTGCTTATTAATGTAGCTTTATACAGTTATACAAAACAAAATTAAAATAAATTGTATAAAAAAATATAAAGTTTATTCATGAATTACAAAGCATTAAAAAAAGGAAAAGGGGAAAGAAACTACTATCCACTCTCTCCTTAATGGTCACCACCTTACTGTACTCACGGTTAATAGTCTACAACATCAAAATAGAAACACTTTGAATGGTCCTTCTGTAAATGGTCATTGTAACCCATATAATGCCACAGGGTGGTCATCTTTGTTTTCCAAAATAGTCATTAGTAGATATGTGCATTCCCGTTCGTATGAATGTTATTTTCGTACCCGTGGAATAATGTGTACATACGAAAAAATTAAAGCACCAATATACGAAAACAACGGGATTACAAATGAGCCGCATAACGAACAACCGCAAATACGAACGAATGATCCGACGAAAAAAACAACAAAACGAAAATGGCAAAAGAACGAAAATGACATCTATAACAAAAGATTTGCATTCTGTATTTTGTTTGAATCCTTTTTCTGTTTGTTTTCAGTCGTATGTTCATTGTTCATATGACATCTATAACAAAAGATTTGCATGCTGTATTTTGAATTGCTATTTTCTGTTCGTATTTTGTATTCAAAATACAGAATGAAAATCTTTTGTTATAGATGTCATATGAACATACGACTGAAAATAGCAAAAGAAAAGGGTTTCAAGATACAGAATGCAAATCTTTTGTTATAGATGTCATTTTCGTTTTTTTGAATGGGCAGTGAGTGAGTGTAGTTAGTGAAGCAGCTTCTCTTTTGTGCTGAGTACACTAGTACAGTGAGTAGTACAGTAAAGCCAAATAAACTTTTCTGTGGATTTTCATCTGAAGGGAGATCAGTTGGCCAGACTTTTGAACCCAAAAATGGTTTTCTGATGTAGTTTGAAAACAAACAAATTTTCTGAGAATGAACGAAAACTATCGTTTTTATGTTTGTGGTTAAAAAAGTCTGACCAAGTGTATGGGGCTTAACAATAGTTAATATGGATGAGCCGCGTGTTGAAAGTGCCGCGAATCCCGCAATATATTTACGAAAGTACAAAATGACGAAAATCCTTTTTCTGTTCATATTTTCGCATGTTCATATGACATAGGACATAGGATTTTCGTCATTTTGTACTTTCGTAAATATATTGCGGGATTCGCGGCACTTTCAACACGAGGCTCATACACTTGGTCAGACTTTTTTAACCACATACATGTTTTCAAACTACATCAGAAAACCATTTTTGGGTTCAAAAGTCTGGCCAACTGATCTCCCTTCAGATGAAAATCCACAGAAAAGTTTATTTGGCTTTACTGTACTACTCACTGTACTACTGTACTCAGCAAAAAAAGAGAAGCTGCTTCACTTATACACTCACTCACTGCCCATTCAAAAAAACGAAAATGACATCTATAACAAAAGATTTGCATTCTGTATCTTGAAACCCTTTTCTTTTGCTATTTTCAGTCGTATGTTCATATGAAAATCTATAACAAAAGATTTGCATTCTGTATTTTGAATACAAAATACGAACAGAAAATAGGAATTCAAAATACAGAATGCAAATCTTTTGTTATAGATGTCATATGAACATACGACTGAAAATAGCAAAAGAAAAGGGTTTCAAGATACAGAATGCAAATCATTGACGAAAATTCACAAAAAATATTGTCTAACAAGTAACGAACATGAATTAAACAGAATAACGAACCAACCCGCATGTACGAAAATAAAACAGTAACGAAAATGCGAAACGATCAGAATCCGAAAAAATCGTGTCGTACGAAAAACGAACGGGAACGAACAGGAAAATGGGCGTCTTTTACGAAAAACGAATGAAAACGAAAAAACGGAACGATACGAAACGGAACAAAAAAAAAAAAAACTTTTTTCTGTGCACATGTCTAGTCATTAGTTCCTATGTAATTGGAGCTAGGTATCAATTATCAAATCGTATAGTGTGAACCTAGTGATATACAAAGTGTTATATTAGGAAGGTAAAGAGGTTCCCATCATGTCGTTCCTCAGATCAGCGTGGAGTGAGATGTCCATTTACACACACCTACCTCCAATCCGATAAAAAAAAAAAAAAAAGGGATCTATCCACTTCTGTCTGGGTGAATTGGAGGGCCCATAGAATAAAATGGTCTGTGTCCATGTTGGCTCTGTATATGTTAAACAAGAAAGGAAGGGGGAAAAGAGACGGGATAATCGGCCCACCTGGGACCTAAAGGGGTTACCTTGAGCAGCACAAAAATGATCTGAAATGTAATAATGATACACCATATAATTATTTATTTAATAGTATCAAAATTTAAAATATTTAAGCACAATAGTATAAAAATTAGACTGACCGTATGGTAATCAAACAATTATTGGTTACCATTTATGCAAACAAAAAAAGAGAAAAACACATGTAACATTTAGACAAAACAGGAACGCACACAGACAAAGACAGAAAACATGGTCCGGACACTTTTGTATTCAGCCTGCACAATGGAAGCACTTAAATCTATGGTGATGCGACTAACCATTTAACCAGTTAAGGAACCCCGCACGCCTATGTACGTCCACAACATGGCTCGTACAGGCACAAGGGCGTAAATTTACGTCCTCGCCTTAGTGCGGTTCGGGGGTCCCATCGGAACCCCCTCCGCGGCGTGCGGCGGTCCCCCTGGCTCTGGGAGCGATCGCCGACGAGCGGGCGGATGTCCGTGTTTTCCGCCCCCCCCCGCGATCGCTCCCAGCCAATGGGAGCGCGCTCCCAGCCTGTCACTTCCTCCTCCTGTGTTTACACAGGAAGGAGGAAATGATGTAATCTCTCATCGCAGCGCTGTTTCCCAGCGCTGCTGATGAGAGAAGACATGCCAAGTAAGTGTGCACCAACACAACACTGACACACACTCACATAGGCATATTAACCCCTTGTGATCGCCCCCCCCACCCCCCTGTCACAGTGTTACTGAATGCAGTGATTTAATCACTGCATTTAGTGTCAGTGTGACAGGCACTGTAAAAAACAGTTAGTGTTAGGTTCAGGATAGCCCCCCCACCCCCCCTAATAAAGTTTTAACCCCCTGATCACCGCCCTAGTTAACCCTTTCACTCCCTATTGCCAGCGTCACTAAGCGATCATTTTTCTGATCGCTGTATTAGTGTCGCTGTTCCCGCTAGGTAGCTATTTTTTTTATTACGATTTTTTTTTTTTACTAAAGACATGTGGCTAAATAAATTTTGGCCTAAATGTTTTACTAAAATTTAGTTTATTTGATTTTTTTTATAACAAATAGTAAAAAAATAGTGATTTTTTTCAAAATTGTCGCTCTATTTTAGTTTATAGCGCAAAAAATAAAAATCGCAGAGGCGATCAAATACCACCGAAAGAAAGCTCTATTTGTGGGAAGAAAAGGACGCAAATTTTGTTTGGGAGCCACGTCGCACGACCGCGCAATTGTCTGTTAAAGCGACGCAGCGCCGAATTGTAAAAACACCTCATTTAGCAGCGTAAGTGTCCGGGTCTTAAGTGGATAATAATGGCAAGCGGGATCTTTAGTTCCCACTTCCAATAGCCGCGATTGACCAATTGGTGTTAGCAAAATGTGGGGGCTGGATACAAGCTCGTAGTGGGGTGGAGGGGAGGGGAAAGGGGAAGGGAAAAATAAAGGGAGGAATATGCTTGGTCGTGATAATGGATCCACTGTTCGTTAACCAAGGTGTGTAATATTTGGGTGTTTGCTAGCATTGATGACTTGGATATATATTGGGCACTGACAAAGTCCGGGCAGCAACAAACAAAAATGGTAAATAGTCAATCCTGATTGTCCCGGTAATGAGATACGTATCTCAATGAAATTAGTTGGTGATGGTTAGTACTAGACTCACGTTGTTTAATATGTTGAATTGATTAGACATCTAGACTAGAGTCCATGGTCATTTGCATGTAATGATGGGACCATGTAATCAGCACATAACAAGCCTTGGTGCTAACTAATAGGTGAGAGCTAAGTTCCGTTTAAGGCTCTCTATGTAGTATCGATAGAAAATAAGACACCCTTTAAGTAGATATACGTTACCACCTTGGTAGCCGTCGTATGGGATGTGGGTCTTTATTCACTGCTGGTCAGATGGTGCGCGCTGTTCTGTTGCCCCGTTGTAGCGCTGTCTAATATGACATCAATTTCCGCTTTAAGGTCCAATATAGGACAAGGGCTGGTTCAGCGCGCTGGTATGAATAACATCATACATCCATCAATGATTGTAAGTTGTTTGACCATCCTGCATGTTCCTCGCTATAGTCGTATTTGAATTTAGGCGTCTGTTGCCGCTATCCCTTCATCCTCCACACGAGCTGCTGGTGTCACGGAATCACGTTAGGGTGATGACGTCAACGCGTTTCGCCTGGCACATTGGCGTAGCTTCGTCTCGGACGTATGGATCGACAGTGTGGGCGCTTGTTTATACGCGTCACAACTGCCGGTTCTCACCAATTAGAAAAAAGGGGGGGGGGGATTAAGTGATGAATATAGAGTCATTGCTGGTGGACCTGTTGTCATTCAAGGATTTTCTTTTGGTTTGAAGTATAAGAAACATATAAGGTCAGCAGTTTGTTATTAGTAGTTATATCGTCTGATTAATAGCATGGATTATAGCATGGGGGAGAAAGGGATTTTGTAAATATGGAACACACAGTATCCCCCAATATATAAAGAAACAACCCATGCCATTTCTGACGAGTCAACTATAAGAATCTGTTGTGTTCACATATGCCAGGAGAAGAAAGACAAATTACTGGGAAATGGGGAAGGGAAGGGGGAGGGGAGAACAAAGCTAGGAAACAAATACATAGTAACAAACAAGCTGGAGACTAGCATACAGGGTGAACACATATATGGCGATTGTCAGACTGGCGATTTGACAGGCGCCAGTATGATTAAATTTAGTATAGCTATTTTGGCTAAAAAATGAATTGATCTTATTGAACAGTTGATCTAGATGAGGTTAGATAAAGGCAAGCATTGTATCTGTGATGTCGATATTTTTGGATTGTATATCAAATTAGTAAATCAAAGGCTGAGGAGTTTTACTTTTATTTTAGGGAACCAAAAAGGCCTGTAAATTTAATTCTGTGTTGAGTCCCACCGGCACTAGGGACTTGAGGTGGTATACCCACCATTTTTCCTTCTGAAGGAGGACGCGATCGAAATCGCCACGTCTATTGGGCAACCTAAGTGCATAAATGCCCTTAACCGTTAATCCTTTTGAGCTCCTGTTGTGATGTAATGCAAAGTGTTTTGCAAGGGGTTTTTCAGGTTCTTTTTCCTTGTCATTGATTTCTCTTAGATGTTCACCCACCCGTACCTTTAAGGCACGTTTGGTTTTGCCCACGTAGATTTTTGGGCAGGGGCAGGTAATGACATAAATTACACGGGTTGTCGAGCAATTTATTAGGTTTCTTATTTCATATGAGCCCTGTCCGTAAGCATCAGTAAAAGTGGATGTCCTGTCCACATATGGGCATACTTGGCAACGGTTACAGGGGAACATTCCAAGTGTTCTTGGATAGTTTGATAGCCATGTTGTCTCTGGTTCTTTAGTAAACTCGGATCTTATTAATAAATCACCTATACTCTTGGCTCGACGTGCTACCAATTTAGGAGAATCACCGACTATGTCTGTCAAGACTGGGGCATTACGTAATATGCTCCAATGTTTTTCGAGTACTTTTCGGACATTGTCCCATTGGGACCCATATGCGGTGATAATCCTAATTGGTTCAACTGATTCTTGGGCTAGTTTAACCGTCCTTTTTTTAGTGAGGAGATCGATTCGATCCCGAATCGCTGCCCTCTTTTTAGCTTTTTTAATTATACCATGAGAGTAGCCACGTTCCCGAAAACGGGTGTATAGTTCCTGACTTTCTCGTTTATAGTCCTCCGGGCTGGAACAATTCCTCTTGATGCGGAGGAACTGGCCAACCGGGATGCCGTTCTTCAGCCAATAAGGATGATGGCTTGTCGCATAGAGTAGATTATTGGCTGCGGTGTCTTTACGAAATGTACATGTGTGTAGCTGCTGTTGTCTCATGGAAATTTGCAAGTCTAAAAATGACAGTTTTTCCGTGTCAAAAGTGTATGTCAGATGAATATTTCGTTGGTTAGTATTTAATTCCTGCATAAACTGGTGCAATGAATCAATCGAGCCCCGCCAGAGCATCAGGACGTCATCGATGTACCGCCACCAAGTAAGTACATTGTGGCGGTACATCGAGGATGTATATACATCCTCCTCCTCCCAGAGGCCAAGGTGGAGGCAAGCGTAGGCAGGTGCCCAGGCCGCCCCCATCGAGGTACCCCTTATTTGATGATAGTAGACATTTAAGAATTGGAAAAAGTTATTATGAAGTGCGAGATGTAATATCTCCACTAAAAATTCATTTTGGGGTCCCGATGCCGGGTATGTTGATTCAAGGAATTTTTCCACTGCTTCAATACCCACTACATGTGGTATCGACGTATACAAAGACTCTACGTCGATACCCACAAGTAGTATGTTGTCAGTCTGTCCCTTAATGTCCAAATCATTTAATTTCGCCAGGACATGCTGTGTGTCCTGGACAAATGACTTGAGGTCCACTACCATCTCTTTAAGTAGGAGATCTAAATATTTTCCTATTCGCTCAAGTGGGCCATAACAGGCCGAGACAATTGGTCTTCCGGGGGGTTCATTTAAGTTCTTATGAATTTTTGGGATGATGTAAAAAGTGGGGGTGTTATAGTCTTGGATTTCTAAATAGTTGTATTCCCTCACAGTAAGAAGGCCTTCGTCTCTGGCAAGTCTCAACTTTTGATTCAAGGTATTGACCAGTGTGGGGAATGGATTGTGATCGAGTTTTTTGTAAGTGCCTTGGTCATTCAATAGGCGTTTGGCCTCACGTTCATATTGTTCTTGTTTCAAAAGGACAACATTACCACCTTTGTCGCTATTTTTAATGACTATACTTTTATTGGTTTGGAGATCTTTTAAAGCTCGACGTTCGTCTATAGTCAAATTATCTGTCATTTTATGGGACCAATCGATTTTTTCAAGGTCTGCCTGTACCATGTCAAGGAACATATGTAGCCATCGGTTTTTTGATATTGGAGGCATTTTTAAAGACCTGATTCTGAGATTAGCCCGTCTAATTGAAGTCAGTGGTTCCACGTCCGGTGGGGTATTTTCGTCCAATAGGGAATTTAGTATGTCCAAAATTTTTTGATCGTCGGGGCTAATGTCTTTCGAGGAGTCTATGATTGTGTCGGTCTTTGTATATAGCGATCGAAAGAAGTCTTTACGCAAAAACAAGGTAATGTCTTTAAACACTGTAAATTCATCCATAGTTGATACCGGGGAAAAGGACATCCCTTTCTGTAGTAAACTAAGGTGGTCAGAAGTTAAGGTAAGGTTTGTTAAGTTAATGACTTTTAAGTCGCTAAGTTTAGCAATTGGTTGTTGCATGATATCACTTACTTGCTTTTCTGACTTCTGGTGTTTGTACGTTCCCGTGTTGTTTTTATGGGTTGGGTTTTTCGGAAAGTTGATTTTGGGGGTGATTTCTGGGTATTTTCCTGTGTCCCCTCTTCTGGATCTAAAAAAATCACTGATTTAGTGGAACTTTCCTCGGTATCACTATGAGACTTGTTGCGACGCTGGCGCGACTGTGGTCTCGGGAGACGGCCCCTGGACTTACTTCGGCCACGGGGTATTGTAAGGTCGAATATTTCGTTTTTTTCAAAGTCTATCACGTCGCGTCTGTATTTACCCTGCTTGGTAATTTTTAAATTTAATTGCGCTTTTTCTATTTCCTTTTTTAGTTGATCGTTTTGTTTTGTGAATTCATCCTGATCTTTTTGGACATCAAGTCCCTCTGAGCTGATTTTAATTTCCTCTTGTATTAGTAATAACTGTGGTTTTTCTTCTTCAACAATTAATTTCATCACCGTGAGGCCATGTTCAATACACAGTTCCTTCCATTTAGGAAGAAAAGTTTCTGTGTGTAGATGCTCGGCCGGAATTAATCTTTCTCTCAAACCTCTTGGAATTATCCGCTGGGATATATAAGTTGAATGTCATATTAGACAGCGCTACAACGGGGCAACAGAACAGCGCGCACCATCTGACCAGCAGTGAATAAAGACCCACATCCCATACGACGGCTACCAAGGTGGTAACGTATATCTACTTAAAGGGTGTCTTATTTTCTATCGATACTACATAGAGAGCCTTAAACGGAACTTAGCTCTCACCTATTAGTTAGCACCAAGGCTTGTTATGTGCTGATTACATGGTCCCATCATTACATGCAAATGACCATGGACTCTAGTCTAGATGTCTAATCAATTCAACATATTAAACAACGTGAGTCTAGTACTAACCATCACCAACTAATTTCATTGAGATACGTATCTCATTACCGGGACAATCAGGATTGACTATTTACCATTTTTGTTTGTTGCTGCCCGGACTTTGTCAGTGCCCAATATATATCCAAGTCATCAATGCTAGCAAACACCCAAATATTACACACCTTGGTTAACGAACAGTGGATCCATTATCACGACCAAGCATATTCCTCCCTTTATTTTTCCCTTCCCCTTTCCCCTCCCCTCCACCCCACTACGAGCTTGTATCCAGCCCCCACATTTTGCTAACACCAATTGGTCAATCGCGGCTATTGGAAGTGGGAACTAAAGATCCCGCTTGCCATTATTATATGGTTAGTCGCATCACCATAGATTTAAGTGCTTCCATTGTGCAGGCTGAATACAAAAGTGTCCGGACCATGTTTTCTGTCTTTGTCTGTGTGCGTTCCTGTTTTGTCTAAATGTTACATGTGTTTTTCTCTTTTTTTGTTTGCATAAATGGTAACCAATAATTGTTTGATTACCATACGGTCAGTCTAATTTTTATACTATTGTGCTTAAATATTTTACATTTTGATACTATTAAATAAATAATTATATGGTGTATCATTATTACATTTCAGATCATTTTTGTGCTGCTTAAGGTAACCCCTTTAGGTCCCAGGTGGGCCGATTATCCCGTCTCTTTTCCCCCTTCCTTTCTTGTTTAACATTAGATTGTTGGTTACAGCAGCACTACCTAATCAGGTATTAGATCTATACAGGCAGTGGCTACTCCACACCTGTTCATTAGTGGAATAACTTGCGCATTCCCCTTTCCCCCAGTCCCCTGTTTTCTAAAAATGGCTCTGTATATGCAGAGTGCACACAGACCTGTCATCCATCCGCTCTGCTCATTGTGGCCCGCGACCGGTTACCAAGTCGCTTAAGCGGACACTGCTCTTCAAAAGGTCGGGTGCCCCTGCCCTAGACCTATCTGGGAGAAAATCAGTTGGGTTATTTGCATTTTAATGTAGGGAGCCCCCACCTCTCTTGTTGTCTCTTTCCTTATTTTTGAGAAATAAATATGGTTGTTATGATATTTGAATAAGTTTCTAGGATATACACCTTTTTTATATGTGTGTTATAGTTTTTTTTTTTTTTTTTGCTGTGTTGTGTATTAGATTTAAATGTTATCTCTTTCATAAATGCTGTCTTGGTTTTCATTATGTTGTACCCATTTGTAATTGTTTTCTAAAATGCATAAAAAAAATGTAAACACGCAAAAAATAAATATATATGTTACTTTCTGCAATTAAAATGTGTACATTTCTAGCCACAGATGTACATTGTGTATTGGCCCAGGGGTAGGCTGACAGAAGAGAGAATATCAGGGAGATAGGACTCTACACTATCCTTGTATGTTTATTACTTTTGTGTCTCCCTGGCAACAGAGTTTGTCCTGTCACCTCTCCTGCTTTTGTTTTCCCTCTCCCTAATCCATGTTCACTCTTTACAGTCTGTGTCATTCTTGATGCTTCCTTCCCTCCCCCTTCCCTTAGCAGCAGGGTTGTCAGCAGATCGACCTCTAGTGACTCACTGATTTTAGTCACGGTGCTGAAAATGGAAAGCAACTGAGTGTAGAGCTTGGTGCATTACTGGATTTTAAATAGTATAGGTAGCTACTTTTAAAATGTACAAGGCTATACCTGCAAAAGAGGCCAGCCTGAAGAGATCTATCATGACATCATTTTCTGACTACAGTTCCACATTAAGGAAAGTTAGGGTTGTAAATAGATTGCACATACTGTAGGAGGAGGGCGCACATAGTCATGGTTTATTGTAAATCACTGGTTTGAGGAGGACATGCTGGGAGTGCTTCTCCAGGCCAGTCTAAGCCTAAAACAGACAGGGAATGGAATAAGCAGAAAGTCTGATCTGAGTAACAATGGGAGAATATTCAAATGGAAAGATGTTTTTCTATTTCAGGTTTCATTTCATTATTAACTACCTCAATACTGGACACGTTTACCCCTTTCCTGCCCAGGCCAATTTTCAGCTTTAGTGCCTTTACACTTTGAATGACAATTACTCAGTCATGCAGCAGTGTATCAAAACTATTTTTTTTTATCATTTTTATAAACAGTGATGCTATTTAATCATCACTGCTTTTTTTATTTTTTTTGTGATATTAGGGCAAAAAGACAATTTTTTTTTTTGCAAAAAAGCGTGTTTTTTTAGTTTCCATTAAAATTTTTTGCGAATAAGCAATTTCTTTAAAAAAATTTAGGATAAAATTTATACTGTTACATTTATTTGGTAAATGTAACCCAAATCATTGTATAACCTTTAGTCTATGTGAAAGTTGTAGAGTCTACAAGCTATAGTACACTGTGTATCATTGAAAATGTATCAATCCTAATGTGCTGACTGCCTATCTAATTTCTTGAGGCCCTAACATGCCAGGAAAGTACTAATACCTCCCAAATGACCGCGTTTGGAAAGTAGACAGTCCAAGGTAGTTCGTAAGAGGCATTGTGAGTTTTTTAAGTTGTAATTTTTTCCCACAATTCTTTGGAAAATGAGGGTGAATTTAAAGTTTTTCACAAATTAGTCATATTAACAAGTTATTTCTAACACACAGCATAGGCATACTTGCAATTACACCCCAAAACACATTCTGCTACTTCTCCTGAGTATAGGAACACCACATGTGGGGGAGTTTTTCACAGCCTAGCCACATAGAGAGGTCCAACATCCAAGGAGCATCTTTAGGTGTTCTGGGGCATAAATTACACATCAATATTTTCCTGACTACCTATTACATTTTTGAAGGGCTTGGGGCACCAGAACAAAGGAATTACCCACAAAATTACCAAATTTTTCAAAGCTAACACACCAATATATTTTCTATGAGGCATAATAAGTTATTTAAACATGTACATTTTCTCCACAAGTTTTTGGCAAATGTGGAAATAAAATTAAAATTAATTTTTTAACACAAAGTTGGCAATTTATAAGATATTTCTAGCATGCAGCATGTACATAGCAGAAATTAAACTCCAAAATACATTATTCTACTCCTCCTGAGTATGGCGATACCACACGTGTGAGACTTGGATTAGAAGGCAGAAGCATAATCAATGTAGCAAGCCAAGGGTCAAAGTCAGGGATGGAGGCAAGACAGGTCAAAGACAATCCGGGTTGGTAACAGGTTAGTAGCAGAAGCAGGAACACACGAACACACAGGGGAGAGGAAGATCATCCAGCAACTAGTGCATCATTATGGTGGCTTTAAATAGACTACTGGGTGGCAGAATCTGTAACGCATTGTGTGTGCAATTGCACATTAGCTCTCTAAGCCATTAGCAGCTGCGCAAGCATGCACATTTGCATTGGCAAATGCCTATATGCCAATCTTCAATTCCGTTGGGCATTACTCGATTTTCCAGTTCTTCTGCAAACTGTTCTGACACTGTGAACGGCTGCGTGAGGGGTACACTGCTAATGGTTGCACTGATGGGCAATGTGCAACAGGTACACTGCTGATGGGCATTGAATGGTGACAAGTACATTGCTGATGAGTGACATGTGCACTGATGGGCGACATGTACACTGCTAATGTGTGACAGGAACACTGATGAGCACTATTGGGCAATAGCTACACTACTGATTGGGGGATGGGCGATGTGATAGGTGCCCTTTACTGTGGGTGTTGTGCAGTACACTGTACAGTGCTCAGATACTAAGATCAGTAACTCAGGGTTCCCTAGGCTTAGGATCTGTGTGTGAGGAGAAGAAGCCAGTAACAGTTACCTGTCTTTGTTTACATTTGTGATCAGCTGTGATTGGACACAACCAATTACATGGTAAAGAGCTGCTGTCATTGGCCCTTTACTCCAATCAGTGATGCGCTTTGTCCGAGGGACAAGACTCACGACGATCACTGTGCATGTGTGGCAAGAATGGAAGGATGTCATAAGACGTCATCGCAGAACAAGAGTGGTCCTGTTCAGCAGACATTGTAATAGCCGAAGCGGGAACTGGTTAAAGTGTACAGATGAAAGAGTACACATGTACACTATGGGCCAGATTCAGGTAGATGGGAGCATCTTTGCTCTGGAGTAACGCTTCTCATTTACGTTACTCTGACGACCCTTTCAGCGCAAGTACTGTTATTCACATAGCAGTTGCGCGTAAACTTGCGCCAGAAAAATGATAATGCGCTGGCGTAACCCGACGCAAGTGGAAGTGGGTGTGATCATATGTAAATGATGGGCAGAGCCCAGCGCAGAGGCTTACGTTCAGCGCATCATCCACGGAGCATGCGCAGTGAGTGCGGCTCCACTCGCCCCCTTGTGTGCATGCTCACAACTTCCGTCGGCACCACTTCCCGGGAAACGTCAGCGCAATGCCTTCCGTTGGGCGCTTAAAAGCGCAGGCGGAAACGCCATTCCGGCGCAAAAGTATATCCGTTTCCCCCCACCCCAGGGGAGATACTTTTGTGCTGTGATGGCTGCTCCCGCTACCCCCAGAGAGAGGAGGAACCTCAACTTTAATTCACAGGAGGTGTCTGTGATCATATACGCGATGGAGACTTTTAATCATTTTCTCCATGGAAAAAAAGCCGTAAGACCAGCCGGGAGAGGAAGCAGGGCATCCTGGACACCATTGCTGGCCGTGTCAATATTTTGGGGTACTCCACCCGGACTGCTTCTGACATTCAAAAAAAAATTAATGATCTGTGGCGCAAGGTCAGGGGCAAGGTGGCCACCATCAGGAGGCATGAGAGGGGCACAGGTGGTGGTCCCCCATGTCCGGTCACCCTGACCGTGGAGGAGGAGGTGGTCTCTCGCTGCCTGGAGAGGGAGCAGGTGGAGGGGGTCCCTGGCTATGACTCCATGGAGGAAGGCTCCAGGACAGGTAAGTGTTTTTTATCCCCTATTTGATGTGTTGCATTTGGGGGGGGAGGGTACATGTGCCAAGTGTGTGGGACCACCAACATGTGTCTGCTTTGTTTCATCCACAGATGACGGAGCTGGGCCATCATCTGTCAGCGTCCAGTCAACGCCATCGTGTGCCCGAGCCCCTGGGTGGTGAAGACACCGAGGTGGAGGAGGAGAGTGCCCACACCACACCTGCCGAGGTGGTTGTGGAGGATCCTGCTGTGGCAGATCAGGACTTTTCTTTAGTTTTGGAGGTCTCCTCCCCTTCTCCTGGGCCGTCTGTCATCCCCTCCCCCATCCTTGGAAGCCCCTCAAGGGCGACTCCATCCCCCCGGGGACAACCATCTTCTGGCCTCAGGAAGGCGACCCAGAAGACCAGGGGGGTGTCGGATGTTGTCCAGGGCCAGTTGGCGAGGGATCACGCCAGACAGACCCAACAAATGGGGGAACTAGTTGGGCACTTAGAGAAAGTGGCTGACAGCCTGGGCTCCATTGCCCAGATAAGCAACGCAGTGCAGGATGTCAGCTGCAACTGCGCTGCAGTGGTGACCAGTTTGGGGGAGGTGCAGGGGGATATTAGGCACCTCACTGCAGCCGTCCAGGCCAACACTGCTGCCATCCATGGAAACAGTGCTGCCATCCGGGACCAGGGGAGGCTGAGTCGGCGGGCCCAACACTACCAAGTGACCCGGCAGCTCAGGATGCAGGCCCAGCAGCTGAGGATGCAGGGCCAGACAAACAATTTGCTCGGCCGGATAGCCATGGCCTTGGAGGGCATGCAGGCCACACCTGCCAGGAGTGGCCCAGCCGGGGATCAGCCACCTCCAGATGCCCCCACACCCCCACCCACTCCATCCAGGCAGCTGAGGAGCCAGAGAGGTTCGGCAAGAAGGAGCCCCCGGCATCCCCGATGATTTTTTTATTTTTTGTTCTGATTTATACTCAGGTTATGAGATTTTTATTTTGGATTTCTGATTTATACTCGGGTTATGAGATTTTTATTTTGGATTTCTGATTTATACTCAGGTTATGAGATTTTTATTTTGGGTTTCTGATTTATACTCAGGTTATGAGATTTTTATTTTTGATACTGCACACGTTGCAGTGTGAATGGTGTGTGAATGTGAGGGGGTGGCACTCCTGACAGTAAGGGGTGTCATCCTCGGCCGTGGTGGTGAAGTTAACCCCACGGCTGTATGAATGACGTGTGAAAGGTGTATGAATGGACAGTGACATCATTGGGGCCTTGACGCTGGCGTTGCTGCTCCCAAGTCCTACATGCTGGACTTGGGCTAATCCAATGCAATGTGGATGTGGTGTGTGTGATGTAGGGACATCAGTGGTGTGCATGCGTGCATTGTCTGTGTGATTAATGTTTTGGTTTAGTGTCCAAAGATGCCTACGGCGAGGACCCTCCTGACTGCTCTTCCATCAGCAGACTGGTTCTCCTCTGGCAGATGGGGACTGTGTGGGTCGGGGGTCAGGTCATCACGTATGTCAATCTGCAGGCCTTTTCTCATAGCAAAGTTGTGCAGAATGCAACATGCACCGATGATCTGACACACGAAGGTAGGGGAATACAATAGTGTCCCCCCGGACTTATCCAGGCAGCGGAAACGGGACTTCAGGAGTCCAAATGTTTGCTCCACCACTGCACGGGTTTTGACGTGTGCTTCATTGTATTTTCTCTCTCCACTGGTTTGGGGGTTCCGGAAAGGAGTCATTAGATGGGGTCCCAGTGCATATGCAGAGTCACCTGGAAGGAAAAGACAGGAGGATGTTAGTCATGCATGTGCCACTTCTGTTGTGCATCACGGGAGGGGATAGTCATGCCTGCCACCCATGTCACTCACCAACCAGCCAGCTGTCCCCATACATGTTCTGTTCGAATTCTGCTGGGATGGGGCTCTGATTGTATATGAAGCTGTCATGGCTGGACCCGGGGTGTTTGGCATGGACGTGCCATATGAGGCGTTGGGCATCGGCTATCACCTGTACGTTGATGGAATGCCAATGCTTCCGATTGCGGTATATGTGCTCTGTGGCACTGGGGGGCTGGAGTGCCACATGTGTGCAATCAATGGCCCCCACAGTGCGTGGGAATCTGGCAATGTTGTAGAAATCTGTCATTGCCTTCATCCGCAGGTCCTCAGTGGTTGGTCTAATGAACTGGTTGGACATGCGTCTGAGGATTGCAGGGACAACCTGGTGCACACATCTGCTCACGGAGGACTGTGACATCCCAGCCACCACTCCACTTGTACGCTGGAATGATCCACTTGCAAGGAAATGGAGTGTTGCCAGTACCTTCACCAGTGGCTGCACTGCTTGTGAGCGGTGTGTCTTGCTGGTGATGTCATCCTGCAGGGTTGTGGTTAGTTCAAGTATTGCAACAGGGCTGAATCTGAAGAGGCGATACACCTCCTCATCCCCCATGCCAAAGAGGCTCATACGTGTGCGGTATATCCTCTCACGTGCCCGCCTCCTTCGTTCCGGGGGACCCATCAGTAGTTCTAGGACCACGATTGCCCCTGGCATGTTGGCACACAGAGGTGTTGTCCTTGCAAGTGTGGGTGCTCAGCTTGCTAGTTTCGTCGGTAACGCTGCTGTAGCTGCTCTCCTGCTGACCTGTGACCGTCTGGAGTAAAGATAAAGCAGCCTTTTGTAGAAATAACTTTGCGCCAGACGGACGAGATACGCGCGGCGCATGTAGCCAGCGTATGGTGCTAATCCGTTCGCGAATTGGGAAATCTCCCTCATTTGCATATTTGCAGGGGAAATCAATAGGCGCGACTGATGCGCCAAACGAAATTATGTGCTGACGGGACTCTGGCGCCGGAAAGTTAAGCCGATCGGAAATGGCCCGTTTTCCGGCGCATCTAGTTTGGTGGGTACGGCCACATAGAAACGACGGCGCATCTTCACAGTTACGCGGCGCATATCGAAATACTCCAGCGCAAGTCTTACTGAATCTATCCCTATATTACCAAAAGGAACTTTAATGACATCCAGTCTTGGTTCGTAGGGTTTACTATTAAGTCAGCCCACCCTTTGAAGCTATAACAGCTTCAACTCTTCTGGGAAGGCTGTCCACAAGGTTTAGGAGTATATATATGGGAATGTTTGACCATTCTTCCAGAAGCGCATTTGTGAGGTCATCCACTGATTATGGACAGGCCTGCCTGGCTCGCAGTCTCTTCTCTAATTCATCCCAAAGGTATTCTATCGGGTTGAGGTTAAGACCCTGTGCAGGCCAGACAAGTTCCTCCACCCCAAACTCACTCATTCATGTCTTTATGGACCTTGCTTTGTGCACTGGTTCAAATCATTTGGTGGAGGGGGGATTATGGTGCACGATTGTTTTTCAGGGATCGGCATTGCCCCATAGTTCCAGTGAAGGGAACTCTTAAGGCGTCAGCCTTAAAAGACATTTTGGACAATTTCATGCTCCCAACTTTGTGGATACCGTTTGGGTATGGCCCCTTCCTGTTCCAACATGACTCCATGACTGTGCACCAATGCACAAAGCAAGATCCATAAAGACATGGATGAGTGAGTTTGGGGTGAATAAACTTGACTGGCCTCCACAGAGTCCTGACCTCAAACCTATAGAACACCTTTGGGGTGAATTAGAGCAGAGACAGCGAGCCAGGCCTTCCCATGCAAAATCAGTGCCACAAATGCACTTCTGGAAGAATAGTCAAACATTCCCATAGACACACTCTTAAGCCTTGTGGACAGCCTTCCCAGAAGAGTTTATTATAATTACAAAGGGCCAACTCTATATTCAACCCTACGGACTAAGACTGGGATGCCACTAAAGTTCATGTGTGTACAAAGGCAGGTGTCCCAATACTTTTGGTAATATAGTCTATAGAAAGGAAAATGGATACCCTGCGCTGCCAGATATGTGTAAATGGTAGCTGCTAACACGGCTCTTGCAAAAAAACTGTATATATGCTGTATGTATAATACTATATAATTATATATATATATATATATATATATATATATATATATAATTATATACAGGGCTTTTTTTCTGGGGGAACTTGGTGGAACTCAGTTCCACCACCTTTGGCTCAGACCCTTTGGTGCCCGCTCACCACAATCACTTGTGAACACAGAAGTCTGGTTTCTGTGTTTACAAGTGACTGCTTTGTAACCCCCTGAACTCTGCACACTGTATGTAATGCAATTCTGGTATTTAATGCCCCTTCTACTGTTTGTGAAATCTGAACGGGTCGTGGTTGAGTTCCTGCACCTATTTTCTGAGAAAAAAAAGCTCTGATTATATATATATATATATATATATATATATATATAGTACTTATCTATAAAGAGTACAGAACTGCGACAATTTTTTCTTTTGTATCTGCCCAGCATTTACCTTACAGAAACCTTATACTGTACATGAACCATGTCACGTTTTTTGATGATAATGTCATAATAGATTTAAGATTACACTTTAATGTTTTCTGTAGATTTATGGTCACCCACAAACCTAGTTTATTTGAATATATGGATTTCCCAGGTAATGATAGATTCCAGCCAACCTCTCCATATGTATTTCAGATAATAAGTATGAGTCAAGCATACCTGTAATGAATGGATACTTAAATCTGAAAGATCGTTGTTTTCTGTAACAACACTTTGCCTGGACTTTTACCATAGGAATCAACTTCTTTCTTTAGGTTTACATACACATACCTAATTTATTTTAATATATAGATTCCCCAAGTAATGATAGATCACAACCTACCTGTCCATATACTGTATATTTCAGATAATAAATATCAGGCAAGCATAGCTGTAATGAATACTTACTGTAACTCTGAGGATCGTTGTTCTGCGTAACAACACTTTGGCTGTTTTTTCCCATAGGAATCCACTTCTTTCTTTAGTTATATTGCATATATACATAAAATGCATAAGCTGTATCTCGGAGAGTACCTGCAACGGAGTGGAAAATGGAACTGACATTGTGTTTATTTTAGCTAAATTGCTTTGTCCAAAAAATTCAGTTGCCAGAAAAATGATGTGATTGTTGTATTTTGTTAATAGGGTAATAAGCATGTTTTGTATTTTGTGTACCCGTAAGTTTGGGCAGTTGTGATAAAATTGCTGCAAGTAATAGCTCTGAAAGGAATACTGCTTGAGTTATTGTTTCATGCAATTAGCTATTCTGTGGCTCACTCTGTTTTCTAAAATTATTAATAATTTGTACAATGCTATCATTTTTCATGGTGCTGTATTAAACTTTACAACCAAGGGAAAGCAATACAGATACATAAACGCACAAAAGAAAATAAATACAGCACAGGCGAGATGCAAGACCAGATTCCTTACAATTCACAGGTAAACAGTACTAGTGGAACATGTGCTAAACCACTAATTCCAGGGCTGATATAAACATTTATAGCTTATCCAGTTATGTCTAACCAAATTTGAAAAAGGAAAACTGTACAGTGGAAATCTTAGGCCGAGTGCACACGATCGGTCCAAACTGATGAAAACAGACTGGGCCAGATTCTCAGCGGCGCTACGCCTGCGTAAATGGATATGCGCGGCGTAATTGTAAATGTGCGCCTGCGTATCGATGCGCGGTAAACACAGAACCACATACGCGAGAAAATCTTTTTCGTCTGAGCGGCGAAAATGCTTTAAGCTAGCGCGGCGTAGGCGCATAGTTACGCATCGTAAATATTCATTTCCCATTGAATTAGCATGCAAATATGCAAATGAGGGAGATGCGCGGATTCCCGAAACTACGCGCGTTCGGCGTTGGCTACTCGTGGTGCGCGTAACACGAAAGCCTTGAGTAAACATACCCCTCATAAAAGCACGAGTAACTTTGCTCAAGACCGTGTGCAAGTCAGCTGGAGAGCAACTACAGCAGCACCATAACGGACGAGCTGAGCAATCATACTTACTGGACAACACATTCGAATGCCAACATGCCAGGGGCAGCCATGGTCTTATCACTACTAATGTATGCAGAGGAAGAGGAGCATAGAATGAGGAGGAGGCGGAGGGGGCACGTGAGAGGATCTACCGAGCGCGCATGAGCCTCTTTGGCATGGGGGATGAGGAGGTGTATCGCATCTTCAGATTCAGCCCTGCTGCCATCCTGGAACTAACCACAGCCCTGCAGGATGACATCACCAGCCCAACACACCGCTCACATGCACTGCAGCCACTGGTGAAGGTCCTGGCAACACTCCATTTCCTGGCCAGTGGATCATTCCAGCGTACAAGTGGAGTGGTGGCTGGGATGTCACAAACCAGCATAAGCAGATGTCTGCACCAGGTTGTCCCTGCAATCCTCAGACGCATGTCCCACCACATCATCAGACCCACCTCTGAGCACCTGCGGCAGAAGGCAATGACAGATTTCTACAGAATTGACGGATTCCCACGCACCATCGGGGCCATTGATTGCACACATGTGGCACTCCAGCCCCCCAGTGCCACAGAGCACATATACCGCAATCGGAAGCATTGGCACTCCATCAACGTACAGGTGATAGCCGATGCCAAATACCTCATATGGCACGTCCGTGCCAAAGACCCCGGGTCCAGCCATGACAGCTACATATACCGTGAAAGCAACATCCCAGAAGATTTTAAGCAGGACATGTATAGGGACAGCTGGCTGGTTGGTGAGTGACATGGGTGGCAGGCATGACTGTCCCCCCCATGATGCAGACATCACGAGGGGCACATGCATGACTAACATCCTCCTGTCTTTTCCCTTACAGGTGACTCTGCATATGTACTTGGACCCCATCTCATGACTCCTTCCTGGAACCCCCAAACCAGAGGAGAGAGGAGATACAATGAAGCACACATCAAAACCCGTGCAGTGGTGGAGCGCACATTTGGCCTCCTGAAGTCCCGTTTCCGATGCCTGGATAAGTCTGGGGGGGCCCTATTGTATTCCCCCAACTTTGTGGGTCAGATCATCGGTGCATGTTGCATTCTGCACAACTTTGCCATGAGAAAGGGCCTGCAGATTGCCCTACGTGATGACCTGACCCCCCAACCACACAGCCCCCCCCTGCCAGAGGAGACCCCGTCAGCTGATGGAAGAGCAGTCAGGAGGGTCCTCGTGTTACGAATCTTTGACCGTTAAACACACACATACAGCATGACACACAGACAATGCACGCGTGTACACCACTGTGGTCTCTAGATCACACACCCCACATCCACATCACATTGGATTAGCCCAAGTCCAGCATGTAGGACTTGGGAGCAGCAACGCCACGTCAAGGCCCCAATGATGTTGCTGTCCATTCATACACCATTCACACAGCCGTGGGGATAACTTCTCCCCAACGGCCGAGGATGACACCCCTTACTGGCAGGAGTGCCACCCCCTCACATATACACACCATTCACACTGCACCGTGTGCAGTATCAAGTAAAAAAAAAGCTCTTAACCAGAGCATAATATAAATAAAAAAAAAAAGCTCTTACCCAGAGCATACTATAAATAAAAAAAAAAAGCTCTCACCCAGAGCATAATATAAATTAAAAAAAAAAGCTCTTACCCAGAGCATAATATATATATAAAAAAAAAGATCTTAACCAGAGCATAATATAAATAAAAAAAAAAAAGCTCTTACCCAGAGCATAATATATATATAAAAAAAAAGCTCTTAACCAGAGCAAAATAATAATAATAAAAAAAATTAATGGGCCTGGCGGGGGCTCCGCCTGGTGCCACGGCTCCTGCCCCTCACTTGCCTGGGGGCAGCCACAGGTGGGGGGGTGGGGTAGCAGGTGGAGGAGGAGCATCCCCACATCCCTCCCTGGCTGCCTGCATGCCCTCCAGGGCAACCGCTATGCAGGTCTGCACAGCTGTCTGCTCCTCGACTGCAAGGCGCAGGGCATGAACCTCCCCTACAAGGTCGGAGGTGGTCGCCTGCAGCTCCCCCAGGCTGGTCAGCATTGCTGCGCTGTTGCCAGCAAGGTCTTGGATGGCATCTGTAAGGTGTCCCGAGGAGGCCAGGCTGTCGGGCAGGCGCCTCATCTCCTCCACGACCTCTGACAGGTGCCGATTTTGCTGGTCCTGCTGTCTGGCCAGCTGTTCAGGCAGGACCTTGTGAACACCCCTGGTCTTGCACGTCGCCTTCCGGGGAGTGGCAGGGGACCGGGCATAAGGGGAGGATGTTGAGGGGCCGGAGATGAGGGGGGGGAACAGAGGGACTGGAGAGGTTGGGGGGGACACTGAGGGGTTCGATAAAGATGGGGGGATAGCCTGGGCTGGTCCAGGCAACCCATCATCCTCCTCCAAAACAAGGTAGAGGTCCTGGTCCTGATCTACGAGATCCTCCTCAACCACCTCCTCCGTTGAGGTGTGCCCACTTCCCTCCAAGTCCTGTTCCAGGGGGGAAGCCAGAGGGACTGGATGCTCGGGGGATGGATCCTGACGGGCCCTGGCAGCAACAGATGGCCCCGCTCCCTCCTGCACATCTGTGGATGACACAAAAGATGCCCATGTTGGTTGACCCACACACTTGGCACATGTTCCCTTCCACCCCCACACATGCTACACAACAGATAGAATATTAAACACACTTACCTGTCCTCAGGGCTGGCTTTTTGGACTCATAGCCCCCAACTCCCTCAACCTGCTCCGTCTGCAGGCAGCGGGCAACCACCTTCTCCTCCTCAGTCAGGCGGAAGGTGCAGGGTGGGCCCCCTCCAGTGCCCCTGGCATGCCGAGCAATCGCAGCCAGCTTGCCCTTCACGAGACGCCGCAGGTCATTCATTTTTTTTTAATGTCCTGCGGTGTCCGGACCTCATGAGAAAGGGCATTGACTTGGCAAGCGACCTTCATTAGGATCTGATCCCTCCGGGACTTGCTGGTCCGGGCACTGTCAGCACCATGGAGCCGCGAATCATACTTCTCCATTGCCCTCACAACAATGGCCCTCTCCTCTGGGGAGAAATTTTTCTTCCTCCTCTCCTTAACAACACTAGTCATTTTGTCCTGCACAAAGTTTGGCCGTCACAATCAAGAAAATAGGAGACGTTTGTGCTGCACGGGCGCATGTGTGGCCGCATTATATACCCTGCGCCGGCGAATCGGGAGGCTTTGCGCAATGTGCAGAAGGCATCCACGTCACGGCGCGGGTCAACCACGTCACGGCGCGGGTCATCCACGTCACGGCGCATGCTCCGTTCGTCCCGGCCTGCATTTGCATGGGGTCACGCTTCATTACAATGCAACACGCCCACTTCCCTCCTACTTGTTGCGCCGGATTACGCCGATGATTTTACGCAATGCAGGCGCATCTTGGAGCGCATTTACTTAGGAAATACGGTACTTGCCACTCCGCGTTACGTCGGCGTAGTGCATCTGAGATGAGCAACGCCTGCATAATTAGGCGCGCATCTACGAGAATCTGGCCCACTGTGTGTACATCAGTCTGTTGTCCTTCAGTCCAAAAATTTAGAACTTGCTTTAAAATCAGACTGATGGACGCCTACCGATCGGTCAAAACCAATGGTTAGTACACAAAAGCATCGGTTCAAAACCTGCGCATGCTCAGAATCAAGTCGACGCATGCTTGGAAGCATTGAACTTCATTTTTCACTGCACGTCGTTGTGTTTTACGTCACTGCGCTGGACTCGATCGGTTCTTGAACTGATGGTGTGTACGCACATCAGACCATCAGGCTGCTTCAGTGGTGAACCGATGAAAAAGGTCAGTTGGACCATTCTCATTGGATGGACCGGTCGTGTGTACACGGCTTCAAATTTAGCTTTTTTTATTGTTTTTGTTGCTAAACAAAGTGAGTTGGCAGAGGAAACGGTCCTGTGTTTTTGGGAAAGCCACTTATGTCTTGTGGCAACAGTTATCTGTTCCAATATTTTAAGATGTTTCAAAGAAATGCCCAAAATATGTTGGCACGTTTGTTTTTAGCACTAGGAGCCAATCTACATAGTTTTTACTATTGGCCTTTTGGTGCAAATATAAGTAAAAATACAAGAGTGCATTGGCATCCCCATGACTGCTAACCTACAGTATACATGGAACCAGGGCAGCCATCACATATTTTGGGGCCCCTTACACAGCTTTAGGCAGGGCCCCTCTGGAGCAAAGAACTTCTCTCCTCTCTCCTTAAAGGGTCACTAAAGGAAAACATTTTTTTTGCGGAAATGACTGTTTACAGGGTATAGAGACATAAAAGTTAACTGATTCCTTTTAAAAATGATTAAAAATAGATACAAATCAATCATATAACGTGCCTCTGGTTTCACTTTCGTTTTTAAAATGGTTTCATGTTTCTGTGAAGTAGAGAAGACACATAGAACAAAAACAAACAAATCCAGCGCAGTGTTTTGTTTTTAAAATGAATCTGATTGGTTCGGAGGAGTTTTAGACACACAGCTTAGACCACAGTGAAAATCTGCCATGAGTTTTTTCATAAGGAGCCAGACAAGCAGGAAGTGTGGAGATCAGAGAAGTATTACAGCTACTTCAAAGCAAAAATGAACAATGAGAACATGAAAACAGCACTGCATTAAGGTAAAGGAAGCTATTTAGCTAAAAAAAAAAAAATTCCTTTAGTGATCCTTTAAGCGAGATGATAAGCCTGGGGACCATCTGACCCCTTAGAGGTGTAATGCAAAAAAATTAAAAATAAAGAGGGAGGGGAGTCGGCCGGGCCTGTAAGGGGCCCTGGGGACCATTGGGCCCATTACAGGTGTAATGCCTGTACCCCCCTGATGGCGGCCCTGCATGGAACTTAGCTAAACCCCGAAACGTACTCTTAAGCCCCACCCAAACTCTAGCCCTTACATATAAAATGTTAGAAGCTACCAGTTTTTTCCTTCAGAAATTATTAGTTGTATATCTGTCACTCTGACTCTCTTTTGCCTCAGCATTAAAAGCCCAACTCTGGGGGGGAAAAAAACAATCTTTTCCTTTCCATTCACTCATAAACATTGTTATTTTTTGTAAAGAAAAAGATTCTAGGACCTAATTTAAATGAACCTAAGTTAAAGTGGTTGTATGGGTTAGTTTTGTTTTTTTATAAATAGCAAACATGTCATACTTACCTACACTGTGCAGTTCGTTTTGCACAGTGTGGCTGCCTATAGACACAGACAGTGTGGCTTGTCCCCTTCCCCTATTCCCTCATCACAATATTTGATTGATAGCAGCAGGAGTCAGTGGCTCCCACTGCTGCCTCTTTATGTAACAGCATGGATTCATGACAGAAGTTGTCAAACAAATCTGATTTATTTTCATGAAGGGGTAAGTAAAAACTTTGACAGAGGAGTGACTGTGGATATAGTATACTTAGATTTTGCCAAAGCATTTGACACAGTTCCCCACACATGACTAATGTGTAAGGTAAAGTATACAGGTTTGGAAAGATCAATTTGTAAATGGATATACAACTGGCTGAAAGACAGAATTCAGAGAGTAGTGGTTGATGATTCTTACTCTGAATGGTCTAAGGTTATTAGTGATTTACCCTAAGGTTCAGTGTTGGGACCCTTACTTTTTAATATCTTCATAAATGATATTGGGTCTGGGATTAAAAGTAAAATTTCTGTCTTTACAGAAGACACCGAGCTATGCAGTGGAATAACATCCTTACAGGGTGTTTCCAACTTACAAGCCAATCTCAATGCATTGTTTAATTGGGAAACTATGTGCCAAATTAGGTTTAATGTTGATAAATCTAAGTAATGCACTTGGGGCTAAAAACATGCATGCACCATACATACTAGGGCACAGGTGTCAAACACAAGGCCCGCGGGCCGAATCCGGCCCTCCAGGCCATTTCATGTGGCCCTCGCTCCAGACCTCCTATGGTCCTCCAGACCCCTACTTTCTGCTTTAAAGCGATGCATCCAGCTTCTTCCGAGCAGCAGCATAAAGAACGGGGTTGCACTGTGAATCAAATTCAGTTTGACACCCCTGTACTAGGGGGATTACAGCTGGAGGAATCAATAGTGGAGACAGAGCTGGGTGTTCTGGTTGAGCATAAGCTTAATAACAGCATACAATCCCAAGCTGCAGTTTCAAAAGTGAGCAACATCCTTGAGAGAGAGAGAGAGAGAGAGAGAGAGAGAGAGAGACTTGCCCCTGTACAAATCATTAGTAAGACCTCACCTGGATTATGCATTTCTGTTTTGGGCACCAGTTCAGAACAAGGGGAACTAGAAAAGAAAGTGCAGGGAAGGGCAACCAAACTAATAAGAGGCATGGAGGAGCTCAGCTATGAGGTAAGAGGAAATTAATTTATTCTCTCTTGAGAAGAGGAGATTAAGGGATATATGATCAACATGTACAAATACGTGAGTGGCAGAGGCGTCGTTAGGCCCTGGCTAGGGGGGTTGGAGCACCGAATGTGACCGTGAAAAGCCTCGAGTCTCAAAAAGGCACCATATACTATTTAGCCCCGAACGCCACCGAGCAGGAAGTGATATGATCCGCCGAGTGTGGCCGAGTCACAGGTCTCGCCTTCTGGAGCCTGCAGAACATATGATGGACATCCCAGTGATCTAATGTCCAACCGTGGGATGTGTGACGTCCATCATACGCGCCGCCGGCTCCAGAAGGCGGGAGTTTCCAATCCTGCAGCCGCCACATTACAACACTGAGATCCCCACTCTGCGCTGAAGCGGTACTCAGGAGAGTTCAGATCAGGGCAGCGGAGGAGCGAACGGGCAAGTTCGAGTGCCACTGACTGCACCGATGAAGAGGAGAGGGATGAGGATGACTGGAGGAGCCCACTGCACTGGGGTATGTGTAATCAACCTGACCTGAGCTGAGCTGTGCTGGTGCTGGGGGTGGATTGGGTGGGGGTGAGAGGAAAAAAAAAAAGTGTGTGCCACTTTTATGGTGTTATTATATGTTAATATACTATTACTATCTATCATGATCTCTACATTGTACTAAACCCGGGATATAATATGATATGTATGTGTGCTATTATATGGTGTATTATTGTGATTAGATTACGTATAGTAATAATACGCCATATAATAGCACACATACATATCATATTATATCCAGGGTTTAGTACAATGTAGAGATCATGATAGATAGTAATAGTATATTAACATATAATAACACCATAATAATAACCCACCACACGGTACTACAACCAGAATCATACAATCACAATATCCCAACCTGAGAATGATCCGGAACATTACAGGCAATGATCATGTTACATTGTATGACATAGTATGTAATAATAATCCTCCAATGACAGATCTCTATATACAGTGTGATCTCTATCTTTGTACAGTGTGTAGTGTGTTCTCTCTCTATCACTCACCTCCTCTCTGGGAGAAGTGTCCACTCTGAGCTTTCCGCTCTCACTCCTGTGTTGGTTGCTGTTGACACATCCATCATCTTCAACTTGTATGGTTTATAGTTGATTGTGTATGTATGTAGGACAGGTCAGTGTATGTAGGACAGGTCAGTGGCTCAGGTAAGTGTATGCAGGACAGGTCAGTGTATGTAGGACAGGTCAGTGTATGTAGGACAGGTCAGTGGCTCAGGTCAGTGTATGTAGGACAGGTCAGTGTATGTAGTACAGGTCAGTGGCTCAGGTCAGTGTATGTAGGACAGATCAGTGTATGTAGGACAGGTCAGTGTATGTAGGACAGGTCAGTGGCTCAGGTCAGTGTATGTAGGACAGGTCAGTGTATGTAGGACAGGTCAGTGTATGTAGGACAGGTCAGTGGCTCAGGTCAGTGTATGTAGGACAGGTCAGTGTATGTAGGACACACACACACCAGGGTATGTGTGTCAGGTAGGTCACCCCACACCACTCCACCGACCGCACCCGAACCCCCCCCCCCCAGGTGCCGGTTTGGCTTCGGGCTGAAGCCCCTGGTCTTTTTGCCACCTAGCAACGCCCCTGGTGAGTGGCCATATAGTGGTCAAATACATGTAGTGAACTTGGTGTTGAGTTATTTACTTTAAGATCATCACAGAGGACAAGGGGACACACTTTATGTCTGTAGGTAAAGAGATTTAATCTCCAAATACTAAAAGGGTTATTTAAAGTAAGCAATGTGAAAATGTGGAATAGACTCTCTAAGGAGCTTGTTCTTGCCAGCTCAGTAGATTGTTTTACGAAAGGCATGGATTCTTTCCTAGAACACACATAATATAACTGGATAACAGGGAATATCTGATTGCCTCTTGGGGGATTGGGAAGGATTTTGTTCCCCTGCTGGAGTTAATTAAATCATGCTATATTTTTTAGTTTTTTTTTGCCTTCTTCTGGACCAACCCGTGGGTATAGCACTGTATAGTGTATAGATTTGTATATATATAAAAAAATCCTTCTGTTGGACTGGATAGACTTGTGTCTTTTTCAACCAGTCTAACTATATAATGTAACATTTTACCAAACTGCACAGTGGGAGTTTTACCAAAACTGGAGCCCAGAGAATCAGGTGCAGCTAACCAATCATCTACTAGGTGTTATTGTCAAAGCTTCACTGAGCAAGCTAAATGTAAGCCGATTGGTTACTATGAACAGCTGCATCTAATTCTCTGGGCTCCAGTTTTAATAAATCTCCCCCAGTGTGTTTTACCTACAGGGGACCCTTGTCTGCATAGGCTTTTTTCCTAAAAAGGTGAACTCTGAGAACTTTTATTTGTCATCTCTGTTCAATATACCCAATATCAGAAATCACTGCCTGTTATAGATAAACCTAGAATCTCAGTTGAATACCCCAATAACTATGGACCTTTTTATATGAACAACTTCCAAGGTCAGGCTCTCCATATGTGCCCAAATATTTTGGTCCCCTCAAACTTGTCTGCACTATTTCTTGACCTAGCCTTTCTTCTAGGTTTATCTATACATGAGTTTAGATGGTGAATAAATTAATGACTTTTTCAAATTGCAGATCTATTCACAAATCAGAGCATCCAATCTTACAAATCCTTAATTTTCACATATAATCTGCAATAACAATAACTTTCAACATGACGTTATGGGAGAACCCGTAAAAAGTGTTGGTACAAGGGAAAAGGCAAAATATGACATATTCAAAATTTCAGTTATTTAAAAACACATCTATAGTAAAGACATACTACAAGATACTAATAAACAGGTATCTTTTACCAGTGATACGTACAACTTTTGTTCCATAAGTGTTGTTATTATTATAGTTAAGAAGATATGACAAGGCAAGGCATGTAATGTGTATCACATTTGGTGGGTCTGTTCCAAAGTCAAATGTTTTTAGATTTGACAGTACTGCCTTGGTATTCCCCCTTTTCACTGTTCATAGTTTTGTTCTGGCTTTTAATAAATTAGCAAGAACAAGTATTTCATAGATTAGATGTAATGTTTTTTTTTAACCTTTTTTAACCTTTGTTTACCTTTACTAAAAAAAGCCAGTAAATGATTAAAAAAAGTACAAAGAAAATCTCTCTTTAAATAGTTTTAATTGTAAGATATTTAAAAGATCTATGTATTCAAGTGTTATGCTTGCATGCTAATATTTCATGATTTATATATAGAAGCTAAAAAAATGACTGTTGAATTTAAAAGATAAAGCACACATGGGAACAAACTTGAGCTGTATAACTAAATCCTACATTTTTTCTGTGTATAATCCCGAGGTTTTATCACCAAGGTGTCTGATGTACCTGATTAATCTATGTTTTGTGAGTAAACTGTACAACTGTGTTAATGTTAGCTTGTAATATTTTATCATGCTAGCCTGTAATATTTTATACTAGAAATTTGGGATAGCAGAATAATTCTTAGGTGCTATCTACAAAGTGAAGACCATTACAAAAAATTAGAGGCAGAAACATGAAAATACAATGGTATAATGGATAATCTCCTTCAAGGTCATTTACTTAGATGACAGCATTGACATTTAATGCTTGACAAATGAAATGTTCCACTGGAGTAGCATAAAGTACTAACTGTGCTGCTGTTGAGAAAATTGAAAGAATAAAAGGACAGTGGAACATTTAAAATTCTATTTGATTTAAATAAAATAAATATGCCTTTTTTTTTAGAATTTGAATAGCTTGTATAACCCATACCCATGTATGCAGCAAGGCTTATACACACTGTACGGTCTAAAATGCTCTAAGTAATTATAGGATCTTGACCACAGTATATAAAATTAAATTAGTCTTTTGCATTGACATTGCATTGTGTTACTTTGCTTTAAAATAGATTTTGCAAGATTTGAATGGTCTCAGAGGCCATCAGCACATTGTATAAACATCATGCCTGGTATAAGTAAATGTGAACATGCTCAGAGGATTTCTTGTGTGGTTTTCAGACATTGATACAAGTGTTTTATCGGCATGTTATTGTCTCAAAAGAATTGTCTTCTAAGGAAGAATATTCCAGAAAGCATCTAATGCGACCACAGAGATGATAGTATGCAATGTTTAACCACTTGCCACCTGGGGCAAGTTTGAAGTTTCACATACATTAAAATAAGCATTTTTTTGCTGGAAAATTACTAGAAACCCCAAACCTTATATATTTTATGAAAGCAGAGGCACTGTAGAATAAAATGGTTGTTGCAATTTTTTTTATCTCACACCATATTTGCACACTGATTATCAAGGTACATTTTTCAGTAAAAAATACACCTAAATAAATGTTCCTCCATCTCCTCTGCGGTTAGCTGACTTGATCACTTGCAGCAGTTTTTGGCTCCCTGGGGGAACGGTAGAGTTTGGGAATGGTGGCAGAAGGGGTTCCCCTTCTGAGTCCTGTTAAAGTGATTGGCTGGCTGTAAAGCCGCTCAATCACTTTTACATGAAAACCGCTCACTGACTTTAAAAAACAATACCAGAATTATGGTTACTGCCATAATTTTGGTATAACCACTTCCCTTCCAGGATATAAATAGTGTGTGTATGTGTGTATATATATATACTAGCTGAATACCCAGCGTTGCCCGGTCTTCCTATCTTAACCTTTTGGGGAGGAAAATCATAGTTATATAAATATAAATAAATAAATAATAAATAACACAATGTTTAATTTTAGAAATTTACAATTGAAATGTACTGTATCACATTTTTCAACATAAAATTGAAAAAGTTACTGAGGTAGCCCCCATAAAAAAGGGCAGAAATTAGAAGGGGTGTGGCTTGTGGGAGGGGTGTGGAGAGGGCATGGTTAGTGGCATGAGCATGGTTTGCAAGCCAGCCCACATACTGACCTGAAGATGCAGTGCAGAGCTTGTGGAGTAAGGTGTAGCTGAGCTGTGATAAAAAAAAAACTGTGGTTAAAGGGCCTGTGATGACATTAGTAGGTGTGGCTAAGCTGTGATGAAGAGATTGTGGTAAAAAGACCTGTGATGACATCAGTAGGTGTGGCTAAACTGTGATGAAGAGATTGTGGTAAAAGGACCTGTGATGAAATCGGTAGGTGTGTCTGAGCTGTGATGAAGAGATTGTGGTTGAAGGACCTGTGGTGACATCAGTAGCTGTGGCTGAGGTGTGATGAAGAGACCACAGTCCCATATACTTGCATGGGACTTGAAACAAAAACCGCCGTTTGGAAGTTATGAAGTAACATGTATTTCCCATAGAGTTGAATGCGACTTTAAAAAAAAAAACTTTTCCCATAGAGTTGAATGGGACTTTAAAGAAAAACCCCGACCATGGCAAATGGGGGTGGGTAAGGGTTAAACCACCTATCCTATGTTTGTTGCTGACATATAAGTAACATGTGTGCCAGGTTTCATGTTAATATCTTTAGCCGTTTGGACGTGATGCTGGAACATACATACATACACAAACACACACGTTAAGTTTTATATATATATATATATATATATATATATATATATCTATATATATATATATATATATACATATATATATTAGAAGGCCAGCATGGTGGCCTGCATTTTTGGGAGGAGCCCAGGGGGAGGGTATTTAAGCAGCCCACTCACCTGTGTTTTTTGTCGGTTCCAGTGCGCAATACTACACATCATTAGGCTAACTCTCCCCAGCTCACTTTGTGTTCGTGAGTCTTCATGAGTCTGTCCGTTCAATTACAAGTGTGTTGCGGCTTCTCCGTCTGTGGTCTTCGTCGGCGGTACTCGCTAGCTGTTGTAGGTAGGATTTAAACTTTTTTCGTATCCTATGCAATGTTACGATTCGTTATGTTTCCTATCATTCCTTTCGTACTTAACTGCCTCCGAGTTGTTGTCAGTTGTGTCTCGACATCATTCGGCACAGGTGTAATAGAGTCATAGATTCCCTCTGCCTTGTTTGTCATCCCATCCACAAACATATGATTTGTTTGTAGATCCAAGCCTCTAAGCCGCTGTTGGTCGTTGTCCAATATTGACACAGGCTTCGCTGGTTATAGAATTCACTGTCTATGGGGTTGCAGCCTCATCCATTTGGAGATTAGCATGTTTTGATTGCACAGGTTCTGTGGCTGATTGAGGTGGTAATTAGACCGACCTGCTTTGTCTGCACTTTGATTAGCCTCAGGGGCTAAGTGGTTGTTATGTGTTCGGTTTTGGAGGAGGGGGTAGCACATTAACACTCTACGACAGCCCGATTCGAATCCCGGTCACATTGGCGACATAGTGTTTTGTATCCTTGGCACAACACAAGTCAATTCCAGTTGTCACACACATCACAACCCTCCTGCAGCTCGGCCTCTCTTGTGAGGCTCCTGCCACAAGCAACCAGTTGTTACTTAGACCATTCATACAGTCGCACTCACAAACACATACGATACTCCAGCTTCATAAATCCAACCCAAGTCGACACAATTTGTCCCTGTTTTCGCCTCCCTGGTGAGGCTACAGTCTTGCAATCATTGCAAGCACGTCTCCAGTGGCACATGATCCGACCACTCATTGTCTCCGGTGGAACATAATTCGCCCACTCAAGTTTTCTCGTCTGTCGTTTCTCCCTTAGGCCAGTTGTGTTAAAAAAAAAAAGAAAAGTTGAAAAAAAAGACGAACAAAAAAAGATGAAAAAATGAAAGAAAAATAAATAAATAAATAAATATAATACATTCTTCCACCAGCCACCATGCTTCTGCAACTCCCCCAAGCTCTTAGTCGCCACTCATACCACTTATTATCCATTTACAGGCACCACAAGCTTCGCAAAATGGCCTCCCCCACGAGGTCCTTGCCACAAGCTCTCAGTCGCCACTCAGTATTACTCATTCACAGACACCACAAACTTTTCCTTCTCATGGTTCTTTGCCACAAGCTCTCAGCCGCCACTCATAAAACTCATTACCCGTTTTTAGGCACCATGAGCTTCTGCAACATGGCCTCCCCCTTGAAGTTCCTGTCACAAGCTCTCAGTCGCCATTTATACCACTCATTTGCCCGTTCACACTTACAACTCATGCGACTTCTTAGGTCACAAATGCTGACATGCTTCAGCATGCCTCCTTTCAGTGTCAGCTCATTTATTTATGTCACTTGGTCAGCATGGCCTTGGTTATCCCCATACATGTTCCACTTTTCTCTACTGCTTGTTTTTGCCTCCCTTTGAGGCTACTTTCTTGCAACATGTGTTGCAAGCTCATCTCCAGTGGCACTTAACCCGGCCACTCATGTTTTCTTATCTTTCCTTCTCCATAGGGCAGTGAGGTCAGGTTGTTCCATCCTGCACAAGGTTGGATATTTTTCTTGCAGGTAATATGACATACATACACACATGCAGGGCTTTGCATGCTTTTACCCAGGGGGGAGGGGGGGCTTATGACTCTCTTTCACGCCAGGTTAATTCTGCACCTCCATGTTACCTTTTTCAAGTTCCCAGTCACCAGATTAGTCTCGGTCGCAACCAGTACCTGTGTTCTATCAGGGCACAAGTCAGGTGGGTAGTACACAGGACACTCTCCCACATCAACCTGCAGCACCCTTTATTCATTTTGTTAACTCGCATGCACAAATTGGGCTGCCAGTCTGGCGCTTAGCTACTGTCAAATTTTCTTTCTCACCTATTTTCTGAAGGACATCAACTTCAAACTATGCAGACATGATTGCTAAACAGTTGCTTGCTGACAGTGCAGGCTTTAGCAGGCCAACCTTGCATTACCTACTACAGAATGCAACATTCCTACTTAGGCCACAACCAGACTGCAGATTCTCACCCCAGTACACACAGGGGCTCTGGTTCACAGGTTCGTGCAAAACAGTGACCAGGCACCCGGTTATTTGGCCACTCACCTCCTGGTATACCTCAGTTTTCTAAATTTTAACTCTTCAACGTTTGCCCGAATGCATTGTGTTCTTCACTACGCCTGCCATTCCTTTTTCTGTTCTTCCTCACCCTTACTTCTTGCTTATTATTACATACTCCGTTTCTCCTCCCTGTTCTCATTTTCCAAAAATTCTTCTTAAACATACAACCCCCCTTTTTTCGCATTATAGCTGGAGCAGGGCCGGTGCTATCACTAGGCAAACGACTCACCCTAGGTTGCTCGGCTGCTGGTTTCCCTACTCTCCATCTCCATGGCAGCTCTATGTAAGTTTTCTGTGCTGTATTATAAATACCTCTGTAACAATGTTTTAACCTCTAGTGGGTGCAGGTGCTGCTGGCTGAGATGAAACGTGAACATCTAGGAGGATGCAGGGGATGCCTTTGCTGCATGCAACTCAGACAGCCGCTCCAGTGAGTGAAGAACACTGACATTGTATATATACTGTATTATGTTTATAGACTGATTTGTCCTTGCATGTGAAATACCATTGTACTGAATACCTGGCCTGGATGTAAGGGTCCCCTCCTGCATTGGTATAGGGTGTATGTCCATACATTGCTGTATATGCTTGGGTGATGTAATGTAATGCTGCCACTGCCAGGGCTCATTCTTTTCCAAGAAGGCCTCCTCCTCCTCCACACACAGGATGACCTTCCCAGCTGTCATCTGTGCTGAGCTGCTGAGGAGTGGAGGTCTCCACACAGAAACACACAATGCATGCCTTACAGCAGGGGTGCCCAACCGCTGGCACCCTCTGATGTGGCCCATCACCTCCTGCTCTGGGATGGCAGGTCGGCAAGCCCACATACCCGAGCATCAGTGTGAAGAATGGAGTAGGCACTAGAAGAAGCAGAGCCAATGTTTCCTGTATAGCGCTGACTCCAGTCACATGGGCAGGGCTAAGGGGGTGGAGCCATGGGGCAGAGCTAAGGGGGCACGGCAAAATTAGGTTTTGTCAAAAATCCTTGCACCAGCCCTGAGCTGGAGTCATGTCACGATCCGGCAGTGAGGACCTTGTCTCCACCTGTCACCCATGGTGGGTTCAGAGCCAGGCAGCGCTTAGTCCCTCAGGTGGGGACTATCCCCAAGCTCATGGCAGAGTTGCGGCATAGGGCCATTCCCTACCCTGCCATGGCCAGTAAAGCCGAATTATTCAGTTAAGTTTTCCAAATCTATTTCTAATTCTGTCATTTCTTGTTGCATTCTTTGTAAACTCTGAATGCTGAAGATTATCCTTCAGCCTTGTATTTTTTGATGGCCTTTTTTTTTTGCGTTAACACATCCAGGATTTTTGTTTGCTCTTTTCAATTTATTTCCCAATGAGATGCACTGGCTAATGCCCTTATTTAATATGCTCTTAAAGCAAAACCATCTCTTAACCATGTTCTTTGTTCCTAAGATTGTATCCCAATTTATATCTTCTTGCAAGGTTCGTAATTTGGGGACGTTTGCTTATTTGAAATTTAATATCTTTGTATTCCCCTTATGTTTCCTATTTGTGTGATTTATACTGAAGCTAATTGACCTGTGATCGCTGTTTCCTAAAATAACCCTTATGCCGTGTACACACGATCACATCATTTTTCGGGTTCTGAAAAACGACAAAAAAAAAATTCGAACATGCTGCATTTTTTAACGTCGCTTTAAACGATGTAGTTTTTCAGGTTGTAGAGAATGATCATGTGTGGGCTAAAACGACGTTAAAAACCCACGCCTGCTCAGAAGCAAGTTATAAGACGGGAGCGCTCGTTCTGTTAAAACTACCGTTCGTAATGGAGTACGCACATTCAACACGCTGTAACAGACAGAAAAGCGCGATTCATCTTTTACTAACACAAAATCAGCTAAAGCAGCCCAAAGGGTGGCGTCATCCGAATAAAACTTCCCCTTTATAGTGCCGTCTTATGTGTTGTGCGTCACCGCGCTTTGCTAGAGCATTTTTTTTTAACGATCGTGTGTGGGAAACGTTGTTTTAATGATGAAGTTGGAAAAAACTACATGCCGAAAAATGATCATGTGTGCGCGGCATTTTTTCCACATCCGTGATCAGATCTGTATTGTTGGTGATCAGTAGGTCTAGTAATGCTTTTGTTTCTAGTGCGTCTACCATCTGACCAATGAAATTGTCCTGCAAGACATTTAGGAACTGGCAAGCCTTAGACGAATGCACGGTTCCTACCGCCCAGTCTATGTCTGGATAAATAAAATCCCCCATTATGATGACACTTCTCACTTCCCATCCGTGCTGCTAATCCAAATTGTGATAAAAGGTCTGTCTCCCCCTCCTCCCTCAGGTTAGGGGGCCTATAGTATACTCCCAGTATTATTTTCCCATCTCATTGGAGCTTTACTCATAAGGATTCCACCTCCTATATAGCTCCCTTAGTGATGTCATCTCTCACATTCACTTGTACATTATTCTCGATATACAGGAATACCCCTCCCCCAATTAACAGTTTGGAGTCTATGAAAGTATTCCAAGGCACAGGGACCTTTAAATTGTTTACATTATGTATGTAGTATGTACCATTATGTATAGCCACCTTGTTTGGGAGAAAAAACATTGTTCTTAAGGTTAACCCAAATATTTATACATTTATACACAATATGCACCACTGGCAAAAAAATCCTAGTGGTTGGCCAGAAAAGACATAAATATATATAACCCAGCCCTATCCTACACCTCCATTACCTGGTGGCAGACAGAAGTAAGTGATCAGGCTGGGTTAGGGAAACCATGCCCCATTTACTACTCACCCATATGGGTTTTACTAATGTCAATAATTATCTGATTTAGATTGGAGCCCCAGGCACCTGCCAGATGAACACACATTTATCTGGCATACATGTTTATGCTCTTGGTTTTCCCATTGGCCCTACCTCAGTTTCCTGTTGCAGACAACTCCAGCGACCTATGTGTTCCAGTTTGCAGATCCTCACATGTTGAAAATTAGTACGTTTTTTTGGAGATGGCCCTTTTCCCATCTCTCTTACTGTCTCCCATTATTTGGGAGTTATTCTAAAACTTTCATATTATACGTGTGTCCTTCTGCAGATCTTACCCCACTATGCATCCGCCCTTGAAGATTGGCAATAATGCCAATGAAAGGCGTCTTGGGCTTACTAGATGCTACATGTTTCAGTTTTAGGACTAACCTAATAAGTTGTTATACAATGTTTATGGTTCTTGCATCATGCTTTTTTATGTTCATTGCTATGTATGTTTACTATTATGTATACATTCAAAATCGCATGCTCTGCTATGTGTTTTATACAAATAAACGCATCCATATCACACATTCAAAGTCCCAAAAAAAAACTTTTTTTCTCGAGTTAGGGAAACCAAGTGAAGAGAACATCATCCACTATTCAGTACTATTTGGATGCAGCCAGGCAGTATTCAGTTTGTTTAATCACTCCTGGTTAAGTTAGGGTGGAAACACATACAATTAGCACATTATGATACTTGCCGTTTTTAGATATCAAGCAACGTATTTTGTATGGACGCATTTCTCATGCCACGTACACACGATCGGAAATTCCAACAAGAAAACCATGGATTTTTTTCAGACGGAATGTTGGCTCAAACTTGTGTTGCATACACACGATCACACACAATTTCGACCGCATACAACACTACAACAAGCCGAGAAAAAAGTTCAATGATTCTGAGCATGCGTCAAATTGATTATAGCAATTGCATACAGATGATCGGATATTCTGATCAAAAGCTCACATTGAACTTTTCTTGTCGTGAATTTCCAATCGTGTGTATGCGGCATCACAGTATAAAAGCAGTCTCTCTATCTGTCTTTTACAACATATGATCAGTCTCTCTTGAAATCTTTTAAAGTATTTAACCAGACTCTTCTAACACCAGAACAGTCCCTCTAGAATTCTCTTGTAATGTCCCAAGACTCTCTAACCTAAAATTTGTCAAACAATCAGGGTACATTTGAAGAAAGGAAACATCCATTAAATGCAGTATTCTAATTGAAAGCATTTCAGTTTCTATACTTTAATACCGAATAAAACAACGTACAATGTCTTGACTGTATGGTAAAGTGGAACTAAAGTTATGCTGTCACAAACTGCCAGCAGACAGGCTCTTTATTGCAATAGAGACATGCAATTTCTCTTCTGCAATAAAATACACCTAACTGCCTGCTCACTGTCTTTTCCGACATGTAAGCTGAACTGTGCAGGTTTCCGGCATGGTCCCTGTGTACTGACATAACTGACTCCTGCATGTGCACAAAGGTGACCATCCAATAAAGAAGGCCGAAGACCAGCACCCTGCAGACCACTGAAGGAAAGGTAATTAAGCTCCATTTTAGGAAATGTAAAGGAAAATAGCATTATAGGAAAGAAAAAAAGGGGGCAAGGTATGGTGTGTTTTCATAATATCACAGTTTTTGCTGTTACGTTGCATTTTTCTGACATTTGGCCACTGACCTGACAAAGTCCTATCCTTTTTTTATGGACAGCGAAATCACTGAGGTATGGCCAAGTTATTTATACTTGACATGCTTTTGAAAAGAATGAATACCTACATTTGATTTTAAGGCCTGACTTATTGCCAATAAAATGCTACTGATACACATATTGAATTGTACATTTCTCAGGATAGATGGTACAGTATCTAGATCTTGGCATGCTGTTCTATCTTGGTATGATCCATTTTATAAACTCTGTTGACAAGCTCCTTTTCTTTTTCTGGACTGTAGAACAATATATTGAAGGTGCCTCTGGGAACTTTGAATTTGTACGTGCTGTCAGACGAGGTTGCAGCAACTAGACAGGCATAATGCATCTGTAAATGAAAACATAAAGGCATTGTTTGTGAGACTGAGGAAGGAAGAATTTTACAGTTTAACATCACAGATCTTAAACCTTTATTGGATAGGCCACAATTTCTCAGGGAGAGAGAAAGCACATTGCATCTGGAAAGAAAAAATAATTTATTTTTCATGAGCCTGAACAATTTTACCTATTTGTACCACAAATGTACCACAGATCTTAGAACACCTTTGGGATGAATTAGAGTGGAGACTGCGAGCCAGGCCTTATAGACGACATCAGTGTATGACCTCAAAAATGTGCTTCTGTAAGAATGGTCAAACAGTCCCATTGACACACTTCTACTGTAAATCCTGTGGACAGTCTTCCCAGAGGAGTTGGAGCTGTTATAGATGCAAAGGGTGGGCCAACTCAATATCAAATTCTACGGACTAAGACTGGGATGCCAATAAAGTTAATGTGTGTAAAGGCAGGTGTCTCAATACTTTTGGTAATATAGTGTATCATCTTCACAAAATCTAATTATTTTCCATAGGAGGCAATTGAAGATTACGAGAGCAGGCAGCTTCCATCTCCATTAAAAATTGTATTCCTCTTTTGGCAAAAGTAAAAGTAAATATTTTTGCCCACAATAGTCAGATTTAAGGAATGAGAATGGATTTTTTCTTTTAAAAAATCACAGATAGGCCGTATTATTTATATATGGAAAAATAATTAAGTTCTTTACAACTGTAAAAAACCTGTGGAAAGTGTTAGTGGTACAAAAAGTTCCATAACACTATAGCAGCCTTTTTCAACCACGGTGCCTTGAGGTTTCTTCAGCGGTGCCTAAAAAAATTTCTAAAACATGCCCAGAAATGAAATACAAGCCTGTGAGTGGATGAAGCCTGCCTTTTAGTTACACATAACCACACATTTTTGTTGTACACTATTACAACCTTCTAGCTGCCAAACTCTTACCGTCCAATGACATCATCAGTTGATAAGGAAGGTGTCAATTGCTTGCATATCATCCTTGTTTGACCCTCCCTTCCCCCTCTCTATCAGCTTTGGGGTATCATTAGCTAAGTGATGGAGAAAAACTGAGGGAGTTGGAATACTAGTCAATACCAGTTTGCAAAAGTATATTTTCTTTGGAAGAATGAATCACCTCTATTGTTGAGTGTCCTACATGTACTGATGCTTCATGTAAAACTATTAGAATAATTTTTACAATTTAGAATGAGGCACCTTAAGTCCATAATTTTGGAGGTGCCTCAAGAGTGTCCATCATTTTGGAGGGTGCCTTGACTGAAAAAAGGTTGAGAAACACTGCTCTATAGAAATACTTGTTCAAAGCACAGGATGTTACCTGGACAAAAAGTAACTTTCAAACGACTTTGAAACATCTGTGGAAAAATTGGGGTTGGGTTTTTTGTGGTGCTAAAACACTTTAACCATAAAGAAATATCATGAAGAGCATGGGATGTTACCTGCCAGATAATTTTTAATTTGGCGGAACTCTCCAAACTGTAAAGGATCATTGGAAAGCATCATTGGAAAAACACAGCACTGATTACAGTGCTGCTGTATAGCTTTAGTAGCTCACTACACTGGCAACTCTCTCTCTCTGTTCAATGCTATCAGCATTCCCTCACACTAAACTCCCACTCACTGACAAAGGGCTTCTGAGACTAAAGTTTTTATGTGTGTGGGCTGCAACTTCCTACAGCTTTGTATAACTTTGTAGAAAGCCATCATTGGCCAGAGTCTTGCAGCATTTTGGCAAATGACAGTTTGCAATGCATTATGGGGTGTTCAGTGGAGAAATTTCCACCAAATGTCCCTAAAGTTCAAATTTTGCCTGATTGTCTGAGCAGATAAAATTCGGTCAGAACGTAGGATAAGACTGAAGTTTTAGCTCTTCCCTTCTCAGGAGACAAGTAAACCTTTATATTGGAATATGAGCAAACCACCATTGTTATAACCATTTATGAGCCATTATAAATTTAAGGAATTCAGTCAACATAATCATAATCAGTGCATCTGTTTCCCCCCGTGTCATTGTTGTTACTTCAGTATTATCGTTGGGTGGACCATAATACATTTTATAAGTAGATCTAGTGCAGTAGAAATCATCAAGAAATAATCAAAAGATGTCAAAACTTCATCAAATGCAAACACAGGCACTGGCCACATTGTACATCTCATTTAATTTATCGGTGAGTTCTGCCTAAATGCACTGGGGTGTAGGATGGGTTAAAACTACCTTTCCAACTCGATGACAAACATCCAGAAGGCTTCCACTAATGCTTCTTGAATGCTTGTCAAATGCCGAAGCAACTCTCATTGATGTTCAGTAAGCCTTTGACAAGTAGTTATGTTAACTTTATTTCTGAAGCCTGTGTGAGCACTGTTGATTAAAATATTGCACAAAATGAAGTATGCTCAATAAAACTGGGACTAATAACACATTTGTAAAACAATGCAAACATTCAGGAATATTACTGAATTGCAGATTAAAAAGAAAAGGTCATTTTTAATAACATTCATTTACAAAATGACTTATTTATATACTGATTTATATATTCTTTGCAAAGCGAGAACTGGCTCCCTGAGTCGGTTACCTGCAGCTGAATGGAGCAGTGTGCATTTAGAGTTGTGACTACCTCTACTATTGCATTAAAAAATGTACAGCTCTGTGTGGGAAAGATCACTGTTTATTCTTTCTATGCAGTAGAGTTTATAATTAACTTGTGGTACCAAATATGCTACATCAAAAAAACTTTGAGAACTTTTTAGATGTTTGAAATTCAGGAGGGAACGATCTACAAATTTGGTGAAAACTGTCTAAATGTACATACAATGTAACTGCTGTTTCTTGTTATGTACTAGATATTAGATGACTTTCTAAATTACTAGAATTGTGATTTCTCTTGTTTTGTTTGAATGTTGACATTACAAATTAATTTAATTTCCCTCTGAAAATAAAGGACCATAGCTCTTTCTCCATATATTCAGCACTTGGAAAGGCTTTGTTACTAATAAATGGCATTTATTTCCCTTTCCTCTAGAAAAGAACAGTGATACAGAGAGCAATGTCTTCTAGCTGTTCGTGAGATTCACAGCCTCTCCCACGCACAGCTCTTACAAATAGGTAATTAGCAGTAGCATGACAGCAAATGTTAGGACATAAAATAAATAAGCTGATCAGTAGTCTTCTGCGCTTTACTGTTATTGCAGTTGTTTTAGCAAAATGTTAAGATCCTTTTTGTTTTAAAAACCAACCTAATATTTTAGACAATAAGGTGCACAGGATCAATGTCAAAGTAAATTATAATATAAAATATTTATGATTTCTTTACTTCTGTAAAAATGTGTTTACATAGGAAAGCTGACCTAAAATCTTAAAGCGTAATTAAACACGAATACAAAAATATAATCAATTGTATATCACCAATCATCGCCTGTGGTGGTGGCATTCATTTTCTTTTTATCATGCTATTATTCCTTTATCTTCACCTGTTGGTTAGCCAAAAAAAACACATTGGTTCAGATCCACAAAGCACTTACACCGGAGTATCTCGAGATGTGCCGCCTAAGGGCCAGATTCAGGTAGAGTTAGGCTGGAGTATCAGTGATACTCCAGCCTAACTGTCACTTTAAGCCGGCGTTTCTGTTTTCTGTAACCAGAAAACAATAAACGCCGGGTTGGAGTTCCGATGCGATCGGCGCAATTGAATTTCGCCATCGCTTCGCAACTTTAATTTAAAAATGGCGCCAGGGGCGTTCCCGCTGATTTACGCTGAAAAAATATGTTAATCAGCAGGAATCGGCAATTCACGATCGTATTCGGGCGCGACGCAGTGACTTTCTGACGTTTCTGTAAGCGACACGCGGCGTAAAGATAAAGCCCCCTAGTGGAGTATCCTATGTTAAGTATAGCCGTCGTCATCTCGTCGAAAAAAAAAAAAAACGCGTCGCTTGCGTAAAACGTCCATGAATGGGGATTTGACGTCATTGACGTTCACTGACAGAATTTGGAGCATGCGCACTGGGATGCATTGACAGTCGACGCATGCGCAGTACGTTCGCCGCGGGATCGTGCTTAGTTTAAATAATACACGCCCCGTACCCGCCCAATTGGAATTCCGCCGGCTCATTTGCGATACCCTGCCGCAACTTTAGGAGCAAGTGCTTCATGAATAACAGCACTTGCTCCTAAAATTTCGCCAGCGTAACGTAAATGAGAAACGTTACTCCAGAGCAAAGATGCTCCCATCTACCTGAATTTGGCCCTAAGTCTAAATTTGTGCCGGAATATTTATGCACCGTACCCACAGAACTAGATACGCACCAAAATAGGCTACTCCCGACCGGCCTAACTTGCCTACTCCTGCACATCCTAGGCGCACATTTATTCCATCTAGAAGCACATTTATTCTGTCCACACCATTGATTTCCTATGCAAATATGTAAATGAGGGAGATACGGCGATCCACAAAAGTAAGTTTGCCCGACGCAGGCTACGCCCTGTGCGCATCAGCTGCACGTACGGTCTAAAGGAGGAGGGCACGGGAGAGGATATACATTTTTTCTGTTTAGTATATATTTTAAATTAGTTAATATAATAAATATATCATTTTATTTTTTATATCTAATATATATTTAATATTTTAAATATTATTATAATTATATTATTTATTATTATAAACATTTTTTTAAATATATATATATATATATATGTATGTGTGTATATAAATTGGGTGATGGCCCTCAAAATAATGGAACACACCGACACGACACAAACCTACAAACAGCAACAGACAACGGAACAAAAGCACCTTGCTTTAGGGAAGGAAAAAAATGGATGTACTTTTGCAATGAAAGGGCGTATGTCTGGGCCTATTTATGCCCTGGGCGTATCTCACTAAGTACGCCGGGCCTAGTTCCTATCTCACTGATTGAGCCTGGCCGAGTTGTGAGCATGTGCAGAGAGACTCTGACCATAGTCAGCGTCATGCACATGCCCAGTCTGGCCGGCCCTTCATTTGCATGGGGTCACGGCTCATTTCAATGGAACACGCCCACGTCCTTCCCACTTTGAATTACACTGCCTTATGCCTCGGAATTTAAGTTGCGCCAGCGCAAATTTGGGCGCAAATACTCTGTGGATACGGCACTTACGTCTATAATTTGAGCCGGCGTAACGTAAAGGAGATGCGCTACGCCAGTCTATATATGCGCCGATGTACGTGGATCTGGCCCCTAGTGTCAAAAGCTGGTTACACACTAAGCAATTTCCTTTTCCCTTTAGATTTACCAAAACCATAGAATATGAGGTCAAACCTAAACACTTTGGGCCAGATTCAGATACACTTAATATTGCGCTGCGTAATCGAAATACTCTACGCTGCCGTATTTCACCAGGCTCTACACCGAATCCTGGTAGATTTTTCCCCGTACGCTACGGCGGCGTAGTCTATTTCTCGCCGCGTAATCGAAATACGCAATTGTGGGCCGTGAAGCATTTAAATTAAGCGCGTCCCTGCGGCGATCGAACTGCGCATGCTCCGTTCAGAAATTTCCCGCCGTGCATTGCGCGAAATCACGTTGTTACGTCATTCGTTGTTTGAGTAGCGTTGTTTACGAACATTCCTATTCCCGGACGACTTACGTAAAAAATAATAAAAGACGTTGGAAAACGTAGAAATTCGACACGGGAACGACGGCCATACTTAACATTGGCTGTCTAATATTAGACCAGCAAAAAGCTGGTATAGTGTTACGTAAAAAAAAGATGACTAAAGGTGCCGTAAGAGATTGCGATTGAAGATCGTAATTTCTGGGATCGCGGCAAAAGCTCATAAGCATACCCCGACGCGGAAAACGACGGGAAGTCCACCCAGTGGCCGCAATTTTATTGCAGCGTAGATCCGAAGGCGTACGAACACGTAATCCAGTCGAATTGAAGCCCGCAGCCGTCTATTCATGGTTTGAGGTTTTCGACTAGCTAGAAAACGCGCGTAATTTGAAATTACTCCAGTCTAACACCAGTTAGACAGGCGTAATCGCTCTGTGAATCTGCATGCAATCAGGCAGGCCCTTCAACTATGTGGTTGAAGGTAAATCTAAAGGAAATCCAACAAAAAAAATTGTATAGTGTGTACCCAGCTTTAGGGTGACTACATTCATTACTCCAACGCATCTATGGAGGAGCAATTTAGCCACCCAGCAACATTGTCAGTTAGTTGAGAGGATGGCATTGACTGGTCTAGAAGATTTAGACACATTTAAGACTCTTTAACCACTTAAGCCCCGGACCAATATGCTGCTAAATGCCCAAAGGTGTTTTTACAATTCGGCACTGCGTCGATTTAACAGACAATTGTGCGGTCGTGCAACATGGCTCCCAAACAAAATTTCCGTCCTTTTCTTCCCACAAATAGAGCTTTCTTTTCATGGCATTTGATTGTCTCTGCGATTTTAATTTTTTGCGATATACATGGAAAAAGACTGTCATTTTTGAAAAAAAAAAGATATTTTCTACTTTTTGTTATAAGAAAAATCGAATAAACTAAATTTTAGTCAAACATTTAGGCCAAAATGTATTCAGCCACATGTCTTTAGTAAAAAAAAAATTGCAATAAAAAAAAACTAGCTACCTAGCATCAACAGTGACACTAATACATCGATCAGAAAAACGATCGCTTAGTGACACTGGCAATAGGGGGTGAAAGGGTTAACTAGGGCGGTGATCAAGGGGTTAAACCTTTATTAGGGGGGTATGGGGGCTACCCTGGACCTAACACTAACTGTCTGTCACACTAACTGTCACACTGACACTAAATGCAGTGATCAGTAAATATATGATCACTGCAATCAGTCACAGTGTGACAGGGGGCTGGGGGGGTGATCGGAAAGGGTTAAGTGTGCCTATGTGTACTGGTGTCAGTGTAGTGTTGGTGCGACTTACTTCTGATGTCTTCTCTCTTCTCGGCGGATTGAAAATACTGCCGAGAGGAGAGCTGGCATCACTTCCTCTGCCTGTGTTTACATTTTACAGGCAGAGGAAGTGCAGAGCAGGGAGGGAGCTGATTCGCTGGGAGCGATCCGGAGGGTGCGGACAAAAACGAACAGCCGCCCTCTCACCCCGGATCGCTCCCACGGAATAACCGACCGACGCAAGTACCGGGGGGGGTCCCGATCGGACCCCCGACCCACGTCTAGGCAGGGACGTACAGTTTAGTCCATCTGCCTGTACGTGCCATTCTGCCGACGTATATGTACATGCGGCGGTCGTGAAGTGGTTAAGCAGTTACAGCAATTGTTTTTTGTTTTTTTAATTTGGGATAAATGTTTTGCATAAATGAACAAACATTTACCATTGTAAGCACCCCTTACAGTGTTAAATGGTTTTTCTCAACCCTCTAGCTGCCACCTTTGCTGGGCAGCTTGGTCTGTTTAAGAAAGCTGAAAAACAGATGTACTGGCTGTATCAAAAGGTAATAAAGCGATGTTACAGAAAAGACTCAGAAAAACAAACTGTTGTGTTAATGCTACTGATAGACTGTATCATACTGTATATGCCATTTTTTATTTCAAACACAAATACACTATCCAAGAGTCATTCTACACTAAAGCAAGATTTTAAATGTAGGTGGGGCCTATTGGAATGAGTTGGTCCTTGGCTTTATTTATTGTATGTCTTGGATATTCCAACACCAAGATCTTCCTGCTCACTGCATAGTTCCAACTTCACTTCACACAACCTCCTGTCTACCTGGGAGTTTTGGGTGTTCTCCATTTGATTTGGATGTTTAATCTCCTAACATTGCACTAAAAAAATAAAAAATCCAAGAGAGAGAGTGAGAGTTTCTCATAACGACAAAGGCGATAAGGAACTCAATTATGAAAATGTGATTAGTAGACTTATTGAGATATAAGAAGTGTTTTAGCTCTTCTAATCTGCCAAAAGCTAATATATCAATTTTAGGTGGAATGACTTATATTATGTAAAACCTGCTCCAGGTTGGTCCATGCAAAACCAGCCAAATCTGTAGATCTAGGCTCATTGCCAGACTCAACAACATTTAAATGAAGGAAAACGATTGCACATGGTGTCCACTAAAAGCATCTTTCCATTATTTCATTTTAGCACAGGATACTTACTAGATACAAGTGATGAAAAAAAATTAATTGTTATGTTTGAATGTTATGATATTATTTGCACATGGCTATCACGCACATCCTACTCTTTTTGTTGCCGGTTGGAGAACTAGACATATGTATTAATTTTCTTCCAAATGCATTTTCGTCCGAATTTCAGGTATTTTCGTTATCGTTTTAACAAACGATAACGAAAGCACAGAAAACGAAAACCGAAAGATCCGACATAATCAAATGCTTTATTTTAGTTTTCGTGGTGGTCGAATGTGCCTAACCTTAACTCTATTAGTCCAATATTATTCTACATAAAGAGAAAAGATTCGACAGAGAGAAAAGATTTGACATTATAGAGACATGAAGAAGATTCGACATAGAGAGAAAAGATTCGACATAGAGAGAAAAGATTAGACATTATAAAGACATGAAGATTCGACGAAGTAGCTAAAAACATATGATCGCAGCAACATTTATGGTGAAATGCTCTGCCCATAGGCTATAGAAGAATTCTAATGTTGGTTGACTAGTAATAATAATTAATAAATATAATTATTATTAGTCATACAACATTAGAATTCTACTATCGCTTGTGGGCGGAACATTCGATCAGAAATGTACGTACAGTTTCGCTGCTCCATCAAATCTTTTTTTTTTTTTTTAAAGATTCCGTCAAATCTTTTTTTTTTTTTTTTTAAGATTCCGTCGAATCGAACATTCGACAGACACCATAAGCCTTCAATGACAGATTTAACCTTAATTAATTTGTATTTTCAGACCAATGCATTTTTTTTTTAACGAAAAACAAAATACCGTATTTATCGCGGTATAACGCGCTCCCGCGTATACCACGCACCCCTAAAGTGACCCCCAATCCTGTGGAAAAAAAGTTATTTTTGTACTTACAGTTTTGTTGTCTTGCGCGGCGTCCATCGGCGGCCTCGTCGGGTCCGGCGTCCTTCTGCGGCTTCGGGTGTCCTCTTCGGCGGGTCCGGCGTCCTTCTGCGGCTTCGGTTGTCCTTCTGCGGCGGGTCCGGTGTCCTCTTCGGCGGGTCCGGTATCCTCTTCTGCGGCGTCCTCGCGTCCTCCCCGCTCGTTTCCCGCACCGAGTTTTGAATACTGCGCCAGCATATACTGAGCACAGTACACTCGGGCAGGCTCGGCAACTGTCGGGCTCACGTCCTGTACGTCCAGAAGAAGCCGAGACTGGCCGAATATACCCGAGTGTACTGCGCTCGGTATATTCAAAACTCGGCGCGGGAAAGTGGGTATCGGCGTATATTTTGCCCACGATTTTGCCCTGATTTTCAGGGCAAAAAAGTGCACGATATACGCCGATAAATACGGTAAATAAAAAGAAATTTCGGGAATAACTAAATACATACATTCTTCAGACGAAAACGAAATTCCAAAACAACATTTTTCAGTGTGCACATGTCTATAGAGAACAGGCTCCCTTTCCATAAGTAAACAGAAGTTAATTATTACATCATACAGGGTCATGTAGTTAGGATTTTTGAACGCATTGATGTACAGTATGTAGCCTGTGTAATTTATTTCTTTTTAGCAGATTTCATTCATATAAGATTTGTAATAATTGTACTCAGAAGTCAAAGAGACAAAGAAAAATGTTCCCTCACAGGACAGCACAGTACAAGAACAAACAACCAGGGTCTAAGGCGCTAGAGCAGCACAGAATACATATAGCATAAACAGGGTTACAGGGGGGGGGGTTAATAGGGTGTACCTGATCACTTAAAAAGGAATCGTTAACCTTCCCACACACAATAAAAAGGTCAGTAAAGCATAAATTATAAGGAATATGGAAATTAAAATTTGCAGGTGATGCAAACTGCTGAACCAGATCAGCTAGGTGCCTTGAGAGTTCTGGCACTTGGCATCTTCATTCTCATGTACCTTAACCACTTAACCCCCGGACCATATTGCTGGTCAAAGACCAGAGCACTTTTTGTGATTCGGCACTGTGTCGCTTTAACTGCTAATTGCGCGGTCGTGCGATGTGGCTCCCAAACAAAATTGGCGTCCTTTTTTTCCCACAAATAGAGCTTTCTTTTGGTGGTATTTGATCATCTCTGCGGTTTTTATTTTTTGCGTTATAAACAAAAATAGAGCGGCTATTTTGAGAAAAATGCAATATTTTTTAAATTTTTGAGATTATAAACCTCTAACCTCCTCTCCCTCTCCACCTCTGCCCCGCATGACCGATACATGCACCCATCCTGTACCTATATGTATGATCATGTAACCTTGTATTTTGTTTTTCAATTCTTTGTTCTGTCATTATAGAAAATAGCTGTACAACTTTCCCTGAAGAAGAATACATTTGAAACGCGTTGGATAATCATCCCTGCACTTAGCCTTGTCCTGGGGCATGGGGTAACATACAGCATTTCTCTACAATCATGGTTTTTAAAAAAACATATTTTTTGGTATTTTTGATACTATGTAAAGTGTAATATTTAGTCTATGTGATAATTGTTTTTGTAATAAATTAGTATTTTTTTTTATGACCTAGTTGTCACCCCCATTTTTGTTGCCTAGAAAATCCCACCCATTTAGAGGTATTCAATTTTCTATTGATTAAGGGATGATGGCAACATCATGCCACCACACATGAGCCAAATTATTTCATATTTTTTAAATTTTGCTATAATAAATATCCCCAAAAATATATAAAAAAACATTTTTTTTCCTCAGTTTAGGCCCATACGTATTCTTCTACATATTCTTCGTTAAAAAAAATCGCAATTAGCGTTTATTGATTGGTTTGTGCAAAATTTATAGCGTTTACAAAAAAGGGGGTAGTTTTATGGCTGTTTTTTTTTTAGTACCGAGACATTATGGCGGACACATCGGACAATTTTGACAAATTTTTGGGACCATTGGCATTTTTATAGCGATCAATGCTATAAAAGTGCATTGGATTACTATAAAAATGCCATTGGCAGTGAAGGGGTTAACACTAGGGGGCAGGGAAGGCATTAAGTGTGTTCCTGGGATTGTTCTAACTGTATGGGGGGGTTGACTCACTAGGGGAAATCACTGATCTTCTGTTCATACATTGTATGAACAGAAGATCAGCGTTTCCCCCGCTGACAGGAACGAGAGCTATGTGTTAACACACATAGCTCTCGTTCCCCGCTCTGTAACGAACGAGCGCGCGTGCCCGGCGGCGATCGCGCCCGCCGGGCACGCGCGCGGGACTCGGGGGACGAGCGGGGGCGCACGCGCGGGCTGCCGCCGGCGCGCACGCGCCCCCTAGTGGCCGCTTAAGAGAGGACGTAGAGCTACGTGCTCTCGCCCAGGAGTGCCACCGTCCCGCCGTATAACTGCGGTGGGCGGTCGGCATGTGGTTAAACAACATAATCCCTTACAGGAGAAATACAGCCAAAGTTTGTTTGACTGTACTTCCCCTGTGGCTCAGAGGAGTGCAAGCCCAAGCTAGGAAAAAAAATTACCACCTTATGATCGGTAACCACCCAATAGCCTGGACCGACACCTGAGTCAACCTCAATTGCTGAGACCCTTAGTCAGCCGATCTTGCCCCTTCCATAGCTCAGCGTTCCAGTGAAGGTGGAGGGGCACAGCGGTGAGCCATAGACTGTCAGTCATGGCTCTCTCCTCAGAGCAGTGGGGAGAACTGAGCGATCAGCAATCTTTATTTGCTCAGTTCTTAGCCTGATGCCGCATACACACGACCGTTATTCATGTCATGCAAAAAAAACGTGATTTGTCGTCATTCCTCTCAAGTCTGCCTTGCATACAGACGTTTGTGAAAAAAATGCTCGAGCAAAGCACAGTGATGTACAACACATATGACAACACATACGACAGCACTATAACGGGGAAGTTCCATTAGAATGGTGCCACCCTTTGGGCTGCTTTTGCTAATTTCGTGTTACCGCGTGTTAGTAAAAGTTTGGTGAGAGACGATTCACGCCTTTTAGTCTTCGTGCTTTAAAGATCGTTTTCTGGTGTTCAGTTTGTGCTTGTGGGTTTGTATCTGTCTTTCAGTGCTTGTAGTCTCGTTACTGTTTTTCAGGTCATTCTTCATAGGCCTTGCTGTTCTTCAGTGCGTTCGTTTTGTTCGTTCTGACCAGCCGACCGTTTGCAAGCCATGTTGTGGGTACGTTCTCATCACCAAGATCGTGCTTAGCTTGGTGTTGGGATTAACAGAAAAAAGTGCAGCGCCAAACCTAGGCTCGTGAAGGTTCCACCTGGAAGGGTGTGTCAACCAATGGTGCAGTCACATGTGAACATAAGACCTCATAAATCACAGATGAGGAAAGTATGCAATCATCATATAGGGTGATAAACAAAATAGTAAATGTGATGAATATAATAATAATAAAGTTCTAATTATGAGAATGGGGGTTCATCAGATTCTCCTGAGTGTGTTCAGACATCTAGATATTCCTTTTCTAGGAGTTCCTCATCTTCCAATAAACATTTCTTGGCATATGGAATGAAAAAAATACGCTTACCAGCAGTTGGTGACCCGCAACTCACCGTACGGTGGGTGGGTCCCAAGAGCTTATGTGGGCCGACCTCCCTCCTTGGAACTGGACGTGGGTCTGACTCCCAATCCTGATAGTCTGGGTAAGTCCACAGTGAAGGCGGTAGCCAGAAGGATCTCCAATGGGGTAATGTAGAAGGGATACTCCAAAATTTCCCAATCAAAGGAAAAAAGAAAAAAAGGAGAAACACCTTCTCATAGTGTAAAAGTATTTAATTAAAAACACAGATCACAAAAAGCCGTATACAAAAAATAAAAGAAGTACAAAATCCAAAGTATGGAAAAAAGTCCCAAAAACACCACAGTCAAATATGAACCACTGCAAAGAGGTAGGTGGTCTATTGCGCAGTGAAAGTGTTGGAAGTTCAACCGGACCCATTTCGTCTGCAAAAGACTTCAACTGGGGCTGGGAACTGTACTTCCACGCTTCCTGCGCACTTATATATGGTCCCCCAGACATTAACACAAGCTCCCATCTCCGCATATCGTTTTGGAAGTGGCGTGCGTTTCACACCATGTCACTTCCGCTTTGCGCTCCACGCGCCGGAAATGACGTCATGACGTTACCCCGGAAGTTGTAGGTATCGGAGGAAAAAATCTTTGTCCTGTCCTCACACTCCTCCCCATTGTTGTGGGGAGGTGGGGATAGGTGACATGGCCCTGCGTCCACCAATAGTGTGTAAGGGTGACGTAGTCAACAAAGTGTCCAATCTCCCATCCTGACCAATGTGGTGGCGCGGCCTCGAGAGGAACGCAGTGATGTCACACGCACCAGCGCGTGCAACAACACCAAACGCTCCATCTAATGTACACCTGTCAGGGGTCATTAGCTTAAAAGCTTTTGGACAAAACGGCTTATAATGACGAAATAATGACGAAATGTCCAAAATCTTAGGTGATAATCAGACTTATGTGAAATTACCATCTAACCCTACTGCCAGTTTCACAGCCTCTTTAACCACTTCCATACCAGGCACTTACGCACCTTCCCGCCCAAGCCAATTTTCAGCTTTCAGCACTGTCGCAATTTGAATGACAATTGCACGGTCATGCTACACTGCACCCAAACAAAATTGGCGTCCTTTTTTCCCCACAAATAGAGCTTTCTTTTGGTGGTATTTGATCACCTCTGCGTTTTTTTTTTTGCGCAACAACTAAAAATAGAGCGAAGATTTTGAAAAAAAAAAAGTTTTTATTTTTTTCTGTTAATTTTTTTGTAAATGAGTATGTTTTCTCTTTCAATTACGGGCACTGATATGGTGGCACTGATGGGCACCGATGAGGTGGAACTGATGGGCACCGATGAGGTAGTTCTGATGGGCACCGATTAGGTAGCACTGATGGGCACTGATAGGCGGCGCTGGTATGGGGCACTGATGGGCACTCATAGGCGGCACTGATGGGCACTCATGGGCGGCACTGATGGGCACTCATGGGCGGCACTGATGGGCACTCATGGGCGGCACTGGGCACTCATAGGCGGCACAGGTGGGCACTCATAGGCGGCACAGGTGGGCACTCATAGGTGGCACAGGTGGGCACTGATGGGTGGCACAGGTGGGCACTGATAGGTGGCACAGGTGGGCACTGATAGGTGGCACAGGTGGGCACTGATAGGTGGGCACTGGGCATAGATTGGCACTGACAGACACTGGGGTGGCACTGATGATCACTGAGGGGTGGCACTGATGGATCACCTGTTGCCAATCAGTGCCCATGTGTGGGCACTGATTGGCATTATTTTTTTTTTACTGCCCTTTTTTTTTTTGTCCTTTTTTTTTTGTAAGTACCCTGGTGGTCTAGTGTGGGCACTCCCTGGTGGTCCGTGTGGCGATCCGAGGGGGGGGCTGCGCTGATAAACAATCAGCGTGAACCCCCCTGTCAGGAGAGCCGCTGATCGGCTCTCCTGTACTCGCGTCTGTCAGACGCGAGTGAGGAAGAGCCGTCGGCGGCTCTTCCTGTTTACATCGTGATCAGCCGTGATTGGACACGGCTGATCACGTGGTTACGAGGCTCCGCCGGAGACTCGTTACTGAGATCGGAGGTGCAGGGTGTCAGACTGACACCCCGCATCACCGATCGCCGCGCTGCGCGCCCCTACGGGCGCGCGCGGCATTGAAATCGTGCTAGTCACGATTTCATAACCACTTCCCGGCCGTAAATCGGCTATTGGCCGGGCGGGAAGTGGTTAGAGAAACTCATTGAAAAAGGAAGTAAGAAAGGGATTCTTGACAATAAAGAACGGTGTTATCTCGTCCCTAAAGTCCCGCGCATCCCCGTGATGTATTATTTACCAAAGATACACGAGAGCATTACTTGCCCTCCGGGACGACCCATTATTAGCGGAATCAATTCCATAACCTCAAGGTTGGGAAAGTATATCGACTTTCACCTTCAACCTATTGTCAGGAAAATCCCCTCATATTTAAAAGACACACGGCACAGGAGTGTGAGGACAGGACGAAGCTTTTTTCCTCCAATACCTACAACTTCCAGGGTAACGTCATGACGTCATTTCCGGCGCGTGGAGCGCAAACAAAGCGGAAGTGACATGGCGTGAAACGCACAGCGCTTCCAATATGATATGCGGAGCTGGGAGCTTGTGTTAATGTCTGGGGGACCATATATAAGTGCGCAGGAAGCGTGGAAGTACAGTTCCCAGCCCCAGTTGAAGTCTTTTGCAGTCGGGTTGAACTTCCAACCCTTTCACTGCACAATAGACCGCCTACCTCTTTGCAGTGGTTCAATTTGACTGTGGTGTTTTTGGGACTTTTTTCCATACTTTGGATTTTTTACTGCTTTTATTTTTTGTATACAGCTTTTTGTGATCTGTGTTTTTAATTAAATACTTTTACACTATGAGGAGGTGGTTCTCCTTTTTTTTTCTTTTTTCCTTTGATTGGGAAATTTTGGAGTATCCCTTCTACATTACCCCATTGGAGATCCTTGTGGCTACCGGCTTCACTGTGGACTTACCCGGACTATCAGGATTGGGAGTCAGACCCACGTCCAGTTCCAAGGAGGGTGGTCGGCCCACATAAGCTCTCGGGACCCACCCACCGTACGGTGAGTTGCGGGTCACCAACTGCTGGTAAGCGTATTTTTTTCATTCCATATGCCAAGAAATGTTTATGGGAAGATGAGGAACTTATAGAAAAGGAATATCTAGATGTCTGAACACACTCTGGAGAATCTGATCAACCCCCATTCTCATAATTAGAACTTTATTATTATTATATTCATCACATTTACTATTTTGTTTATCACCCTATATGATGATTGCATACTTTCCTCATCTGTGATTTATGAGGTCTTATGTTCACATGTGACTGCACCATTGGTTGACCCACCCTTCCAGGTGGAACCTTCACGAGCCTAGGTTTGGCGCTGCACTTTTTTCTGTTTATCCTTTGCACTTGTTATCCACTGGTGTGCTAGCTGCCTTCACCTATTTATTCATTTACCCATGTATGTACATTGATTTGTATCTGCATTGTTGCATTTTGATTACCACTATTTAGCGCAGTATTTTTGTTTACTATTTTACTGGTGTTGCTTTATCCCGACTCCAGTCCATGAACAGGATGAGGAGGAGTTCATGGACCAAGAATTGGTTGCTTCAGCGAGACCAATTCTGTCACATGCCTTCGTTGTGGGAGATCCAGGAAAATAACCCTGATGACTTCAAGAATTTTCTCCGGATAACAGACCCGTTTTTCAGCATCTGTTGGCTTTGGTGTCCCCCTATATCACCAGGCAGGACACTGTTATGCGAGAAGCCATCACTGCTGAGCAGAGGCTAGCTGCCACGTTGCGCTACCTGGCGAAAGGGAGAAGCCTGCAGGACCTCATGTTCTCGACAGGCATCTCCCCCCAGCCTCTGGGGATCATAATTCCAGAGACCAGCTCTGCCATCATTATAGTTTTGCAGAAGGACTATATTAAGGTAAGTTTTCTCCTTTAATATCACATTCTATGTATTTAATGCTTGCTAATGTATAGTATTTTTTCCATCAGACCCTAATTACCATGATTGTAATATGGTGTGAATGTCCCCTTTGTCCCCCATGCATGCTGTAAGCTTTTAATGCTCCCTTTTTGGCCTAAATGCATATTTCCCATAATGAACCTCTCCATGATGCTATCCTGGGCCCAAACACAGCCTAGTCCCTTCCCAATGTATTTTGTCTGCAATGTAGTGCTTAACCCTCCCCTCTCCCCTAAAATGTGTGCATTTATTTTATTTTTAAAATTCAGACAGAGTGCTAGAGCCTTGATTTCCAAGGTCCCCAACTCATCTCGATCCCCCGCCTATAAAATAATTTAAAGGGGTTGTAAAGGAAAAAAATGTTTTCCCTAACCACTTAAGCCCCAGACCAAAATGCAGCTAAAGCAGTGTTTTTCAACTCCAGTCCTCAAGGCACACCAACAGGTCATGTTTTCAGGCTTTCTATTATTTTGCACAGGTGATTTGATCAGTTTCACTGCCTAAGCCCAGGTTCACACTGGGTACGATTTAGTTCGATTTGAGATGCGATTTCACATGTGAAATCGCATCTCAAATCGGCGGCAATTGCCGGCAATGACACCGTCCTAATCGGTGCGACGCCGCATCTGCGGCGCTGCACTGATTTCAAAAAGTAGTTCCTGTACTACTTTTTGCGATTTCAGGATGCGATTTACATTGACATCTGTGCAGAACTCTGCACAAATGTCTCCGAAATCAGGACTGCCAGAGGGAGTGAAATCGTGCAAAATCAGCTGAAATCGCGCGATTTCACTCCCGCAGCCCAGTGTGAACCAGGGCTTAGTATTCACCACAGCCATTTCATTTGAGGGAAATCCTGAAAACCTGACCTGTTGGTGTGCCTTGAGGACTGGAGTTGAAAAACACTGAGCTAAAAGACCAGGCCCCTTTTTGCAAATTGGCACTGCGCCGCTTTAACTGACATTTGCGTGGTCATGCGTCATGGCTCCCGAACAAATTTGGCATCCTTTTTCTCCCACAAATAGAGCTTTCTTTTGGTGGTATTTGATCACCTCTGCGGTTTTTATTTTTTGTGCTATAAACAAAAATAGAGCACCAATTTTGAAAACATTTAAATGTTCTTTTACTTTTTGCTATAATAAATCTCCCCCAAAAATATATAAAAAAAAATGTTTTCCTCAGTTTAGGCCGATACGTATTCCTCTACCTATTTTTGGTAAAAAAAATCACAATAAGCGTTTATCGGCTGGTTTGCGCAAAATGTATAGCGTTTACAAAATAGGGGATAGTTTTATTGCATTTTTATTATTATTATTTTTTAACTACTAATGGCGGCGATCAGCGATTTTTTTCGTGACTGTGACATTATGGTGGACACTTCGGACAATTTTGACAAATTTTTTGGACAATTGTCATTTTCACAGCAAAAAATGCATTTAAATTGCATTGTTTATAGTGGAAATGACAGTTGCAGTTTGGGAGTTAACCACAGGGGGAGCTGATGGGGTTATGTGTTCCCTAATGTGTGTTTACAAATGTAGGGGGGTGTGGCTGTAGGTCTGACGTCATCGATTGTGTCCCCCTATAACAGGGATGACACGATCGATGCAGTCGCCACAGTGAAGCACGGGGAAGCTGTGTTTACACACGGCTCTCCCCGTTCTTCAGCTCCGGGGACCGATCGTCGCACTCCAGCGGCGATCGGGTCCGCGAGTCCCGTGGTCCCGGTCCCGAAGCTTCGGACCGGGTCACGGGAGTGCACCGCGGCCGCGCGCCCGTGACCCACGGCTGGGTAGTAGTGCAGGACGTACCTGTATGTGGATCTGCCCAGCTGTGCCATTCTGCCGACCTATATGTGCAGGAGGCGGTCCTTAAGTGGCTAAATAGCTTCCTTTACCTTAGTGCAGTCCTCCTTCACTTACCTAATCCTTTGATTTTGCTTTTAAATTTCCTTATTTTTTCTGAGAAATCCTGAGAAATCCTCACTTCCTGTTCTTCTGTCTGTAACTACACAGCGTAATGCAAGGCTTTCTTCCTGGTGTGGAGAAAGCCTATTGAGGGGGAGGGGGCGAGCAGGAGTGTCAGGATTTTGGAATATGGAACTTGTAAAGTTCAACATATACAATTGTACAAAAAACAATTAAAATTACAAACAAAATATCATTTTAAATTTTTTGTGTTAGAAAAATTAAACCCTCCCAAGCACATCTATCATGGTTTTGAGGCTTTTCTCCACCTGCTTGGTATTTTGCCTTATCTGTACCAAGTGTTCCTTTATTTTTTCAAGGTCACGAAAGCAGACCATTAGGTCTTGTATCACGATCTGGGCACTGTGACTAGTGAATGATTTTTGTTCCACAGGCAGAACAGCACCTAAAATTTAGAAACACACAATGTATTATAAATATGCAGGTCTACATCCATTACCTCAATCTGTGGTGTATGACACTTACCTGTTGTGGTGCCAGTTTCCACTTTCTCCACTTATTTCTCCACATCCCGCGGTTGTGGGTCTTTTGTTGGAGGTGTGGGGTTCCTAGGCTCCTGTCTCAAACCTCTTTCAAGCTATGCACATGATTGTATCCCTTACCAAAACTGGAACATTTATCTATTTTGGTCAATTTTCACTCATGGAAAGAAACACACCAAGTATCCACTGGATCACCTGTGTGTGTGATACCCTAAAAAGGTTGTTCCTGTGGTCCACATTTGTGCTACTAAGTCCAGATGTGTAACCAGTTGCTGAGCATCCTCTCTTTACAGTACACTGAATCCAGTTATATTATTTAAATATAGTTACCAACACATCTACACAACCATGTTCCAAAAATTGTCTCACATAAATAGGCATGGTCAAATTTAGTTAACACTGTATCAGAACAAAACATTGTATTATTATTAGTGAGCGAATGAATGATGATTTCTATTACTTGCTTTTTCCAAGAACTTTTTTAATTTTCTTGTATTGCTCCGGCTCCCTCAACTTGATGTCAGACCATCTTTTGTGGAGCTGTTCTTTAGATCTGCGCACCCCAATTTTTTTTTGCAGAGTTTGAACCACTTTGTCCATTATTTTGGCCTTGACCTGATAAGACTTTTTGTATGGGCCATGTTTCGCATCATAATTCTCCCTCCTCAATATTGCCACCATTTCAACCACCTCCTCGAGCTACATGTTTGTCGCCTTGTAGCCGTGATCTGGTCTGTGATTCTTCCTGACTTTCCTCCTCGGTTGAGGTTGCCACCTGCAGAGTCTCCGCCATGTTGTCTTGCACTACGATGAGCGAAAGGGGCGGGGAAAGTGCTATAATGAACGTCAGGGGCGGGGAAAGCGCATGGAGCTTAACGCATGCGCAGTGTATATAAAGGTAATCCGCATGTGTCAAGACATATTTTTGTCTTGTTTTTGACTTGCAGAAATCATGCAGCTATTCAAGGATCCTGATTTTATTGCTGAGTCCCTTCAAAGCTGGAAGAATCTTCCTATTCTATGGCAAACCAAAAGCACAGCTAATAAAAATAAAGAAGCCAGGAAGGAAGCACTGGAGAGCCTGCTTGAATTTGTGAAGACACAGATCCTCAGAGCAACAATCAAGGATGTGAATATCAAAATTGGGACCATTAGGGGCACATATCGGACTGAGCGGAATAAGGTCCTGAAATCCATGAGGTCAGGAGCAGCTGCAGATAAATTTTATAAGCCAAGTCTGTGGTACGACAGTCAATTAAGCTTCCTTGATGACCATCTGGAAGCCAGGGAATCTCTTTCAACCCTCCCCCCCAGACTTCCCTGCAGCCAAGCTCAGCCTTCTTCAGAGGAACAACCTGAGTTCCTGGAGGAGCCTGATTTGACCATATGGAGCAAGGTATAGTATTTCGCTAAATATTTCTTGTAATAAAAGTATAATGATGTAAAATAGATGTTACTATTGCTAACAATTTATTGATTGAACAAAAAGTGTTTTACATATCAATAGACAGTAGTGGCCAAAAATAATGGGGACAAGAATGAAAAATGCAGGGGTCAGAATGATTGTCTTTAATATTTAGTAGCATTTAATTTGCAACTGTCATGAGGTAAAAAATGTGTGTGATAGATGAAGACAAAAATGTAACTATGTCCCTTTTTATACACAGGCAGAGCACAGCCAGGATGAGGGGGGACAAAATGAGAGCCAGGAGGGGGCAGGCCCCAGTGGCACACAGGAGGAGGCAGGCCCCAGTGGCACACAGGAGATGGCCAGGTCAAACACAAGTCCTGATATGCCTCCCCACAAAAAAGAGTCTTAGGCATATGGAGGAGGAAACCCATACCCTAATTAGGGAAGCTACTGCTGCCCTCAGAGAGCCCCCCACAGCTGCAGAGGGATTTGCTGCAATTACTGGAGAAAAACTACCAAGAATGGACATGGCCCAATGTCTTCGTAGCGAAACCCTCATTCTGAAGGTCGTCAACAGGGGATTGATGGGGAAGCTTACTGACTTCACAGACCTTGCGGAGGTCGCCCCCTCCTCCTGCTCCTGCTCCTGCCACAAGCTCTCCTCCAGGGACACAGCCTCCGAAGATGCGGTTAACAAGGCTGCAGAGAAGGCTACAAAGAAGAGGAAAAAAAAATGATTGTGGTCCTAAAGATATGTGCTTCTCATGGTCCCAATTTTGGATTTATATTCTTGGTTGTTTGCTGTGGGGATCTGTGTCTGCACAAATTCAAGCAGGGTCTCCAGTGCTGCCTTCCTGGCTTCTTTGTTTTTATTACCTGTGGTTTTTTTTGCCTTCACCTTAATTTTTTTTGTGCCAGAATAAATGTTTTTTTGGTTTACTGTAAAAACTTGACCATGTTTTTTTATTCAAAATAGAGAGTTTGCTAGTGAGCAGGCAGGGACATTTCAAAAATACATTTTTTTTTTTTACTTTAATATTCTTTATTGAGTTTTTTGTGGTACAAAAATACATATGCGTTTATTTTCTTTACATACATCGTTGTGAATGTAATTATACATATAGCGCATCTTCAGACCTTGGTTGTGCCCCTTTTACCCGTACCCCTTCCCCCCACCCTTCTTATTTGTCCCACGTTGGTGCACTCTATATTATGGTTTTCTCTATTCTCTTTTTACGTGACTATCACCATGTTTACTCTAAGATTTTCCCTCCCTCTCTCTTGCCGTTACCTCTCCCTTCCGCCCAGACCTTTCCCTGACAGCCCGGCATGATTCCTCTCCCCGCCCTAGGGTGGACATCCCATTCTGCTCAGCCAGGGCGCCCACAGCTTTTTAAATTTTTTAAAGTTGCCCTGTCTAGTTAAAGTTACTTTCTCCTTCCATACTGTGGCGTTGATCGTGTTTACCCATTCTGCCGTTGTAGGCGCTTTCTCTGATTGCCACTTTTGTGCTATTAGTTTCCTGGCCTGGAACAGACATCTCACCGCCGCTACTGCACTGCCCCTTTGCTCCAATCTCACCTCCATACCTCCCAACAAGCAAACCCTAGCCTCCAGTTCCAGATCTATCCCGAAAGTTGTATTTATTATCTCTAGTACATTACCCCAGTATCTGTGTAGTTTCAGGCATTTTCACATCATATGGATAAGGTCACCAGTATTTTGACACCTGGGACATTTCAAAAATAAATTTTTAAATTAACAAGGGACACTAACCTCCTTGAGGGTAAATAATACTAAATAAATGTTGTTGTGGTAACTTGACACACTAAAATAAACTAAAAAATGGAAATTAGTCTAAAATATTATACAATTAATAACCAAAAAAAAAAGAAAGATCTTCATTAAAAGATTGAAACAAATAATAAAACAATTTTTATGGAGATCTGGCTTACAAAAAAATAAAGATTATTCATGAGATCACGATAAATAATAAAGAAACAAGTTTGTCATAACTCTGTGTGAATATCAGCAGCAAAAGAAGTTCATTATTGTAGCATTATAAAGAAGAAAAGAATGCGCTGCATTAAACGATACAATAATTTACATCATGACGAATGTGCTATCTCCATTACAAAAGCTAGTTTTACCAGAACAAGCGCTACCCGTCTCATAAGTTGCTTCTGAGCATGCGCGTTTCCCCCCTCGTAAAACCGTACACATGACCATTTTTCACCACTTGAAAAAGAATGACGTGAAAAACGACGAGAAAAAATAGAGCAGATTCTAATTTTTTCCACCTCTGGATTATACACATGACTGTTTTTCCTGACCAATTAAAAAAATTGCATTGTGTGTACGAGGCATGAGAGATGGTGGGGCACAGATACAGTATTGCATTGATGCTGCATCCATCTAGGTAAGCCACACTTCTCTTTTAATATTGTGCTGTTTGCAGACTGGCAGTGCAAACCAAGTCTCTAAAACATTATTTTTCCTGAAAACAGCTAATTATACTGTAATTATAACATTGCATTTCAAGCTTTATTATATGTTACCCAGCTAAAATAATAGCCTACAGTTTCCCTAACTACAGTAAAATGCCAAGCTTGCATCTTATATAAAATGTAACCTGAGCTCTTCTGAAAGTGTCTTCAGTTAACAATTTATTGTTAGTAATTAAACATGTAAATCTTGTTGTTCCCAGAATGTTGTAAATGAACTTGAGCGATATTTTAAAAACATACATATTAAGTAAAAGTGCTAACGTATTTGACCTATGCAATTAAACTGTAGCCCCTTTTTACTTTGCCACATTATTTGACTGTTCTGTTACCTTTTGCTAAGTGTAAGTTGTAAATTCACAAACCATTATTTACAAGTGAAATATAGCTGTTAAAAGCACCGTATGCAAAAAAATAGCAAACATTATAAAGATTCCTTAAACTATGGTTGATACAGCATTAATTAAACAAAGTAATATAAGCAATGATGCAATAAACCCTAGTGTAAAGATTTTTTTGAATGTGGGCTCCCTAGATTGCCATTAATGCTAGAAAGTCATTTGCATAAAATAGTTAGGGCACTTAAACACCCTTAATAACCAGACCAATTTTCTGCTTTCGGTGCTCTCACATTTTGAATGACAATAACTCAGTCATACAACACTGTAATCAAATTAAATTTGTGTCATTTTTTTCTCACAAATAGAGTTTTCTTTTGGTGGTATTTGATCACCCCTGCGGTTTTAATTTTTTTCACTATAAATGAAAAAAGAACAACAATTTGGTAAAAAAATGAATTTTTCTTCATTTCTATTATACATTTTGCAAAATTAATTTTTCTTCATAAATTTGGCCTATAATGTATACTGCTACATATCTTTGGTAACAAAACAAAAAAAAATAGATATTATTTAGTCTGGGTGAAAGTTATAAGGTCTACAAGCTATGGTACCAATTACTGAAAATTGATCAATTTGATTATACCTGATGTACTGACAGCCTCTCTCATTTCTTGAGACCCTAACATGCCAGAAAAGTACAAATACCCCCCAAATGACCCCTTTTTGGAAAGAAGACATTCCAAGGTATTTAGAAAGAGGCATTGTGAGTTTTTTGAAGTTGTCATTCTTTCCCACAATTCTTTGCAAAATCAAGTTATTTTATTTTATTTTTTGCACAAAAGTTTCATATTAGCGGGTTATTTCTCACACACAGCATATGCATACCACAAATTACACCCCAAAAAACATTCTGCTATTCCTCCCGAGTATGGCGATACCCCATGTGTGAGACTTTTACACAGCGTGGCCACATACAGAGGCCCAACATGCAGGGAGCACCATCAGGCGTTCTGGAACACCCAGACCAATTCTGACATTTCTCTCCTACATGGAAAAATCATCATTTATTTGCTAGAAAATTACATAGAGCCCCAAAACATTGACGGTCGTTGCAACTTTTTACCGTGCATGATATTTGCACAGCAATTTTTTGAACGCATTTTTTTGGGGAAATAAAACAGTTTTGTGCTTTTAAAAAAAAACAAAAAAACATTAAAGTTAGCCCATTGTTTTTGCATAATATGAAAGATGAAGTTACGCTGAGTAAATAGATACCCAACATGTCACCCTCCAATATTGCACACGCTTGTGGAATGGTTGCCAAACTTTGCTACTTAAAAATCCCCATAAGTGACGCTTTAAATATTTTTACTGGTTACATCTTTTTAGTTGGAGAAGAGGTCTAGGGCCAAAATGATTGCTCTCGCTCTAACGTTCGCAGCGATACCTCACATGTGTGGTTTGAACACCGTTTTCACATGTGGGCGGGACATATGTGCACGTTCGCTTCTGTATACGAGCACGCGGGAACAGGGGCACTTTAAAAAAAAAAGTTTATTGTTTATTTTACTTTATTTATTTTAGTTTGACATGTTTTTCCCCAAAAAATAAACGAAGTGAGTGGGGACGTCCCCTTTTGCCTCCCGTAAGAACGATCAAGAGGCGGAACAGACGCCATGATCGTTCTTATGGTGTAGGCAATCGCCAGCTGAAAAAAATTATATCTGAATGATGCCTGTAGCTGCAGGCATCATTCAGATATCCCTGCACAAAGTCAAGGACGTCATATGACGTGGGCGGAAAGTGGTTAAAACGCATTTTTTCCCCCAGAGTATTTTCTAGGTATTGCTGAGTATTGGCCGGGGTATTGCAAAGTATTGGTCGGGTATTGCAGAGTATTGTGCAGGGGGTATTGCAGAGTATTGTGCGGGGGGTATTGCAGAGTATTGTGCAGGGGGTATTGCAGAGTATTGTGCAGAGTACTGCGCAGGGGGTACTGCAGAGTATTGCGCAAGGGTACTGCAGAGTACTGGCGGGGGTATTGCAGAGTATTGCGCAGGGGGTATTGCAGACTATTGCGCGGGGATATTGCAGAGTATTGCGTGGGGGTATTGCAGAGTATTGCGTGGGGGTATTGCAGAGTATTGCGCAGGGGGTATTGCAGAGTATTGCGCAGGGGGTATTGCAGGGGGTATTGCAGAGTAATGCGCAGGGAAGGAAGAGTATTGTGCAGGGGGTATTGCAGAGTAATGCACAGGGAAGGAAGGGGTTAATGCAGGCTGAGCAGGGATGGCTGAGCAGGGATGGCTGGATCTGTGACTGCAATAGTCACAGATCCAGCCACAGCGCTGCCGACACCCTCGCTCTCCTCTCACACTGTACCGATCGGTACAGAGAGAGGAGGGAAGAACATGTGGAAGGCGCGATCACGTGGTAAGGAGCCGCTTCCATTGGCTCCTTACCGTGATCCTTGTTGCTGCGGGTCCCATGGACCCGGCGAGCGCCGGTGATCGCGTGTGCGCCCCCGCTCGGGTCTGACTCTATGGGAGGACGTCCATGGACGTCCGGTTAGAGTTAGGGAACCGACTTATGGACGTATTTTGTCTATAGGGCAGTTACTAAGTGGTTAAGAATGGGAATTATAACCATTATGCAGGTTAAGGACCTTGCACGTGCAACGTGGCTTCAAAACAAAATTGGCGACCTTTTTTCCCCACAAATAGAGCTTTCTTTTGGTGGTATTTGATCACCTCTGTGGTTTTTATTTGTTGCAAACAAAAATAGAGCAAACATTTTTGCTATAATAAATATCCCCAAAAAAGATATAAAAACATTGTTTTCCTCAGTTTAGGCCGATATGTATTTTTTTACCTATTTTTGGTAACAAAAATCGCAATAAGCGTTTATCGATTGGTTTGCGCAACATTTTTAGAGTTTACAACATAGAGGATAGCGGTGATCGGGTCCGCGGATCTCGCGGTCACGGAGCTTCGGACCGGGTCCCACGGCTAGGCTCTTAAAGGGGGTGTATATATACGTCCCTGTGCCCAGCCGTGCCATTCTGCCAACGTATATCGTCGTGCGGCGGTCCTTAATTGGTTAAAACATTTCCAAAAGTCAACATTTTGGCCCACATCACAATCCTTCCAAAAGAAGGGAAAGATCACTCTCTCCCACAGAGTTACCGCCCGATCTCTTTATTGAATAAGGATCTAAAGCGGTTAGCCAAAATCCTTGCCAACCACCTTAACCGCTTAAGCCCCCAGAAGGTTTTACCCCCTTCTTCCCCAGGCGAAATTTCAGCTTCCGGCACTGCGTCGCTTTAACTGACAATTGCGCGGTTGTGCAACGTGGCTCCGAAACAAAATTGACGTCCTTTTTTTCCCACAAATAGAGCTTTCTTTTGGTGGTATTTAATCGCCTGTGCGGTTTTTATTTTTTGTGCTATAAACAAAGAAAGTGCGTAAATTTTCAAAAAAACACAATATTTTTTACTTTTTGCTATAATAAATATCCCATTAAATAAAAAAAAAACATGTTTTCTGAGTTTATGCCGATACGTTTTATTCTATATATTTTTGGTAAAAAAAAACACAATAAGCGTATAGTGACTGGTTTGCGCAACAAGTTATAGCGCCTACAAAATAGGGGACATAATTATGATTTTTTTTTATAATTTTTTTTTTACTAGTAATGGCGGCGATCTGCGATTTTTTTTATTGGGACTGCGACATTATGGCTCACACATCAGACACTTTTGACACATTTTTGGGACCATTCACATTTATACAGTGATTAGTGCTATAAATATGCACTGATTACTGTATAAATATGACTGGCAGGGAAGGGGTTAACCACTCCAGAGATAGAGATATCATTTTGCCCCTGTACAAATCATTAGTAAGACCTCATCTGGAATATGCAGTCCAGTTTTGGGCACCAGTTCTCAAAAAGGATATCGGAGAACTGGAGAAAGTGCAGAGAAGGGCAACTAAACTGATAAGAGGCATGGAGGAGCTCAGCTATGAGGAAAGATTAGAAAAACTGAATTTATTCACTCTTGGGAAGAGGAGAATAAGGGGGGATATGATCAACATGTACAAATATATAAGAGGTCCATATAGTGAACTTGGTGTTGAGTTATTCACTTTAAGGTCAACACTGAGGACAAGGGGGCACTCTTTACGTCTGGAGGAAAAGAGATTTCACCTCCAAATACGGAAAGGTTTCTTCACAGTAAGAGCTGTGAAAATGTGGAACAGACTCCCTCCAGAGGTGGTTCTGGCCAGCTCAGTAGATTGCTTTAAGAGAGGCCTGGATTCTTTCCTAAATGCACATAATATAAGTGAGTACTAAGTTTTGTAGGTAAAGTTGATCCGGGGTAAATCCGATTGCCTCTCGGGGGATCAGGAAGGAATTTTTTCCCCTCCGGTAGCAAATTGGATCATGCTCTGCTGTTTTTTTTTGCCTTCCTCTGGATCAACTGTAGGTATGGAGTTGGGTGTATGGGATGTACTGTGTTTTATTTTGTTTGTTTATTTATTTATTTTTATGGTTGAACTAGATGGACTTGTGTCTTTTTTCAACCTGACTAACTATGTAACTATGTAACTAGGGGCAGGGAAGGGGTTAAATGTGTAGCCTAGTGAGTGTTCTAACTGTAGGGGGGTGACTGAGGGAGGTGACCGATCTGTGTCCCTATTACACACAGTGCTCCACGTCCCTGCTCAGTTACAGGGCAATCGCGGGTATCGAGTTCCTAGTGGCTTTAAAAGACGAGGACGTCATATGACGTCCTGTCAGAACAACTGAGCTTCAGTACCTTGGCGCCATCAATTGACGGTGGCTGATAGATAAGTGGTTAAGCATTTCTTCCCTGACATAGTCCACCCAGACAGGCTTTATCATGGGTCGAGAGGCCAGAGATAATTTAATTAGGGCTCTGCAGCTCATTCACTGGACCCAAACCAATGCCCACATACTTAATTCTCTCTACGGATGCTGAGAAGGCGATTGATCGCGTGGACTGGGGTTTCCTCAAAGCGGTACTGACCAGTGTAGGGCTGGGACTTCAGATGCTGCGGTGGATATCTGCACTGTACGAGTCTACCTCTGCTCAGGTTAAGGTGAACGGCTGGATGTCATCTGTGTTCCTGGAACGGCATGAGACAGGGATGTCCCCTATCTCCCCTACTGTTTCCCCTGGTCTTGAAACCTTTGTTCAGGAAAATTCAAGCTATCCTGAACATCAGAGGGGTATCTGTAGGTTCTGCGGAACATAAAATCTCTGCATATGCGGATAATGGCCTATTTCATATCGTGGACCCTACAGTAACGCTGCCAAACCTGAGATCTTAGAGATCACGATTCCCCCTGCTATGACTGCCGCCCTGAAAGGGGCTTTCCCCTTGACTTGGGCACCCTCCTCAATACGGTATCTGGGCATTCAACTCACTAGCAGCGTGGACGCTTTATATACACACAACTATGTCTAATTACTAAAAAGGCTTCGCTTAGACTTTCAGTCTTGGGATAAAGCAACTTTCACAAGGGTGGGACGCACAAACATTTTTAAAATTACAATACTTTCCCGCATACTGTTTCTTCTGCAGATGGTACCTGTCTGCCTACCCCGTTGCTTCTTTAAGGAACTCCGCAGTCTGTTTGTTGGGTTTGTGTGGAAACATAAGAAACCGTGAGTAGCCATGGCTTTGCTGCAGCGGTCCAAGCGAAATGGAGAGTCGGGTCTGCCTGATGTTCGCCAATACTATCAGGTGATAGCTATACAGTACTTACCCCTACCCCTGATTCAGCCCTTTTGGGCTATGGTATGCAAGGGCCTTCCCAACTCCCCAAAATGCCTTCTCCTCCCGGTTCCCCATGTATCTCTTTCTCGCTTTAAATGCAGTGCTCTCCCTCACCTTCTCAGTGCCGCTAAATGCCTCATACCAGTTTACTGGAAAAGCCCACATATCCCAAGCGAAATTAAGTGGCTTGGGATGCAGAGGAGTAGCTTGCCATCTGTAAAAACAAGCGGGAGGGGTTTGAATCTATATGGACAGGTTGGAGGGAGCACGTATCTGGATCTGTCCCAACCTCCTTCAGCCTAGACATTGCTTTTCCAGCGCTGGCAGACCCTGCATTTAAACAACTAGCCTTGGTGAATTGTAATCAACCCAATGTTGTCTAATCAGTTACCACATTTAAGTAGTTGTTAGCCAGGAGTGGACACTGCGACTGCATTCTTGTTGTGTGAATGGGAGACTAGTCACAGAATAACTTGTGTCAACGGAAACTAACTAATTTCCAGTGAGTGTTATGCACAGTTTCAGAGAAGGGATCTCTTCGCCCTTATCTCAGTGGAGAGAAGGAACAAGTCCTCCGAGACCACATGTCTAGGACATAAGAGAGCCGCCCTGGGTTTGATTGTGCCAGGGTAACTCTGGTCTCCTCTATAATAATCAATAATTGTTACCTATAATGCGTGTGACTCCTAGAACTGTTATTCTCTGTATACCCAGGGCTTTTTTTCAGGGGGAACTTGGGGGAACTCAGTTCCACCACCTTTGGCTCAGACCCTTTGGTGCCTGCTCACCACAACCACTTGTAAACACAGAAGTCTGGTTTTTGTGTTTACAAGTGACAGCTCTGCACTCTGTGTGTAACCCCCCTGAACTCTGCACTCTGTATGTAATGCAATCCTGGTATTTAATGCCCCTTTAAGACCCTCCTACTGTTTGTTAAATCTGAACGGGGTCGTGGTAGAGTTCCTGCACCTATTTTCTGAGAAAAAAAGCTCTGTGTATATCTAAATTGTTACTGTCTCCCCTGTTATTTTATTGTATCTCATTTCATTTCCCTTCCCTTTTATTTTTCGTTTTAACCTTGAGTTGATATTGTTCAATGCTAAAATAAAGATTGTTCAAAAAGTCAACATTTACACGGTCTATCATTATCATAATTGTTGCTTTATTAGTACTCATTTTGTATTTCTGGATGATGTAATGTAGGGATGGCCTTATGGAAAAACTATTTTAAAAGACCTTCATGCTGTACAACCTGCTGATACACATTTTTCATAAGGGATACTATGATAATATGAGATCTATGAAAATGTTAAACTGCTCCAACGAACTGACAGCCTTATAAGCAAAATCTGATCTTTAATTACTATATAAATGTAAGGCCGCGAACACACGATCAGACCGGTCCGATGAAACTGGTCTGCAGACCAGTTTCATCAGACCAGTTCGATGGTGTGTATGGCCCATCTGACCGTTGTCCGTCGGACCAAAGTTTTAAAACTTGCTTTAAAACCATCCGACGGACATCTGATCTGATGGTTAGTACCCCAAAGCATCGGACCAATAATCCGCGCATGCTCAAAATCAAGTCGATGCATGCTTGGAAGCATTGAACTTCCTTTTTTCAGCACGTCAGTGTGTTCTACGTCACCGCGTTCTGGTCTGATCGGATTTTTGGTCCGATGGTGTGTACACACATCAGATCATCAGACCACTTCAGCCTTGTCCGATGAAAACGGTCCGTCGGACCAGTTTCATCGGACCAGTCTGATCGTGTGTACGTGGCCTAACTTGTAAGGTGATAATATTTTAGATGCATACTGTAAAGTGTTATCGTTAATTCAAATAACTTAGTAGGAATAAGAGGTTTTATAGATTAAGGTTTTATTTTTATGTGCTTTTAAATTTAGTTAGGGATTCTGAGATTATATCTAAGGATTTGAAACCTTGAAGTGGAAAAGAAACAATTACCTATATTTCTGCAAAGGCTCACCTCTGCCCTCCCCAAAATATACAGTAAATCAAAATGACTCTTCTATTGTGGCAATCAACAGACCATGAATATGCTGTGTTGTTCACAGTGCCTAACTGAATCAGTTGGGCACATCACTGTGCAAGTGCTAGCCAGCTGCATAGATGTCTATGGGCTGCACATCAATCTGTCTTTTCATAGAATATGCTGCTTGCTAGTGCTTAGACACCACTGCAGCCAGATTGTTCAGAAAAAAAGCATAGAATACTTGGTGTGCTTGCAATTGAGGCTCTTAGTGGGTTGTTGTCATTGGCATTTATTCATTTATTTGAATAAATGTCTCTATAGGTGGACAAACTTTTTGCTAGGTTTTCCTAGACCTGTTAGGATACCTGTCTATTATGCTCTTATGTTACATGATATTTCAGAATATTTGCAAGCACTAATAAAGGTAATCTAGTGGTCAAGAGTAATCATTTCTATGTAAGTGGCATGTCAGTTTAATTTGGCACCAGATCATACATTTATTTTCTCATCATATCTTCTCTGCAACTTTAACCTCGGCCTTACTGCCCGTCTGAAACTAACATCTTGCCATCCTCTGTATTACAGTACATTGATTTTAACCTCTGCTTTACTGCCTGTCTGAAGTCGACATCTTGCAATCCTCTGTATTATGGTACATTGATTTTAACCTCTGCCTTACCGCCTGTCTGAAACTGACATCTTGCAATCCTTTGTATTATGGTACATTGATTTTAATTTCTGCTCTACTGTCTGTCTGAAGTTGAACTCCTGCAATCATCTGTATTATGGTACACTAATTTAACATACAACTGTTAAACTTTTTATGTTTTATTGAGATAGCTGTACCATACTGTTGTCTGTTGGTATGAAAGTTTCTTCTGTCATCAATGTGTTTTCCTTCCTTGTCATAAAAGGCATTCTGCCAAAGGGGTGTAGGTATCTGCCTAGATAATTTCTAACAAAGTGATCATTTCTACATAAGTGACATGACAGTTTAACACCCAAATACACAGGAAACAGAAGGAGCACCACATCAAAGGTCTAAGAAGCCAAAGCAATGTTTTAATAGAGCAATAGAGAGAAACAAAAAAACAAACACATTTCAGGGGTTTAGACACCAGCCCCATCATCAGGGATTTTGTATTGTATACCTGTTTAAAAGTGTACAAAAGTGTCTGGACTCAACATTCTTGGTCACTTTAACATCCCAGTTAATGCTAATATACCAGGTTCCTCGTATCCTCTTAAAATAACCAGAATTATTTAATATTTAAGAAAATTAACAAAATTAACAAACGCTCCTATTCACTCTGATAGCCACACCCCAAACCTTGTTTTCTGTTGCCTCTGCACTCCTTGCAACCTCTCCACTCTTATTCCCTGATCACAACCTCATCAGTTTCAAACTCGACCTGTCCTCAAGCTCTTATCCCTCCAACTAGCAACCAGGTACTTGTAAATACCTTTGCCACAGTAACCCTTCTGTACTCTGTTTTGCTACTGACAGCCTCTACGACATAATTTTATCTCAGAAAATGGCCATATTTATTTTACAGATTCTACTTCTATTTAATTCAATAAAATTTGTATTCAGCATCCAATTTTTTTTTTGAAGTTTGACGAACCCTGCTTGAACAGAACAATTTGGAAATCACTATTGGACACATTCTGTTCTACACCTCATCTCTAGGGCAGTTGATAATCTTACATGACTTTCAATATCATATCTATTCTGATGACATCCAAATCTATCTCTACTCCTCAGCTCAACACTTCAGTCTCCTCGCACATCACTAATTTGTCTACTGACTGACATTTCAGTATGGATGTTACAACGTTTTCTAAAACTGAGCCGCCGTACACACGGCTGAGGTTCTCGCTGAAAACCAGCGAGAACCTCGCTGGAATGCACATTCCAGCGAGGACCTCGGCCGTGTGTACGGTCTCGGCGAGCTTCCCGTCGGGAAGCCCGTCGAGCCGAAATAGAGAGCACGCTCTCTATTTCCTCGACGGCCCGCCCGGAAGAATGGCTGGTTGCCATTCCCGACGGGCGGGTCGCCGATTTCGACGGCCGGCAGGGAACCTCGACGGGCGGAACGATGTGTTCTGCCCGTCGAGATTCCCTGCCGTGTGTACGCGGCCTAAAAGTTTCCAAAACCGACTCTAACAGACCTATATCAGATACACGTTCAAATTTTGCCTTCAGTGCAACATTTCCAAAATGAGCCCCATCCTAATGAGACCACCAAGCTACTAATTCCTTCCCTATTGTTTGGTTTACCCCCACACAGGCTATCCCTCTTCATTGAATGCTGCTTCCAAACTCATCTACCTTACCAACTACTCCGTGTGCATCACTCCCTCTGACAATCCTTTCACTGGCATTAGCTCCCCCAACAAATACAATACAAAATACTAACAACCTTAAAAGCCATCTACAACTCCACCCCAAGCTACATCACTAATCCTAACTCAAAATACCATTTGAATTGTCATCTTTGCTTTTTCCAAGATGCCCTTATCATCTCCTCCCATGCTCACCTCCAGGACTTTTCCAGAGCCTCGCCTATCATCTGAAACTTCCTACATCAATCTGTCTGGCTATTTTCTACTCTGTCCTAATTTGCCAGAATTGTACTGCAATTCCTCTATCTATCTATTGTGAGGGATTAGCTCGGTATAGCGGATGTGTGTGACCCCCTAGATGGGTTCACTACACGCTGAACTATACAGAAAGGCAGTTGAGGATGGTTGAAAACAAAAGATATGGGGCCTGATTCACGTATATTTTGACCGCATATTTTGACCAGCGTAGCGCACCTCCTTTACATTAGACCGGCGCAATCATCGTATCCTCGTAGTATTTGCGCAGAAATTAGCGTCGGTGTAACGTAAATTCCGAGGCGTAAGGCGGAGTAATTCAAATTGGGAAGGACGTGGGCGTGTTTCATTGAAATGAGCCGTGACCCCATGCAAATGAAGGGCCGGCCGGCTCGCGCATGCGCACATGAAGCAGACTGTGCTCACAATTTGGGAACGGCGCAATCAGTGAAATTGGAAGTGGAAGTGGACCCGGGCAACTTAGTGAACTACGCAGACAGCATAAATAGACAGACAGAAACGCCCTTCCTTTGCAAAAGTACATCCCTTTGTATCCCTTCCTATATAGCAAGGTGCTTTTGTTCTGTTGTTTGTTGCGTTGTGATATTTGTTGACTGTTTGACCTAGTGGTTTTGTAGAATATATTTGATAGTGTCTTTTGGTGACTGGTTGTGAGACTTTTTGGTTGATAGGTTTTGTTTGTTTGTTTTGTTGCTTGATTTTTCCTGCTTGTTTTTGTGTGTGATTTTTGGTGATTGTTTGGGAGCGAGTTGTTGTATGAATATGACTGAGAGGAAGCGGAAGAGCAATTTTTCTTTGGGGGAGAAACAAATTATTGCCCGGGCCCTTACTCAATATGGGCGTTTCTTGCATGGCCCAGAGAGTGCCAACACCACCCTGGCCAGGAAGAAGGAGTTTTTGCAGAACATTACCGACCAGGTAAATGCATTGGGGGGGGGGGGGGGGGGGGGAGACCCGGACACGCGAGGGGATCGTAAAGAAAATCAATGACCTCCGGCGTGTGGTCCGTGGGAAGCTGGCCAAATTATCAGCCCATGCCAGGGGCACTGGAGTGGGCCCACCATGCCCTGTTAGGCCGACAGTGGAGGAGCGTGCGGTGGCCCACACCTTTAATAGACAACAGGTGGAGGACCTGCCTGGCTATGACTCCAGTCAGGAGTAGATATGTGCGTTCCCATTCGTAACGAATGGATTTTTATACGAATTTGTTAGTATTCGTACATTCGTATCAATTCGAACATCCGAATAGCTGAAAGACCCAAAATACGAAAATTACGGAATTACGAATAAGCAAAATAACGAACAAACGAAAATACGAAAGTACGAATGGACAATCTTACTAAAATACGAAACACCGAAAAAGCAAAAGAACGAAAATTACATCTATAACGAACGATTTGCATTCCGCATTTTAAATTCTTTGTCTGTTAGTATTTTCATTCGTATGTTCGTATTTTCATTTGTGTGTTTTGTAAATCTGTTTCTTTGTCTGTTCATAAATTTGTGTACTTGTAAGTTGTAACGTTCTTTCGAATGGGCAGTGTAGTTAGTAAGTGATGTATCTTACTAAATATCTTAGCCAATCAGCTTATCTCTTTTGTGCTGAGTCACCTTGTTGGCAAAAAGTCCGCCCGTGTGTACGGGGCTTAAGAGAAAGCATATCTTAGTATGGATTAGCCGCTATGTATTTACGAAAGTACAAAATTACGAATCCATTAAACGAAAATTATTATCTAACAAAATTACGAGTTTCGAATCAACGAACATAAAGTAGACAGAATTACGAATCATTCAGTATAAACGAAAATAAAACTGTTACGAAAATACGAACGGATCCGAATAGGAAAGCTTGCGTCTTACAAAATACGAACGGGTCCGAATAGAAAAACTTGAATCTTACGAAATTACGAATCTTTACGAATCTACGGAACGAGACAAAACGGAACAAAAAAATACAAACATTTTTGTTGTGCACATGTCTAGTCAGGAGGCCGTGATGCCAGGTAAGGTTTATTTTCTCCTATCTGGTGTGTAGCATGTGTGGGGGAGGGGGGGAAAGGAATATGTGGCAAGTGTGTGGATCCTCCAACCTGTGAATGTTTTGTGTCATCCACAGATGTGCAGGAGGGTGCTGGGCCATCTGGCCTGACCGCACCATCCCCGGGACAACAGCCTGATGAGGACCCCCAGACACGGCCGGAGTCCTCAGAGGAGTTGGAGGAGGAGGAGTTTGAGAAGGATGTCATGTCAGCCAGTGGATTGTTGTTTTTGGAGGAGTCTTCCCCTCTGGCTGGCAGCAGCCAGCCCTCCATAAGGGGTAGCCCCTCCCACTCCTCCACCAACAGGGCTCCCCTCCCAAGGGCCTCCCCTCTCCCCGGCCACAAGCATCATCTGGAGGCAGGAAGTCGTCCCAGAAGACCAGGGGGGTGGCCGAGCTTCTGCCCGCCAATCTCAGAAGGGACCAGGCCCTTCAGACCCACCATCTGGGACAGGTCAGCCAGACTTTGGTGCGGATGGAGGAGAGCCTGTCCTCCATAAAAGATATGCTTGGGGACCTGGACTGCCACTCCCTGGCTCTTACAAACTGCCTAAAAGAACTGCAGACTACTACAGCAGACGTTGGGCAGGATGTGAGGGCCCTCACCCAGGCTATCCAGGCCAATACGGCATCACTAAGTGCTGGCCTGACCAGAATTGCCGTGGCCTTGGAGGGCAGGCCGCCAGGTGGGCAGAGACCAGGGGCTGCTCCTCCTTCCCCGGATTACCCCCCCTCCCCATGAGTCTCCCTTGAGGAGCCGGGGCCGTGGCCATGGGCGCCCCAGGCGTGGGTCACGCCAGCGGCATTAATTTGGTTTCCCCCCTTTTTTTTCTTTTTCTGGACTTTTTTTTTCAGGATTTTTTTGGGGGTTTTTTTTTGTTTGTTTTTTGCTGGAAATTTTTATTTTTTTTGCTGGTCAATTTTTTTTTTTTGTGTTGTGAATGATTTTGGAATGTGGGGGTGACATTCTTGCCAGAAAAGGGGTGTCACCCTCATTTCTTGTGGAGAAGGGTTCCCCAGGAACAGGGGGAAGTGATCCCCAGGTCCGTGTGAATGGTGTATGAATGTACAGTGACATAATTGGAGCCGTTGCGTGGCGTTGCTGCTCACAAGTCCTGCATGGTGGGCTTGTGCTAATCCAATTTGATGAGGATGTGATGTGTCTGTGCTAGGGACCACAGTGGTGTGCATGCATGCATTCTCATTGTGCCATGATTAATGTGTGTGTTTAATGTGCAAAGATGCCTAATGTGAGCTGTCTCCTGGCTGCTCTTCCCTCAGAAGATGGGGTATCCTCGCTTAGGGGGGGATTGTCTGGTTCAGGGGTCAGATCATCACGTATGTCAATCTGCAGGCCCTTTCTCACTGCGAAGTTGTGCAGCATGCAACATGCACCGATGATCTGGCACACGAAGTTGGGGGAATACAACAGGGTCCCCCCAGACTTATCCAGGCATCGGATACGTGACTTCAGGAGGCCAAAGGTGCGCTCCACCACTGCACGTGTTTGGGCGTGGGATTCATTGTATCTTTCCTCTCCTGGGGTTTGGGGGTTCCGGATAGGAGTCATGAGATGGGGTCCCAGTGCATATGCAGAGTCACCTGTAAGGGAAAAGACAGAAGGATGTTAGTCATGCATGTGCCCCTTGTGATGTGTGCATCATGGGGGGGGACAGTCATGCCTGCCACCCATGTCACTCACCAGCCAGCCAGGTGTCCCCATACACGTTCTGTTCGAATTCCATTGGGATGGGGCTCTGATTGTATATGTAGCTGTCATGGCTGGATCCGGGGTGTTTGGCACGTGCCATATGAGGCCTTGGGCATCGACTATCACCTGTACGTTGATGGAATGCCAATGCTTCCGATTGCAGTATATGTGCTCTGTCTCATGCAGGGGCTGGAGTGCCACATGTGTGCAATCAATGGCCCCCACGGTGCGTGGGAATCTGGCAATTCTGTAGAAATCTGTCATTGCCTTCAGCCGCAGGTCCTCAGTGGTTGGTTTGATGATTTGGTTGGCCATGCGTTTGAGGATTGCAGGGATAACCTGGTGCACACATCTGCTCATGGAGGATTGTGACATCCCAGCCACCACTCCACTTGTTCTTTGAAAAGAGCCACTGGCAAGGAAATGGAGTGTTGCCAGGACCTTGACCAGTGGCTGCACTGCATGTGAGTGGTGTGTTCGGCTGGTGATGTCATCCTGCAGGGTTATGCTTAATTCCAGGATGGCATGTGGTGTGAATCTGAAGATGCGATACACCTCAGAATCACTCATGCCAAAGAGGTCTATGCGTGTGCGGTATATCCTCTCCCGTGCCCTCCTCCGTGCCCTCCTCCTTCTTTGCTCATCTAAAGTCATTAGTATAGCTATGAGCAAGGATGCCCCTGGCATGTTGGCATAAAGTTTGTTGTCCAGCAAGTGTGACTGCTCAGCTCCTCACTAACAGTGTTGCTTTAGCTGACATGTAGACGGATTGTCTAATTTTATTCCACCTTTTATATGGTACCATTTTAGACAGAACGTGCAGCTGTTGCGCACAGCGCGTAGCCTGCGCTGCACCAACTTACTTTTGTGGATCCCCGTAACTCCCTCATTTGCATATTTGAATAGCAAATCAATGGTGTGTCTAGCGCAGTTTTGCGCGGACGGATACGCCGGTCTATCGAAATTACGCCGGTAGAAAAAAAAGTAGATTTCTTGCGTATCTCGTTTTGGGGATGCGGCGCATCGAAACGCATGCGCAAATTTAGACTTACGCCGCGCATCTCATGTAACGCCGGCGTAATGGCTCTGTGAATCTGGCCCTTGGTTTTTTCTTCCATATTTCTGGATACAAGTGCAAGCATCAAAACAGCATAGACAAAACATAAAATAAACCCTGGCCACTTGGGGCGTCTACCTTCACAACACAGGAACCTATCTATGGAGTCTGGCACAGTCTACTGCTGAGCAGACACTGCTGGTCATACAGCAGAAAACAAAAAGTCTCTTTGATATTTATCACACAGATATATCAACAAGCACCTCACCTCTTCAGAAGTCACTGCTCTCCTTCACTCAAAAAGCCTCAGGATGCAGCAATCAATAGTCATCCTTTTGGATGGTTTATAGAGGCCTTAATTACCTCATTCTGAACAGCTGAAGTTTTCCAAACGCCCTAAACCTTTCTGGCTATTTCTGCAGCCGACGCCTAATAGTAATTGGTGTATTGTCTAAACAAGGCAGACATGTATCTCCCGTCTGTGACAACACACACATATTTACCTGACTTACTGTCACACTATCTATCTCTATATATATATATATATATATATATATATATATATATACACATATACATATATACATATATATATAAAGCTCTGTGCAAACTGTTGGCAATATATACATTCTGAATAATAATAATGTCCACTCTCCTTGTTCACTTGTATTAAATGACATGGCTAACTAAAACTTTTCTTTAGTTTTGGACATAGTGGGAAAGGATTGGAGTTAGTCGGGATATTACAGTTATCCAGATTCATTAAAGAGATTTCCTCTCACTTCCTGTGCTGGTGACAATGGTTTGACAGGAAATTAGAACAAATAAAGTGAGGGGGGCTACAACACCTGCTAGCTCTTTATAGATTGATGAGTTCCTCTTGTAGAATATCCTGATATCGTGTAGTTCCTGCCTGGGAACATCTTTGTTACCGGGACATTAATTGGAGCAAACTTTCTAACCAAGCCGCATATAGCAGTAAATACCCTCTAGGGGTTCTAAGCTTCCCCCACTTTCCCCAAAACGAATTATAACACTAGTTTGGTTGGACATATACTTTAGGGTCCACATTAATCTGACATTCACCAAACATTCCTTACAGGTAATTCTTTCTGATACTAATGATTAATTGATAGTGATTGATTTACTAGTGAATACTTTGGAAACCCCAGCAAAAATCTGAGGTACTTTTTACATAAAAAATAAACAGCAACCACAATCACATATCACATTTCAATATCTTCTTATAGTTAGGTCTTAAGCCTCATACACACGATCGGACATCAAACAAACTTTCCCTTGGATTTTTGTCCGAAGGGAGTTGTCCGGTCACACCCATAGCATACACACCCTCTGACTTTTTCGGCAACAAACGTGAATGTAGTGACGTTTCAACATTCTGACGAGAGTTTAAAAGAGTTAGTTCAATTCTCCGGCATCACCCTTTGGGCTCCTTCTGCTAATCGAGAGTTAGTAGAGGTTTCGTCTGTGCGCATTCGCGATTTTCAGTTTCGTGTAATTTTGTTTGTTTCTGAACGTCCGTTCGTCGAGCAGACATGTTGCGCAATGGGATTACGCTAACTTGACCCACACAAAAAAATATAGAAATATGTTTGATTTATGTAACCAAAATACACTAATCCAAAGTAAAGACATTTGTTTTTACTCTGTCAGTATCACCAGCAAAGCAGCTTTTAGTATTATCACATTATAAAGAAGAAGAGAATGTGCGCGGCTTTTCTTGATTTCAGAACTTGCCACGTCACGAATGTGCTCTTTCAAATACGAATGCTAGTTCTACCAGACAGAACGCTTCCGGCTGGTCTTTGCTTCTGAGCATGCAGGTTTGTACTTTTTACAAAAGTCTGATTGTTTGCTGTATACACGGTCGGACTAGGCACCATCGGCCACTTGTTCACGCAAAGTTTGTCCGTTTGCAGACCGAACTTTTTGTCCGATGAAACCCCAAAAAGTTGGTCCGATGGAGCGTACATACGGTCGGACTAATTTGAAAACTTGCTGATTTTGAAGTTTGTTGGCAAAAATTCCAACCGTGTGTACGGGCCTTATGAAGGCTGATTACTGTTTGGTGTTAGGATAACTATACATCAGTTTTCCTATGTCCTTATGCAAAGTTTTGTAGTAGAAAATCTGGTTTACAATGTATAAAATATTTATTAAATATATGACATTTATACTCAGTCTTTTTTTGTTCCTTTTTATAGCCGAAAATGTGATGAAATATGGATGGCGATTTTATGCATGCTGTGGCAAACCTAGCCACTTCTGGAACACTGGACGTTACATGTCAAAAGGTTGTCTGTATTATATGCTATGTATTCTGCTGGGTCTTATGTGGGCATAGTAATTCATATGCTGGCAGCCGTAAGCCACTAGCATTCAGTACTTAGTTTTATGTTGCCCAATCGGTGTTCGGCAGTTTTAAACCGAACTCCCACAACACATAACCCCAGACCCCAGCTATCAACCGACTTTTTCCTTGTGCAGCAATGCCTGATGGGAGAATTATCCAAACTGTTAAGTTCCCCATCTGGTCCTCCCTGTATTACCCCTGTTAAATCTATTTGGCTGTTTGGAAACCCCTTGCATGGGGAATTATATAAATATGGAAGCCTGTGAATAAAAAGTCAGTTGACTCTCAGAGCTGTGTGTTGTCCGGTTACTGGGGAGATTTGGGACATTGCCTTACTTGTCAATGCTGACTGTGGATTTACCCTGGTTACCAGCGGAGATCGTGGAGTTTAATATTGCTCTCCGCTACATTTGGTGGCAAGCGACGGGATCCAACCTTACAGCCGATAAGCGCAATTCGTGCAATGTGAACTACCGATGTAAATGGAGACGGATTATTCTAGGCTAAAGCGGCAGACATTAAAGGAACTGCTAGAAGCCAGGGGTAAGGTAGCCAGCAACAAATCCAAAGCTGTACTAACTGCCGAGCTGATGGAGGGAGACAGAGCCCGCAGCGCTACACCACCAGCAGCCATGGAAGAAACCCTCTACCAGAGAGAAATGAGGACCAGGCTGGAATTTTTGCCACAGCCTATATCAGATGCCATGCTGCACTTGGTAATGGCGAATGTGCATGAGTACGTGATGGCACACAGTCCGCAGTATACACAGTCTCGAGCAGAATCCACTACTGGGTCACTCTACAACCAGGTAAAACCCAAAATTCCCTATCATGCCTTTAAAATGTTTTGCGAGGAGAAGGATGAGATTGATGGATATTTACAGGATTTTGAGAGACTGTGTGATTTACATGACTTGGAACGGACTGTATGGGTCCCATTGCTAGCAGGCAAGCTGGCAGGTCGGGCAGCAGAAGCATATCGCGCTGTACCCAGTGAGGACAGCAAGGATTATGATAAAGTGAAGCGAGCGATATTAGAGAGATACGCCATTACTCCAGAGGCATACCGGCGCAAGTTTAGAAACCTGCGCAAACCAGAGAAGGATTCACATGCTGAATGGGCACACAAGCTGGACCAAGCTTCCCAAGGGTGGATACAAGCCAGCCAAGCCACTACTATGGAGGAATTGAGACAGTTAATGCTGTTGGAGCAATTCTTCAATGGTTTGTCCCCAGAGGCACAAGAATGGGTGCGAGACAGGAAACCTCTCACCCTAACCGAAGCGGCTCGATTAGCGGATCAGCATTTTGATGCGAGGAGACATCATGGGCCTCTAACCAAGAGTTATCCTCGACCCACGGGACCAACTAGTACTCTACCAACCCCCGCTCTCACAGCCTCCCCTTTTCGTCCATCCCAAAGGACTTTACCACCACCCTCTAGATATAACAGACGTGCCAACATCCAATGCCACACCTGCAAACAGTGGGGACATATGGCACGCGAGTGCACCCAAAACCGGGGCAGACCTGCCTGGAACCAAGGCCGACCGAACCCGGCACCAATGGCTGCTGCCCAGCATTTTGATGCGAGGAGACATCATGGGCCCCTAACCAAGAGTTATCCTCGACCCACGGGACCACCCAGTACTCTACCAACCCCCGCTCTCACAGCCTCCCCTTTTCGTCAATTCCAAGGGACTTTACCACCACCCTCCAGATATAACGGACGTGCCAACACCCAATGCCACACCTGCAAACAGTGGGGACATATGGCACGCGAGTGCACCCAAAACCGGGGCAGACCTGCCTGGAACCAAGGCCGACCGAACCCGGCACCAAGGGCTGCTGCCCATCATTATCAACGGGAGCTGGCCACTCAAGAGATGTTGAGCATTCCAGCGGAAGAACCCCTGGGAATCTTGCATGAGGTGATGACAGTCCGAGCCACGGATAACCGGCAGCATCATCGACAGCTGGTGACCTTGGAGGGAAAAGAAGTCCAGGGGCTTCGGGATTCAGGAGCTACTTTAACCTTGATAGCACCCCATTTGGTCCCTGACTCGGCACACACTGGTGGATCCGTGGCAGTACGAGTGGCAGGGGGAGCAGTGTACCGACTACCCACTGCCAAAGTACATTTGGATTGGGGTGTGGGAGGGGGGACGGTAGAAGTGGGCCTCATGCAAAATTTACCAGCAGATGTTATGCTGGGAAATGACTTGGGTCAGATGACCTCTGCTTTTGTACCCCAGGCCCCATACCAGGAAGCCCATCCAGTGACCACACGGCAACAGGCTCGCACCACGGTTCCACCGACACACTCTAAGGCTCCGACGCTTCAATGTTTGGATTGGGAGCAGTGCTGAGCCAAGCGGGAGCCGATGGCGGAGAACACCCCGTAGCTTACCCGAGTCGAAAGTTATTGCCACGAGAAGTAAGCTACGCCACTATTGAGAAGGAATGCCTGGCCGTGGTGTGGGCCCTCAAAAAGTTGCAGCCGTATTTGTATGGACAACCTTTTTCGCTACTCACAGATCACAACCCGTTGGTGTGGCTAAACCGTGTGGCGGGAGACAATGCCCGGCTGCTGCGCTGGAGTTTGGCGCTGCAGCCGTTTGACTTTACAATCCACTACCGACCAGGGAAGCAAAACGGTAATGCCGACGGGTTATCTAGACAAACTGAACTTGAAAAGTGATCTGTGAAATTACACCCCCGGACATCCCCAAGCCGATCCGTTGGGATCAGACTGTGTATGCCGGCTTGGTTCTGGGGGAGCATTGTGGCAAACCTAGCCACTTCTGGAACACTGGACGTTACATGTCAAAAGGTTGTCTGTATTATATGCTATGTATTCTGCTGGGTCTTATGTGGGCATAGTAATTCATATGCTGGCAGCCGTAAGCCACTAGCATTCAGTACTTAGTTTTATGTTGCCCAATCGGTGTTCGGCAGTTTTAAACCGAACTCCCACAACACATAACCCCAGACCCCAGCTATCAACCGACTTTTTCCTTGTGCAGCAATGCCTGATGGGAGAATTATCCAAACTGTTAAGTTCCCCATCTGGTCCTCCCTGTATTACCCCTGTTAAATCTATTTGGCTGTTTGGAAACCCCTTGCATGGGGAATTATATAAATATGGAAGCCTGTGAATAAAAAGTCAGTTGACTCTCAGAGCTGTGTGTTGTCCGGTTACTGGGGAGATTTGGGACATTGCCTTACTTGTCAATGCTGACTGTGGATTTACCCTGGTTACCAGCGGAGATCGTGGAGTTTAATATTGCTCTCCGCTACACATGCATTTCCAGAATTGTTGTTAGATATTCACAAAGAAAAAGACATCATTAAGGCAACAGGAGTAACATGCCCTAATCTGGTATGCTTTTCTAGGTCTCTTTTTATAATTAGTACGAATGACCTTACAACTTCTGTATTTACTGGAAACATAATGAAAAGTGTCAGTATTGGATAAGAGACCTATTATCTAATTCTTCACAACTCCTATTTGCAGATGTTTTTTATTCTTCAAAGCTGAGTTTTGTCCATTTTTGGCAAAGCAAAAGGACAGCTTTAATCCTCCCTCCCCAGTAGCACATACTCACCTTCCCTTCTTTCCCTAGCCACTCTATTTAGCCACTGGGAGTGAAAGAAAATGCCTAACACTTTGGAGCATGGAGAGGCATGTAATTTACTCCATGTGACTGCACTGGGTCAATAACCAAGTGTGAGAAGTGGATGCTGTCCATGGCCCAGCCTAAGATACTGTTGTGGGCCAGATTCAGGATGGAGAGCGTATCTTTGTGCGGGCGTAGCATATCCTATTTACGCTACGCCTCCGCAACTTATACAGGCAAGTGCTGTATTCACAAGGCACTTGCTCCGTAAGTCGCGGCGGCGTAGCGTAAATGGGCCGGCGTATTTGCGCGTAATTCAAATTGAGCAGGTAGGGGGCGTGTTGTATTTTAAATTAACCCTGACCCCACGTAAATGACGCACCGAACGAACTGCGCATGCGCCGGCCGTGAACGTATCCCAGTGCGCATGTTCCAAATCACGTCGCAAATAGTCATTGAAAACGACGTGAACGTAACTTACGCCCAGCCCCATTCTGAATCAGCTTACGCAAACGACTTACAATTCGACGCTGTCCCATCGTCCATACTTAACATTGCCTGCGCCTCATATAGCAGGGATAACTTTACGCCGGTCCGACGCCTTAGGTAAATGACGCAAATATATACGGTGGCCGCAACTACGTTCATGAATCGGCGTATCTACCTAATTTACATATTCAATGCGTAAATCGACGGAAGCGCCACCTAGCGGCCAGCGTAAATATGCAACTAAGATACGACGGCGTAAGAGACTTACGCCGCTCGTTTTGGGGCAAAATTCCAGCGTATCTTGCTTTCTGAATACAGAAAAAAGATACGCCGGCGCATCCGAGAACTTACGCGGCGTATCAACAGATTCTTACTGAATCTAGCCCTGTATGTCTGTAAAGCTGAACTCCAGGCACAAAAATATTTATTTAAATATATTTCTCAATATCCACAATGTATATAAATCCACTTTGTGTGAACGTAATGCATTAGTAATGCATTAGCACACCCAGCCATCACTGTGCTTCACATAACCTGAACAGACAGCAGAGCTATGGTAGAGACCTAACTGACTCAGCCAATATAGGCTGCTCAAAGAAAACTACAGAAGGGAGGATACAAGACCAGTCACTGTGCACATGCAGAGAGTGCCACAATGACGAGATTACCACACAGATTTGGAAGAAATACATGCAGAACACCCAAATTTAATTAAGGATACACGTGCCTATGGAGACAATATTTGCTTATCCCAGACTTTAACTTAAAGGATAAGTTCATCTTTGGAGACATGTTACATGTTCCACCTGGTTTTAGGGTGAAACATGTAACATGTTACCAGTGCTGCAGCCACCGCCCCCCCCCCCCCATGGCAGCAGTATGGGGGAGAAGTTCTCTGTACTAGCTTCCACTTTTTGAAAGACAGCGCGGTCATGTGGGGCTCTGCCCACACGGCTGAGCAGGGCAGTTCCGCCCTATAGGCTCACTATGCAAGCCGCTTAGGGCCCCGCAAATTTACGGAGGGCCCCCCAAGTCCGCATCCCCCCGCTTCTCACCTTAATGTAAGATGTCATTTCCGACAGCAGAACACCCCCTCCCCCCACTTCTCAACTTTAATCTTTAATGTGACATGTCACTGTCGGCAGTGCAAACACCCCCCCCCCCCTCGCTTCTCAACTTTAATGTGACATGTCATTTTGCTTAGGGCCCCAGGGAGGTCAAGATGTGTGGCTGAGTCACATAATTTAGACACACAGCTCTGTGTGTCTGAATGAACTACAAGCCCCGACATTTTTAGCAGCTGACAGCTTGTAGTTCTCAATGAATTACTATGGCACTGTGGAGTGCTGTGGTAGTTCATTGTATCTTCCTGTCAGGGAGTATTGGCCTATCCATATGGGATGTACAGCTCAGCCCATACACTGATAGTCTGCAGGAGACCTGCATGGCATTAGCGATCTGCTGATCTCTGGTTCAATGCTTTCCAGGCTCCTGCAACAAAAAATAATAAATGCACATTTTTTCACCTGCAAAACAAATGTGTTTATTATTTTTTTCATTTTAAGTAAACTTATCCTTTAAAGATTACACACAGCAGATTCTCTTTCTGCTAAACAGGTAATTAGAGAGCTAAGAAAGGGTTAGGAAATACATGCTGTTTATTTGAAAGGCTTATGATTAGTTAACTAGCTGAGGCTGTTTGTAAGTTGATTTGGCCTGGTTTTAGCTGCTTTCACATTCACATCAATCGTAATGAAGAATGACAAACAGTTTAGAAAAGATGTCTTAAGTGCCAAGTTTGCACATAATTCCTACATATTACATGTGGTGACAGGTGTGCTTTAAAGGAATCTTAAAATCCAATGTATATCTCATACTGTTTTTTATTGTGTTTGTCGATTTATTTTTCCTTTTAAATGGCTTTAAAATACAAATTTTCTTCAGTAAAAATGTTATTCCCTGCCTTTTTACTCCTGTGCTCTGTTAGCAGAGCTGAGCAACAGATGCATCCCTCTGCAAAATGGTACTGTACTTCAATAGACTTGTATTAAAGTGATACTATAGGTTATTTATTTTTTTAAATTAAAAAACATGTCATACTTACCTCCACTGTGCACCTCCTTTTGCACAGAGTGACCCCGAACGCCATTTTCTGGGGTCTCTCGGTGGCTCTCTAGGCTTCTCCCTGCTACAGATAACTCCCTATAGGAAGGACTCTCCCAAGGGGTTTACCTTGCGAGCACGCTCCCGAGTCTTGCATTCGGCATCCATAGCCGCCAAGTGCAGGATGTGGCCCCGTCCCCCGGCGACCGCATCATTGGATTTGATTGACAGCAGCAGGAGCCAATGGCTGCACTGCTATCAATCTATCCAATGAAGAGCCAAGAACCCCCGGGCAAAGATCCAGCGCGTTCTCAACAGGGCTTTCCAGGGCTCAGGTAAGTAAAATGGGGGGCTGGGGGGGGCGGTAACTATCAGATGTTTTTTCACCTTAAAGTGGATGTAAACCCTCCATACACCCAGTGAAGTGAACAGCCGCAGATGATTCACAGAGATGAACCAAATCTCCCTACATAGGTTTTTTTTTTTTTTTTTTTGAGAAATCCCTTTATTGCGTTTTGAACAGTAAACAACAACAACAACAAGAAACAATAAAAAAAAAAAAAAAAAAAAAAAAACAACGACAGAAACAGCATGTCAGATAGTGCTTAACAGGTCTCCAAATTTGTAGCTTACAATCGCAGCCACACATGACAAGAATATGCATACCCAGGACACAGATCGAAACCCAGCATGTCAGACTTCTCCCCCATCATCAAAAGCAACTATTCCCCAGTCAGGCACACAATCTTCCTCTGCCCAGTTTGTACTGTACATAGTGCCCATAAGATATAAAAAAAAAATATATATACTCCATAGCTTCTTAAGCAGTGGTAGGTTCGGCTAGCCACGTACGCCATATTTTGTCGTATTTCCAGGGGCACCCTCTATTTCCATATGTATCTTTATATAGGGGAAGGCTATCGTTTATGAGGCGCTTTCATTGGGCCAGAGAAGGCATCGTGGGTTTCTTCCAATGCATAGCTATAAAGAGTAACAACCCAATCAAAGTTCTCTTTGCAACAGTCGGCACCAGTGTTTCTACCAGGCCCAAAAGACACACTTCCATCGTCAGTGGCACTGTAATCAGGGTGACCAGGTCAATCAGATCCAGCACCTCAGTCCAATACTGCTGGATCTTTGGACAAGCCCAGAAAATATGTGTAAAGTCTCCTGGGGAGACACCACACCTCCAGCATTCTGCAGATAGCTCAGGTTTCATTTTATGAAGCCTATGAGGTGTAAAGTAAGCTCTGTGCACTATTTTAAACTGTACAAGTCTGTCTCGCAACGAAACTAGGGAGCTAAAGGGGAAATCCCAAACATCGTCCCAGTCATCGTTGTCTAGCGTAGGGATATCGCTTTGCCAGCAAGACCAAAGCTTATCCATGGGAGGGAGAGACACAAATATCAGATGCTCATAAAGACGAGATGTCGGTTTTTCAGCACATCTGGAACGAAGTGTCTTCTCCAACCCTGACTGAACCACCATGCAGGAGGAATGTGGGAATTGGGCATTAAACGCATGCGACAATTGCAGGTACCGAAAGACATAATGATTTGGTATATTATGAGTCTCTGAGAGTCGGGACAAGGGGATCAAAGTATTGTTCTTCGTTATATGAGATATAAGTTTGATGCCATATTTGGTCCACACATATGGATCAGGCATTTTGTACACATGAGGTATAGACGGATTCAGCCAAAGCGGAGCGTTCGGTGATATTTCATTAGATCTGTACTTTTCCACCGCGAACCCCGCTCGCCATGCGCGTATGGTGGTGCACATGGAGGGGGTCAGGGGGTAGGGGGTAGGGGGCACGAGGTCCCCTATAGACCAGTAATTGGAGTGCCTCCAATGAACCTTCCACTGCCGCCTCCAGGGCTATAGCTGAATACGAGGCATCTCGTTCCTCCCCCTACATAGGTTTTGTTGGGAAATTTTCTCTTCCTGGTTAACACAGAGTCTGTTGTCTGGGCATACAGCCAATAAAATTGCTGATTGGAGGAAAGGCACACACGCCCTCTTATCATAGGCAAAGACTCTTATGCCCTGTACACACGATTGGAATTTCCGATGGGATAAAATCCAATGGAATGTATCTTGCATACACATTGTCAGACCAAATTCCGACCTCCAAAACACAGTGACGTAAAACACTATGACAAGCTGAGAAAAATTAAGTTCAATGCTTCCGAGCATGCGTCGACTTGATTATGAGCATGCATGTTTTTTTTCGCAGTCGGAATTCCACACAGACAATTGGAATTTCCATTGGAAAAAAGTCCCATGGGACCCACACACTGTCGGAATATCCGATAAAAAAATTCCGTCTGACTTTTTTCAACAGAAATTCTGATCGTGTGTACAAGGCATTCGATTTAAACTTTTTTAGTTCTTAATAGTCTGAAGAATAAGGATTTATTTTCAAACTGGCTGCTCTGGGTAGCCATAATAAGCTCCTTTTATATTTTTCTTTGCTTTATTTTATTTTATAAATATGTGTTTAATTAAACAGAGTATAAAAATAAATGATGTGCAGTACCCATAGCAACATAACCAGATGCCATCTGTCATTAGTATACCCTAAGGTGTTCAAAGCTGATCTGTGATTGGCCGCTTTAAACTCATAATAGTATACATTTTAAAGTATATTATACCGCCTTAGCAAGGTGCTGTATGTTTAAAAGTGTATGCAAAAATAGAAATAAACATTATTTTAAAGATGATTTGATATAAAATGATTTTTTTTTATTTCCTCTTTATTGATTATTTTTATTGAACTTCTTTTTACTCTAGGCATTTTTAACCATTGTCATTCATAACAAGCCACCTGCCATGTGTTCTCTGTGGCTGCAGAGTTTTATGAAACATGCACAAGTCTTTTAAACAAAATTCATTAAAGATTCATACAACTCAAAGGAAAGAACTGATGTCCCTTAGGGTAGTAACACTCTGATCTTATTGCAGTGTCAAAAAAGATGAATTTCTGAGTGCCATTGTCAAGCTCCAAAGGTTAATGCTTCCTCTCTTCGTCTTTATAAAAATTCAATTAGCCTCCAATGCAGTTTAAATATTGGTATGGTATCTTCCTGACTATATCAGTAATCACACCATTGGTTTAAATGTTTACTACATTACTAAGCTTATCATTAATATCTGAAATCAATCTGATGTCGCTATATAATGATGGAGATATCGAAAATGTGTATTGCATTATACTGTTTTTGTTCTTGTATTTAATAAACTGAATATTATATTTCCATTGACAGCAATAAGGGAATCTTATGTCCTTATAAAGAAGAGTAATGAAAAATACAACTACTTTTTTCCACAATATTTGATGTAATATGATGGTGTAAAGAGCAGCAGAATGCGGTAAGCCACAACAACAAATCAGAAATATAACCATACCTAAAGCTGATATGAGATCAACTGCTCTGAGTTACAGCACACGGTATGTGTTTTTTATTACAGCAGCAATAATATTCCATAATTTGTTGCCACTTCCAGCAAGTTTTTATTTGTTTCTGACTATTTTGATAGTGAGACTTGCACCACCGCAACCTTTTCAAATATTGACAGCAGGTATGAGGATCAGATTCCCTACATGCTGTCACAGGGATTACAGGGATTGGGAAGTGGCTGCAGGATCGGGAACATGTTACTAAAAACAGGTGATACATGTAGCATGTTCTTGAAGGCAAATTTATCCTTTAACATACATTTCATTTATTTTCATTTCTAAAAACCTGATATTATATTTGCTTATCGATTCATTGACAGACACAATGAATATCAGTAAAATATCAGAAAAAAATTAAATGCTTAAATTTATAAAATATAGAAATAAACAAACTGACCAAAAAAACAAAACCATAGACATACAGTGGCATATTTATAAACCAGTAAATGTAACATTCGCCACACATTTAATGCAAGTTTCAATAAATGTGCCGCACTTCTAATAAACTCTGTGTTTGCCGTAAAAACTTCAGAAATAAATATAAAATCAATCCTGTTTAATTATCTTTATATTCTTAGTTACTCTTTTAGCTAATTTATTTAGTTATTAGGAGGAGTCTCAGAACTTGTATGTTATCTCTGTGGCACTGAGAAGTGCATTATAGGCTTTTTTTTATGCACCTTCTTGATATAATCAAATACATCACTCAAATTTTCTCATAAACAATTACTAAATACACAATTCGCAGTAATCATGCAATACTGTGTAAAGTGAAATATATATATATATATATATATATATATATATATATATATATATATATATATATATATATATATATATATATATATATATGTGAAAGTACAGTTCCCTGTCCTGGTAATTGTCACCCAGGATTCTCAAATAGGCAGGTTGAGGGGCTCCAGGGTTATTTAATGCAGAGGAATCTGTTTGATCAGTTTCCTCCAAAGGTTTGTAAAATCCAGTTGGGGACCTGGAGCCCAGAGATTCCATAGCGATATGGGTGGGATGGAATTTCCAATCCTGGGACCGGGTTTTGGAAACAGTCATGTTGATCTGGCTGGTTGATTGAGCAGGTGGGTCCTGGGCTTATAGCAGAGTCACACATTCTATGAATACATATATTCCAGTTGCTATATAATTTTATGTTATCACCATATCTAGAGCCTCTGTTCAACCCTGTTTTAATAGCAGAGTCAGGACTAGGGTTCTGGGCCACACCCTACCGAGGAGTTCAGGCGTGTAAGGGAGAAGCCAGAGTGCAGGCTTGCAAAGGAGAAGCATGCATGTCTGCATGCTATAGGCAGAGGGCCCAAAGCTGTGGGCTGATTAGCACAGAAGCTGAGAGGAGGTACAGTGATTGTACAGGAACTTTGGTACATGGGCAAGAGGGCTGAAGCGTAAAGCCCAAGAGGCGGTATTGCTGAAGAGAGCCAGGTGGCTTGGTATTTTCCGCTGATTATTGCTTTACTGCTGTAGCAACTTGAAACCCCCTGCGTGGGAATTCTGGATGGATGATTTTTTTCTCTCTTTAATAGAAAGTGGGCCAACAAGCCCTTTACATGTTTTACACACAAGCTAAATGACCCCCAATTCTACAATATATACAGTATAACTGTGCAGTCCTTCAGATGCAATGTAAATATAAAAGATAATATCTCACTCGTGCTCCCCTTTTGGGTGTGACAATGACAGTGACCTTACAATTAAGGAGGAAGTAAACTTTTTTTTTTGTTTTTTTTTTCTTCCCTGCAAAGTAAAAGCATAATGTGCTAGTATGCATTGCATATTAGCACATTATGTGACACTTACCTGCAAATGAAGCCCACGTCGTCCCCATTGCAAGCCGCATTCATCTTTGCCCGTCTTCCTTCCGGGGCTGCCACTGATCACAGCACTGACTTCTGAAGAAATAGCTGGGGAGGCGTTCCTTCAGAGCGCATGCGCTGATGACATCATCGGCACAATATACAGTAAATATTTCCTAAACGGCACATGTTTAGGAGATATTTACAGTACCTATCAGTAAGCCTTATTCTAAGCTTACCTAGAATAAGGATAAATAATACAGGAAGGTTTACAACCTCTTTAAGTCTAACATTCGTGTATGCAAAAAACAAAAGTTCTCCAATAGTGTTTATAATGTTTTAAAATCCAAACAGTATTAAATTATTGTAAAAGGAAAGTGATGAGCGCAAATCCTAAACTAAACTAAAGGCGCAAATAGCGCCCCTAAAGGCAAAAAGTGTAAATAGTGCACATTACAACCACAAAACGTAAACAATGAATAATAAATAAACAGAAGTCCGGTGGTAGTGATAAATCACAACTGAATAAGATGGACGCAGAAACCAGTCCAAAAAAGAGGGGGCGGAGCTTGTGAACATGGCGCCGTAGGTGTGTTGCGGCGTGCTCCATGTCTCTAACGCTCTCCCCGATGTGATGAGGCCTGACCACTGACCACTGATACCTTCTACTTTACTGATGGACGGGGGAAGAGAAGGCTGCCTACCAAATCGGGAGCAATAACCGGGTGCAGGAACCGGACTCTCCGTGCCTAGTCTGTGGCTGTGAAAACCCGCGTGCTTGCGGGGGCTCAGTGTGCTCCGTGCGCTCCGTGTGGCTGCTGCTACCACTATTGCGGCTCAAGGCACGAGGACCTAGCTGGAAGAAGAGGTTACCTTGGAAGCTGGGGAGGCTGGCGGACGCTGGATCCAGGAATAGGGAGAGGAGAGTCGGCGGGACCTGAGGGAGGAGGACATCGACCCCCCCGAGGCGCAGGGAGCGGTGAACCGCCGAAAAGCCGCTGATGAGTACCGAGGAGTATCTTGGACTACACGGACTACACGGCTAGTAAGGAATAAGGCATAAAAATGGCACCGCAGGGACACCTAAAGGTTCCCTCATTGAAAACAGCAACCAGCAACCAGCGACAGCTACAGAAACGTGCAGCATGAGAACGGAGCAGCGGATAAAACTGGTAAGGTGAAGGACCTATGTTTAGTACCTTCTTGTTTTTGCTTTTGCCGCTTACTATCGCATATTCTGGGCCATTGATGTGGGGCAGAGGCCCGGTGTAAAAGTAAAGCTCAACAGAATTGTCTCCACTAACCCAAAGAACCCAAAGTGACTTCAGATTTCATAGCGGACTTATCTCTTTTGGGACAAGGCGGTATACGTATGTATAGAGATTTGGCCTAAAGTAACTTAAGCAATCTATCCGGTGAAGCACACACGGTGTATGGTGCCCTTAAAAGAGTATGCATGTATAAATATACCTGGATATTGCTGGTTGTGAAGGTCAAGAGGACATCCTCATTGTATAGTGGGAACGTATTTTGAACGTAGCCTGAACCAGGATATACTGGCGCATACCGCTACACGGAACCAGAGAAAAACTCCTATAGACATTTATTAAGAACTGACAATCCATTTACCTAAAACCCTGTATACCAACCCAGGTATATCTGTCTCTCTCTAAGTAAGACTTATCCATTGTCGGCAAGGAGCAATTGGAGGGGACTGGGGGTGGGTCCTCCCAAATATACCTACGGCTTTGAATAGGTTAAACCATAAAATACAGGAGAATGGTGAGGAAGGCTCCTAAAGGGAACACAATAACATCATGCCTGGTATGCTGAATGCCAGAACCAAGCAGCTGAGAGCCCAAAAAAAGAGCCCAAAAAAAAGGGGTCCCAAGACTCCCCAGTTAAAAACATGGCAGATACAGAAGTACACCATGCCCTAGAGGACACTCCAGGAAAGAGTAAGGATAAAAGTAAAAAGGGAGAGACACTAGAGGGTAAAGGGGCAAATAAAGACCAGAAATCTCCGGAGAAACAACAACCTAACCCACCCCCTGAAGGCACACAAGCCCCCCCTACAAAGCAAGACATGTCAGATATGATGGAAATGATGTCCCGATTAGAACAGACAGTTAAAGGGGAGATGGGGGCAACAAGGAGAGATATACAGAGTGTCCTGCAGAGGGTGGAAGGGATAGAAGAGCAACTGGAAGAGCATAAAAATGCAATAGTAGAACTGAGAAGACGAGCAGATATGGATTGGGTAGAGTTAAGAAACGCACGATATAGAATGTAGGATCAAGAAAATCGCAGTAGGAGGAAAAACTTGCGTGTTAGGGGCCTCTCGGAAGAAGTAAAGGACGGAGAATTGGTTGAGACACTACTGTACGTGAATTATTTAATAAAGCACTTAAAAGAGAACCAAATACCCAGATGCAATTTGTAAGAGTACACAGAATACAAAGATCCTATAACACCCAGAAAGATTCACCAAGGGACACTATAGTAAGATTTCAGGACTTTGAACAAAAAGAGTTATGCCGCGTACACACGGTCGTTTTTTGCGATGAAAAAAAACGACGTTTTTTGTGAAGTAAAAAATGACGTTTTTGAAACGTCACTTTCAAAGACGATGTTGCATACACACCATCGTTTTTTTCACAAAAAACGAGGTTACGTTCACCACACTTTTCCATTGAAGCTCGCTTTATAACTAGCTTCTGGGCATGCGCGGGTTGAAAAACGTCGTTTTAAACGACGTTTTTGCCACACACGGTGACTTTTTGTGAAACAAAAAACGACGTTTTGAAAAACGACACAAAAAATTCAAGCATGTTGGAATTTTTTTTTGGTCGTTTTTTTTAAGACAAAAAACGACGTTTTGCCCACACACGATCAATTTAAATGACGTTTTTTAAAACGTCGTTTTATTTCATCACAAAAAACGACTGTGTGTACGCGGCATTAGTGTCCCAAAGTACGAGGAACTCGGGTGGGATGGAATATAAAGGCACACCTCTACTTATATTTTCAGATCTAAGTCCGGAAACTCTTGCACGTAAAAGGGCACTGAAGCCGCTGACGAATTATCTTCGGGAAAATAACATTATTTATAGATGGGGCTTCCCGGCCTGTTTGTCGGTCAAAAATCAAGGAGTCTCAGCATATATTCGGTTCCCAGAAGATGTAGAGGAATTCTGTAATAAACTGAATATACAACATGTAGAGGTGGACAACTGGGAAAGGAGGCCCCCGGCCTGGAAGAGATGGAAGAACCAGGACTGGAATAGAGTGTAGTGCATAGAGCAGAGGATACAATATGAGAGGAACGGAGAGGGAGTTGGGAGACAAGTTCTCCTCCCTCTCTCTCTATCTTCCCTGGGCAGATATGCACTATATTTCTTTTCTTCTTCTTTATGAGTCTTCTTATTTTGTTTGGTCTCTTCCTCCGCTCTCTCCTCTTCTCTCGGGGGAGAGGAGGTTTGGAACAAAAGGTGGTATAATGAACAATGGATGACAGGATTTTATAAGCATGGTCAGGGCTATCGGGGGGAGGGTGGGGATATGGGGTAAATATGCCTATCCCCTATACCGGGAGCCGACCCTGGCAGGGAAGGCATCCGGAGAGGGGGGGGACATATTAAGGCCCCTAGTAAAGGCCCACTCGGCAAGTCGCCAGACAGGGCGAGGCCCGAGGGTGTCCAACATTGAGGTTCAATGTACTTGGGGGAGGGGAGGGGGGATGGGGGCTTCATGTGTTATTTGTGGTTTATGTGATATATGTGGCTCCTTTTGGGACTGGTGGCTTGTGAAGATACTAGACTTGACCCGGAGAGTCTCCGATACCCAGCAGAGTTCTGATTCGATTATAAATAACAGAAAATGGCTACATTAAAGATGGCCACGTATAATGTACGGGGGCTAAATAACCCCAATAAGCGATATCAGATACTGCAGGATATGAAGAGACTCTCGATCAATATAGTGTTCTTACAAGAAACCCACTTAAAGATAACATCCAAGGCCAGATTAAACTCAAAAGAGTTTCCTACCTGGTTTCATAGCTACTCCCCAAATAAGAGGTCGAAAGGTACGGCAATAGGATTTGACAGAAACACTCGGTTTATCCCAGAAGCTACAGAAACAGATTCTGAAGGCAGATACCTGTTCATTAAAGGATCTATATCCAACATAAAATATACATTAGCAAATGTGTACTGCCCGAATGTAAGGCCAGCAGTATATCTGAAGAAAATATTGAATAAATTAGAAAGATTCAGAGACGGTAGGGTGATCCTAACAGGGGACTTCAACTTTGTTTTTGATCCCCTGTGGGACACACAACCGATATCGTTGAGATCAGAGGGGAAGTATGTAAGTGCAATTAAACACAAACTATACCAAATGCAATTAGTAGAAGCTTGGAGAATTCTTCACCCTAGGGAGAAGGATTTTACGTATTATTCCTCTGTCCATAGATCATATTCGAGAATAGACCATATCATTCTAGATCATCGGCTACTGGAGGGGCTGAGAAGTGTAGAAATAAAATCTATAACGCTATCAGACCATGCCCCGGTGGTGATGGCCCTAGATATGGGGGAGGTACCGGTGGGTCAGAGACTATGGAGATTGGATGAATCTCTCCTGAGCAACATCAAGATAGCCGAAGATCTAGAAAAAGATATGTGTCTGTTCTTTCTGGAAAATGATATAGAGGATGTTGCTCCCTCAACGTTATGGGAAACTCACAAAGCATACATGAGAGGGAAGCTGATAGCGGAAAATGCTAAAAGAAGGAAAATCAGGTCAGCTCAGAAGCAAAGATTACTGGGAGAGATTTGGAGCCTAGAACAGACACATAAAAAATCCCAGGAAGAAGACGTATTAATGTCCTTAACAAGGAAGAGAGAGGACCTATGTAACCTACTAGAACAGGAAACCAAATGGGTGTTTAATAAAGTGAACAATAATTTTTATGCCATGGGAAATAAACCAGGGAGATTTCTGGCAAGGGCTATTAAACCCAGAAACTCGCAAAATTTCATTCTTAAAATAAAAGATAAGAAGGGGAACCTGAGACATTCCACTAATGAAATTACCAAAACATTCCAGGAGTATTACCAAAATCTATATAAGGTTAATAAAGAACAAGGTATATTAGAAACCCAGAACAAGAGGGAGAATATCAAGAAATACTTAGAAAAGATAAAGACCCCGGGCTTAGGGGAGGAAGTAATAAGTAATTTGGAAAGAGAAATCACAAAAGAGGAAATAAGTCAAACCATTAAAAATATTAAGATGGGAAAGAGCCCTTGCCCAGATGGGTATACCTCAGCCTATTATAAAAGATTTGGAGGGATCTTAGGGCCCTTTTTTCAGAGGTATATGAACTCAATAGGGGGAGGTATGAAAATACGGGAAGAGGCACTGGGTGCCCACATAACCCTGATAGGCAAGGAAGATAAGGACCCCGCGTTATGCGCAAGCTGTAGACCTATATCTCTGATCAATGTTGATATAAAGATCTACTCAAAAATCCTGGCGGAAAGAATAAGACCTCTTTTGCCGGGATTGATTGAGAATGACCAAGCAGGGTTCATACCAGGGAGAGAAACTAGGGAGAATATTCTAAGAGCTATATTTTTGATACAAAAGGCTAAAAAGAGTAAAGAGCCAGTACTGTTCCTATCACTAGATGCCGAGAAGGCCTTTGACAGGCTGGATTGGGAATTTATGCTAGCAACCCTAGTACATGTTGGATTTGGCCCAAAAATGCTTAAGTGGATAAGCGCCTTATACTCTAGTCCTTCGGCTCAGGTGAGGGTGAATGGCACATTGTCAGAAAGATTCCCACTTTATAATGGGACTCGCCAGGGGTGCCCGCTCTCCCCCCTACTGTTTGTCCTGACATTAGAGCCACTGTTGGAGACAATTAGGATGACCCAGGAAATAGAAGGGATAAAGGTGGGCGAGAGGGAGCACAAGATCTCTGCATTCGCGGATGATATGATACTATATGTATCTAATCCGAGACAAACACTTCCGAGAATAATAGTGGAATATGAGAAATATGGCGAGATATCAAATTTAAAAATTAATCAAGAGAAAACAGAGATCCTGAGTATCTCGGTTAGTCGTAGCGAACGCAGGGACCTTGAGACCCTATATCCATTTAAGTGGAAGCAGCGGGGGATGAGATACCTGGGGGTTTTGTTGTCTACAATAGAAAGATACATATATGAAGATAATTATATACCCTTATTAAACAAGCTAAAAGCAGACCTAAAGGGATACAACGTAAATAGAGCTTCCTGGCTAGGAAGGATAAATATCATAAAGATGATGATATTACCTAAAGCTTTATATATCTTTCAAACACTCCCGATTAAAATTCCAGACGCCTTTTTTACAACTTTGGGCAAGATAACCAGAGGTTTCATATGGAAGGAAAGAAAGGCCCGTATAGCGGTGGGAACTCTGATTAGATCTAGACATGAGGGAGGACTCCAACTGCCGGACTTTAAGAGGTACCATGAGGCATCAGTGCTGAAGAGAATTCTGGACTGGTTCCAGACAGAGGGAGGGGGGGTAAGGAAAAAAAAGTGGGTAGAAGTAGAAGAGAGTCTAAGTATTCAAGACCTGGGGAACAAAATATGGGTCCCGATGCAACATAGAGGACTACCCCAAGATATCCCCATAATGACTAAAGAAACGTATAAAACGTGGGATAGAATATGTAAAAAGAAGGAATGGCCCTATAATAGCCCGTTAATGCCCCTTATGGGTACAGACTATTTCCCACCTGGGAAAGAGGGGGGCATATTTCGGAGATGGTCAACTTCAGGAACATTAACATTGAGGGAAGTAATGAAGGGGGATGCACTGTGCTCTATGCAGGAATTACAAGAAAGATATGGAGTATTCCCGGGAGATGCATGGGGATATAGACAAGTTCAACACTTGATAAATACTTTACCGAAGCCATTGCGAGCCCCCAATGACTTAAACCAATGGGAAAAAAGCGTATTACGGGGGGGAACAGGACATCAGGGACTCTCCAATATATATATAAGATACTGACACCCAGTGGGGAATTAGAGGCAGGTAAAATAGTGGAAAGTTGGGAACTAGAACTGAACCAAACTATAGGCACAGGAAAAAAAAGGAAAGTAATAGAATATGCTTATACTACCTCAATGGATGCAAAGGTTAAAGAGATGAACTATAAGCTCCTCCTCAAATGGTACTATGTCCCAATGAAACTACACAGAATGGATAGGGAGGTATCACCCCTGTGCTGGAGAGAATGTGGGATGGAGGGAACCCATGCCCACATCTGGTGGCAATGCCCCCGGATACAAATATATTGGAAAGATATATTAGCCCAGATAAAGAAGATAAGCGGGTATGAGGTAAAGCAGGATCCTTGGGAATGTTTATTTCACAATACAGGAATGTCAAGAAAAAAATATAGAGGCTCACTAGTCCCACACCTATTGAATGGAGCTAAGGCGCTTATTCCTAGGCATTGGAAGAAAAAGGAAGCACCTCCGAAGGAGGAATGGATTAGAGAAATGGATAGAATTAAAATGATGGAGGAACTATGGTCATTTCATGACAATTCCAGGCTGAAACATGAGGGGATCTGGGAGGGATGGGGGAGGTTCAGGAGGAAGGAGGGGGGAAGGGAGGGGGGGACCGGGGACGGGGGGATGCGGGAGGCTCCCCGTTTTAGCCCTCTACTTACTCCATGACTCCCGTCTTTTCCCTATCTTTTTTTTTTTTATCTCTCTCCACATGAGGAGGAGGCTAGGGACAATTTGTCCCCTTAAATTCACAAGAATGTGAAATGCCCACTATATTGGGGAGGTATGGATAGTCTCTCTATATATTTTGTACACGATTGCACTTAAAATGGATAAATGTAGGTGGGAGTCGGATCGATTATGGGAAAAACCCTAAAATTTTTTTTTTTTTTTGTCTTCTCTTGGGAGGATGATGTTCGGGACAATATAGTCCCCGTAAACTCACAATGTTTAAAAAAAATATTTCTATTATATAGGGGAGGCAGGAATAGCCACCCTAAATATATCTTACACTTAGGAATTTCAAAGGATGGTGGGAATATGATTGTAGTACACTTTAAATAAGGGGAGCTTTCCCCTTTCTTATATATATATATTTTTCTCTTTTTTTTTTCTCCCCTGCTTCTCTCTCTTATTCTCTCTTCCCTCCCTCCCCTTAGGAGGGATAGGGGATAGTAGGGTCACTAACTAAGCACAAGGCACAATAGGATTTTTTTTTTCTCTCTTCTTCCTCTTTCCTCCCTCCCTAGTCCCCCACATCGTTCAGGTCCTCCGGATTGAGAACCTATCCTAGAAACTCAATGAGGTCTATTAGGGGAAATACCTGGGTAGGTGAGGCGAATAGAGGGGGCCATTATAGACTGATAAATCTAGAGGATTATAAGGAGACCACATATATGTAGATGTAGATATGTTCTTGTATTAATGTAATAGTATGTATGTTTTTTTTAGTATGGTATATGTATGTTGTTGAAAAATGTTTAATAAAAATTTTCAAGGAAAAAAAAATAATATAAATCCTGAATAATAAATATAAATCTTGTATTATATTAATCTTCTATAAATCTTGTAACATAATATATAAATCCACCATAATAATAATAATAATATACAGGATTTATATATATATATTATTATTGTTATACAGGATTTATATAGTATTATTACTATTATTATTCAGGATTTAAATATAATTATTACTATTATACAGGATTTATATTATTATTATTATTATACAGGATTTATATAGTATTATTACTATTATTATTCAGGATTTAAATATAATTATTATTATTATACAGGATATATATTATTTTTGTTGTTATTATTATTTTACAAGATTTATAGAATATTAATATAATACTGAATTTATATAATATTATTAATAATATACAGAAGAAAAAAAAAAGAAACCAGTCCAAAAGGTGAAAAATGACAATAATCGTGTCAACCAATTCAATAGCTTCTATCACTTTAAGCAATCGGAAAATCCAGAGACGTCTTCCAAGATATCTGTGCTCACAGAGCGCTTACCTCCCAGCAGAGAGAAAAGGGCCTCAACTCAATCCTAGATATTGTTGTTGGATTCTGTCTTGGATAGATAATGCTGTCCGCATCCAGGCGTAATCAGGGTCCGCTCACCGTGGGTTAGGCATAAGCATAGAATGGAAAAAATGAAGCTCTCATCGTGAATTATGTAAAAACTGAAAACAGTTTAATGGGTAAATTCACTTACAAACAAAAAACGGGTAAAAACGCCAACAACGGCACTTCCGGTCGGACGGCCAGGGTGTCACGTCACTTCCGGTTGACCTTACGCGTTGCGTCACGTCACGTGACTTCATCAGAGGTTACCAAGGGCCTATCGGATACTTGCTTTTATGTGTATAAAGCGGAAATAGACTTGCGGCCATTTTCGATCTTCCGTCGAAAACCGCATATGACGGTCATTTTCGATCTTCCGTTGAAAAAACGGAAGTGCCGCTAAAGTCAATGGAGATGATCATGTTAGCATGAGAAAACCTCATACCAACAGCCAACAGAAATAATAACAAAAAAGAGATCGCACTATATATTGCAAATCGTGTGTAAAACATAGAATGGCGGCCGTTTTCGATCTGCCGTCGAACCGGAAGTATCGAAACGGCCATTTTGGATCAGGGAAACGAAAATGTCTGTATTGTATTTTCCAGGACTGACTTAGGCAAATGCTAGTGAGAAAGCTCAAACCTTGCATTGCCATTCATCATATAATATAAAAGCCGCATTTTTGCATCTAAGGCTGTAAATCAACCTTAAATAGCTAGCCCAAAAAAACAATGTTAAAATAATATAAATTGGACTAAAATATATAAGTAAAAAAATATATAATCATGGTGTAGAAGAGCTAAGACTGGGAGAGGGTGATCAACCAAAAATGCGTGCCACCCCTTCCGCTTACATCGAAATCATCTTAGAAGCCTTCTAGTCATAAATAAATATATGAAACTTCATCACAATCACTATATAGTATAAAATAATTTAAATAGATAAAACTTATTTCTTTAAAAATTGCTGAGAAAACAGTTTAAGTCGAACTCCACGTTCAACCCATTGGGGACCATAGTGTTAAGAGAGTGAATCCACTGGGATTCCATCTGGCTGATGGTTCTCACCAGATGGGCTCCTCTCTAAGGCTTATTAAATTTGTCTATACCCCAAAAAGACAAATGTTTAGGGTTCTTATTATGTTTTTTAGCAAAGTGTCGACTGACACTGTGCTTCGGAAAACCGTTTTCAATATTCACAACATGTTCTTTTATTTGAACCATTAAGGCTCTTTTCGTCCGTCCCACATACTGTAGGTTACAGCTACATTGTAATACATACACCACACCTTCTGTATGGCAGGTGATGAAATTCTTAATTTGGTGGCACTCATTTGTGTGAGTGCCAACAAATTGGGTCCTCTTCATTTGAGGGCCCTTAGAGCGTTTGCAGGCATAACAATATTTGCATGGAACAAAACCTTTTGTGTTAAGGAATGTGTAGCCACTCCTAGGTGGGGGATCCACTACATTTCTTACTAATAAATCCCTAATGGTAGGGGTTCTCTTATAACGTTATTATTTCTGTTGGCTGTTGGTATGAGGCTTTCTCATGCTAACATGATCATCTCCATTGACTTTAGCAGCACTTCCGTTTTTTTCGACGGAAGATCGAAAATGACCGTCATATCCGGTTTTCGACGGAAGATCGAAAATGGCTGCAAGTCTATTTCCGCTTTAGACACATAAAAGCAAGTATCCGATAGGCCCTTGGTAACCTCTGATGAAGTCACGAGACGTGACGCAACGCGTAAGGTCAACCGGAAGTGACGTGACACCCTGACCGTCCGACCGGAAGTGCCGTTGTTGGCGTTTTTACCCGTTTTTTGTTTGTAAGTGAATTTACCCATTAAACTGTTTTCAGTTTTTACATAATTCACGATGAGAGCTTCATTTTTTCCATTCTATGCTTATGCCTAACCCACGGTGAGCGGACCCTGATTACGCCTGGATGCGGACAGCATTATCTATCCAAGACGGAATCCAACAACAATATCTAGGATTGAGTTGAGGCCCTTTTCTCTCTGCTGGGAGGTAAGCGCTCTGTGAGCACAGATATCTTGGAAGACGTCTCTGGATTTTCCGATTGCTTAAAGTAATAGAAGCTATTGAATTGGTTGACACGATTATTGTCATTTTTCACCTTTTGGACTGGTTTCTGCGTCCATCTTATTCAGTTGTGATTTATCACTACCACCGGACTTCTGTTTATTTATTATTCATTGTTTACGTTTTGTGGTTGTAATGTGCACTATTTACACTTTTTGCCTTTAGGGGCGCTATTTGCGCCTTTAGTTTAGTTTAGGATTTGCACTCATCACTTTCCTTTTACATTCATTTATTGTTGTTAGCACATAACAGATTGGAGCTGCATTTAACTTAGTTTAAGATTTTCACTGTTTACGTTTATTCACTGTTGGTCAGCGCTGTAGCTTTCCTCTTTTAAGTATTAAATTATTAAAGTTCAAAATAGGTTACTCACTTTTTTAGGGTGCTTGAAGTGCACCACTCTGACATCGCTAAATAAAATATGTAGTGTGTTGCCTCCGTGACACCACCCGCCTGTGTGCAGATCCTGCCGCTGGGTTTACTCACCGTACCGTCCTCTTTACCCCTCCCCTAGATGTAACACCTAAGAGGGAATACTGTTGTATGGATATGGTGTGCTTTTTATATATAGTGTAAGTAGAGCCCTCTGTTTAGTTCCTGCATAATCTAATGGACATATAACCAGCATTCCACTGATCCCCCATGTCAACTAAATGCCATAATACTGCAACAATATGTTTGTGCAAAACTTGTGGGCATATGAAAAAAGCTAAATATTTTGTAAGCATATTTGTCACGGAAGCAGCTAACATCTGCATTCACATTCCTAAATCAATAAATCCTAAAACATCAACACATTCTAATACAGGACTACTTAATAATAATAATAAATCTACACACAATGCAGATATGAGTTATCCAATGTGTGAGATAATCCATAAAATAAAATAAATGGTATGAAACAAGAATAAATTTGGTGAAAAATAAAAGATGAACCTAAATTAAAAGAAATAAATAAATATAGATAAAAATAAAAATTCAAGTAAAAAAACAAAGAAACACTGGCATACACTGACCTCCGTGAGACCACAAGGCACTCTTTACATTGTTATACAGCACCGAGCACATTTGGAGGACCTGGACAATAGAAACAGGCTAACAACATTATGGTGCAGGGGGTTGTGAAGGGTGAAGATTGTCTTGGACCTGCTTCCAATTGTCCAGAGGCTTTTTCAGTCAATTCTCCCTGACACCCCTTTCATCTCATTTGCCTGTGATAGGATTCCAAGGGCACTGTGCCCTAAACCACCCCAAGACAAGCCTCCAATTTGCTACCGCTGGGGATTTCCCTTCAAATTGCCCATAAGGGCACTACATATAAAATCACCACAATCCCAGAGAGGAAGAAGCTCCTGGTTAATCTGGGACTTTTAGGTCTAGAAGCTTTGCCCAGAAAGCCCTGTACTCCACGCCCATCACCTATCTGGGTGACCCCTTCTCCACAGAAGGATCAAAGAAGACAATGCCAGGATCTGCAAAATGTTGCCATTGATATTGGGACTATCCCCATTTTCTTTGAATGCTTCATCATCGTTAAGGATAATAACCTCTGACATGTTACACGTCTGATTATTCCACTTTGCTGCAACCAAATCTTGATGCACCCACCTGGATGACCCCCTACTCTTTTTATGCTGCAGCCTGATGTATAGGCCGAATCACACTAACTTCTGAGCCTTGGTTCAGGCTCCCTCACCAGGCGAGACATGTTTTTTTTAATAAAATGGTAGAAATAATACAAATAGTAAACATAGTCAAAACATAGCCAGGGTTCGGTAGCCAAATCAGGTGGTTAGAACAAGCCAATAATTTGGGAAGCCAGAGATCAGAATAGTCAGAGGCAGCAGACAGGGTCGGGAACCAGAAGGGACACAGCAGAGAATCTCTAGATATGTTGACCAAGGTGAAGGTACTAAAGGAATGAGCCAGGCAGTTTAAATAGCCAGAAGTGGCTGGCTGTGGGCTGCACTGAAGAGCAGGAAATGACCACCAGATGAGCCACTGTGGAATAATGAGTGCTGGCAATTAACGGACAGCTTAGCAACCGGAGCACTAAGAAGAAAGAGCTTAGCCCAGCCCTGACAGTTATTTGGCCTATTGGTCATTTGGTCCCTAAATTAACAAAACTATACAATTATGTCCCTAACTTTCCCTAATGATATGCTTTTAGGGAATATGTCCCTTATCCCCAAACCGAACAAAGACCACACCCTTGGTTATTAATAATGACCTCAAAATCTTTGGCCATCTGTTAGCAGATAGGCTCTCCTCAATATAACATTGTTGATTTCACCAGACTGATTTTATACCATTCAGACAGATCACAAATATTAATTTGGCCTCAAATATTATTCAAGACACTGACCTTTTTTCCCACAAAGTGCTCCTATTAAGCCTTGACATTCATAAGGCTTTTGTCAGCGTATTATAACCTTGTTTGGATACCATATTGACGAAATTTGGATTCCAGGGACCTTTTGTGCATGGCTTTCAGGCTCTTTATTACCGCCCTCATACATGAATTAAACTGTCAGGCTGTAACTTGGATTATTTCAGCCTTGGTTGTGGAACAAGGCAGGATTGTATCCTTTCACCAATTTTATTTGCATTGGCTATTGAACCCCTAGCTCCCTCCATTATCTTGAAAGCTAACATTAAGGGATATGTAATAGGAGAACATGAATTTAAGTTGAGTATGTATGCAGATGATGTCCTGTTGTTGTTGTCAGATCCAGTGGTCTCCTTGGCAAATCTACTATCTACTCTCCACACTTTCCATGATCTGACAGGTCTAGGGGTAAACCTTTTGAAATGTGCAGCTCTTCCTATTAATTGACTGCAGTCCATGATTGCTGGTATCCAAGCTACATTTTACTTTTCTTGACGCAAGAGAATGCTCCCATATTTGGGCATTCGCTTATACCTATGCCTTTGTAAGATATACCATTTAAAAAAACACAGGTGTTCTATCACATCAAAAATCAAGCAAAAGTTACAATTATGGGCAACATACTATATCTCATTTTGGGAAAGTTTCAATTAGTAAAGAGGTCTATACTCCCTAAATTGCTGTTTTATTTCCACGCCCTGCCTCTTTATTCACTGTCACTAAACAATTGAAGTAATACAGAAGGAAGTGAATAATTTTATGTAGCAGGCAAAAAAGCAAGTTTGGGCAAACTATTAGTGTACAGACACCAAGCTCAGGGTGGGTTAGGCTTACCCAACCTTTGATTGTACTATCTCGCAGCCAGGCTGGTCCAATTAGCTCAATGGCATGCTCCTCCAGCCCATATACCATGGCTTTACTTTGAAAGCTCTTCTATAGAAACCAATTAACTCCCTGGCCTTTTATGGATGCACTCATTTTATCCCAAAAATCTAGCTCCATTAAACAAAGTAGTAAATCATTCTCTGCATTTATGGTTTTTATATATATATATATATATATATATATATATATATATATATATATATATATAGGATTATTACTCCTACACGATAACTGCTTGTTTTGTGTTGTTTTGTATTGCAATGCTGACCAATAAACATGGGCAGGAAGCCCTTAAACCCACTTAATGCTTGGGTTATCTCTCTGCAAGCTCTCTGTTTGAAGCTGAACCCCACAACAGGTGCTGCTGTGTTTGGCGCAACTCATGTTCTACCCTGAATGGTCATTGCCCTAAACACCTTGGTAAATGCCTGGTCCATATCTGTATATTGGGTTACCTGCAGGTTTCTGGCCTGACACAGAATGCTTTTGGGGCTTCTTTATTCAAATTCAGAAATATTTTTCTTTACTTTCCTGTTTACTTTACCCTATAAAGTTGTGGTATAGTAAATGCAAAGGCTAGAGCCCCTGATATCATTATCTGCTCTAATTTGTCAGAGCAAAAAAGTACTGCTTCAGGATCCATGTGATATACTTATTTAAAGCAGTGATGGATGTACAGGGCTGAATATTTAACAAGAAAAAAAATGACCTGAAGAGCTTTTTTTTGTATATATATATATATATATATATATATATATATATATATATATATTATCAGAAACTACAAAGTATACTTCAGTCAATACTTCTGTAGAGTGATTCATGAAAGCTAAATTCCTAATCCAACACCAGAAGCCTCCCTGAAAGGAAGAAAAGGCTTTGGTTCAAAAGATTAGGAAATGTGAGTTGATAAATAATTTAGAATTGCCAGGGAAGACCTGGATATTAAAATAGTCAGGATTGGATGATTATGATGCTCTGTGGTACCATGATCAGATCTTATCACTTTTTTTTTACCATAAATTGTCTTGTATGCGTCATAGTACACCTGACTGGAATTCCATTACATTCCTAGATGTACAATACACAAACTGACATTAAAAATAAAAGCATCTAATGTTAATACATCTGTAAAAATAAAATTGCAGAATTCCATTTCATATTTCACAATCTCAGGCCGCATACACACGAGGAGACATATCCAATGAAATCGGTCCGCGGACCGTTTTCATCGGACATGTCTCCAGGGATATTTTGGTCTGATGTGTGTACACACCATCAGACCAAAATCCGAGTGGACAGAGAACGCGGTGACGTAGAAGACACTGTGCTCAAACACGGAAGTTCAATGCTTCCACGCAATCAATTTGACGCATGCGCGGGATTTCGGTCTGATGGTTGGGCGTACTAACCATCTGACATGTCCAACGGACAGGTTTGCAGCGTTGAAGTCCACTATGACGAAACGCGTTGGGCTAGGTACACTTACCTCCCATATTGCTTTTATTCTTTTATATATTTCAGTGATCACTTTTATGTTACCTTGGTTTTTTTGAATAAAAACCTATCCCTCTTTTTACCTGCACTATCCGAGCATGTTTTTTGTTTTCTTTACATGACCTGTTTTGGAAACCCTTTTTTTCATACTCCACGAGTGCGCCCGTCTCTAAGAGGACATTCATCCTATTTCCAACATCCATTATCGTTTCGAAGCAAGTAGATCTCCAGGCTTGTCTGCCATTTGTTACACCCTGAGCCTATTGTTCCACGGTGAGATTCCACTCCAGGATTACTGTCTACCCTTGGACATCCCATGTGAAGTCTACAGCTGGGCGTCTCTACAACCAAGCAGATTGGAGTCCACCTTATGCGCTTTTGATCTATTGTCGCTGGCAAGTAGATCAACTACAGTTGGTAAGAGTATTTCATCTACTCCCATGTTTAAGCACAGAATGTTCCTTTCATGCTGATGTTGTGCCAATACACCCATGATTGATGGACTTTTGTTTTCTTTGATGTTCCCTTCATCAACCAGTGGACATTTATTTTCATTCACCTTAGTTGATGCATAATCATCCTGAGTGTTTTATTATATTTTTCACTGACCATTATATATATTTTTAGCGCTACTTATATTTTCACAAGTTTCTGAGCATGCTTAGAAACTTTTGTCCGCTGGAAACCTGTCTGCTAGGCCGTACAGACGATCGAACATGTCCGCTGAAACTGGTCTGCGGACCAGTTTCAGCGGACATGTCTCCTCGTGTGTACGCGGCCTAAGATTTTTTTTCCATTGGTAATACTGAAAAATGTAAGTCAAATTTTGTATGAACATGTATTATTCTATACCAATGTATCTAAATATTTTACATTTGTTTTTGTGTTTTACAAAGAGAACATTGTCACTAATATTCAGGTGTTCAAATAAAGAATTGATCTAATTCATCTTTTTCAAGTTTGAGTTTCTGTGTGATAGGTTTGATAGATTTGCCAGGTAACAAAAAATATGCAGATACTCAGAAACCTTATTGTAGGATGAATATTTAGGTTTGAGGTGGCTGAAACAAAGATCTGCCTAGCAACAAAGAGAAAAAAAACTATTTTGTACAGATACAGTATGTAACTGCATGTTATATGAAGACAGAAAGCAATGCTTCTGTAGAAAAGCAGTTAACTACACAGCATATGGCCATAAATGCCCTGGTATACAAGAATGAATATAAGTTAGAACAAGAAATTGTGATGCATGATGAAATTAGTACATCAAAGATGTACAGATCATTTCTTCACTGAGAAGAACAGACCCAAGCTGTGAGCTTCACAACAACATCAAAAGCACCCAACTGAAGCACTTAATTTTACTGTGCTACAGCCACGTATGAAAGAGCTAAAAGACATCTATGCATCTAAAATAGGAATGTTGTTACTTTTGTGGATATTATTCATAATGGGTACCACCGTGATTAAGTGGTTAGCACTTTTTCCTCACTTTAATTCACTTCCCACTAGGGATGCTTTTTGAACAGTATTAATGTGTCCTTCACCTTCCATGGGTAATTGAGTTTCATTCAGATGATCTGGTATTCACCCACAACCCAAGTACATGCTGGGAGGGTAGCAGGCTTCTAAATAATCTGACCTTAGAGCATGTGTTTGTACATACAGATAATCAGAGTCACTAAGCTGCAAACTGTTCAAGGGCATGGCTGATGTGAACTGTCCTCCAGTGTTCCAATATCGGTTGGTGCTCCATAAATAAATAGGGCGGAATGTATTGAGCTCAAAAGTGATAGCATAGACATACATTATAATTCAGCAAAGCAACTTGCAATTAGGTTATGAAACACTATTTACATATACAGTTTGCATGCAGAAGGTTTTTTTTTTCTTCATTGTTACCCACGTTCATCACACAGATACTACTGCCTTCAGCAAAACCTGGTAGCTGCCTCTATTGGTGGTGTCAAACTCATTGAAATCTTATTACTACAGTGCAGTAGGTGACAGATCTCTCTTAGAAAGTAAGTAGACTCTTGCTGCCAGCATAGGCTTGCCATTATATCATCATGAATAAGCTAATATGCCAGCATTTCTAAAGGTGAAATACAATGACAAGGGTCTATGTGTTTATAAAAATAAAAAAGATTTTAAAAAAAATACGCTGACAAGGTCTTTAAGTGGTAAAACTCTTTATGGCAAATATAAAAATCTTGTCTGTTGTGCTAAATTGACATTTTGTATGAAGTGGAAACCCCTTTTAACCACTTGAGAGCCGCGCTATAGACGAAAGACGTCCACAGCATGGCGCGCAGCGGGGAAACACTATGCCCGGCGCATCGCTGAGATGCTGATGCGCATGCCTGGCGGCTGCGATGTCCACTGGATACCCGTGATCGGCAGGGACAGCAGGGACGTGGAGCTCTGTGTGTATACACAGAGCTCCATGTCCTGTCAGGGAGAGAGGAGACCGATGCTGTGTCCCTTGTACATAGGGACACAGCATCGGACACCTCCCTCAGTCAGTCCCCATCCACACACAGTTAGAACACACCCATGGAATACATTTAACCCCTTCCTCACCCCCTAGTGTTTCCCCGCTGCGTGCCCCCAGCAGTGCGCGTGGGGAATGCTCATAGAAGGACGTCCAGGGACATCCACCCGGCACTTGAGAGCCGTGCTGTGGACGTCTTTTGTCTATAACGCGGTTCTCAAGAGGTTTTAAAGGGGTTTCCACTTCATACAAAATTTCAATTTAGCACAACAGGCAATATTTTATATTTGCCATAAAGAGTTTTACCACTTAATGACCTTGTCAGCGGTTTTGTTTGTAGCGGTTTTGTTCACTGTGTGACAAGTAGGGTGCCGGTCCTCGGGCCAGCCCTGAACGTCTTGGGAGTGGGTGGACATGGCCTTCTGGCTTAGTTCGCCTGCTCTCATGTGGTCTCTGTTTAGAGGAGTCCCACCTATTACTAGGAGGGTTCTGTTTCGGCAGTCCCTCCGAGGAAGTTGGGTCCGTGTCGGCTTCGGTTGCTCAGACCACAGTACCTCAGTCCCTGTCTGGAGTCTAACGCCCCGGGGGGTCAGGGTTTGGGTCCCTTCTTTAAAGGAGGACCACTCGACGTTGCACCCGTCTGCACGTTTTTGTGACCACTCTTTATGTGTGTGCACATTTTTTCTGCACCGGGTGAAGTTTTTGGGTGTATTTACACGCCATAGGCTTTTCAAAAAAATAAATAAAAATCTGAATGGCACAACTACTTTCCATATATCAACATCCTAGACAGAACCCAGATAAAACCTTGACAAACCTAGATGCCTTCTTAAAGGGGTTGTAAACCCTCAGGGTTTTTCACCCTAATGCATGGTGAAAAAACACCTGTGATGCAGCTGCCCCCCCAAGAGCCCCCCTTTTACTTACCTGAACCCAGTCTTTCCAGCGACAGGGATGAGCACACCAGCTCCAGTGTCTCGGTTCCTGGTTGGATATATATTAATAGCAGTGCAGCCATTGGCTCCGCTGCTGTCAATCAAATCCAATTATGTGAGAGTTGGGGGGCGGGGCCAAGACCTGCTGTCTGTGTCAATATACTCAGCAGCAGGACATGGGAGCACAGCCGCATGAGTGCCCTAAGGGAGAGCGACTCACATTCCAGTAGAGGAAAAACCTTTAGATACTGTATCCTTTAAAGTCCAGAGAGTGAATTGGTATTCTTTAAAAACTACCTTTTCTGCATACATTTCTGCATTCAACTAAGGAATCATTATTAATTTCAAAACCAGCTCAGCTAATGCCTACCCTATAGTATTTTTGAACATTATATTTCAACATAAAACTCAGGAGTAAACAAAAACTCAATTTTGTTCCCCCTATATTTCTTTTATTATAACTATAGTATGACACATTTTGTGGCCCAAAATGTTGAACTATCAAGTTTTACATATACATACATTTATAAATGCAGGTGTTTGTTTTCAAAAACCAAACAGTTTTATAATATTGAGTACATTTCAATGTATGAGCAAAGTGTATCCTTACCTTTAAAAAGAACCCTAGTATCCACTAAAGAGGAGATACATATTCACTATAAGTTATATAAAAATATGCAAATCCCAACATTTCCCGTAAAAGTTTAGCTTGGCTCCTTCACTTTAAAGTAAAGCTCTGAAAACAGTAAGGTTGGGGTTGACTTGCCTAGGTTTGTGACATGTTTAGTTTAAAGCGAAACAGATACCTGTCCTTAGAAAAAAATAAAAATCAAGCCATACACCTGTGAAAATCTACACAAACAGCTAACCTGTGGTGTTAAAAGATGATTTTGCTTTACATGCTTTGAGTGTAAAGTTGCATCTGTCATTGCTGTTGCTTATATTTAAATTCCTTTCTTTTCTTTGCTGTTTCTAAAATATGAGGAGGCACGTGACAGGCCAGATGTTGGTGTCTATACCCCAGGAGGTTAAAAAGGAAAACATTTAAAAGGAACAACAGATGCATCAAGTGATCACAGTGCATATCAAAAATGATTGATTTTTTTTCTCTGGCCTCCAACAAATGTTTCTTAAGTTTATGAATAAACACATATTTCTGAGAAGATTGCATAAAAACAAATGTTCAGCAATCCAAAACCTGCTGGTTGTTTCAAATTTTGTGATTGTGTGCAAAATATAATGATTTCAATTCAATCTTGAGCACCATGTGTTGACGTGTGAAAGTACATTATCTAGGTTCAGACTGATTGGCTTTGAAATGACACAACCCAAGAATCGGCAGACAAACTGATTGCAATTAAAATTCTTCTTACAAAATTATTGTTTCATAAAAGTAGTGCAAAAAAATTGCAATATTTGTATTAGAAGTAGAAAGAGAAGATACATATACAACTAAATACCTAAGGCAACATTAATAATTTTTTTATTGTACTATTTTTTTATTGCAAAGATCCATTTTTTAGCTTGCAATCTGAACATTTGACAAATGAAAATAAAAATGTGGCCAGGCTGTGGACATTCAAACATTTACACACAAGCAGAAAATGAGATTTAAAGCAAACCCTCATTGACATTTGTAGCTACAGATAGTGTTGACCAATTCATTCAAAGTGCAAAGCAGAAGGACTGAAGTTGATCAGTTGGTTCTCTCAGCAGCCCAGCTCCTTTTGCTTCTCTTTGCTTCCCTCCCAAAACTCCTGCTCTGTGTTTTCATTATGCCTCGTACACAAGTCAGACTGAATGTTTTCATCGAAAATTCCGAAGGACTCAGAAAGAGAACATCCGTTTGTCTGTATGAAAAAAAAACACACATGCTCAGAATCAATTTGACGCATGGTCGAAAGCATTAAACTTAACTTTTCACGGCTCGTCATACGTGTTGTACGTCACCGTGTTTTTGAAGGTCGGATTTGGTGTGCCTGTGTGTATGCAAGACAGCTAGAGCGGAAATCTGTCAGAAATACCATTCGAAGTTTATGCCGAAGGAAAAACCAATCGTGTGTACAGGGCATTAGAGGTTAAAAGGCTGGAAGGCTGCTAGAATTACTGCTAGAAAGTGAAAATAGGACAAGCTGCCGAGAGAATGAACAAGTTCAGTCCTTCTGCTGTGAACTTTGGGGATGAATCACTTCACAGTGCCTGTAGGTACAGAAGTCATTGACATATTGTTAATACGTAAATACTTGAATTTCCATAGCCTTGTCACAGTTAAATTCTATGGTACCAAAGGTATAAATGGTTGCTTATGTTTTGAAAATAACTTTCAATATCAATGACCATTTATAATTCTACTTTTGGTAAGAAAACCAAACAATTCTTCTCTGGTCAATTACATACATTTCAAGGATTTTAGCACACTCCATGATGAATCTTTCCTATTGCCATTTGTACTAAATTCCATTAACTTACTACTTCCTTCTTCCAGGGTACCATAGTTACATTGTCACTCCCTGGGTTGAAATTATAGAAGAACTGCTGTGAATAACTATTTCCAAGTACAGAAAGGTTTCTTCATAGTAACAGCTGTACAGATGTGGAATAAACTCCCTCAAGAGCTGGTTCTGTCCAGCTCAGTAGCTTGTTTTAAAAAAGGCATGGATTATTTCCTAAATGTAAAGTATCTCACAACAAGTGAGTACACCCCTTACATTTTTGTAAATATTGTATTATATCTTTTCATGTGACACCACTGAAAAAATTACACTTTGTTACAAAAGTGTGAGGGCTGTATTCATTTTTGTGAGATACTGTACATAATATAATTGGATAATTGGATACTAACATTTATAGGTAAAGTTGATCCAGGGAATATGCAACTTTTTTTTGATGATGATGTGGAGAAGTATGGTGGACAGAGCAGGGCTAATATGCAAGTTATTGTCCTGCCCCAGGGGACATGTATCAATGCAAAAAAAGTTTTAAAAACTGCATTTTTTTCGGGAGCAGTGATTTTAATAATGCTTAAAGTGAAACAATAAAGTTGAAATATTCCTCTGCATTGCCGGAGCCGACAATTCATTAAAGCCGCTAGTGATTTTAAGTTACTTTTTTTCCTTCAGAAATTACACTTTGTGCAGGGACAGTTCTAAGCACGGGAAACAGGTGCTACTTTACAGGCATACTTTACACCCCCCCCCCAGGTACAAAATTTAAAGGAATATTTCAATTTTATTATTTCACTTTAAGCATTATTAAAATCACTGGTCCCGAAAAAAATGCAGTTTTTAAAAAATGTTTGCATTGTTACATGTCCCCTGGGGCAGGACCCGGGTCCCCAAACACTTTTTAGGACACTAACTTGCATATTAGCCTTTAAAATTAGCACTTTAGATTTCAAACGTTCGAGTCCCATAGACTTTAACAGGGTTCTAAAGTTCACAAAAACTTGCCGCGAACACCCCAAATTGTTCGCTGTTCGGCGAACAGGCAATGTTCGAGTCGAACATGAGTTCGACTCGAACTCGAAGCTCATTCCTAATCCCTACAATTAAAGAAGAAAATAGAAGGACCAAATTTAATTGTAGAAAAAGATGAGACTCTGTTCACAAGGAGGGGAAATAATCCAGGTCATGTGCTCTTGCAATAGTGGGTTTTCAATAAAAATTGCAGGGATTCAGGGGAAATATTTAAATGGGGTCCACTGATTCATGGAGGACATACTTCTCCAGCTAGAGGAGAGAGTATTCAACCACTTCAAGGTCAATCATAAGTATTATTTATTGACCCAGAGACAGGAATGCATACCGAAATTGTTGAGAGACTATGGAGCAGATTAAAAGAACTAATTAGAACGAGTGGCAGCAAGACATTATATGGCGTTGTACTTTGCACAATGCACATGGAGGCAGAATCGGGAATATAATTACATGTTCTGTATTGTATCCAGTGCTATCACAAAATATTGGCCCCCTGAAATACACAAGTAACTTTCATTCTGACATGCATAAATAAGTTCAGATGTGAAATAAATAAATATTTTATAAAGTAAATTAATGTGTTCATGCCTCATTTCTCCTGGTGAGTGGCATTTCTCCTCAAAGAAGACTGAGGCTGTGGCTCATGGATAATGGAACAGTGCCAATTAAAATACTTATATGTGCATATCTAGAGAAGGTACACAGAAGCAAAAAATGACTTTATGCTGTCAGGAGGTTCCACTAAGTTTGGGTCCTATTATATTCAGGTTATAGAGATTTTCCATTTATAAATTGTGCAAAGCAGCTACAGATAATTGTGGATGATAATTACTAAATCACCCTTTGTAATGTCTAAAAAAAAAAAAACTATAATTGCTCTTGTACAATCAATACATTGCTTTAATGAGTTAGTGAATGCCTATTAATTATATTAACTGCTCACAATACACTTGCAGATACCAGTAAGTAACTGTGATGCACTGGAAACATTTATTCTACCCTATAGCTTCAAATGAATAGATCCGAACCGTGTCAGAAAATCTGTAGGACAGGCTTGCATCTAGGTCCTCTATCCTGCTTTTTTTTAAAAGATTGAAAGTTACTTTTGAATGTTCTCTACTATTTTAAAGGTTATATAAATGTTCAGTGACTGGTTTTACATATGCTTTATAGGAGTTTTCCACTTGCAGCAAAAGATTTGGAAAGCATTGTAATACACAGGATTTTTGCCAACTACAAAAACCTTCAATCCATCAGTAGCCACAACAGGTAAAACAGTACACAGTAAAAATGGTAGGGCCAGATGGTGTTTTCCAAAAATGTTATACCAAAATTCATTTGCAGGATTGTTGGCCTTTACCATTTTACAAGAACTTTTGTGTTGCCGCTAGTCAAACTAATAGATAAATCATTTTACTAATCAGCAAAACCTTGGCTGTGTTTCTTTCCTTATAATGATAAATCTTCTTCTATATACAGTGTAGCGCCTGTGTACTTTCAAATACAGGTGCTATTTAAAATTTAAGTGATGATTACAGAGTAGTTGACTCTGATAATGATTCTAGTTGTTTTGTAGGGTCTCTGTTTCAGCCTGGCTGTGCTGTGGGCTCATTCTGTCGAACCTGGGGTGTTGTTCCACCCCGGGGCGATAGGTGGCAGCAATGGAGTCAGGACTTGGATGTTTTTCCCAGCAGCCAATCGGGAGGCTTGGGCCTCACTGGGCATTCTGGGAGAAGGTACTTATGAGGTAGACGCCATTTTAGGTAGTTCTTCTTCAAGTGTGGCACCCACCTTTAGGGTGACCACATCACCGCACCCCTAGCGTTATTGATTTGATTTGATTTTAAGCTTGGTTAGGCGCCAAATACCCTCTGGGGGGTGAGCGTCTAAGCGCTGCTGGTTAGGTGTTACCTGGAATCAATCCACAGTAATAAAAAAGAAAAAGAAAAAAGATGACAGAGACTAAAAAGAAAAATATCCAGTTCTTAGGTAAACAAAAGGAAAAGGCCTAGGAGCTTCAAAGAATATGATAAGGAAAAAGAAACAAGGAGATCTATAGAAAGAGTACATAACATCATTGGTATCTGAGTAGTCAGGGCCATTCCAGGGGCATAATCACTAAAATGGCATGACTGACCCCATCAATGAAGGAGCGGAGTGTATGGGGGGAAAAAAAATAAAAATAACGCTCAATCTATCCATAAGCCTGGACAAATAGCTCTGTCTTCAGTTTTTTCCTGAAGAGGAGCAAGTTTGGTGTCGTCTTAAGTTCCACGGAAAGCGCATTCCACAGCATAGCACCCCGACTCTGAAGTCGTTTGCCTCCCATGGAAGAAAGTTTAGATGGAACAACTACGGCTAGGTGTTGGGTCGTGGACCTTAATGGCCGCGTAGGTACATAGTGCATCGCTAGATTGTGTAAATATTTGGGGCCTAGTCCCCAGTATGCTCGGAAAAAGATACAGAGCGTTTTAAAGATCACTCTCTGCTCAATAGGGAGCCAATGGAGTGATCTCCTAGCCAGGCTAATATGATCTTGTCTCGCTAGACCCAGAACAAAGCGAGCAGCGTGGTTCTGCACCACCTGGAGCTTGTGGACCCATTTCTGCGGGGCACCCAGTAGAAATATGTTGGCCCCATCTAATCTGGAGTGGATAAAAGTTTGGGCAAGTATAGATCTATTACTTTGCGTGAATAGGTGTTTCACTTTTCTGAGGAGCCTCAGATGATGATTGGCATTTCGCAGGATGTTTCTAAAGTGGGGCACGAACGAGAGGGTGTCGTCAATGAGGACCCCTAGGTTTTTTACCTGCTTATGGCCTACCAAGCCGGGGCGTGGGTGCAACGCAGTGTTCCTGTTTCCGGAGCCAAGCTGGTCCGGAACATTCGAGCAAGACGGGGACTCAGTGATCAACTGGGTTCCCAATTCCAAGATTCCAAGCGAGTTTAGCTGTTCGGTGGGGAGTCCAGTTGAGGAGCGCCAATGAGAGGCTGGCGGTCCAACACTATTGAGACGAGCCATCGGGGATCAAGGTACTGGGCACTGAGGGATTGACTTCTCTCTCAGTCGGTACCTGGGCGACGTTACGAAGAAGATTCAGGCAAAACTTTACTAAGTAGGGGCTCCTCCATATCTTCAATTAGAGAAGGCCTGTGGCAGAGGCGTTTCTCTGAGTTCTTTCTAGATGGGTCTGTGAGAGAGACATCTTCTTAAGTTCCGAGTGATACTCTGGCTGCCAGGTCAGTGAGAGAGACCTGTCCAGGTACGTGATACCCACTCATGTTGGAGTGGCAAAGAAATTTGAGTGTTTTTTGGAAGCAGGACTGTTTCCATATCAAAGGCCTGAATCTGCTGTTCTCCTTCCAGCTGGAGTCCAGCCTCAATTTTTTACTGTAATAATTTATTATATTGCAGCTTACCAATTCATAGATGTGATTGCTGCATTTGTTGTACTTTTTAGGCTTTCTTTTGTGTATTTTCATCTGGTGACCTGGCCAGTAAGTCCAGCAATACACGGTTCGAATCTCGGCCAGTTAAGCAGGAACGGGCCAAGATTCAAATGATTAATGGGCAGTATGAATGTACCAAGTTGATCAATCGATCAACTTGGGTACAACCAGCCCAACGGATTCACTTCCGCTTATCGCAATCGGCTTTTATTTATTTATGTAAAACCTTTTATCCCAAAAGGAAAAAAAAACTGTTTGCTACAGTGGTTGACCGCGATATTGTGTCAATCTCGCTCCCTTTCTCGGCGAGATTGAGCACTTGCGAGCCCCATCGCGGGAGCCAAAGCTGTCATAGAAGCGACGGGGATCCGACGCGGATTCCCGCCAATTCTACACGTGGGCGGAGTTTGTTATGAATCCTGAGAAGGAAGTCCCCGCCGGATTTTAAATAAAAATCCGGCATGGGTTCCCCCCTCAGGAGCATAAAGGGCCCTTAGGTCTGGTATGGGTTGTAAGGAGACCTCCCCTACGCCGAAAAAAACGGCGTGGGGGTCCCCCCACAATCCATACCAGACCCGTATCAAAAGCGAGAGCCCCCCCCCTCCTGAGCCGTACCGGGCAGCATGCCCTCAACATGGGGGGGTCAGGTGCTCTGGGGCAGGGGGCGCACTGCGGCCCCCCACCCCAGAGCACCCTGTCCCCATGTTGATGAGGACAGGGCCCCTTCCCGACAACCCTGGCCGTTGGTTGTCGGGGTATACGGGCGGGAGGCTTATCAGAATCTGGAAGCCCCCTTTAATAAGGGGGCCCCCAGATACCGGCCCCCCACCCTAAGTGCACCTGACCCCCACCCCAGAGCACCTGACCCCCCCATGTTGAGGGCATGCTGCCCGGTACGGCTCAGGAGGGGGGGGGGCGCTCGCTCGCCCCCACTCCCCTCCTGACCGGCCGGCCGGCGTGCTTTGGATACGGGTCTGGTATGGATTGTGGGGGGACTTTTTCGGCGTAGGGGGGTCTCCTTACAACTCATACCAGACCTAAGGGCCCGTTATGCTCCTGAGGGGGGAACAAATGCCGGATTTTTATTTAAAATCCGGCGGGGACTTCCTTCTCAGGATTCATAACAAACTCCGCCCGGGTGTAGAATTGGCGGGAATCCACGTCGGATCCCCGTCGCTTCTATGACGCACTCGCTGGAATGTGCTTTTACTATTCCAGCGAGTGCGAGATGTCGGCAGCCTGTCGCCGAGAATCAGCGTGATGCTGTTGTGCTATAAACACATTCTCGGCGGCAGGCACTGTATATCTGGGTACAAACCATTAGCTGGAGTTTAGCTTCAATTGGTTACTGTAATAAAAACTGCTAGTACATCTAACATTCTCCTTTCCCAGACTGACAATACTGCTGTCCAAATCTGCCCCCTGTCCTCATTAATCCAGAGTGGTGTCTGTATAATACAGGAGTTGAGTTACTGGACAAATCACGAGGGAAAAACAGAGGGAAAGAAAAAAATATATATATATTGCCGTTACATCTAATAATTGCTTAGCTGCAATATAATACATTTTTGGTTTTGGGTTTAATGCCACTTAAAATGTACAATAATTTAATGACATGCCTTTTGAAGAACCATGTGAATTTTAAATGAATGCCACACTCCTCATTAAAGTACATTATATGCCTACAATGGTTTGCTAGACAGACGTAAAAAAAAGGTGTACCTGGAAATTTTTAAAAATGTTGACAACAATGTAAATTTTATCTCATTAGTTGATATTTAAAGTTGGGAAGTTAAAAGTAAAATTGTATTTCATTTATTTATGGCCCAGCAGACTGAATAGTGAAACTTTTCAGTCTAACATTTCAATAACTGATTTTCTCTATGATTACATGCAAAGAACACGATCAGTGAAGGATGTTTTGCAAAATCATGTCTTTTCTTGTAACTGCTGCTCAGCGTGTGATGATAGAAAAGGGATGTAATGTGCTGACCAAATGCCTCTGTTCAGAAGATACTGTCATTCTGCTTACTGTAATCTCTAGACACTTCATCTTTCAAGCCAAGTCAGAAAAGGATATATAGTATGTTTGTGTACTCAGTAGCAATGGCGGGGGGCGGGGTGACGGGCGACGTGAAGAGAATCGGAAGCATATCTAGATACTGTAATCAGAGATGTGCCCAGAAATTAATTCACTATATCACATGTTAAAAATCCTAGGTTATCCCTTTCCCATGAAAAAATTATATTTGAGGGGATTTTGAATACATAAGACAAGTGGCTAAAAAACCAACAACACTATGAAATAAACACATGCTTACTTAATTTTGAGCAACCTTGTAAAATGTGGGCAATAGTGGAAATAAGATTGTCTATTAGTACTCTGAACATTAGTACAATAGTAGTTGCCAGCGCTATAATATCAAGATGTGGCAGGGGGGAATGGGCGTTGGTTGCGAGGTAGCCTATGTGGAAACTTACAGTAACTGTTGCATTTGTTCCAATGGCCTTTGTCTGCTTCTTCAACATGCCATCTGCTGCCGTTCCAAATGCTCCTAATGTATGTAGAGGATGGTTGCTACTAGTTACTAACATCCACCATATCACCCTGCTGCCAGACCTACATCTATCACCTCAGAGACAGTGAACAGTCATTTGCATTGTTTTGAATTTGTTTATTGGGGGATACAACTTGGTTGGGGGAAAGGGAATATGGGATGCCCATAGAACATGTTGCTTTGCCATCATATTTAACCACTTAAGCCCCGGACCAATATGCTGCTAAATGCCCAGAGGTGTTTTTACAATTTGGCACTGCGCTTCTTAAACCACTTAACGCCCGCCGCACAACAATGTACGTCCACAGAATGGCACGTACAGGCAGATGGGCGTACATGTACGTCCCTGCCTTCTAGCGGGTCGGGGGTCCGATCGGGACCCCCTCCGCTGCGTGCGGCGGGCGGCTTACCTTAGGGAACGATCTATGCTGAGGGGGCGGCTGCTCGATGCTGCCCTATTGCCAGCGTCACTAAGCGATCATTTTTCTGATCGCTGTATTAGTGTCACTGTTGCCGCTAAGTGGCTAATTTTTTTATTGCAATTTTTTTTTACTAAAGACATGTGGCTAAATAAATTTTGGCCTAAATGTTTGACTAAAATGTAGTTTATTCGATTTTTCTTATAACAATAAGTAAGAAATATTGTTTTTTTTTCAAAAATGTCGCTCTATTTTTGTTTATAGCGCAAATACCATCAAAAGAAAGCTCTTTTTGTGGAAGGAAAAGGATGCAAATTTTGTTTGGGAGCCACGTCGCACGACCGCGCGACGTGGCTGTTAAAGCGACGCAGTACCGAATTGTAAAAACGCCTCTGGGCATTTAGCAGCATATTGGTTCCGGGGCTTAAGTGGTTAACTGGTAATTGCGCGGTCATGCAATGTTGTACCGAAACAAAATTTGCGTCCTTTTCTTTCCACAAATAGAGCTTTATTTTGATGGTATTTGATTGCCTCTGTGATTTTTATTTTTTGCGATATAAACGAAAAAAGACCGTAAATTTTGAAAAAAAAACATTCAGCCACATGTCTTTAGTAAAAAAAATCGCAATAAGCCTATATTTATTGGTTTCCGCAAAAGTTATAGCGTCTACAATCTAGGGTACATTATCTGGAATTTACACAGCTTTTATTTTATGACTGCCTATCTAATTTCTTGAGGTGCTAAAATGGCAGGGCAGTACAAAAAAAAATAAAAAATTACCCCATTTTGGAAAGTAGACACCCCAAGGAAACTGCTTACAAAAAGTTGTCACTAAATGATATATTGCTCACACATGCCATTGTTATATGTGGAATTGCACCCCAAAATACATTCTGCTGCTTCTTCTGAGTACGGGGATACCACATGTTTGGGACTTTTTGGGAGCCTAGCCGTGTACGGGACCCCGAAAACCAAGCACCGCCTTCAGCATTTCTAAGGGCGCAAATTTTTGATTTCACTCCTCACTACCTATCACAGTTTTGAAGGCCATAAAATGCCAAAAGAGCACAACCCCCCCCCCCCTCCAAATGACCCCATTTTGGAAAGTAGACACCCCAAGCTATTTGCTGAGAGGCATGTCGAGTCCATGGAATATTTTATATTTTGACACAAGTTGCGGGAATATGACATACTGATTTTTTTTTGCACAACGTTGTCACAAAATGATATATTTCTCACACATGCCATGGTCATATGTTGAATTGTACCCCAAAATACATTCTCTGCTTCTCCTGAGTATGGGAATACCACATGTGTGGGACTTTTTGAGAGCCTAGCCGCGTACAGTACCCCGAAAACCAAGCACCGCCTTCAAGATTTCTAAGGGCATACATTTTTGATTTCACTCCCCACTACCTATCACAGTTTTGAAGGCCATATAATGCCAAGATGGCACACAACCCTCCCAAATGACCCCATTTTGAAAAGACACCCCAAGCTATTTGCTGAGAGGCATGTTGAGTCCATGGAATATTTAATTTTTTTGCCCCAAGTGATTGAATAATGACCAAAAAATATATATATATTTTTTTTTTACAAAACGTTGTCACTAAATGATATATTTCTCACACATGCCATGGTTATATGTAGAATTGCACACCAAAATACATTCTGCTGCATCTCCTGAGTATGGGGATACCACATGTGTGGGACTTTTTGGGAGCCTAGCCGCGTACGGGACCACGAAAACCAATCACCGCCTTCAAGATTTGTGTGAGTGAAATCAAAAATGTATGTCCTTAGAAATCTTGAAGATGGAGATTGGTTTTTGGGGTCCTGTACGCGGCTAAGCTCCCAAAAAGTCCCACACATAAAGGTATCCCGGTACTCAGGAGAAGCAGCAGAATGTATTTTGGGGTGCAATTTCACATATAACCATGGCATGTGTGAGAAATATATCATTTAGTGGCAACGTTTTGTACATTTTTTTTGGTCATTATTCAATCTCTAGGGGCAAAAAAATTAAATATTCCATGGACTCAACATGCCTCTCAGCAAATAGCTTGGGGTGTCTTCTTTCCAAAATAGGGTCATTTGGGGTGGTTGTGTGCCATCTTGGCAATTTACTGCCTTCAAAACTGTAATAGGTACTGAGGAGTGAAATAAAAAATGTATGCCCTTAGAAATCTTGAAGGCGGTGCTTGGTTTTCGGGGCCCCGTATGCGGCTAGGCTCACAAAAAGTCCCACACATGTGGTATCCCCGTACTCAGGAGAAGCAGCAGAATGTATTTTGGGGTGCAATTCCACATATAACCATGGCATGTGTGTGAAATATATCATTTAGTGACAACTTTGTGCAAAAAAAAATCAGTTTGTCATATTCCCGCAACTTGTGTCAAATAGTAAAATATTCCATGGACTCGACATGCCTCTCAGCAAATGTGTGAGAAATATATCATTTAGTGCAGGGCTCAAAATTTCAAGTCCTGAGCTACTAGCCAGGCCTCAAGAGTTACTCGCCATCAGTTGCCCCACCTAATTCATACACTGCCCTGCGCCTAATTGCACCCGTAAACATGCCCTCATAGATTATCTCATGTAATGACACTGTTAAATGTTTTATGCAGAATCAAGTTACAAAATTAAATTTTACCAACAACAACTTTAACAAAATGGGACAGGGCACTGGGGGCAGACCAGAGGGACAGGGCACTAGAACTGGGTCTCTTCCCCATTCTCTTGCTGTCTCCTCTGCAACTCCCATCCGTTCTCTCTCTCTCTCCCTCTCCCTCTCCCCATGTCCCCACTTCCCCCTTTTATTGAGGCTGCCAGTGAGGAGAGGAGCTGCAGCACAGCGGGAGGGAGTACAATCCAGCACTGAGAACCACACAACTGCACAGCCATTGAGACCAGTCTGTTCACAGTGCTCAGGCTGAACTGTTGGACACTTACATAGAGCACAATGAGAAGAAAACTGCACAAACTGGAAGGCCGACGCTCTCATATCAGGGCAACTTTCAGAGAGGTCATACTGTTAGGTCCCTTGGCTTAATGAGAATTGTAAGGAGAGTACCTGTGTACTGCTCTGCCTGTGCGCGGCTCACCAGACTACTTTTCCCGAGCATGCACCTTTCCTCTTCGGCCGCCAATCTCATCGGGACTCTAAGGCCTTGTACACACGAGGGAATAAATCCGCTGAAACTGGTCCGACGGACCATTTCAGCCGAAAAATCCGCTCGTCTGTATGGGCAAACGGACCGTTTTGGCCGGATTTCTCCTGCGGACAAATTCCAAAGCATGCTTTGAAATATTTCCGCCGGACACATGTCCGTCGGATATGTCCGCTCGTGAGTACACAAAAGCATTGGATCAAAAACCCGTGCATGCTCAGTCAAAACGATGGGACGGGAGCACTCGTTCAGGTAAAACTCGCGTTTGTTTGGGACCGGGCACATTCGTCACCTAAACTCTCTATATAGTGTCCCGTTTCGAGCGTATTTTTGTTCTTTGTTCTCTTGCTAGAAGCAAGCCGTTCTCTTGCTGATGCAATTTTGTCCCGATGTCACATACTGAAAGTTTGCATTTTCGTTAGTGTTTATTCTATTTCTCACTGTTTGCTAGCCAGATTTCCCCACATTTGTTTCGGTTCTCCACATTTTTATTATGTCTATTTTGACTTAATGTTGAGGGTATCATATTTATTTTTTTGTTGAGTTATTTTTTTGAGTTGTATTTTACGGTTTAGGAATCTTTCCAAATTATGTTATTTTTGTTGTTTCCTCATGTTTTTTTTCTGTTTAAATTCCCTTTTTTCCCCCAACTTATGTAATTTTGTTGTTTCATCCTTAATTTTTTCCTTTTTTTGGGGGGGGGGGGGTTTGAATTTTTTTTAGGCTTCTTTTGGGTTTACCAAGTTCGACCACAAAAGGTCCCCCCCCAAGGAGTTTGTGTCCTTTGCAAATGCCACATTTTATTTTACAAATGTCTGATGCTTACTCACCACAGTATAAAACACAATAGACAAGGTTTGAAAGTAACTACAAAAGCCATTTATTTCCGGCCAAAAAAGAAATTATAAATCATCAGAACGGCAGCACTTGATGAGATTGCAACATACATGCATACTTGGGAATTACAACATGATGAAGGATAAATTTAGTAACCTCAGGAGTCAATATCAAAAATCAGAATCAGCAGCACATGAACAAAGGAACCCAAGCTGTGCTACTCCGAGCTCAGTTTTTTGGACAATCAACTGGATGGCAGGGAATCATCTTCTCGACTTCTTTCCAGACTTTCTTCCAGCGAAACTTCCACGGGTCTGTCCACGGACCCTTGCAGGTGGGGGTGATGTGGCAGCAGGAGGAGGATGATGATGATGGGGAGCAGGCCAGGCTGGGTCACACAGCACAGTGTCCCTGCTCATCTTGTCCCTTTTCATCTTGGCCAGGACCTGATTAATCAGGTCCTTGGCCAGGCTTTTTTGCTCCTGGTTGAGCTCATTGGCCACAAATGCACTATAGCATTCTGTTGGGTTGAGGGGGGGCCCTCATGATTTTTGCAGCCTCCCGTATAACCTCCAGGCTTTCGTCGTGCACCACACTCCTGCGCCTCCTTGCAGCTAGTGGCCTCATCTGGAGGGGAGGAACTTGGCTGATGGTGCTCAGCCTAGGCCTGGGGACCTGCTGCACCTCACTTGGCCCCGCCTCCTCCTGGCTGCCACTCCCCCCTTCTGCCTGGCTGACATGGGCCTCAGGAGCTGCCACCTCCTGGCTGGTCTCTTCTTCCTGTGTATAAAAAAGGGACATGTTGTAATATTTTGCACAATCAATCACACACATTTTCTTTCTCTAGACTGTTTTAGTTAGTATTAATTTGAATTAAACAGACTGTCCTTCTGACCCCTGCATTTGGCATCCCTGACACCTATTTGTAGGCCCACAACTTTGGTTTCTCTTCCCAAGGTTTTTTTTTTGTTTACCAGATCAACTCACTAATTCAAAATAAATAGCAGCACCAAAATATGTTGGAAAATACTATACCTCATCAAAGATGGCCAGATCTGGCTCCATGTCAGCCAGCCCCGCTTCAGATTCTGCAGGGCTGCTGGGATCCGGGGAAGTTCCGCTGGGAGGAAGGCTGGAAGGTAGTGTTGAATCTGAAGGCCTGCCATCCAGTTCATTGTTCAAAAAACTGAGCTCTTTGTAGTACCAGAGCTTGGGTTCCTTTGTCTTAGCTGCTGCTGATCCTGATTTTTTATATTTGAGGTTTTTATATACATTTCTGTAGCTTCTCCTGAGGTTACTAAATTTATCCTTCACCATGTCGCCTGTGCAACTTGGCACCCAAGTGTGCAGGTATGTAGCAATCTCATCAAGTGCTGCCGCTCTCTTCTGGGTATCTAAATATTCTGGGTGCTTGGTGTCCCAAAGAAGGTACATATCCCGATAGCGGGTTATTAGCTGCATTGTTGCCTCCTTCCCTTTCAGCAAATCCATCTTGACCAGCTTTCACCAATAGTAATATCTATAATCGAAAAAGACAAACAAACACAAAGCACAATTTAAAAAAGGCTCAGCTTTGAGATTCTCAAAATATGTGCACATTCATTCATTTTAGAGCAACTACAGTATACAAACACAGTGTCTTCTGCTGCTACATAGCTGGCCAGCTCTGCCGAATTGTTGTAGCCCCCAAAAAAGATATCATGCAGAGCCATTTGTTGAAGTTGTAGCATGTAGCATGTAGATAAGAACACATCCACCATGAATATTAATGCTAGTATTCATCAAGGCACTAGTTCATGTTTAGCCAGCCATCATGAATTTTGGGGCCCCTTACACAGCTTCAGGCATGGGCCCCCTGGAGCAGTGAACTGGGGGGGGGGGTGCTGCCGCATGATGAAATAGAGAAGCGGGGGGGGGGGCCTTTACAAAAATAAGCAATAAAGGAAAATATAAAAGGGGGGTAGCAATCCGGGGCCCTGGGGACCTCCGGACCTCTAAAAAAATTACTAAAAAATACAATATTTAGTAATATATATTTTTTTAGGGTGGTTCCCATCCGGGCCCCTGGGGACCCCCGGGCGCCTTATACAGGTGTAATGCCTGTACCCCCCTGATGGCGGCCCTGTGGGTAGCTATCATGCCCCTCAGCATTGATGGCAGAAAACACTAACTACTTATCTCTGTACAACCAACACACAACAATACTTGCATGATCTGACTGCATACTCTAAAATCCAAATAAAGAGGATAGAGCATTCTCTACATATATCTTGATGAAGTGATGTGTACAAGCACTTGGCTCTCTAAATTTTATGGTGTGCCCCAAAATGCCTAAATACCAGTAGTACTAAAAGGGTGCAAACAACATTGAAAAGCCCCATCCCCCCATGGCTGTTCAAATTCTAGGCCTCTGATCCGATGTTTTCATTTACCTTTGTCTCTCTCTCTCCTTGTTTCCGCTCGAGTAATCTCCGCGTTACCTACGTAATCACGTCGTTTCCATTATATCCCCACGCAATCAAGAAGCGCCGCCCTCGTCTCCGCCCATGACGTACCAATTCCTGTTTTCCACGCCCCTATGCAATGTAGATTGGAAAATATGGCGATGTCACACGAGTGCACATTAGCCTCTGATCGGGATCTGGAAGGGACAGAGGCCGGAACGTCCAGATCCAGGCCAAAACAATACAAGGCCACAAACATGTCTCTACAAGAGATGGTGGAGATGGTGTCCATACTGCGACGGAAGGACTATGATGGTGAGCATGGGCCATACAGCACCCCTAACCGGAGGAAGTCCAAAATTATGGATAAGGCGGCGACAAAACTTTTTGAGATTTTTGGGGTCACCAGGTCAAAAGAGCAGCTCCGGAAACGCTGGTCCGACTTAAAACTGCGCGAGCCAAAGCAGTATCGCAAAATCCTGAAAATCATAGAAAAAAGTAAGTACTTTAAAATGTCTTTGGAGTGCCTATTGTTTTTTCAAATGTTTTGCCATGTCTATTTCGCCATGTGCCTCGTTGGCCTGCTTGTATTTTTGAACCCCTGCATTGTAAACTTAGTAATGTTTGTCTAATAAATCCGATGACTTGCCACGATCGTAGGCAACATCGTTCCATCACCTAGTTTCTCCAAAATCCGTGGGTCCGGGAACATCACACCTGGACGTGGCTATTTGGCGAAAAACATTGTTTAGAGAAACAATGAGGAAAATATGATTTGTTTGTGCAAACGAAGTTGATTTTAAAAGGCAAACAGGATTCATTCATTCACACATTGATGAGATAACCTAATAAGCAGCTGTTTTCACATCTGTAATTTTGAGAACCTGTGTCTCCCCCCATAAAATACTAATTTGTACTTTTGGTGAAGGGACTCCAAAAACTACTTATTCAGGAGGCCAGCCATGTGTGTCACTTCACCAAAAAGGCTCATTATATCACAGCTTGGGACAAGTCATCTACCACCAAAAAAATATGCTTTTTGCTGGAATAAGCCCAAAACTACAATTGTAACGCCACTTCTAAGCAATGTTTGCAAATTAGGCCCTCCAAAAATATCTGGTTGCTGATGAGTTTCCTTTTTTTTGTTGGTTTTTAGGGGAAAGAAGAGGACAGCGCTATGAGGAGTCAGGGAGGCCAACACTGTCTCCAAAACGGCCAAAAAAAAATGTGGAGGAGGAGGATGATGAAGAAGGAGAGGAGGAAGGAGAGGAGGAAGGGAGAGAGGAGGAAGGCGGATTGGTGGAGGAAGGCAGATTGGTGGAGGAAGGCGGATTGGTGGAGGAAGGCGGATTGGTGGAATTAGGCGGATTGGTGGAATTAGGCGGATTGGTGGAATTAGGCGGATTGGTGGAGGAAGGAGAAGTTGAAGAAGAAGGAGAAGTTGTAGAAGATGTTGAACTTCTCAGTACAACAGATCAGTGACACCCCAGCTTTGCAGGGAAAAAGAGATGTAGATAGGCCTGCACCTTACTTACTTACAATGTTTTTTTTTCTTTTTGAAATTTTTAGGGGATGAAGATGGGATTAGCACATCTGTTGCTCCTATTTTTTCTCGTGCAAGTGCACAAATCCTAATACAGCAGATAATGGAGTGCAGCACGGAGCTGGCCAATATGAGGGAAAGGATGGTGGTGATGGAACAAAACTTCAAAAACATGCTAGATATTTTGGGACGTATATAGAAGACTATCCCCCCCATCTGCCCCCCCCCCTGGCCCACCCCCTGCCCTCACCCCCAACCACCCCACTCTCTAAGATGTTGTATATTTTTACATTAAAATACGCCAAAATTGGAGGATGCACACACACACACTTGGGTTTATTTATTAAAGCTATAACGTGCAAAAGCAGCCTCACTTGGCATATAAACCAATCAACTGCCATGTTTAGATGCAAAAGCTGAATTGAATAAGCTCAATTTGCAATTATATGCATAAATAAGCCTGAGTTTGCACTGTTTAGTAAATAAACCCCAGTGTGTGTTCACATGTGATATCTGCCATCACAGTACATCGATTGTCTGTGCTTTGTGGGTGCAACCCCTTCCTCGCTTATCAAGTAGGTGAGAGAAAGGGGTTGCACCCACAAACCACATACATTGATCACCCATGATGGCAGATAGCACATGTGAACATTTGGCATGGGATCTCAGGTGAGAATACACCATTTGGCACATCACACACACAGCATGTGTGCATCCTCAAATTTTGGCGGATTACGGGGTGACATTAGACCATGTCGTCTGTGTTTGGTATGCTAAATAAAAGGTTGAACTTTGTAAGTTCCATTGTTACATATGTTTGTCAAAACCCCAAAAATTTTGTTGAAGACAAAAATCCTTTCTAAACACATTTTTGTACGAAAAGCCTAAAGATTTTTCGAAAAACACCAAATAGAAAAATAATTTTTTCAACAAAAAAAACACAAAAAGCAGTGGCTTCTTATTTGTAGGCTCAATACCCAGTTTGTAGAAGAGTGACTAGAATGTGCAATTGTGTGTATTTACTAAAACCTGCTAAGTAAATTGTGCATAAGAAGTGCACTAGTTTCAGAACCTGGAAGACAGATCAAAAGAGAAAAAGAAATAATGACAAACAACTGAATAAAGTCCAATGGTCAAATTATTTATTAGTTCTTTGTAATATTTCTTTCTTTTGGGGGCCGAATTAGAAAGAAATATTAATCTGGCATAGCTATGGCCCCCCGACCCATAAAGTACTCAACATATTTGTCGCGTACCTCACGAGCAGATTCGGTGACCGAGCCAGCGCGACCAGTGTCCAGCCCAGAAGGGGTATCTGAGGGTAGTCCTGCCTCAGCACCGATGTTGGGTAGGTACGTCTGGGAATGCCTGTGTAAAAAATTATGCAATATGCAGCAGGCCAAAATAACAGAGTTAAATTTATATTCCCAAAGGCATTCTCGACTACCCTCCGGGCCCTGGCCAGCCGGAAATTGAAGACCCTCCTCTCCGGGGTGAGGGTCCTCTGGGGAAAAGGCTGCATGAGGTGAGGTCCAAGCCCGAAAGCCTCGTCCGCTAAAAAAACAAACGGAAGTCCTTCCACATTGTCTTCATCCGGTGGCAGTTCAAGACCACCAGTTTGTAGACGCCTGTAAAATTCGGTCCGCGCGAACACTCCCCCATCAGACAGCCGGCCATTCTTCCCCACGTCCACATACAAAAATTCGTAGTCTGCCGACACCACCGCCATCAACACGATACTAGGAAAACCTTTGTAGTTATAATAGTACGACCCCGAAAGAGGTGGCGGCACTATGCGGACGTGCTTCCCATCAATTGCCCCTCCGCAGTTAGGAAAATCACACCGCTGGGCAAAGTGGGCAGCCACAGTCTGCCATTCCTGTGGCGTGGAGGGAAACTGTGGGGACAAAACAAAAAATCTAAATTAGTACTTTGGCACATAAAAAACTTTGCAAACACTAGTAAAAAAACATCATTCTGCAACATCACAGTATTAACATTTCTAAATATTAGTGTGTAGTGAGTATTTAGGGCAACAAATCCAAAGCCAATTAATATCAGACTACACATCCCGCTGATGGGGCAATAAACTTTTTTAGGGGGGGGGGGAGTTGAACTACAATGGAGCAGGACCAAAAAAAAAAAATGAAAAAAAAAAAGGTGTGTTTGTCCCTAGGAGATGATGCTGGATAGGTTAGTAGTGATGAAGGTAAAAATATGCAGGTAGGCCAAACAAAATTAACCTGGAAAGCTTAACAACATGCATGGGGAGAAAAGGGAACATTCTGCACACAGCATATTACAATCATGGCAATTAGGAAAACCAACAAAAAAGTTTCTAAAATTGGCATACATTATTAAAGACACAGATTGTGATGTTAAAGGAGGAAACTTACCGTAATAAACTCCTCCTGCATCACTTGTATGATGGCAGAACACGTTTCCGGTATGATGACCCCAAGCGCCTGGGGAGAGATGCCTGTTGAGAACTTGAGGTCCTGCAGGCTCCTCCCAGTCGCCAGGTACCGCAACATGGCAATAAGCCTCTGCTCAGCCGGAATGGCTTGGCGCATCACAGTGTCCTGCCTCGTGATATAGGGGGACAGGAGATCCAGCAGACGGTGGAAAACGGGGTCCGTCATACGGAGAAAGTTCCTGAAGTCATCAGGATTATTCTGCTGGATCTCCCTAAGCAGAGACATATGAGAGAATTAGTTACGCTGGCGCAACAATTCTTGGCCCAGGAACTCCTCCTCCTACTGTTCCTGTCCAAATCACTGGAATGCACACAGACTCCAGAACAAAACCCATAAACAGAACGAACTCGTGAAAAGTTGCGCTGCTGCTCCATCATGGCTTCAAAGCGGCCAGCTGGTCGTCCTGTCCCAACATCTTCACTTGACAAAAGAGATCGCTCTGAATAATCCCAGATGCTGGCTGTACTTTGCTGTGTGGTTACTAGGCCAGAGGTCTGCAACACTTCTCCCCAGCGGCCAAGTAATTTAGCAGCTTGTATTGTTGGTGGACTCACCGACCTTCTCCTGCCCCTAGTTCATGATGGAGAACTTTAACTGGACGTGCATTCCAATAGCTTCTCCAGCCCCTCTGTTCCAGGACACCTCCTCTATGACCGTGTAAGGATGAGGCTCCCTCCCAGCTCTCCCAGGCTCCTCGCTGTCCAGATGGGGATGGGGCCCCTGCTGCTGCCTAGCACTCCATTCTTCACATCTCCTGGCCAACAACTCCCTTCCAGTGGGCTGGATCTGAGCTTATATGGGAGGCCTTTCCCCCTGCCAATTCCAGTTGGGGATTGGTCTGGCCTCCTCACATGAGCTCCCTGTCCCTCCAGTCCTTTCCCAGCCGCTCTTCCAGAACATTCTCCCTGGAAGCAGGGGAGGCACCCCAGAATTAAAGCACAAATGGTTACACCCACTGCTACACTAACCACTCCCTGCCCCCAGATCAAAACAAGCAGGCCTAGCCTGAAGCATAGGGCTGCCTAAATTTACCTGCACTGGCAGCTTACCTCACAAAAATCCTCACTCTAGCACCTAACTTATTATCTAGATCACTATCTAGAGATATCTAGAGCACCCACTCTGTTTTTCACTTTAATTGAGCTGCTCTTTTGAATGGACAGGGACAAATGTACACCTACGCTGTTGGGTGGCAATATGTGTCCTGATTAGACAAGGTCGTTTTTAAAAGGCACCCGTTTGAAAAGTCTAGTTGCTCAATGTATTCCTTAGCTGGCTCATGGGGGTGACTCAGCTGGCTGATTTACATCAAAAGACTCAGACAGGCCTATTTATTAAACTTCCTTGAACACCATGATATAATGTCTGACCAAAACAGTTGTTATGGTTTATAACCTGAAAAACGGTTGTGTGTACGCGGTTTAAGGGTTAGTGAGACAATAATTTGTATGTGGTATTTTTTTTTAAGTTTTGTAAATTTTTGGTGATTTTTCTCTGTGAAGCTGACAGTATTCTTCAGAACCTCCAAACATTATATATTTTTTTTAGCAGATACCTTAAAGAATAAAGTGGCGGTCATTGCAACTTTTTATCTGGCACAGTATTTGCGCACTCATTTTTCAAACGCCTTTTGTTCTGAAAAAAAAAACGGTTTCATGAATTAAAAAATAATAAAACAGTAAAGTTAGCCCAATTTTTTTGTATAATGTGAAAGATGATGTTATGCCTAGTAAATAGATACCTAACTTGTCTACCTTAAAATTGTGCACACTCATGGAATGGCACCAAACTTCAGTACTTAAAAATCTCCATAGGCGACGCTTTAATTTTTTTTACAGGTTACCAGTTTAGAGTTACAGAGGAGGTCTAGTGCTAAAAAAGTTGCTCTCGCTCTAACGCACGCGGCTATACCTGACAAGGGCGTTTACATATGTGGGTGGGACTAACGTGCGCGTTCACTTCTGGGCGGGAGCTACTGGGGGCAGGGGCATTTAAAAAATATATATATTTTATTTATTTTACTTTTTTTTTTCCACTTTTTTTATCACTTTTATTCACTTTTATGTAAACATCCCATGTAATAGGAATAGTGTGTGACAGGTCTTCTTTATGGAGAGATGCGGGGTCAACAAGATTCCACATATCTCCACCAGGCTGGAAAGCATGAGATCGGGAAAAAAATTCAACGATCTCATGCTTTCAGCTGCGATTGCGGCTTTGTTTACTTCCGGGTACCCGGGCGTGATGTCATAACGTGGCGCCCGAGCCTCCGACAGTCATAGAGATGACCATCTGGTGACCATAAATCTCTATGCTATTTATTCGGCAGCGGCCGATTAGTTCTCTGGGCCTCCGATGGCATGGGAGACCCTGGAGAAGCACCAGATGGCCGCGAGAGGGGGATGTCCCCTCCCATCGCCTGTAAGAACGATCAAGTGGTGGAACCGCCACTATGATCATTCTTATGTTGCGCAGAATCGCCGCCTAAAAAAAAGGATATCTGAATGATGCCTGTAGCTGCACCCATCATTCAGATATCCCCCACTGAAGTCCAGGAAGTCTTATGTTCAAATTAAAACACTCTTCAATTTGGGCCTATAACCACTCTGTGGTTCCTAACTATAAACTGTCCCAGCTCCCAACCTGTGACTTTTATATAGTAATAAATACATATAGAGAAGCTTGCCTAGGCATTAGCCCAATCCTTCCTTTAGGTGCATCAACACACTAGGAGTTCAGACTCCAGTGTGTATAACTGTGACTTACCCCATGGCTGACAGTGTTCCTTGGAAATTTCCCACTGTGACTGTATTCCTTGCAGAATTACCTCCTTTGACTGATGGCATCCTAAGTGGTTTTATTATGGCATTCCATGTGGCTCCTATCCTATGACTAATGTCATTCTGTATGTCTTTAAACGGGCACTGATGGGACTGTTTTTTGAAACTTTCCACCATAAATGCTGATGTTCCAGGAGACTTTCCCCTGTAATTGATGTTCTGTGTGGCTTTACCCCAGTTAATAATGGTGTTCCGTGTTGCTTTCTCCTGTGAAACATGGGGGGTTATTTACGAAAGGTAAATCCACTTTGCACTGCAAGTGCAAACTACAAGTGCAAAGTGCACTTGAAATTGCACTTGAAGTGCACTTGGAAGTGCAGTTGCTGTAAATCTGAGGGGAAGATCTGACATTTTATCATCCAATCATGTGCAAATCTGCTGATTTTATCATCCAATCATGTGCAAGCTAAAATGCTGTTTTTTATTTTCCTTGCATGTCCCCCTCAGATCTACAGCAACTGCACTTCCAAGTGCACTTTCAGTGCAATTTCAAGTGCACTTTGCACTTGTAGTTTGCACTTGAAGTGCAAAGTGGATTTGCCTTCTCGTAAATAACCTCCATGGTGTTCTGTGTGTCTTGTCTATGTATTTGATGGTGTTTGAGGAGTCTGTCCCCCATTACTGATGATCTGTGTGGCTTAACCCCTAACTTGTATTAACCACTTGCTTACTGGGCACATAAACCCCCTTCATGCCCAGGCGAAATTTCAGCTTCCAGCACTGCGTCGCTTTAACTGACATTTGCGCGGTCGTGCGACGTGGCTCCCAAACACAATTGACGTTCTTTTTTTCCCCACAAATAGAGCTTTATTTTGGTGGTATTTGATCACCTCTGCGGTTTTTATTTTTTGTGCTATAAACAAAAAAAGAGCGACAATTTAAAAAATATATATATCATTTTGAACTTGTTGCTATAATAAATATCCCAATTTAAAAAAAAAAAAAATGTTTTTTTTCTCAGTTAAAGCGGATCTCCACCCAAAATTTAACATAATGCTCCAAACGATGCAGAAACCGATATTTTCAATAAAAATAATATTCACAGTACCATAAAACTAGATGGTCTTCCGGTCTGCCTTCCTCAGGTTTTTGCTCGGGTTTCTCTTTGTTTCCTGTCCCGCGCAGTGTCTTCTGGGAGCTCGTTTCATAGCTCCCTTGATATTGGGTGTTATTTACTAAAGGCAAATCCACTTTGCACTACAAGTGCAAACTACAAGGGCAAAGTGCACTCTAATTTGCACTGAAAGTGCACTTGGAAATGCAGTCACTGTAGATCCGAGGCAGACATGCAAGGAAAATAACAAAACAGCATTTTATCTTGCACATGATTGGATGATAAAATCAGCAGAGCTTCCCCTCATTTCAGATCTACCCCTCAGGTCTACAGCGACTGCACTTCCAAGTTCGATTTCAGTGCAATTTCAAGTGCACTTTGTACTTGTAGTTTGCACTTGTAGTGCAAAGTGGATTTGCCTTTTGTAAATCACCCCCATTGTATTCTTCCCATGTTAGACAAGATATCGCGCGATTTCATGGCAACACAGACGCCAAAGCCGATGGTCCCCGTTGCTCGCGCGCATGCGCGAGATCTAGCGGTGGATGCTGGGACATCACCTGGAAAAGGAAGTGCCGGGCTGTGGGCTTATGCCCACAGTTAAAATGGTGCCTACACCAGAAAGGGGAATATAACTTATTATTTCACACTGCAAAGCGGCGGAGCGGTCGGCGGAGACAGGACACATGAGTTGCAGAGCTTAAGGTAATTTAAGTTTTACAATTAAAAAAAAAACTTATCTGGCATGGGAGATCCGCTTTAAGGCCGATACGTATTTTTGGACGTATTTTTGTAAAAAAAAATCGCAATAAGCGATTGGTTTGCGCAAAAGTTATAGCGCCTACAAAATGGGGAACAGAATTATGATTTTTTTTAATTATTTTTTTTTTTACTAGTAATGGCGGCGATCTGCGATTTTTATTGGGACTGAGATATTACGGCGGACATATCGGACACTTTTGACACAAATTTGGGGCCATTCACATTTATACAGTGACCAGTGCTATAAAAATGCACTAATTACTGTATAAATGTGACTGGCAGGGAAGGGGTTAACACTAGGGGGTGAGGAAGGGGTTAAATGTGTATCCTGGGTGTGTTCTAACTGTGTGGGGGGAGGGGGTGGCTGGGGGAGGTAACCGATGCTGTGTCCCCATATACAAGGGACAGAGCATCGGTCTCCTCTCCTCTGACAGCACGTGGTGCTCTGTGTTTACACACAGAGCTCCACATCCCTGCTGTCATCTGCTTGTGTTCCCGTCGATCGCGTGTACCCGGCGGACATCGCGGCCGCCGGGTACACGCATCGGCTCTTCAGCGATGCGCCAGGACAGTGTTTACCCGCCGCGCGCTACCCAGTGGCGCGCGCGGGTAATGCACTATAAATGGCGTCCAAAGACGTCAACTTGGCACTTGAGAGCCGCTTTATTGACCTCTTTTGTCAATAGCGCGGGTCTCAAGTGGTTAATGGTGTTCTGTAGTGGAGTTGCTACTTAGGGCACTCTGTATAGCTTTTTCCCTCTGACTGATGATTCTTTATAGGTTCTTGAACAAAATGTCTCAGATGCCCAGATTTTATTAAACCTTGTTTCAAACTTCAGAAATGTTTTGGTATTCACAAATTGCTGCAGTGTGCTGTGTATGCCCCGTGGTAATGTTTAAAAGTTGCCTTAGACCCTAGCAAGTCCCCTGATATATAGGTCTTTGAGACCCTCTATTTTCAGAAAAAAAAATGGGAGAAGGCAAGGCACACTTTTTATTTACTAAAGGCAAATCTACTTTTCACTACAAGTGCAAACTACAAGTGCAAATTACACTTGAAATTGTACTAAAAGTGCACTTGGAAGTGCAGTCGCTGTAGATACGAGGAAGGCATGCAAGGCAACTAAAAAACATAATTTTAGCTTGCACATGATTGGATGATAAAATCAGCAGAGCTTCCTCTTATTTCAGATCTACCCCTCAGATTTACAGCGACTGCACTTCCAAGTGCAATTTCAGTGCAATTTCAAGTGCACTTTGCACTTGTAGTTTGCCCTTGTAGTGCAAAGTGGATTTGCCTTTTGTAAATAAAACCCATAGTCATCTTTTCCACTACTCCCCACTGACATCATTAGAGAACAGTAGCTGAACAAGACAAGTAAGGGTTGTCCGAAGAAATTTCAAAAAGTTTGGTCATGCTAGCTGGACAATCCTTCTATAACCACATCAGCTGATGCCTAAAGGTATTGATCTTCTCCCTTAAAGTTGGTCCTCGGGAAATCCTCCCGATGGGCAAGGTACCCTTATTAAAGAGGAAGTAAACCCATTGATTTGATAGTTTAAAAAAACAGTTAACATTTCCGGCATGCCGGAAATGCTAGCTGTCCGATTGGTTGTGCTTCTCAACCAAACTGTCAAACCATCCTATGGCTGGTGTCAAAACAGATCCCATGTGCAGCATCCTGGCAGTTGCAAATTAAACAGAGGCTAAGATGGCAGCTTCCTTGGCTGAAAATGATAGAAGGGTTTACTTCCACTTTAATATTCTTTACAACTTATGCTTGAGCCACACACTATATGATTGTATAATTTAATTGTACAACTTCTATGTTTTGAGTTTTGTTTTTCTATACATATGCTCCCCCCTGCATGGGTTGTAAACTTTTTTTGTACTTTTTGTACATTTTCTGCACTTTCAAAAAAAATTAAGATAGATGTGCAGGCACTAGTTATGGAAGTTGTTTCTATTGACAGAGGAAGCTCTATAAGTCTCAAAAAATATGCAAAATTATTTTAGATACAGTGTTGCGTGATGGAGTAATTGTCAGTCTCAATATCACAGCACTGAATTTAAAAATGGTCTGGTAAAGAAGCGGTACTACTAGCTAATACTGAAGTGGTTAAAAAACTATAATCAGCAGCCAAAGTTAATTCGAAAATTATATAACTTTTATTAAACTAATCAAATTAAATTAAATTTTAAAAGTGGCATTTTAAATAACAGGACAATTTGTACACATAGAGGGTATATTATTTAAAGGACATTTTCCTGTGTACAGTAAGTATACTCTTTTTTATGTTATTATTTCATAAAGCTGACACAGTTAAATATTGAATATATAGATAATGTTACGGTGACAGATATTTCTTGTCACTGCAGTTTTACTATTACAGTGGAATGGATAAGATATGAGTTGCAAATGCTGTTTCTGCACTTTCCCAGTAACCTCTCTGCCTTTGCTTACCCATCAGCTTTTTTTTTTTGTTTCAAAGGCATAGTAATGTACTTTAAGCTTATTTCTAATCTCCTTGTCAGCGTTTCTACCTATAGAATAAGACAATTTGATTTAAAAAATGAACTCATTAGAATCCAAGTTGATATGTTTTGCCTAAACACAGCTTATAAAGCTAAAAGTCTCGCTCTAGGTAACTATCAGAGCTAACATTTCTATACGGCTAGAATATTTTACAATGTTATTCTTAGCTTCTTTCCTGCATTTGATGTGATTTTAATATACACTCCTAATTTGCAGATAAGAAGAAAACATGCGGCAGGCTTTTTCAGTTGCACAAACAGCAATACTAGCAACCTTGCTGTTGTGCATAAGCGTCCATGTGCTGCAAAACCATCACGCTCTTTCCTTTATGATAATCTGGGATTCCTCTGGAATTTTCTTCTATTAATAGAGTGATGTTATTTATGTGTTATTGTTTTACATAAAAGCATTTGATGTTGCTACCTGTCAGACAATTCTCAGACTAGTTTGTTTAGATTCACAGAGCATTTATAAAGCAATGAATTTGACTTATTAACATTCCCCTGCAGGTAAATCAATCACTGTAATTTAAAACATGTGCCTTAGAAAGATTCACCTACAACTGCCGATTGTGCAATTTATAGGAAATCAGCAGCAATGTCAATGAATGGTGGGTTCTCTCTGACAATACAGGGGTTATCCAACCAATCTTGACCATTCATTTACAAATGGTCATTTGGTGAAAATACGTGAGAAATCTTTTGTGGGGGATGACAGGAACAGTAGCAATAACTGGAGCCCAGGCTGTCCCTACCTTTTCTTTACTCTAGGCCTCCAGGAAGCAGCATGTAATGTCTCTTCCTCCACCTAGCCACATAAATTCTTAGTGGCCAGAGGGAGGAGCTAGCTCTTTCTGGGTCTTTCCAAAACTAGTTTGCCACTTCAGAACCTGGTTGACCAGGAAAGTGACAGTACTGTACAGTAGAGGCATAGCGTGGGGGCGGCTCCATCCCCCTAATGTTTACTTCCGGGGTCCCTGTGGGCGCCCTGTGATTCGGCGAATGGGGTCATGTGTCTGCGTCGGCCACATCAGTGCTGGCCTATCTGCGATCACAGCGGTGCTGGCCTATCTGCGATCACAGCGGCGCTGACCTATCCATGATCACAGCAGCGCTGGCCCATCGTGGTTGCTCCGGGAGTCCCACTTCCACCTAGCCTCCAGAGCAATGTAATGTCTTCTCCTCCTCCAGACTCCCCCTCTCATTCGGACCATTGTGCTGTCTTTACCTCCTCCAGACTGAAGACACAAGCTGCAGGTAAGGTCGTAAGTGTCGGGTAGTGTTGCTGGCCCCGGGGGGTTGTGGATACAGTCTGGGGATAGGGAGCATCCAGAGAGAGAGAGATTAGACAAGCAGTTAGAGTCAGTATAGGAATACTGTAGTGTAAAGTGTAGTGTTCAGTGTAGTGATCAGTGTCGTGGACAGTGTAGTTGACAGAGCAGTGGTCAGTGTAGTGTAGTGCAACGTTTCTCAACCAGTGTGCCGCGGCACACTGGTGTGCCCTGAAGAGTCCCCAGGTGTGCCGCGGCAAAATTACCCCAAATATTGGCAGCTATGGCTGCTATCTAATGCAACACTACTACTGGGCACTTCGTTATCATTTGTCTTTACAGCGGTGCCAGTTCGCTGTGTAAAACTCACTTCCCGACACTTGGAAAGCTGTGCTGGCTGTGCGGGCCTCCCGACCGCATCATGCCAACCGAATACATCATCGGTTGCTATGGGAGGGTCGGACGCACGCATTGCTTCTGTGACGCGAGAGCCGCGGGTACCGTCCTGAACTCTGCCTGGCACGCTTTTCCCTGAGGGGGAAGAAGAAAGGGTAGAGCCACCGTGACCAACACTGCTCCCCTGTCGCAGACATGGCCACCCGCTCAGAGAGGGAGAAGGCCCTGAAGCTGAATGAGCAGCACCAGGCCATCCTGTCTCGTATGCTGAGGGAGGAGGACAACAAGTACTGTGCTGACTGCGAGGCCAAGGGTAAGGTGGTGAGGGGGGGGGGCTCTGCTATGAATAACAAGCTGTCACAGTCACTGACACCCCACATCCTCCATTCATGGCTACATCACTCTGGATCTGATTGGTTGTTGTGCAGCTCTGACAGTTCTTCTTTCAGTGTATGTGTGCATGTGTACACATGTCTGTTAGTGTGTGTGTGACAAAAGTAGTTCTGATGGTACAGGAATAGGGGGGGTCAGGATTAAAAGTAACATACATACAGACAGATGCAAACGCACACAGACACACGTACAAACACACACACTGGGTGTGTTTGTACGTGTGCCTGTTTGTGTCCGTGCGCATCTGTCTGTATGTATATTACTTTTAAGCCTGACCCCCCTATTCCTGTACAATCACAACTACTTTTGTAGGGCTTGTTCGAGATAGCAGCAAGGACTGCTGCTCATCTGAAAAGCAATTTGTGTTCATATCGCTTTTCAGGGGCATTTTTCAGCCAATAAAGAGGCATATCTTGCCTCCTCACCACCTGTTTTAAGCCCCACTCACTCTGGGTATACCTCCAGCTGCAGCCACAGCATGTTTACACCCCCAGCTGTTGCCTCTGCAGCTAAAGGGGCAAAATTTGGGGGTGGTAAAAACAGCTCAACTATGTGGTTTTACTGCCCCTCCAGCCTGACATGTGAACAAGCTCTTGGTTCTGTGTGGATGCGTGCTGCGTGTAGGGCAGCCCATTCATTTCCCTACCCGCAGTAATGTGGGAAACAAAGTCCCCGACCTTTTTTTTTTTTAATTGTGCCACAACAAAAGCAACCCATGTTTGCCAATGGATGGGGCACCATTAAGAATTAATGGCACACCTAAAGAGCAGAGCATTTGTCTGTGTGTCAAGAACGAGCGCGATTTTGCGCATGTTACGCAACACACAGCGACGTGAACCAAGTCTTGGACAGGGGTGCCTCAAGACTGAAACATTTTTTCAAGGGCGCCCGACTGGAAAAAGGTTGAGAAACACTGGTGTAGTGGACAGTATAGTGGACAGTGTAGTGTAGTGGACAATGTAGTGGACAATGTAGTAAACAGAGCAGTGGTCAGTGTAGTGTAGTGTAGTGGTGAGTGTAGTGTAGTGGGCAGAGCAGTGGTCAGTGTTGTGTAGTGGACAGAGCAGTGGTCAGTATAGTGTAGTGGACAGTGTAGTGCAGTGTTTTTCAACTCCAGACCTCAAGGCACACCAACAGGTCAAGTTTTCAGGATTTCCCTCAGATGAAATGGCTGTGGTGATTATTAAGGCAGTGAAACTGATCAAATCACCTGTGCAAAATAATGGAAAGCCTGAAAACATGACCTGTTGGTGTGCCTTGAGGACTGGAGTTGAAAAACACTGGTGTAGTGGACAGAGCAGTGGTCAGTGTAGTGGACAGATCAGTGGTCAGTGTAGTGTAGTGGTCAGTGTAGTGTAGTGGTCAGAGCAATGGTCAGTGTAGTGTAATGGACAGTGTAGGAATTAGGTAGTACAGTGGTCAGTGTAGTGGACAGGTAGGTCAGTGTAGTGACCAGTATAGGAAGCAGGTAGGTTAGTGTAGTGGTCAGGTAGGTTACTGTAGTGGTCAGGTAGGTCAGTGTTGGAATCAGGTAGGTTAGTGTAGTGGTCAGTGTAGGAATCAGGCTGGTCAGTACTATTGTAGGAAGGGAAGGGACTCTGGGAGTGCTAAAAACCTACAGGTTAGGGGGCGAAAATTACTTGCCTTGCCCCAGGCGCTGACAACCCACGCTACGCCACTGCTGTACAATAGTGACAAATAGCAGTAGAGCTTTCTGTGGCATCAAGAAACAACAAATAAACTAGATCTTTACATGAAAGTGGAAACGTTCTATCTATAAATAAACTGTTGTATAAATGACATGTTTTAAACATGCTGGTACAGTGTATGACATGCTACAAGCTTTTCAGCTATGTGTTGGTTGATTAAATTATTTATTGCAATAAATGTTGTAATCGATGCTGGAAAATGATCTGGGGTTTTTGGTAGATCACAAGCTCAATAATGGCATGCAATGCCAAGCTGCAGTTTCCAAAGTGAGCAAAGTCCTTTCTTGTATTAAGAGAGGTATGGACAACAGAGAGAGAGATATCATTTTGCTCCTGTACAAACCATTAATAAGACCCCATCTGGAATATGCAATTCAGTTTTGGGCTCCAGTTCTCAAAAAGGATATCGGGGAACTGGAGAAAGTGCAGAGAAGGGTAATCTGATCTGTCAGCAGCGGCAGAAGCGATCCGGTCCTGTACCTGCCTTGGTATGGAGACGAGAAATGGGAAGATGGCCTCAATTCATCTCCATATCATTGCAGGGCGGAAGAAATGTCAAAATGTCTTTTTCGTCCAATGCTCTTAAAGGGATTTTTTTTTAATTACATTAAACAAAATATGTATTTTTTTCTTGCATTTTGGTCTCAATATGAGATCTGAGGTCTTTTTGACCCCAGATCTCATATTTAAGAGGACCCGTCGTGCTTTTTTCTATTAGAAGAGATGTTTCCACTTCTTGTAATAGGAACAAAAGTGACCCATTTTTTTTTTAAATAAATAAAAAAAAAGAAAGTACATTTTTTTTAAACCGCTCATCCCATAAAGCGCCCATCCCGAGGAGCTCGGGTGCAGAAGTGAACGCATCGCCCGCATTTAAAAATGGTGTTCAAACCGCACATGTGAGGTATTGCCGCAATCGTTAGAGCAAGAGCAGTAATTCTATCCCTAGGCCTCCTCTGTAACTCAAAACATGCAACCTGTACAATGTTTTAAATGTCGCCTATGGAGTTTGACGTCATTCCACGAGCAGGTGCAACTATGAAGTGTGACATGTTGGGTATCAATTTACTCGGCGTAATATTATCTTTCACAAAAAATAAAAATGCATTTGGCTAACTTTACTGTCGTATTCTTCAATTCTAAAAAGTGATTTATTTTCCAAAAAAAAGTGCGCTTGTAAGACAGTTGCGCAAATACGGTGTGACAAAAAGTATTGCAACGACCTCCATTTGATTCTCTAGGGTCTAGAAAAAATATATATAATGTTTCAGGATTCTAAGTAATTTTCTAGCAACAAAAACTGTTTTTAACAAGTCTCAGAGGCTCGGTCCTTAAGTGGTTAAATCTTAATGAGAATCCAATAAAAATTGGTTATTGGGAGGACAATTTTGAACCAGCGAGCACAGGGGCAGCCTTAGCAAACTATCTTCCACCAACTTCAAGTTTTGTTTTTTAACTCACATACAACATTAAAGCATCAACCAAGTACGGTATGTTATTTGAAGTATTTTTTAACCTTGCATTGATACCTACTCATCATGGCAATGCCCTACTTTCCATGTTTTTTACAGCCATTTGCCTATTAGTCCTTAAAAATGGCCATCATTTATCACCAGGATTTTTCTCCTCTCCTCCTACCATAGACTTCAATGGAATTCGCCACTAATTTTGGGTTTGTCAAATTTTAAACACGATTTACAAGTTATATCAAGCACAGGCAAATTTATACATCCTTAGGCCGCGTACACACGATCAAATTCATCTGCTGGAAACGGTCGGACCGTTTCAGCAGACAAATTCGATCGTGTGTACGGGCGGACAGACGGGTTTTTCCAGCAGACAAATTTTAAAGCATGCTTTAAAATCTGTCTGCTGGGAACCCGTCCGTCCGACATGTCTGCTGGTTAGTACACTAACCAGCAGACATATCTGTCCGCACATGCGTGGAATGGATTCGACACATGCGTGGAAGTGTTTTACTTCCTGGTGACGGTGACGTGGCGGCGTCAACGTCACCACCACGTCACCGCGCTGTCTGCCGGCAGGGATTTTGGTTTGATCGTGTGTACAGCGATCAAACCAATCTATCCCAGCAGACAAATTCGATCAAAATGGTCTGTCAGACCGATTTGATCGGATTTATTTAATGGTGTGTACGCGGCCTTAGTGTTGCAGTCTGGTAACTGGGGAGAGGAAACTGAGAAAATGCTTTATCCTGCCTGATGCAGACAGATAATATCATATTAGGCTCTGTTTCCACTAGTGCAAACCTAAAGTTGCACAATTTACAATGTCACATTGCAATACAACTTTGTGATGCAATGTCATGTGATCTGTGAAAACCATGTAAGAACAAGTCACACCGAAGTCGGAACAAAGTAGTGCAATAACCTTTTTTGGAGTCACTGTGACTTGGTCACATCAATTAGAATGGGGACCATTGAAATACATGGGTTTTGACTTGTCATGCGACTTCACATATGTCAAGTCACACAACAACTCGCAGTAGTGGAAATAGTCTGTGCAAAGTCAATGACTCAATGACTGCTTTTTAAAGAAACGAAGTACAGCTTTTATGAACTATTACACAGTCCCTGTACATTGTGACAACAAGAATCCATTTATGAAGACTTGTAAAATGACTGAAGAGTACACTTTATCTATGTAATATTTACACAATCATTTGTTATTAATAGCTTGTTGAGATAGATTGTTATAAAGATCATATTATGACACAGATCTTGCTTTTTTAGTATTCAAGCAAGAAACAAAAGACGGACACAGCTTATCAGGTCCACTTTTAACTAAAATATCATTTTAGGTGGAATGGCATTTAAACTATAAAAAAAGTAATGTGTCAAAGGAGGTATATTAGTTTTATTAACCCATCGCAAAAATGATCTAATTAGCCACTTCCCGACCCCACTAAGTTGAGTGACGGCTACAGCATGGTTGCACATTGCCAGGAGGGCATCATATGATGTCCTCCCCTGATCATGTGCCAGCTGCAGCACATGGGTGGTGCACTCTGTGATTGTTGTGTCCTTTAGGAGGACAGCTGATTACGATGTAAAACAAGCCTGATATTGGTATTCCTTTCCTCATGCTGACAGTGTGAGAAGAGTGGGTACTGATCATCAGTGTCCTGATGATCAGTACAGTCCAAACAGTGCCCACCACTGCTGTCAATCAGTGTCTCCTCATAATTTTCACCTATCTGTACTGCATATCAGTGCCCATCAGTGCCTCCTCATCATTGTCACCTATCTGTGCTGCATATCAGTACACATCAGTGTGGCCTACCAGTGCCCATCAGTGCAACCTACCAGTGCCCATCAGTTCTGTCTCATGTGTGCCCATCAGTGCCACATATCAGTGCCCATCAATGCCCATCAGTTCCTCCTATCAGTGCCAACTATCAGTGCCTTTCAGTGATGGCTATCATGGATGCCTATCAGTGCCACCTCATCAGCGCACATCAGTGAAGACAAAAACATTTCAAAATGTTATAGAAAAAACTTTGAAAAACATATATATTTTTGAATTTTCAGTATTTTTTCATATTTATTCAGCAAAAAAATAAAAATAAAACAGTGGTGATTAAATACCACCAAGAGAAATCTCTAATTGAAATAATGATAACAATTTCATATGGGCACAGTGTAGCAATTACCATTTAAAGTGTGTCAGCCCTTAAAGCTGAAAATTGGCCTAGGTAGGAAGGAGGTAAAAGTGACAAGTAGGCAAGTGGTTAACAAGAAATCAATTTACAATTAATACATACCCAAACACAGAATGGCAGGCCATATCTATTTTCCTAGCCAAATTCAAGTTGAATGCATTCTATGAGTGCATCTGTTTAAATTACCAAAATTATAATCACATTGATGTGTTTTGACAGAGTTCAAGGACTAATACATAATAGCATGATACAAAACTGAGTATTAACTATTAAAACAGGAGCCATAATCTAATTGCTGGAAACACTTAATTGTTTAATGTGATCATAATACATGGTGCTGGTAAACGAGTTACCAATAAAGCAGGATTTTTTACTCTCTAGAAAAGTGTCTTTGTTTTTGTATTTGCAGCACATATATAAATGTTAGAAATTGACAGTCCTCGTCACAGAACTGATTATGACTGTTAAGTAAAATAACTGATGTGGCTGGCAGTGACATAAGCGGTTTCATTCACGGAAGTTACTTTTAGAGAATTCAAAGTGTCTTGTAGAGACTTGTAAGACAGAGGATGTCACCACTTCTGCATGTATGTGGCACTATATTATGATATAGGGGATGTTCAGAAAAAAAAAAACTTTTTGCCCAAGAGCCTAAATATATGTTTTTATATTATTTTGTTTTATTGCAGTTTGGTGTTTTTGTGGCACTAAAACTAAAAGTTTACCTTTGTACACTTTTTTTTTCTAAATTCCAGCTCCCCTACGCATCAATATAGCACTCACATACATTTTATACAAAAATATCAAAGCTTTCCATTAAATGTACAGTCACTTACTTTTCTTGTCCTAATCCATGCTTCCAGACGTTTCCATTAGTAATGTCTTTCTTTCTGATCAGACGATCAGACTTTAGGTCATGACACAGGAAGCAGTTGACCAGATGACCTCATTAGCACACACCCTGCATCATCCACCCACCCATTCCCAGGTGCACTTTTTTTTAATTAAATGCAATCAATCAGTGATCACCATGGGCATTAGCTGAAATTTTCTCAGAAGGGGGCGCTTCGGCAGCGGCGACATACAGTCACATTTTACCCTTTCTTCGTTAAAAGTGCCCCCCCCCCCCCGCGTTAAAATGTAAAAATACCCGACTGTGCCCCATGCATCTTTCAATATTTCTTTGTCACTACTGTGTACCCCCTCTCCACAACTGCACCTCTGGACTCCTTTACATTACACAGCACCTCACAGCTCTGGACCCCTTTACATTACAAAGCACCCTGCATCACTGCCCTCCTTTACATCACCCAGCACCCTGCATCACTGGCCTCCTTTACATTACACAGCACCCTGCATCACTGGCCCCCTTTACATTACCCAGCACTCTGCATCACTGGCCTCCTTTACATTACACAGCACCCTGCATCACTGGCCCCCTTTACATTACACAGCACCCTTCATCACTGGCCCCCTTAACATTACACAGCACCCTGCACCACTGGACCCCTTTACATTACACAGCACCCTGCATCACTGTACCCCTTTACATTACACAGCACCCCTTTCCCTTGACTGAAACACTACATATTGACAGTATATTTATTTCAGGTCTAAAAGAGGAACCTTTTTGAATGAGGGACAAATGGATTTGATTCCAGAAGAGGGACAGGCACTCTAAATAAGGGACAACTAGAGGGAAGGGGAGCGCTGCATGCAATCACTGCTTAAATCGGCCCCAGGGCCAGTTCGACCCTGCTCCTTGCTCTCCCTTTGCGATTCCAGGGGGGGGGGGGGGGCAAACGACCCCCCTTGCCCTATGGGGCGGACGCCCATGGTGATCACTCTTTTCACTAAATACACAATCAGATTGCATAGTGTATGGCCATCTGTATACAAGTACATAGGGGGAAGTGAACAGAAACACTCAGCTGTCAAGCTCCGTCCACAACTCTGCATAGCAGGAAATCGCATTTCCACATGTTTTTTTTAGGGTGGGGAGAAGGCATTTTGGAGCATTTTCACTCATCACACATTGGGCAGTCCATCCTCTTGAATGGGCTGCCCTACACACAGCGATCACCCGAAAGTAGCTTCAGAACTTATTTTTAGAGTGGAGCTTGGTGCATTTTTTACTGGGATTTTTGGTGCAGCACATTTCTGAAATGCAAGAAAAAGCACAGATGTGAATGGAGCCTCATTGTTCTTGTGTTACTGAGCTAATTTCACTTATAGACCCCCATTCACATCTAGCATAGTGGGAGCACACATTTTGTGTCTCGGTTTTCCTGTGACACGTATATGGCAGCCTGTTAATTTTAATTGGATGCACTACATGTGGTTAATGGGACATTTTGGCGTTTTGTGGGTTGTGGTTTTTACTGTAAGTTTTGCAGCATTTGCCCCTCAATTTTTCACATGGCAAAATGTGTTTGCTTCTGTGTTTGGTGTGCCGTTAACAATTAATGGCACTGAAAGCCCAACTAGTAAGTTTAGGTGTATAAACATGGCCATACACTATTCAATCTGATTGTATAAGGTGTATTTAGTGAGAAGGGTGATCATTGATTGATTGCATTTCATTAAAAAAACGTGCACCTGGGAATGGGTGGGTGGATGATGCAGGGTGTGTGCTAATGAGATCAGCTGGTCAAATCCTTCCTGTGTCATGACCTAAAGTCTGATCAGGAATAAAGACATTGGGCCAGATTCTCGTAGATTTGCGCATATTTATGCAGGCGTAGCGCATTTCAGATGCGCTACGCTGAGGCAATTTAGAGAGACAAGTCCCGTATTCCCGGACCACGTGCGTCCTACGTTGCGCAAGCGCAACGTAAATGTTCGGGCGTAAGCCTGCGCAAGTGAAGGTAGGAGTGAGGTGGGCGTGATCCATTCAAATGAAGCGTGACCCCATGCAAATGAATTGTGGAATGAACGGAGCATGCGCCGCACGTGCCCCGCCCCTCTGCACATGCGCAAAACAACATCGTGCGTAATCTGCCCTGAGATGGGCCAGCCCAGAGCATAAAAACTTCAGCACATGCGCCTGTCACGATTTCTTGGTTTGGTGGAGGGTGTCTGCTTCTCTACTTTATCATGTCTGCTTCCAAGAAGGAGAGACGTAAGAGAAACTTTTCACCAGATGAGATGCCCTAGAAAAATACTACACTCGGCTCTATGGTGTGGATAGTGGCAACACCAGCAAATCCAAGAGGGATGAGATCCTCATGCGAATCGCTGCACAGGTCAATGCCCTCTCCCATGAGGTTAGGACCTCCAAGGACATTCTTAAAAAAATGAATGATCTGCGGCGTCTTGTGAAGGGCAAGCTGGCTACGATCGCTCGGCATGCCAGGGGCACGGGAGGGGGAATACCCTGTCCCATCAGGCTGACTGAGGAGGAGAAAGTGGTCGCCCGCTTCCTTCAGAGGGAGCAGGTGGAGGGGGTCGGGGGTCACGACACCGGTGAGCCGGCCTTGAGGACAGGTAAGTGTGTTTTATCTACCGTGTAGCATGTGTGGGGGGGGGGGGAGGGAACATGTGATAAGTGTGTGGGTCCACCAACATGTGAATGTTTTGTGTCATCCACAGATGTGCAGGAGGGAGGTAGGCCATCCGATGCTGCCAGTGGCCGCCCTAGTTTAGCCCCTGAGCATCCTGTTCCTCTGGATGACCCCCTTGGAACCCCAGAGGCCTTGGTGGAGGGAAATGGACATTCCTCAGCGCTGGAGGTTGTTGAGAAAAAGGAGATCCATACGGACCAGGAGGTCGTTCTTTATTTAGATGACTCCCATATCTTGGCAGGACCATCTCAAACACCAACCCCCATCTTCTCCAGCCCCTCAGGATCCACCCCCAACCTCTCCAGTCCCTCCTGTTCCATCCCCCTCATCTCCAGCCCCTCAAGATTCTCACCCTATGCAAGGGCCCCTGCCACTCCTGTCCCCAGGCGACACGAAAAACCAGGGGTGTGCCCGAGATCCTGAAAGAAAACCTGGCCAGACATCAGGACGAACAAAGCCGGCATATGGGCGAAGTCGTGGTGGAGTTGAGGCGCCTAGCTGCCAGCCTGGCCTCCTCGGGTCCATTACCGGATGCGCTGCAGGATGTGGCTGGAAACAGTGCAGCAACAGTCACCAGCCTCGGGGAGCTGCAGGCAACAACGGCTGAACTTGTGGGGGAGGTTAAGGGCCTAAGAAATGATCTACAGGCCCAGACAGCTTCCCTGGAGGCCCACACAGCTTCCCTGGAGGCTGTGCTAACGCGCATAGCGGTGGCATTGGAGGGCCCACAGGCAGCCAGGGAGGGACCTGGGGATGCTCCCCAACCAGATGCCCCACCCCCCTCCAACTGAGGCTCCCCCAGGCAACCGAGGGCCAGGAGCTTGGGCACCAGGCGTAGCCCGCGCCGGGGCAAGTGATTTATTTTTTATTTTTATATATTGCTCTGGTTAAGAGCCTCTCTTTGATTTGTATATATTGCTCTGGTTAAGAGCCTCTCTTTGATTTTTATATATTGCTCTGGTTAAGAGCCTCTCTTTGATTTTTATATATTGCTCTGGTTAAGAGCCTCTCTTTGATTTTTATATGCACACGGTGATGAGTGCAGCCTACAGTGTGAATGGTGTGTGAATGTGTGGGGGTGGCACTCCTGACAGTAAGGGGTGTCACCCTCGGTCGTTGGGGATAAGTTCTCCCCACGCCCGTGTGAATGGTGTATGAATGGACAGCAACATCATTGGGGCCTTGACGCGACGTTGCTGCTCCCAAGTCCTGCATGTTGGACTTGGGCTAATCCAATGTGATGTGGATGTGGTGTGTGTGATCTAGGGACCACAGTGGTGTGCATGCGTGCATTGTCCATGTGCCATGATTAATGTGTGTGTTTAACGTTCAAAGATTCTTTCCACGAGGCATCTCCTGACTGCTGTACCATCAGCAGACTGGGTCTCCTCTGGCAGGGGGGGGCTGTGTGGTTGAGGGGTCAGGTCATCACATATGTCAATCTCCAGGCCCTTTCTCACGGCGTAGTTGTGCAGCATGCAACATGCAACGATGATATGAAACACAAAGTTGGGGGAATACAACAGGGCCCCCCCGGACTTATCCAGGCATCGGAAACGGGACTTCAGGAGGCCAAATGTGCGCTCCACCACTGCACGGGTACGTATGTGTGCCGCATTGTATTTTCTCTCTCCTCTGGTTTGGGGGTTCCGGAATTCTGCTGGGATGGGGCTTTGACGGTATATGTAGCTGTCGTGGCTGGATCCGGGGTGTTTGGCGCGGACGTGCCATATGAGGTATTTGGCATCGACTATCACCTGTACGTTGATGGAATGCCAGTGCTTGCGATTGCGATATATGTGCTCTGTGGCACGGGGGGGGGGGGGCTGTAGTGCCACATGTGTGCAATCAATGGCCCCGATGGTGCGTGGCAATCCGTCAATTAGGCAGAAATCACGCATTGCCCTCTGTCGCAGATGCTCCTGGGTGGGTCTGATGATTTGGTTGGCCATGCGTCTGAGGATTGCGGGTACAACCTGGTGCACACATCTGCTCATGCTGGTCTGTGACATCCCTGCCACCGCTCCACTTGTACGCTGAAAAGATCCAGCGGAAAAGGAAATGGAGTGTTGCCAGTACCTTGACCAGTGGCTGCAGTGCATGTGACCTGTGTATCTTGCTGGTGATGTCCTCTTGCAGGGTTGTGGTTATTTCCACGATGGCAGCAGGGGTGAATCTGAAGAGGCGATACACCTCCAAATCACCCATGCCAAAGAGGCTAATGCGCGTTCGGTATATCCTCTGCCGTGCCCTCTCACGTGCCCTCCTCCTCCTTCTACGCGCCTCTTCCTCTGCCTCTTCCTCTGCACACACTAGTAGTGCTAAGACCAGGCCTGCCCCTGGCATGTTGGCATACGAATGTGTTGTTCTAAGTGTGATTGCTCAGCTCGTCAGGAATGGTGCTGCTGTAGTTGCTCTCCAGCTGACATGCACACGTCTGGAGCAAAGCTACCCCTGCTTTATGAGGGGTAACTTTAGGCAAGCCATTCGTCTTACGCGCACCGCGTGTAGCCTTCGCCGATCACGCATAGTTTCGGAAATCAGTGCATCTCCCTAATTTGCATATTTGAATACAAAATCAATGGGAGCGCACGATGTTGCCTGCGTAAATATGCGTTTGCGCTGCGCAATCGCAGAATAGCTAGTACGGGCAGGAAAAGCCTTCTTTCTGGCGTATCTGGTTCTGTGGCTGCGGTGCATAGATACGGCGGCGCATATTTGCTTTTACGCCGCACATCTCCATATATGCCAGCGTAAGTTGTTTGAGAATCTGGCCCATTCAGATGAAAATGAAAATGTCTGGAAACACGGATTAGCACAAGAAAAGTAAGTGACTGTATATTTAATGGAAAGCTTTGATATTTTTGTAAAGAAAATGAATGAATGCTATATTGGAGGAACTCGACGAGCAAAAAAGAGAGCAAGTTCTCTTTTTCCTTGACGGGAGTCCAAATTGGCTCGTCGTGTTCCTCGTCGGGCTGCTTTTTGACGAGAAACTTGAGCGTGTGTATGCTTAGAAACCCATGCACCCTCGGTAAAAGTAGTATTTGTAATGGAAAAAGCACATTTGTCACGCTGTAACAGACTGAAAAGTGCAAATGTCTCTTACCAAACTTTTTCCTAACACGCATTAACATGAGATTAGCAAAAGCAGCCCCTGCCGTTGTATGTGTTGAAGTCACCACGTTTGAGAACGAGGAGATTTGGTCTTTAACGTGTGTACGCAAAGCAAGCTTGTCGAGTTCCTCGACAAACCTAACAAGGAACTCGATGAGCAAAACGATGTGTTTCGCCCAAGGAGTTCCTCGGTCGTGTGTACGAGGCCTCAGAGCTGATCAGTATCCAATTATAAAACAGGGTTGTAAGTGGGACAGTCCAAAGAAACTGTAAAGAGTCATCATAATCCATTTCATAGGTCCTGTATGCATCTAGAGGTTTGTCTTGGTCACCCTAGTTCTTGATTTTTCGGATGTTTCTATACTGGTAATGATCCAGATGCCTGTCACTTTTCTCAGCAAGGCACACCTGGTAAGTTGATCAAAAGCATTTCATGGCAGTTGGGCTTTCTTTTGGTGGTATTTTATCACCTCTTCAATTTTTATTTTTTGCGCTATAAACAAAAAAAGAGCAGCAATTTTGAAAAAAAAAATCAATATTTTTTTACTTTTGGCTACAATAAATATCCCCCAAAAATATATTAAAAAAAAAAAAAATTTCCACAGCTTGGGCCAATATATATTCTGCTACATATTTTTGGTAAAAAAAACGCAATAAGCGTTTATTGATTGGTTTGCGCAAAAGTTATAGCGTCTACAAAATAGGGGACTGTTTTATGGCATTTTTATTAATAATTTTTTTTTAATAGTTATGGCTGAAGGGATTAACCACTAGGTGGTGCTGAAGGGGTTAAGTGTTTCATAGGAAGTGATTCTTACTGTTAGAGGGGGGTGGCTACACGTCACTGATGATCGTTATTGATCACAGGGAACGGTCATCAGTGACAGTGTCACTAGGCAGAATAGGGGAATGCCTTGTTTACAAAGGCATTCCCCTGTTCTGCCCTTGCTGACCGCAATCGTGGGACTCCTGGGAACATCGAGTTCCCAGGACCCGCGGCCACACTCACGAGGCATGCAGCGTGCACGCGCACCCCCCGCGACCGGTTGAAGTACCTCTAAATTCCAACTTAGTAACATTAAAGTAATTGCTTGAATATTCACTCCTGTTTACTTACTTCATCTGCAGATAATTGGGTATATACGGTACAATGAACAGGAATATGTTTTTCACTTTAATAGATAATTAGAGTGATAATTTACACACATTTTTGTGTGATGATTCTCAACTCGTTTAGTGAATAAGCTCAATGGTTATTTAACCCATTGATGTAAAATGTTCTCAAGACACCCTAAAGATATTGGAAGCTTGTACAATATGCGAAAACATATTTGAATCTATTAGAGTGTATATTATACTTTCTAATAAATGTTTCTTCTTTGTTTAACTGCATGGTATTTTGTCAGAGGTATGTTCTACATTTCATAGAGGTACAGTAACTGTATTTTAGGCAATTCTATTGCATCTAAGTACAGTGTACAGAATATATAAATATGCTAGCTCCTTTCTGGCACTTCTCTATAAAAGAATTATAGCCGAATACCAATTTGAGATCAAACACTACACATGCCGTGCTGTGTAAGGCACTGATGAAATTGAATACATTTACAATCTTGATTTACTGTTTTTTTTTTTGCATTGTAGAGATGAAGGCCTAATGTAGACTTTTATTTTAATATTCTAAAACAGAAAGAAACATGGTTATATGCAAACGAAAGTGCTCCATATTCTTATATAATACTGTACATGAAAGAGCACTTTATTGTTTGCAGTATCTATCTGCTTACTGCAGCATCTTTTTGAGTATGCAGATAGTTTGGTAACTTCCCGGTTTCTCTTAATTTCAATGTATCTGATTTTGCATCCATTTTTTCAAATAAAGCAATCAAACAGCAAAGGGCCAGTCATAGGGCAGAAAAAAAATCTGTATTTTGCTCATAATGTGCATCTGAAAACACAAATACCGTACTGCATTGTAGTGTGCAACTTGTGCTCACAACACATGATCGTTACAAATATATAAATACAAAGGGCCAGATTCAGATACAATTACATTGGTGCAGAGTATCAGAGATACACTACGCTGCCGTATTTTACCAGGCTGTACGACGAATCCTGGTACATTTTGTCCCTTACGGTACGGCGGTGTAGCGTATTTCTCGTATTAATCGAAATACGCGATTAGGGGGCGTGAAGCATTTAAATTAGGCGCGTCCCCGCGGCGATCGAACTGCGCATGCTCCGTTCAGAAATTTCCCGCCGTGCATTGCGCAAAATAACGTCGATACGTCATTCGTTGTTTGAGTAGCGTCGTTTACGGACATTCCTATTCCCGGACGTTTTACGTCAAAAATAAAAAGAGACGTCGGAAAACGTTGATATTCGACGCGGGAACGGCCATAATTAACATGGGCTTTCTAATATTAGACCAGCAAAAAGCTGGTATAGTTTTATGCAGCAAAAAGATGACTAAAGATGCCGTAAGAGATTGCGATAGACGTTCGTAATTTCGTGGATAGTCGGCAAAAGCTCATTTGCATACCCCGACGCGGAAAACTACGGGAACTCCACCCAGCGGCCGCAATTTTATTGCAGCGTAGATCCGAAGGCGTACGAACACGTAAACCAGTCGGATTGAAGCCCGCAGCCGTAATTTCATGGTTTGAGGTTTCAGAGTAGTGAAAAAACGCGCGTAATTCGAAAGTACTCCAGTCTAACGCGAGATAGACAGGAGTAATCGCTCTGTGAATCTGGCCCGAAGTGTAGAAACGTTATAATGGTGCTCACTGTATCAGCAGCAGTCTTATTAAACAGTACAAACAGCAATGTACAGTAATCAATACCAAATAACTGTCAGTTGTTCCAACAACTATGAACTCTCATTGGTTGCTGTAGGTTTTTGCTTTTTGCACAAATTTGTTGAAAAAGTCAAACAGCATGCCAATATAAGTCTAGGATTTAATGGAAAGTTGTTTGTTTTCCAAACTCGACAGAGAGAGACAAGACTACTATCAGGATTATTAGAAAACAAATGAAATCATCACATATACAGTGCTAACATATGCTTCATCAAACAAAACAAAATATACTAAAGTGTCTGTGCATAGATAAAGTATCCAAAATACCTTACAGTGTCCATGCACAAATACAGTTTTCAAATCATTGAAAAAAGTGTTCAGTGCTGTGCAGATTGTTTCCAGTAGTATTAATCCATCCGTGATCCTCCACCTCCACATCAGAGTACTCACCATATCGTCATTGCAACCTATATCAGGTAAGCCATTAGGTGCTTATGTTACCCCAGGGGGTATCTCTTTCCAAGGCCACTCTTAAACTAGAACCTGGGGCAACATAAGCGTTTAATGACTTACACACCTTTCACACTGAGGAGCTTTGCAGACTCTATAACGCTCAAAATAGCACCTGCAAAGCAACCTGAAAGAGCTGCTCCTTTCACTCCAGTGTGAAAACCTGAGTGCTTTCACACTGGAGCAGTGCACAGGCAGGATGGTAAAAAAAAGTCCTGCTAGCCGCATCTTTGAGGCACTGTAGGAGCGGTGAATACACCACTCCTAAAGCGCCCCTGCCCATTGAAATTAATGGGCAGCACCGCTGAACCGCCGGCAAAGCTCTGCTGCAGCAGCGCTTTGCGGGCGATTTTTAACCCTTTTTCAGCCACCAGAGAGGGTTATAAACACCCTGCTAGCAGCCAAATATCGCCGGCCAAAACAACGGTAAAGTGCCGCCAAAAATACCACCGACGCACCCCACCCACTGCTCTAGTGTGAAAGGGCTTTTACCTAATATACAGGTGTATCTCATAAAATTTTAATATCATCAAAAAGTTAATTTATTTCAGTAACTCAATTCAAAAGGTTAAGCTCATATATTATAAAGTGAAAAGGATATACTATAAATATATATACACAGTATATATATATATATATATATATATATATATATATGCACAGTATGTGTGTGTATATATATATATATATATATATATATATATATACAGTATGTATATATGTGACAGAAACAAACAGCATATCTTCCTAGTTGATGCAACTTGCAGATAAATGCAGTGCTGGTGATAAATAAATAGATAAACATCTTCCACAGGAGGGATCCAAAGAATGGTGCTCTGCTGTGCAGTAGGCTCTGACACCTGCTCTCACTCTATTAGAGCCCATTCACACCTGAGCGGCAAAACGCCTGTCGCGCGACGCTCGTGCCGCTGGAGGGGAAATTTCCCATTCATGTCTATAGAGATGGTTCACATCTCTGAGACGCCGAACGCCTGTCGCCTGAAAAAAAGTCCCGGACCCTTTTTTTCAAGCGACATTGGCGTTCGCCCATAGACATGAATGGGAAGATTTGTAAAAAAAAATAAAAAATAAATAAATAAATCGAAGCGCGGCAAGTAAAGCCGCGTATGCGGCGTTACTTGCCGCTCAGGTGTGAATGCAGCCTTAGGGAATCCCTCTCCCTATGAAGTGTACACTTACCAGACCTTGGCAAATAAAGAGCCTGGCTGGGTGGTCTCAGCAAACCTCCTCGTAGGCTGTTAGTAATGCTAGATGATTATGGGTTAGGTGTGTCAGGACATCTGGGAAGGATTGGCTTGTCTCGCTGATTGTTACGTCTGTGTTATCCACCACCCGATCGTCCACACTCAGAGATCCCAAAGATGATACTGTGGTCTCATAAAAACAGACAGCGTAATTCCGAAAAGTGATTTATTGATAAAAAAACTTTTAAAATCACATGTGCATAGGGTCAAAGACTTGGATTAATACAAAAAATGTTTTGTTGAGTTGACTTTATCTGAGGTTAAAAAAAACTTTTATTTTTTAACCTCAGATAAAGTCAGCTCGATTAAACATGTCAGGGATAGAGCACACAGCATTTATTTAGGGCCAGCTATGCTGCCAGAGAGACGAGAGGGGTGTTTTAACCACTTCCTACTGGACGGACGTCCCTGGACATCCTTAACTTTGAGCCGGGATATCTGAATGATGCCTGCAGTTACAGGCATTCATTCCGATGTCGTCTTTTAGAGCCAGCGATTCTGTGCACCAGTGGCTGTTCCACTGCTTGATCGATCTTACTAGCGGCGAGAGAGAAGGTCCCCCCTCCTGCCGCCCTTCGGTGCTTCTACCAACTCACCGCTGTGATCGGTGAGTCAGAGAACAGATCCCTATCATAGAGATTTCCAGCGGACCAAATGGTCCCCAGAGTCTCTATGATCGTTCGGAGACCCGGCGCGATGTTATGACGTCACACCCGGCCTCTGCATTAAGAAAAACGACCCTGCTTTCGGCTGTGAAGCGGTCATTGTTTTAAAAAAATTTCAGGCTTCTCAGTCTAGAGGTGAGATGTGGGGTCTTATTGACCCCATATTTCACTGTAAAGAGGACCTGTCATGCTTATTCCTATCACAAGGGATGTTTACATTCCTTGTAATAGGAATAATAGTGATACATTTTTTCAGTTTAAAGTAAAATTAACAAAACTATTTTTTTTTTAAATTGCTCCTGTCCCCCGGTAGCTCGCACGCAGAAGCGAACGCATACGTAAGTCCGCCCACATATGAAAACAGTATTCAGATCACACATGTGAGGTATCACCACGAGCGTTAGAGCAAGAGCAATAATTCTAGCCCTAGACCTCCTCTGTAACTTAAAGCATGTAACCAGTAAAAAAAAATTAAAGCGTCGCCCATGAGGATTTTTAAGTACCAAAGTTTGGCGCCATAACATCATCTTTCACATTATGCAAAAAAATTGGGCTTACTTCAATGTTTTGTAATTTTTAAATTCATGAAACTTTTTTTTTTTCAAAAAAATGTGTTTGAAAAGTGATTGCGCAAATTATGTGCAAGATAAAAAGTTGCAATGACAGCAATTTTATTCACTAGTATGTCTGCTAAAAAAAACATATATAGTGTTTGGGGTTTTTGAGTAATTTTCTAGCAAAAAAAAAAGATTTTTGCATGTAGGAGAGGAGTGCCAAAATAGGCCCAAAATCAGCTATCATCTGGAAATAAGAGATCGCACAGCGTAAACCCTATCATCCGGGGTTCGTGCTGACATTTTTTGTAGACTTCAAAAAAGGGTGGGTTCAGGGCGCAAAGCACTATTGCCACACTGTTTCCCCCCATCCCGGCCCAGGAAGCGATTCTCCTCCTCAGACCCGTTTCCTGATTGGCTGAAAGGAGAAGCAATTTTTTGTGGCCTAGGAGGAGGAGGAGGGAGGATATGCGGGGGAAGCCACTGGCCCATTGCCTATCCTATACATGAGGTAAGTGCGGGGCTGGTAACTGACTGACCGAGGGTGGTGCGTATGACCCGACCCACCGACAAACCGTGGGGGTGGCTGTGGGTGCATTGTTTGCCCCCCCCCAAAAAATATACCACCAGCAGCCACTGGTAGCCACAAATACTACAGTGTAACAGTAGAGCAGTGGTCGAGTCTTCTGTGGGAACTGCATGCAATAAGACTTCCCGCACACCAGTACTAATGGTGTAGGACCAAGCATGTGGCAGCTGATCACATGTCCAGCCTTCTCTGCTTCATCAGGTTCAATCTGTCTTAGAACCTAAGGGCAGGAAGTAGGGAAACGTATATCCCCTGGGTGTGTCCCAGCGTTTGTGTGAGCCCAGAGGCTTGTGGGAAAAGGAGATAAAAAAGCCCATGCATGCATCTAATCATGGTAAGTAAATATAAATTTGTAATATAACACTTCAAGTGCATCTAAACCCTAACTGTATGAAATGTAATGTGCTGTATATCATAAATAATTGTTTTTAAATACTTTACCTTTTATTCATGTTTTGTTGAATGTTACTGCTGTTAATTTCCTGTAGCCTCTTTGCAGCCACTTCCTTGGATGTGCATGCACTCCTAGTAACTTTTGCATTTCATTTGTCAGAGTGGTTTTCCAGGTGGTGACAGCAGTGAACATGCTTGTACAATGTCCTTTGGCAGAGCTTGTACTTTCCAATGGGAGAGCTTACAATCTTTATAAGGCAACAGACAAAGCATCGTCTCCCTTTAGAAGGCCATGCAGGAATTACCCTTAAAAGGACCTTCATGGCAGGTATTTTTTTTTTTAATATAGCTGAACATGTAAAAATATTACATATTAACCAGCTAAAGCTTATGAAATTTTAGCGTTTGGGTTTGTATATACTTTCTTGAATTAAAGTGGTAGTAAACTGAGGCAATAAAAAATCTGCTGACAGTCACGACTTTTATAACAGAAGAGACTCTAGAGGACATTTATGGCCCACTCTGCATGCCGCAGGGATGTGACTCCTGTGCGCATGCATGGGAGGGACATCACCACTGGCTGGCCATTCAAGCGGCCAAAAGATTCCAAACCCGGAAGGAAGACAGGGTGAAGATGGAAGTGCCGGGTAGAGTCATGACAGCTCAGCGCTGAAGGGCACCATTTGTAGGTAAATCTGACATAAAGTATTAGTATGCAGCGCATACTAGTATATTATGACTTAAAGCGGAGGTTCACCCTAAATATACTCTTTCCCATGTGATCCAGCATACTGGCGTCAGCGCCAGTATGCTGTTTTTTTTTAAATGCCCCACTTACTGTGTAATCCTTATTTTTGATTTATTTCCCCCACGGTGGATGGCGCTGCTATAGCCCGTCACGGCTTCCGAAAATATCCGATTTAGGACTCGGGTATTTCCAGCGCTATTCGGCGCCTGCGCACAGACCTAGGAGCTGACTGCACAGGCGCTGTATTTCTCTGAGTCCTATTTCGGCGGGCGTGACGCGCCATAGCCATAGGACTCGGAGAAATACGGCGCCTGCGCAGTCAGCTCCTAGGTCTGTGCGCAGGCGCCACATAGCGCCGGAAATACCCGAGTCCTAAATCGGATATTTTCGGAAGCCGTGACAGGCTATAGCAGCGCCATCCACCGCGGGGGAAATAAATCAAAATTAAAGATTACACAGTAAGTGGGCCATTTAAAGAAAAAAAAAAAAACAGCATACTGGCGCTGACGCCAGTATGCTGGATCACATGGGAAAGAGTATATTTAGGGTGAACCTCCTCTTTAAACCTGCAAGGGGACCATTTTTTTTTCACTACGAGGCCTTTTTCTACCGCTTTAACCAAATGCTCTAACTGCTTATTTATGTTTGATATTAAATCATGAACATATCTCTTCATTTGCTTATTTATTGTTGGTTCCTTTATTTTTACAACAAAATATAATCCACCAGTAATAACCTTGATTGTGTTTCTGTATATTGACCTACTTCCATGAAAAAGAGTCTTACAAGATTTTAATTTGGTATACACTGTAATAGGCATAGTCCCAAGATAGTCTTTATTTAAAATATATGCTTAGTAAGAAAGGCAACAACAGAATTACTAAGTAATGTGATGTTTATTTATGTGCACTAGAGAACCATGACAAACATGACAGTTCCATCCCTTTGCTGTAAAACTGCATGGAATGTGTATTAAGTGCATCTAAATAACAATCACTGTTTATTTTGCAGTTCTAATTGAGTTTCCTGAAAAATACAAAAGTACCTATTAAAACTTACATCCATCACAAATAGCTTGAAACACATAAATCACATAAAATGTTTGTGCAAAAAATATATTATCGTATACAGTATATTATATCTACGGTTTTCATTTTTCCCATAAAATTACCATAACATTTGGCCTTGTAGAATAAAAAGATAGTAGTTTAAATTTTTTATGTTGCACGATATTTGCGTAACTGTTTATCAAATGCATATTTTCTGGAAAAAATATAATAAAATTAATTTTAGTGCACTCAAACACAATATAGTACCCACAATTTTTGTAAAATATAAAAGATGGGGTTGTGTGGAGTAAACAGATACCAGATATGTCCAGTCCTAAAATTGCGTGCACTTGTAATAGCACAAAAAATCTCCAGGGGTGATGCTTTAAAAGCCTTTACTACTTATCACTTTAGAGTTAACCATGAGCTATGGTGTTAGATTTATTGCTGTCACTCTGACATTTACAAGGATACCTCACATGTATGGTGCACTCAGCGTTTACATACACATGTGCATTTGCATTTGTGGGTGTGTGCTTGGCAACATGGATCAAGTTTATTTTTATAATCAACATTTTATTTATTTATTTTTTGCATTTTGTTATGTAGCGAGTGGTTGCTATATACACTGATATCTTCCTACTGCCAGACATCCATTAGACATATGCTTTCAGTCAATGAAGTCTTTTGCTTGTTTTTGTTATTTTATTAGGGGATTAACTTGGATGGGCAATAGGGACATGGGATGTCCATAGGATGAATTAGTATTTGAAATGGTATAGCAGTTCATGCCAGTATTGGAAATGTTATAGTGGTTCATGCGTTACACTTCCTCAGATGGGACAAAATGGCGGACACTAATCTTGACAGACTTCACCTCAGAACATTTCCTGCCTCTGCACTCTCCCTGCAGACTTTTACCTCAGGACACTTCTCCTGCACATCACTTTCCTGTCACAGCATTAGTACTCCTGTCCCGCCATCTTGAGCTGACTAGGCCTCACTCTGAATAAGTCCAAGTAGTTTCAATTGATGATCCTTAATAGGCCAGGGGCCTGCAGTTACCCTTTTCTGGACGTGGACATTACTTGAAGAGAATATTTGATGATGGACTACTGATCCCAGTAAGCCCGACTTGCAAAAACTGCTCCCTCAGGCTGCAATCATTTGACACAAACACCACAGTCTCTCCTCTGGCTCTACACCCAGCTCCCCTGGCGTGCCTCTTCCAGATCTCCACTGTGCTTTTACTCACTGACTCCTGCCCTGGATCCTTCCCAAAGGACTTACTACGGACTGTGCAGACCAACTGTCTCTACTAGCTCCTGTTCTACGACACGTATCCATGACCGTGTAAGGAAAGGTTCTCTCCCAGAGCTTCCGAGCTCCTTCATTCAATCCACACCCCCCCCCCCCCAGATGGGGGTGTTCCTCAAGCACGACAGTCTAGCACTCCATTCTTCAGTTCACCCAGCCGACAACTCCTCCCCCAGCAGGCTTACCACTGGGTATATGTAGGAGGCCTGCCCCCTGCCAATTCTAGATGGGGATTGGTCAGAGCTCCTCACATGTACCCCATGTCACTCCAGCACTCAGCCCTGCCCCTTTTCCAGAACATCCTCCACTGGAGACAGGGGAGGTTTTCAAGAGCTGAAGAACATGTCAGTCACCTACTTCTGCACTAAAACCACTCCCCTGCCCGAAAACAAACAGGCCTATGCTGCAAGCTAGATTTACCTGCACTGACAGCTAACACAAAACACTGCACTTAGCACCTACATAAAAGTAGAAGGTGCTACAATTATTCATTTATTTTTACCTTTACTGCTTTCAAAAGGGGTTATGAAAAGCATTGGGGAGGTGATTGGTACTGTTCATGAAGACATTGGGGGTCTATTAGACCCCCAATGTCTCCCCTGCCAAACCAACTGACCAACTGAGCACAGACCTGCAAAGAGCAGCAGTGCCCTGGAGCCATGCGGGGGAAGAGGAGGGGTCATTGCGGGGGGGGGGAACCACACTGTCCAGATCACTTCCACTTCACAGTTAGGAGCCAGCTAAGGTAAATGGGCACAAGCTGATTGCTACTGCTTAACTGTTCATTTTTTAGACATACTACATCTGTTAAAGAGGTACTAAAGGTAATTATTATTAAAGGTAACAAACATGTTATACTTACTTGGTCTGTGCAATAGTTTTGCACAGACCAACTGCAATCCTCCCTTTTCTTGGTCCCCTGACAGTGCCCCAGGCTCCTCTCCCCTGCTGAGTGCCCCCATAGAAAACTGCTGTCCTGCTGTTGTTATGATTGAGAGGGGAATATTTACAGGATTCCATCATCCAATCATGTGCAAGCAAAAGTGCTGTTGTTTATTTGCCTTGCATGCAATTGGGTACTCTTTGTAAAGTGAAGCTCTATCTAATTTATTAAGCTTTGAAACAATAGCACTTGCACAGTCTTTTTGTCTTCAGTAAATCAGCCCCATTGTGTTGTCTTTCCTTGATATATTTCTGCCCTGGTTCACACTCACTGGGAATTTTCATTGTGCAAGTTCAGCTGAACTCACACGATATCATTCCCGTGTGTCAGTCTATGTGGGTTTCTGCACAGATGTCAATGAAAAGCGCACCCCGAAATCGGCAAAAGTAGTACAGAAACTACATTCGGGAATCAATTTGGATGCTGCCATCGCCGTTTTGGCATGCAATTTTGAGACCATTTTGAGTCTTTAAAGTCTTAACATATTCCTAGTTTTCTTATTGTATTAGGGGATCTGTCACATGTAACATCACCCAATGTGTGAACTGAAGTGGAGTGCTCTTAGATACTCTAGGATCATATCTCATGCAGTCAGGCTATTCTGTGTTTGTTTCTGCTTGTGTACAGAAATTAGTAAAATGTAAACTAGAAAGTATATTTTAAAATGATTTTTAGGTAGGACTCCTAAAAAATGCTATGCTGACTTCTGCATTATACAGACATTTTACTGACATAGATAAAATGTATTAAATTAAACTGTATACTTACCCTACTGAGACACTTTTTAAATCATGCTTGTAAAATGTTTGTAGTCTTTGATTAAAAGCATTTAAAAAAATTGTATAATTTCCAATAAACTGCTATTTTAAATTTGTTATTATTTTTGTAGAAATTATGTTCAACTAGCAGCACCTAGTACAAGTAATTCCTCTGTTGATGTTATTAAGTTATTAAGTTATTAAGAAAATGAATGTGCTAAATGCTGATATTATTTTTAGCATAAAGTATGTAATAAAAACAGCTGGAATTCAGCAGCTATAATAAAACTAAAATCGTTAGCTCTTCAGGGCTCAGCAGTTAAATGTTGCAAAATAAACTATAACAGGAGGCTGAGATATCTTAGAAAATTCAATAGAAACTTAAAAATGTTGTAAAAATTTAATGCTGATTTTGAGATAATTGTAAGTAATCTTTACAAGTTAAACGAGCACAGGTTATTTAAATGCCATGGAGTTTGTTGTTGGGGATATCCCAAAGTTTTATCCAGATTATGAATACAATACACTATATATATATATATATATATATATATATATATATATATATATATATATATATATATATATATATATATCAGCCAGGAAGCTGCGCATGGGACATTCTATATCTATATATATATATATATATATATATATATATATATATATATATATATATATATAATGTATATATACTACAGTTTTGCTCATAAGTTTACATAAAAATCAAAGATGTACAGAATTTATGATTTCTTGGCCATTTTTCAGAGAATATGAATGATAAGACAAAAACTTTTCTTTCACTCATGTTTAGTGTTTGGCTGAAGCCATTTATTATCAATCAACTGTGTTTACTCTTTTTAAATCATAATGACGACAACATAAACTAACCAAATATTTATCAAAAGTTTACATACCCCAGTTTTTAATATCGTGTATTGCCCCCTTTAACATCAATAACAGCTTGAAGTATTTTGTGGTATTTTTGGATGAGGCTCTTTATCTTCTCAGATGGTAAAGCTGCCCATTCCTCTTGGAAAAATGCCTCCAGTTCCTGTAAAACCTTAGGCTGTCTTGCATGAACTGCACGTTTGAGATCTTCCCAGAGTGACTCAATGATATTGAGGTCAGGAGACTAAGATGGCCACTCCAGAACCTTCACTTTATTCTGCTGTAGCCAATGACAGGTCAACTTGACCTTGTGTTTTGAATCATTGTTATGTTAGAATGAAAGGTCCCAGCAATTAGCTGGAACCAACATGGGCTGGCTCAAAGGAGAAAGTACAAATCGTACGGTTCTCCTGCTTTGCTTTCTATCCCCCAGGTATCCGCCCCCTCCGGGCGGCAACAGCGTGTGATTGGCGGTCAGAGGAAGCAGCTGATTGGCCGAATCGAGCGGGAGTTAGCCCGCGCGGAGGAAGCCTATATAAGGGCTCCAGCGCGGCGGTCTCCATCAGTCCTTTCCAGTCAGCCAGCATTGCCCACCCTCCCTCCCTATCCTTTAGTCATGTTGTTGTCCAAAAGGGGATTAGTCGTCCAGCCTTGGCTGGATGGACACCATGTTATTCTCTGTAAATTATATCTTAGCCAAGTTGGCCTATTTATTTTATTTACTTATTTTATTTATTTTTATTTAAATAAATCAATTAACCCCTATGGATAACACCGTGGCCATATATAATTTTTCCAATTAATAAATATGTGTTGGATTGTATCTCGTGTTGTGTTTTAATTTAAGTACCTTTGTGCTAGCCCATGTCCAAGAACTTCCCATGCGCAGCTTCCTGGCTGATAAATGAAAATGTTCCTCCAGTATTTTTTAATAACATACTACATTCATATTGCCATCAATGTTGACCAAATTTCCTGTACCTACTACCTTTTTAGCTCACACATCCCCAAAACATCAGCGATCCACCTCCGTGTTCCACAGTAGGAATAGTGTAACTTTCCTCATAGGCCTTGTTGACTCCTCTACAAATGTAGCGTTTATGGTTGTGGCCAAAAAGCTCAAGTTTGGTCTCATCACTCCAAATGACTTTGTGCCAGAAGGTTTGAGGCTTGTAATTTAAGGAACACATGTCAGTCCAGACTGTATTTTAAAGGCCTGGCAACCCACTTTTTTTTTAAAGGAAACAGAGTCCAAAGAAAATAACAGCAATTTCCCTCGCAGGGGGTTCCACCGTTACTGTATAGTTCTAATCTTCAGCCTCCTGGCTTACTCTCTTGTAGCACCACTGCTTCAGACCTTATGCCTAGTCTTTTGGTTGCTCCACAGAGCATATGCTCACGCTGCCAGCTACAGCCTCTCTCTCCTAGGGAACATGGGTGTCCTCCTCACATTCATTTACAGACGTCGTGTCTGTAGGGCTTAGTCCTCCTGACTCCTCAGCCAGACTTCCTGTCTGCCTAGGTGGAGCTGTCTCCAAGTGGGAGCTCTGAGCTCTAATCCTGGGAAGAATATAAACTCAGCCCACAGGTGTGCAATCAGCATGCCTGCCTTTGTAAACACCAGGCTGAAAATGAAAATGCTAATTATATATATATATATATATATATATATATATATATATATATATATATATACAATATGTTGTTATACGAGAAAATAAGATAGATGGTATTTTAAATGCAAAACAGTCAAAGATGTTCATTTTAACCTTGTAACCTTGTAAAGTGATTAGCAGACATTAAACAAATCCCCCTACATAAGTTGTACCTGTTTATCTTAAGGTGGATGTAAACCCAATTCATGAAATTTGAGCTGGGCACATATATCTGCAGTATTTGTTATCTCTCTTTAAAGAGCTAAGTCCCTTAGCTCTCTCCTGAACTGTTCCTCTGTTATCAGCCTGATAAATCCTGCCAAATTCTCTGAGGCCCCATACACACGATCGGACATATCCGATGAAAACGGTCTGCGGACCATTTCCATCGGATATGTCCGATCGGGAGTTTGATCCGATGGCGTGTACACACCATCGGATCAAATTCCCCGCCGCCGGACGGCGCGGTGACGTGGCGGTGACGCGGCGGTGACGTTGACGCCGCCGCGTCACCGCCACGTCACCGCACCAGGAAGTAAAACACTTCCGCGCATGCGCCGAATCCATTCGGCAGCGGCGCGGCGGCGGTGGGGGACGACATGTCTGCTGGTAAGTGTACTAACCAGCAGACATGTCGGGCGGACAGATCCCCACCGGATAGATTTCAAAGCTTGCTTTGAAATCTGTCGGGTGGACAAATCTGTCCGCTAGCCCATACACACGAGCGGAGATGTCTGCTGAAACGGTCCATCGGACCGTTTTCAGCGGACATATCCCCTCGTGTGTACGCGGCCTGACACTTTAGATAAAAACAGCCAGACATTTCTGTCAGGGGAGGTTGCTAAAATAGATTAACAGGGAGCTGGCCCTATTAAAAAACACCTCTGAGAGTCTCTGCCTATGATGAGAGGGGGTGTGTGCCTTTCCTCCAATCAGCAATGTTAGCTATCTTGGCTGTATGGCCAGACATCACACTCTGTGTTAAACAGGAAGAGAAAATCTCCTAACACGATCTGAAATTTCTAACCAGTATATAAATATGAAGACAGCACGTATGCATGTAAAACCTATGTAGGGAGATTTGGTTCATCCCTGTGTATCATCTGAGGCTGTTCACTTCACTGGGTGTATGGAGGGTTTTCATCCACTTTAAGTCATCTGTCCTGTACATCCTTCTAGAACACACATCATTGAGGCTAGGTTCACATCTATCCGGCTGCACCCGATGTGTTTTTCAGACATGTTTTGCCTTTTTAACCACGTCATCAAAAGGGGAGGGCTCTCTGTGTGATGTCACTGGATGGCCGCGCCCCATGGCTATATAACAGATGCCAGACAGCGGGCGACAACACAACGTAGGAAGACTTAGAAGAAGATCTGTCTCTTTTTTTTGGCAAGTAAGAAGACAGCACAAGGAGAAGACAGCTTGGGGAGAAGATAGTAAAAGGAGAAAACAGCACAAGAAGAAGACAGCTTGGGGCTTGTTTTTTAATAAAGGATTTGTCAAAAACATTGCAATCCCCCCCACCCCAAATCAGCCATCCCCCATGTTGATGGCATGCGGTCTGGTATGGTTGGAGGGGCACTCACTCGTCCTCCTTATTTCCTGATCTGCTGGGCTGCATGCTCGGATAAGGGTCTGGTATGTATTTTGGGGGGACCCCACGCCAATTTTGGCATAGTCCCCTCTGAATCCATACTAGACCTGAGAGGCCTGGTATGGTCCTGGGAGATGACACCATGTTGTTTATTTTGCAATTTTTTCTACAGCAATTTTTTTTTACTTTCAGCTATGAGCCAGGAACCCCGCTGACAGCTGAGGAATCATAAGTTGTTAAGGACGAGGTGTCCAACTTCCTGGCCCCCTCCTTAGCAACCAGCTATATACAATATTTAAACCAGAAAAATAAAATACGCAAAAGACAAAACACATCAAAAATTGCATCATAAACACAACACTTGCGTTTCTGGTGTGAGTCTATTGAAGTTTATTACATGCAAATCATGGAAATAAGTCCCTGACCCTTTCTAAAAACACATCGACCTCAAAATGCATAGATTTGAAGGTGTGAATGAGGTGAAGACTTTTGGAGGATGGCCTGGTGTTAAGAAGGGCAAAGGATCCACTTCTCTCCAGTAAAAACATCAGGCACTGACCTGTCCGATTGTTTGGGGCATCCGTAAAAAACCTTGTTCGCAGAAGAAAAATTGAATGCTACCATCAGCCCTGTGTCATGACGACAGTAAATCATCCTGAGACCATTCATGTGTGGGGTTGCTTCTCAGCCAAGGGGGTGGGCTCACCTACAATTTTGCCTGAGAACACAGCCATGAGTAAAGAATGGCACAAAAACATTCTCCGAGAGCAACTTCTCCCAACCATCCAAGAACAGTTTGGTGACAAACAATGCCTTTTCAAGCATGATGGAGCACATTGCCATAAGATAAAAGTGATAAATAATTGGCTTGGGGAACAAAACATAAAAATGTGGGTCCATGTGGTTGCAGAGGTCTTGATAAAAGAAAGGTCAACACTGCAAATATTGACTCTGCATAATTAATGTAATTGTCAATAAAAGCCTTTGACACTTATGAAATGCTTGTAATTATACTTATACCATAGTAACAGCTGAAAAAATATCTAAAAACACTGAAGCAGCAGACTTTGTGAAAATGAATATTTGGGTAATTCTCAAAACTTTTGGCCATGGCTATACACCTTACAGTTGGATGGTTGGATAATGTGTGATGTACCATATTTATCGGCGTATAACACGCACTTAGGTGGAAAATCACGGGTGCCCGCTATACGCCAATAGAATACCTCGGAGGGAAACGAGCGCCCGCCGGAAATCACTGAGCCATCATCTCCTCTCGTATGTCACTTGGCTGTCACGCCACACACGCGCAGTCCCGCCTCCGCCACCAGCATTGGACCAGTGTTCTGTCTGTCACAGGAGATGGTCCAATGCCGATGGCGGAGGCGGGACCATGCGTGTGTGACGTGAAAGCCGTGTGATTTCCATCAGTGATTTACCACGGGCGCTCGCCCCCCTCCTTTTCCACGCTCTTTGCAGCAACTGCTTGTTTTCTCTCTGCCCCATAGCTTCACCCGTCAGATTAAAGACTGTAGGTATGCGCTATAGTCTAGGCCATCGCTGCCGCACTGCCCGCGTTTAAGGGTTTCCTCACCCTCCCCTTCACCACAGGCTGCTGAACATATAGAAGCCCCAAGCTCCAAGCCGCGCTATAGTCCCGGTCAGCACTGCCTGCTAAGGGAATGTGTATCTGTATCTCCTTGAACATAGGAGCTGCTCTCTGAGTTGCTTGTACATTGCTGCTTATCTTATTTTTAATTTTAACTGCATTCACTATTTGGACTTAAAAAATTTGTTTTTCCAGAAAATTCCTTCTTAAAATTGGGGTGCGCGTTATACGCCGACACGCGTTTTACGCGGATAAATGCGGTAAGTACATGCCTTATTTTGACTTACAGTAGAATATCCCAACAAATATGTTTTACTATTACAATATCTGTATTAAGTTTTTCCAAGGTTGGGTGGAAGCTGTATTTGGATAGTAACATGCTCATTCTTCAATTGTATTTAACACAGAAAAGAAAAACAAACGTGATGGCTGTTAATTTAGAATAATTACCATGTAATGTAGAAAGGCAAGTGACAGCTGTATGGGAATGTGATTTAAGAAAATAAGAACATTTTCTGAATAATCATGCCGAAAATAATTTTTTTCATTGCAGTTATGTAACAGCCATGGATTTATTCTTTGTTGTAAAAGATCATTACATGTATTAACTAAATAAACCATAATATTCACATGTTGAGAAGCTGTGTCCTGGTGTGATAATTACAAGGAGAGAACAGCTGGCATTCCGGCTAACAGCCAACTTGAACATTAGGGTTTACTGCAGCAAGTTCCATGATATTAGCTCCTAACATAGAATTAAGAGGGGAAAAAAGATGTGATCTTTGATTGAAGTCTTAATGCGTGTCTAGAGTTATACTCTATTTAAAAGTACATGATTAAAGAGGAAACATTGTCTACGAACAGACTTTGATTTGTGTTCTTTTTACTTGCCAAAATGTAGGTTCATTTTGTGTCATTTGTTTGAGGCATGAAGATAATCATTGGTGCTCTAGCAAAATACAGTATATGCATAAATAAATGCATTTAATGTATATGTACAATAAATCATTAAAATGTAGTTTAATTATTTACAGGATAATGCAGCTTCAAATGTAATCTGAAATATTCTTAAATCTGAAGCTTTTATTATAATAATACCTGGTGATCCTGTATGAAGGAACTCTGGGGGGAATTCAATAAAGGTGTTGTCACTTTTCTGCCATAATGCCTCTTGTCAATGTATTGTGCCAAATTCATGAAGTATCTGCAACACTTACGAACGGGTTAGGGACTGTAGGTTTGTTCTTAAGTCTAATATGTTCCATCGTTGAAAAGGTGCACGCCATTGAAAAGGTTCCTGTGAATGTGCTTGCTGTCGAAAAGTGGCCACACAGTCTCCCGTTCGTAAGTAGGATTTGTTCACAATTCGGATGTTCATAACTCGGGGACTCCCTGTAGCTCTATATTGCAGCGCAATGAATGTACTAAATTCAAAATAAAATACTGACAGTTTGTAACGTACAAAAGTTGAGCTAATTAAGAAAAACAATTTTTTGGCATAAAGAGAGAGACCCTGGTGCAAACAGATTTTGTGAAGTGTATTATGTGCATTCTAAAAGTGGCGCAGTATTCAAAGTACGATTTCTAGACAGGGACATGAATTTGGCGCACCCTGTGCCACTTTTAGAGCGCCCACAAGACACTTTTGCAAAATCTGTCTGCACCGGTCTTTATGAATTTCAATGTCTGCCTCCTGTACTGCCAGCCTGGGCTTGATTTACTAAAAGCAAATAGGCTGTTCATTTGCAAGGGAAGTTGCACGTTGCAAATGAATTTTCCATGGAGCTTAGTGAATGTGGTTTCACTTTGCAAAGAATACCAGATCATGTGCAGGGAAATTAAAAAAACAAAAACATTGGTTTTGCTTGCACATGTTTGGATGGTGGAAATCAGAAGAATTTCATCTAATTCTCATTCATTCAAGTTACCCTGAAAAGTGAACTGCCCATTAGCCTTTAGTAAATGAAACCCCTTATCAAAGTAAATGTCTATCTGGTGAATGATTTTCATCCGCTGAAGAAGTCCCGCCCTAAGGGACTCAACGTTCGGTAAGGAAGGATGTGACGTCACCTGCAGCCGTCCACAGTTTGTTTCATTTTGCTGTCTCACTAGGCACTGGTTTAGTGCCTTTGTTTGTGAGTTAATTAAACTTTATATTAATACATTTTGTACTACTTGGTATCACCTACTAATCCCATTGTCTGGTTCCTGTCGGATCATTGTTTGGATTATACCCTCATGGGAAAGCGAGTTTGACCCTATTTAACAGAGGATCAACCCGGTGAGGTGAGCGGCCATTTTAGCTACTGGTGGAGGTGTCATACTATTTTCCACACTCATCACCCGCATGGTTTCTGCATATAGTCACTTTTTAAGATCACGTGGATGATCTCTGTATGGACTTGTTACTAGCGCAGCACTATCTCTTGCAAATTGACTTAAAGGCCTTGGCTACATAAAAGATTTAAAAAAATAAAATAAAAGCTAAAAAACATCCCCTTAGAATCTATCATGAAGTAACTCAATCTATCATACACAGTTAAACACAAATTAGTTAATTTAGTAAAGGGGTTGAAAAAATTCACATAATAAATTGACTGATTTATTTTTCAATTATTCAATCATGTGAAAAGCAAATTCCTGTTTAGTTTGAATACTCAGTCATGTGCAGATGAATATGAAAACAGGAATTTTCTTTTCACATTATATAATAATTAACGTAAATATTTGCATGTTTTTTTGTGTAAAAAAATTCTCAGATCCTTTAGTAAATCAGCCTCCACATGCATAACATGGTAGAGACAAACAAATACAGGAGACTGCTGAACCATTTCGTAATTTTTGTAACATCTATGTAACAAACTCTAGACAAATAGCACACAGACACTCATAGCAGAAACTGGGAGAGCAACAGAGGCATCACAATACATCCGTTGGAATAGAAAGTTTTGTTGGACTCACTGTTCACCACTGCTGGTAAGGCAAATATGAATATAGACAGCCAGGTGCTACTTTTAACAACCTTATAGACTGTTACTGAGAAATTACCTAAAGTGCACAGAATAGTGAGTAGGTTTCACCACTTCAAGACCAAACTGTCTCATCCCCTTCATGCCCAAGCCATTTTTCAGTGTTCAGTGCTGTCATACTTTGAATGATCATTACTCAGTCATGTAACACTGTACCCAAATTAAATTGTTATATTTTGAGAGAGATAGAGCTTTTGTTTGATGGTATTTAATATATAAAGTAAAAATATCAAGACTTTGAAAAAAAAGTGTTTCTGTTGTAAAACCTTGCACATTAATAATCTTTCTTTTTACATTTGTATCAAAATGTATTCTGCTACATTTCTTTGGTGAAAAACACAAAACAGTGTATACAATTTAATCTACATAAAAGTGATAGAGTCTACAAAACATGGTATAAAAAAAAAAAATATATATATATATATATATATACATATATATATTTGAAAATTGATCAATCCTGATGATGACTGCCTATTAGACATGTGCAAAAATAAAATTATTTCGTTACTTCCGAAATTAGTTTTTATTTATTGTTTTAAAAAATGCATTCGTCCAAAAATCTGAATTAATTAACTTCCCTGGCAGTATGATTATTTCAGATTTTAGGTGCTGAAAGCGGTACCATTATTTTGCATGGAAATTTGGAGTTTTGTATTGTAGGCCTGTAATTCTTAGGAATTACTCACTTAAATCTGTCCAAACAAGAGTCTAGTAGACATCTCGGGTATGAAAAAGTTTGAAAAACAAAAAAATATATAATATAATAAATAATTATAACAAATAATAATATAATTATAATAAAAATTATTCAATAATGTAATCAACTCAAAATCACTGAAATTTGCTCAGTTGCAGAATTGTCGCTGTCATTACTTTTTTTTTTATGACGAATTTCCCCACAAATCGCTATCGCTCAATTCTGCAAGTGATTATAATTTATTATCGCTGTTTTCTACCTGTTTTATAGCTGGTCTAAAATCACTTTTGACATAAAGGAACACTTTTTGGTTGCTATGGACAATCTACAGTTTTCAGGCAGAAAGAACAGTTTTTATTATATAAAAGTGCATGTAGGACACTGGGCAGACCACTAGGGACAAAGGGGTGTGTATTTTTTACATACAGTACTGTAAGATTACAGTATACTGTATGTATTGTGTTTATTTACTTTTTTGAATTTGTTGCCGTTCTCCGCCCCCGTGCGTCATAACGGCACAGAGAACAGAGCTCCGCGGCACACAGGGACACTGTGAATTAAGCGAGGAGACACCGCTCGATCACATAGCAGAGAGGCATCGCAGGATCCAGAGACAAGGTAAGTAAACCATGCCTGTGGCTGCTGCGAGGCGATCGTGAGTCTGGCTCGGGGTTACTGCTTTTGGGTCTGAAATTCCACTCCGAGCCAGGGGGGTTAAGGTCGGATCAGTCATTGAAGGCTTATGGTGTCTGTCAAAGAAGATTCGAAAAAGCAGCTAAAATGTACGACGCCACGATCATACATTTCCGGTTGAATGCTTCGCCCACAATCTATAGTAGGATTCTAATGTTGTATGACTAGTACAAATTATATTTATTAACTATTATTACTAGTCAACCAACATTAGAATTATTCTGTAGCCTATGGGCGGAGCATTTGACCATAAATGTCCACTCGTGGCGACCGTATGTTTTTAGCTGCTTTGTCGAATCTTCCTGTCTCTATGATGTTAAATCTTTTCTCTCTATGTCGAATAATCTTGGACTAATAGAGTTATGTTAGGCACTTTCAACCGCAGGTTCAATAGACACAGATCGCTATTGTCACATGTCAAAGCTTCTATCCTAATCAAACTGTAGTTGCAATGAAACAAAAATAAAGCATTTTTTTATGTCGGATTTTTCAGATTTTGGATTTCGCACGTTCATTATCGTTTGTTAAAACGAACGCGAACCAACAGTACCTTTTCATATCTTTTCTGTGCACATTTACAGATCCCTTATCTTTTGGCTTAAGGCTTTAGTCAGGTAACACCTGGACACAAGGTTAGAAGCGTCTTCCCACCCAAAGCTCTTTAAAGTGCTGGACTCCAGATCCTGAACCGAGAAACCCAGAGAAAAACAAAAGCTTAATTTTTGCCACTCTGGAACAATACTCTGTATCCCCTTATTCTGCATACATGAGGCAATCCCACTACTACATTAGCAGGGCCTACAGTGCCTGCCACCGAGAATGTGTTTTTAGCACGACAGCATTGCGCTGATTCTCGGCGACAGGGTGCCGACATCTCGCACTCGCTGGAATAGTAAAAGCACATTCCAGCGAGTGCGTCATAGAAGCGACGGGGATCCGACGCGGATTCCCGCCAATTCTACACGTGGGCGGAGTTTGTTATGAATCCTGAGAAGGAAATTCCCGCCGGATTTTAAATAAAAATCTGGCATGGGTTCCCCCCTCAGGAGAATACTGGGCCCTTAGGTCTGTTATGGGTTGTAAGGAGACCCCCCTATGCCGAAAAAACGGCGTGGGGGTCCCCCCACAATCCGTACCAGACCGTATCCAAAGCACGCCGGCCGGCCGGTCAGGAAGGGAGTGGGGGCGAGCGAGCGCCCCCCCTCCTGAGCCGTACCGGGCAGCATGCCCTCAACATGGGGGGGTCAGGTGCTCTGGGGCAGGGGGCGCACTGCGGCCCCCCACCCCAGAGCACCCTGTCCCCATGTTGATGAGGACAGGGCCCCTTCCCGACAACCCTGGCCGTTGGTTGTCGGGGTATGCGGGCAGAAGGCTTATCGGAATCTGGAAGCCCCCTTTAATAAGGGGGCCCCCAGATACCGGCCCCCCACCCTAAGTGAATGAGTATGGGGTACATTGTACCCCTACCCATTCACCTGGAGGCAAAGTGTAAACACAAATAAACTATTAGTTGGCCGCCGGGGGGGTGTGTATGGTTGCTTTTATAAAAGTGCTAGGTACCACGTGCTACCTACCCACGTGGTACCTACCGGAGCATGATGGGACTGCGACGTCACAAGACAGGCCTATATAACTCGCTGCGAGCCGCGCGCCCGCCATAACAGCGGAAGGAAGCGTCGCGTCAACATCTGGAGAAGAGAAGAAGAAGAAGACGTCACAGAAGAGGGGATCCGCCGCCGCTAGTAATTGAGCTAACACACGAAGATAGCGGCGGCGAGTCCTGAAGAAGAAGAAGACATCGGAGAGTGGAGAAGACCCCCGGAGAGCGGAGAAGACCCCCGGAGAGCAGAGAAGACACCCGGAGAGCCGGAGAAGACCTCGGAGAGTGGGAGAAGACCCCCCCCGCCGCCGAAGATGTCAAAGGAAGTCCGCCGGGTGGTGGGCGCTTTTATCAAGGCGGCGGAAGAGAACCAGACGGCGGCAAAGAACAGCGGCACCCACCCCCCCGCAGAGGGGGGGGATTTTATAAAAGCGATCATACACACCCCCCCCCCCCGGCGGCCAACTGATAAAATATTTCAATACCCTGTGTGGTTTATTTGTGTTTATTTGTGTTTACACTTTGCCTCCATAATTCACTTAGGGTGGGGGGCAGGTATCTGGGGGCCCCCTTATTAAAGATGGCTTCCAGATTCCGATAAGCCTCCCGCCCGCATACCCCGACAACCAACGGCCAGGGTTGTCGGGAAGGGGCCCTGTCCTCATCAACATGGGGGCAGGGTGCTCTGGGGTGGGGGGCCGCAATGCGCCCCCTGCCCCAGAGCACCTGACCCCCTTATGTTGAGGGCATGCTGCCCGGTACAGCTCAGGAGGGGGGGGGGTGCTCGCTCGCCCCCACTCCCTTCCTGAGCGGCCGGCCGGGGTGCTTTGGATACGGGTCTGGTATGGATTGTGGGGGGACCCCCACGCCGTTTTTTCGGCGTAGGGGGGGTCTCCTTACAACCCATACCAGACCTAAGGGCCCGTTATGCTCCTGAGGGGGGAACCCATGCCGGATTTTTATTTAAAATCCGGCGGGGACTTCCTTCTCAGGATTCATAGCAAACTCCGCCCACATGTAGAATTGGCGGGAATCCGCGTCAGATCCCCGTCGCTTCTATGACGGCTTTGTCTCCATCGCGGCAAGCCAGCCCGGCGCTGGCTCCCGCGATGGGGCTCGCAAGTGCTCAATCTCACCAAGAAAGGGAGCAAGATTGACACAATATCCCAGTCACCTACTGTAACACGGTCACAGCAGGCAAAAGATCAGCTCAGGAGGCAGACAAAACACAGTCAATTAACAGGTCAAGGTCATTTCAGGTGAAATTCAGAAACGTGGTCAATAAACAGGATAGAAGCATGGTCAGTATGCAGGCAAATTGTCAGTCCAGGCAGCAGGTAGAATTGTGGTTGAGAAAGCAGGCACCACACATGATATCATATACAGGGAAATAGCAAGTACTGTAGTCAGAAATAACATTGGAGATAATGTTAATGGCTGTCATGCCCTACTCCATCTCTGGTGCATACATTTTTTTTTGGTGTCTCCTTTGCAGCCTGTTGACTGCATCAGAATAAATGTTCTCAGATGGAGGGTCCTCCTGGTAGATAATGGCTGTTACAATCTTGTCTTGAATGTTTATGAGGAAACCAAGTCTTTCTGTGGACTTATAATAGATGACGTAAGAGTTGTAAGTGGCTAATTGGAACAAGTACTCTATATGGACAGTTTTGTGTATTAGTGACAGGCTCTGGTTTGTCATTATAATCTGCACCTCCCATGAACTGTTTGTAGTAGTGTATGCAATCGGGTTTTTGGCCCGGACCTGCCTGTATGGAAGAAAGGACATATACATCCTGCCTATCCCTCCATTTAAGGGCCAAAATATCTTCATTCTGCAAATGCACGAATACCCTCCTAAAACAAAATAACATCAGTCCAGAAAGGTTTCAAATGTGCACATTGCCAGAAGATATGGAAACGTGAGCCTGGCTGAAGACCACAATGCCAGCATAGGGCTGAGAGTGAGGAGTCTTGGTGGTGTAACATTTCTGAGTTTTTATACCAAAACATAAGCACTTTTAAGGTACTCTCTCTTCACCACATATCTAGACGATTTAATGGCAGAATTCCAAATCTTATCCCAGGTGTGTAATGGGACAGGCCTCATGTATAGTTGGATTAAATAAAATGTTGGAAAAAAGGGGGCAAGGTGAGAAGAGAGATTATCCCCGATAGCACTTCTGACACCAACATTTTCAGCTTTGTGGTCAATTGTTTTTTTGGGAAGCCCTTCTGATTTGTTTTTACTGAATCACAAGCTAGAGTTTGCTGCAGAAAAAAATGCACCTATAGAGGTTGTATCTATAATGGAATAGGGATCATGCAAACTCCCACACAATTTTTCTATTGCTTCTCATATATGTGCTTCTCATATAGACTGGGCATCCAGGGGGCTCCAGGTGGCTCTCCTTCTCTCCATAATCATGGAAGATTAATAATGTACACAACATTTGTATAACCTCACTCCCTATCTTTCCTGTTTTTTTGGGATATTGATGCCAAACCTACTGGTAAAATAGATGAGGGACTCATAAATGCAAATATATTTGTCAGGACTCAAATTTTGGAAAGCTTGTCATATGCAACATGATTTTCCGGTAGGGCACAAGGAATTGTCACTAAATTGGAGGAACCACACGATCATGGCATAGCAAGTGTTTAATATAGCAGAGGAATATATTGGCATATGGTCAATGGGGGTGTGTACTAGTAAGAGTGTACTTTTTTTTTGTGAGTACCATATTAGGTGTAAAGCCCAAATTGATTTTGAATTCTTTAACTGTGACAGGCTTCCATCCAAATGAACAAACATAAAACCAACTTGATTATTGGTGATGTTGTGCTGGACATAAAGATTGCATTTGTTTACGATTTAATAAAATAAATTATCTGTGAAAAATACATTTAAAAAACTGAATTGGTGTAAAATGTTAGGTGTCTGCTTGAATACCTGGCAGTGTGGTAAATGAGTGAATAATAACGGTTGCTGACTTAGAGGAAAGTCCTAATGGATTTGAAAGTGTCTCTGGAACACTAATATCGATCATAACTCTTTGTGGATTAAGTGACACCCCACTACTTGTACTGTAATGCACGGCCATCATTCAGGTGTACTGCGCTGCTGGTGCTTGCCACTTCACTAGGATGTACAGAGCTACTGTCGGTGGTCACTAGCTAGCCTTTTAAAATGTGCAATCAGGGCACTTATCATTTTCAAAGCAGTTTGTTGCTTTTTCTGTATGCTATCTTACTACCCCAACCTGTGATTGTGGCAAAAAAAGGTACATGTACTATGCTCTCAAAAGTCGAGGCTTGCACGTTTTAATAGGCTAGCTTTATGTAAACATGTAAAAATAATGAGAATATGTAAAATCCAAGATTTTTATTTTAAAGTGAAGTGGCTTGTCATAGCAATTCAGTAAATCGAAAGTTTATAATAATTTTTCAGTCATGTCTATATGTGTGCTGGAAAACATTTCTTCTTATCCTAAAAAGGCAGGTAGAATTCATGTTCAAATAAATACAAACAGTACAACTTCCAACAAATACATAGTGACAGATCAATAAATCACCCAACAATATTACACCTATGGAATGTACTAAAAAAGTGTTAAGGAATTACTTGCTTGCTACATTTTACATTTAGTAACAGATTTTAGGAAATTTTAATTGTGATTTAAATCACATCTAACTTGCAGCTGGTGGCTAGTTATTTCTACATGGAATCTTTCCCTTTTAAATGCGTAAGTCCATATGTTTAAACCACATAGTCCTGCCAGGTTTTCCTTCATCTCCTCATGACTTTGCAAAAAGAACAGAAGTGGAATTGAATCATGCTGGCATCTAAAACAAATAGAACATTTCCTAGAGTGACGCATGTTTTGTGTAGCTTCTTAATCACGCTTCATCATAGCTGCATTTAACATACATGCTAAAGGTAATTATACATTTTATTATGCATGGTATATGAACTATTATTGACGCTATATATATATATAAATAAATATATATATATATATATATATATATATATATATATATATATATATATATATATATATACATATTTATATATATAAATATCAGACATTTTTAAACACCCCAATACAAAGGTTTAGAAGAAAAGGACCCAATAATCTCAAAAGTGTAACTGTTTGTAAGTCACCACATCCCCATTGAATATGGAAAATCAGGAAACCCCTCAAGGGAGGGACTTTAAAAGTGAAACAAACCGATGTAATAGAGTATAAAAATATATAAATATTTATTATATGTACAAATGCAGTGTGATCACATGAAAATCATAAATAAAAACCACACATAGATGGTATACAAATCTGGATAATACAAAATGATTGACAACAAAAGACCACTCTCAGTCCAACCCGACAGCTGATCGGTATATACGTCCCTTCTTCAGGGAGTTTACAGACGTCTTAGAGTCAAAAAACATGTCTAGTGAAGAAACATATATTTAGTTACTGTCAGAGAACCGACCGTGGAAGAACTGGCAGACCTGTCTTGCACGGACCTATGAGCACAGTGCGCATGCGCGCACATACGAGCACAATGCCCGCGCATACGAGCACAAGGCACATGCACGCATACAGACAACAACACCATAAATACATTGTTCTTTACTGCGCACGTGCGGGCGCCATTACGCACGCAATGCGGGCAGGACTCCTGGCGTCAGTGCCCTATTTAAACCTTGTTGCAGCAGTCACCAACTGCTGCATGATCTTCAGTCCTTGACGTGATCCTGAATCCTTGTTCCTGTATTCCTGTTGACGATCCGGCTTGCCTGACCAGATTTGCCTGTGCATGACCCCTGGCTTGTCTCTCGGCTTATCCTTGTCCTGTTCCTGTCTGCTGGATCCTGTGTATGACCTCGGCTTTCCTTCTGACCTGTTCCTGTCACTTCCTGCTTCCTGTGTATGACTACCGGCTCGGCTCCTGACTCCGCCCCTGGGTTTCCTGCCAATATACCTCTTCTGGTACTTCCGTGTTACCCCTGCCAGACTACGTATCCTGGTGCACATCTGATCCCCAACATCGCTCCAGCAAGTCGCAGCCAGAAACTCCTGCACCCCTGGGCATAGCGTCCCTTGTCTCACCTCCAGGGAGCGTTCTGCACTTGAGTCGCAAGGGAAGCCCTCTCGGCACTTCGGCCTCTGGTAAGGTACGTGACAGTTACTATTTACGATTCTTATTGTAGCACTTGTTTTGTTCTAAAAATAAAGTATAATCACATGTAACTTAGTAGCGACAAAAAAACAATACAAAGGTTTGGACTTGTTTTAGAAATGTCAGAGTTGGAGTAAAGCAATGATTGTCATAATAATACCAAATGTAATTAAAGAGTATTTAGGAGTACATACATAATTTCACTGAAGTGCTTTTGAGCAGAACACAAAGTTAATGTGCTGCCTGCAATTTAACATGCGGCATAGCAGACTGGGTGGGAAAAAACTTAAAAAAAAAGCTAAACATAGTCACACTGCTCTTCACAAACTTTGCCTATTGTACAAAGTAAGAGGTACCTTTTAGGGAGTTTTAAATTGCTGCCATTCATATAGCGTGCACTCTGAAGTAGATATAGCCAACTCTTTCCAGAGGAGTTATTGCAGTATTTATTATCATTACAGTTACTGTCTTCTAATGTCATTATATTTTGCTGATTTTGTGGTTTACCAGGTTTATAATTTAGCTGCATAGAACTCCATTCTATGCTGTTATAACCTAGTGAACATCCATTTCTTTACGTGTGGGATCATTGGTGCTTATCAGCTAATTTGTCTGCAACAGTATATGCTAGTATACAGCTTGGAGTGAAAATTCCTGTGAACCAGCGCTTTGTTGTTTCCCAGAATGGACTCTTAAATTGCACAACCTTTTGGATTCATTTAATGGACACTTGAATTTCACTTTATTATTTCTTATTATTATTTACATTGTTTTCAGCAAATTTTTGCTAATTTTTTGTAGTGCACCTTTTCCCTCTTTTTTGCACATGATTTTTGGAGCCCAATATTCGGCTTCTTTGTATTGAGGTGCAGCACTTTCAATATATGTTTATTCACTTTTTTCATTTAGTAACATTGTCCTAGGACTTTACCACTTAGGGGTCAAGCGCGAATTGTCTTTGCCTTTCTAGTCATCTAGACTAGACATACACCTCAATCATTGTAGTCGTATGGACATACACATATCTAGGGCTAAGAGATATTGTACAAAATAGATAGTTCTATCCGCAATACACATTTATTGATAGGGTTACATAATATATACAAATTAGACACCAGACAGTATTTACAACACAATGTACAGTGTAGGTCCCTTAAAATACATGGTATTTACAAATTACCCACAATGCCGATATTTACAATACAATATAAGATCCAAGTATATAGTTTGATTACCTGTTAACTTCAGGTCAGGCATTATGGCTGCTTTCTGTTCCTACACCAAAAGAAAGAGGCTTGCTCACAAAGCATTATATATACCCACCTCCTTTCTGTATAATGGCTAATATAATTCTCCCTAATTGGTCACTGAAACCTAGTAAATTTATATTGGGCACAGCCTGATTGAATGAGTCACAGCAGGCCTATGTTTACGGCCCATATGAGATGCAAACAGGGAGAACAAACGACCACCCTTTGAAGTTGTAGCTAATTACCGTAAGACTAGCCCATCACTCAATATGTTAAATATATTTACTTCTACCTGAAATATATCTAATTGCAATTTTATTTACAGCTGTTAATGGAGATTTCACATGCACCCATAAGGCTACATAGTTATTAGATAAATCATCAGGTCCTGGGGATTTAATTAATTTTAATGTCTTAAAAACTTGAGAAATGTTCTCATGTGTAAAGGGTTTATCCATAATTTCAACATGTTTTGTAGTAAGTTTAGTAAGATTAAGTTTGTTCTAGCAATTTATGGATAGATCTGTCAGGATCAATAGGAATTGTTTGGTAAAGTTTATTATAATACAAATTAAATTCTTTAAGAATGCGGTTCGGATTTTGAAAAAAATAGTTCTGTCACCAAGTTTGATCTAGGTTAATGCAGAACAATGAGATCTAGGGTTAAGCTTCTTTGCTAAGGCCTTGTACACACGAGCAGACAGATTTGTTCAAAGCGGTCGGACAGACCGATTTGAACAAATCTGTCTGCTGAGGACGTATTGGTTTGATCGTGTACACACAATCAAACCAAAATCCCTGCCGGCAGACGGCGCGCTGACGTGGCGGTGACGTTGACGCCGCCACGTCACCGCACCAAGAAGTAAAACACTTCCGCGCATGCATCGAAACCATTCAACGCGTGTGCGAGAAGACATGTCTGCTGGTTAGCATACTAACCAGCAGACATGTCGGGCGGACGGGTTCCCAGCCGACAGATTTGAAAGCATGCTTTCAATTCTGTCGGCTGGCCAAATCCGTCGGCTCGCACATACACACGATCGAATCTGTCTGCTGGGACGGTTTGGCAGACCGTTTCCAGCAGACAGATTTGATCGTGTGTACGCGGCCTAAGAGTGAACCTGGTTTATCTCTCCAAGTATAATTTTTAGGTTGCGTCCATTGGAGATATTTTTCAGCTCTAGTAGTTAGACATAAATTCAAATCAGTATGTGCTGTTTTTATTTGAGATACAAGATTGGCGTCTTGTGTTTGTTTGTGTTTGGTTCTTAATTCATTATATAGTTTAGCTTTAGTATTAATAAGTTCATTACGTGCTTTTTTTCTGTTGTGAAGACAATTTGATAAAAAATCCTCTAATAGAGGCTGTGTGAGCAGCCCAATTTATAGATGGTGTAGTATCTTCTGATTTGTTAAAATCAAAATACGTTTTAAATGTAATGTAGTATCAAGGAAATATATATTCATTCAATTTCCAATTTATTCCTTTTGTTTGTATTTTTCGATCAGGAAAGGAGATTAATAAAGGTTTGTGATCAGACCAAGGGGTTGGGATGTATTTAGCTGATAATAATTTATGAATAAGATTCGACTGAATAAAAATATGGTCAATTCTAGAATATTTGTTATGGGCACTAGAATAAATTGAATAATCACTCATCGTAGGGTTGACTTCTCTCCATGCATCTATAAGATCATTGCTAAATAATAAATCAGCAAGTTAATAACTAATTTTAGAAGGATGTTTATAAATAGAAAAAGAAGATTTATCCAAGATTTTTGAAAAAGCCTATTTGATTAAAATTTGGGGGCGTAATACACTATAAAGGTAACTGCATTTTCACCTAGTAATTCTTTAAGGAAAGATAACAACCTTCTTTGTCCCTAAAAATGTTATGTACAGTAAAGGATAGTCAGTTAGATAAACATAAGGCCACTCCTCTCTTTTCCACCAAAGCATTAGCATAATAGCAAACAAGATTTTTTTTATGGAGGTAATTAGGTGTAAAAGAATGAGGAAAATGTGTCTCCTGTAAAGCTATAATGTCAGCTCCTAAGGAACGGGAAAAAGAAAAGGCTTTAATACGCTTTGTTTGTGAATTCAAACCTTGTACGTTATGGGAAACAATCTTTACATTGGAAAGTAAAACATGTGAAGAAATCATAATAACAATCACTAAGTTTCTAGTGATAAAGTTATCAAGAGGAGAGACAAGAAATATAGGTTAAAAGATGAAGAGGGGGGTAGAATATAGATATATGTATATATACTGTATATATATATATATATATATATATATATATATATATATATATATATAAAAAACAGTGATACATGTATCACAAAAAAAACACCACAATCACTAATAATGTGTTTTGGACAAAGGTACAGAATTAAGGTAATCTCACAAAAATGAGGTACCTTATAATGGAGAGGCAGGTATAGCCCCTAAGGCACACATTTGAAATAAGGTAAAAATAGCTCCTCAAACATGTAATTAGAAAAAGAAGAGAATATTAAAATTTCTAAAAAAACAAAAAAAGAAAAACAAAAGAACATCATCAAAAAAATAGATGTGGACTGATGGCTATCAATGTGGGTGTCTGGAAATTGCAGCCGAAGATGAACATGAAGGCAATATGGTCTCTGGTGTAGTAGTAGAAAACGAAATCAGACCCAATTCCATCAGTAGTTGTTCATCTTCAGATATAGTAGAGAATCAATAATTTTTTCCTTCAAAAGTGAACGAAAGTCTAAATGGGTAAGCCCAGTAGTAACATACGTTATGTTGTGAGAGACTAGGGGTAAAAGAAGAGGTTTTAAAGCTTTTCTCTTTTGTATTGTTATAGGTGCAATATCTGCAAATATCTGATATTAAAAACCCTTGTATTCCAAATTAAAATTTTCTCTAGCATAGCGCATAACAACATTTTTAGTATTAAAAAAATTTGGTTTTACAGGAATGTCTCTAGGCGGACCATCCGGTTTAGGTATTGATAATGCTCTATGAATCCTATCAATTTCTAAATGATAAGCATCTGCATTTAGGAAAGAATTTTGCATTAAGATGTGAGCAACATCATAAATGTCTTTAATAGATTGCTGGATACCGCAAATGCGAAAGTTACCACGCCTAGAGCGATTTTCTAAGTCTTCAATTTTGTTATTCGTGTCATCAAGTTGTTGTAATACAGAAATCTGAGGAGAATTCTGGCTAACTTTGTTTGATGTGTCACTTATTTTAACTTCAAATGTTTCAAATTGTTGTTCTAATGCGTTAAAATCCTGTTTCAATTCATTTGTCAATTTTGACGTCATTTCATTCAGTTAATGTTGTAATAAACAAGTTAAACATTTAAGAAGAGAGTCACCAGAATTAATGACAGGATCTGTTTGTAAAGGAGTTGAAGAAATTATATTATTAGTAAGTAATGGTTGGTCACATACTTTGATAAGAGAGGCATCAGCATACATTGCCATAGGCATATATGGAGATAAAGTATCATATTTTTCATTTAGTTTAGAAGCCTGTGGAGAAGGAGTATCAGAGCTGCATAAAATAAGATTGCCTGTCTTTTTAAGTCCAGGAGTTGATATCTTGTAGGAGGAGATCGAGGGTCGAGCACATACAGGAGGAGAGTGTTTCTCCTTTGCTTTCTGATGTAAAGGC